>OY979450.1:11341955-11968907 GCA_963855545.1 Ethmia dodecea | reverse complement strand
TCCTCATGTGCAAGGACAGACCCTTAGCTCAGCAGTGGACTGTTACGGTTTGATGATGAATTAGTATTGGGCGTTGCTTAGGTGTATGTGCTATTTAGTCGTTCGAAATAATAATAAAATGTCCATATTATATAGTAATTAAGTTTGCCATGTGTACATTTTCTTGGTATATGCATACATACGCTCACGCCCTTGTCCCGAAGGGGTAGGCAGAGACAATAGACCGCCACCTGCTACGATCCTGGCACACCTCTCGCGCCTCATCCACATCCATCACTCGGTTCATACATGTTCGTCGGTTTTGGGTACTCTTTATCTGGCTTTTCTCCAGTACATCGCCGATCTGATGGTGTAAAGTACGGTTACGTATCTAAATGTCGAAAATTAAAAAACCTAACGTTAAATAACCTAAGTTCAAAATACCTAAAATCAAAATACCTAATGGTTGTTTGACATAAAGTTAAAATACCGAAAGTTTAAAATGTCAAATGGATATAATACTGAAGTTCAAAAGGATAAAACTTGAAATACGTATGTACAAAGTCCCTGAAATTGATTTACCTCACGTTAATTGACCGAAGTGACAAATACCGACGTGATGTATTAATATAAATAGATATATATATATATATATATATATATATATATATATATATATATATATATATATTATCTGGCGGCTATCTCTGTCAAAGGATCAGCCTAGCTATCCAGAGAGGGAATACGGCCAGTCTTCTGGGCACTGTCCCACATGGTTCCTATTTGGAGGACATTTCTTATCTGTAATTATTGTAAATGAACATATATTTTCCTGACACAAAATATATTAAAAATAGAAAACGATGAACTTTATCAATCTACCCACTTTTACGCTTGCGGAAGGTGATCCACTATTTCAAACAAATATCGCGCAAGTGGTGCATTACTTTAGGTATTTTGACCATTTGTTATTAAAAATTTTGGTATATCAAAATTAGGTGATATAACTATAAACATTTTAAATTTTAGGTATTTAGTCCAATCGGTATTGTAATCTTATGTATTTCGTGGGTATGTATTATTTTATTAGGTATATTAAAACATAAGGTATTTTGATTTTAGGTATTTTGAACTTAGGTTATTTAACGTTAGGTTTTCTAATTTTCGACATTTAGATACGTAACCGTAAGTACGCCTAAGTCGCCCTCTGGCGGCTCGGCCATTCACAATCCCCTTATTTATATATAACAAATTTGTCTTGTTAGACGCCATTCATCCATCCGCTCGATATGTCCTTATTTTATGAACTAAACACCGCACTAGAAACTTATTTAAGCCAAAATGACACCGAAAAAACAGCGTAATATAAAACCTTGTAGGAAAAGACGTTTGTAGAAAAATGGAAAGATAGATGTTTTCTTCCAACCTCTTTACGACTTCTATTGCTGATTTAATAATCTCCGTATTTCTCCCATCAACCTCCTGTTATCTACTATTTGCAATTTGATCATTATTTACAATGGGGTTCACTATATGGTTTATTAATAGAGCGAATATATACAGATTGTTCAGTTATATACATACATATAGAAAATACAAAACTTTCCTAAATTATAAATAAAATACATCATCGAACGCGTCCCCTCGGAGTTCACTTATGTACAGTATATACAGGGTGAATTTTTCAAGTGGGCGTGGATGGCTAAATCAGAAACTAGAGGAATAGTAAAAAGTACTCAAAAGAGCCTCGGGCCCGATTTTGATAAAAACTAAAACTGCATCTTTGGATTATTAAAAAATCTAATTTCTAGCCAGGAATCAAACACGTTGATTTAAAAAAAAAAACACAGCCTGTATTATTACGTCATTCGATAGTGTCGCTAATAAGGATCGAATTCTGGGAAGAAATTACATACGGCAAACTTAAGGAAAATGTTGGATTTTAATAAACTGACTCTTGCAAGTAATCCTTTAATTCGTACCTGCACTACCTGTATCTTGTCCGAAATTATGCTCAATATTTTTCTCAACACAGGCCTGTTTTAACAACATCTTATAGTGACCATATCAATATTAAAAATATTTTATGTTTTAAATAAACTGAATGACTTGGCCATCGCATGAAAACACAATTTATCTCACAAGTGATAAATATTATATTAAATACCTATAACGTTAAGGGGTCCAAACAATATCTCGTAAAAAGTGGGTATATCCAGAAATGCAATACCTCTGCCTACCCCCTTGGGGATATAAGGCGTGAGATTATTTATTTTATAAATTAAATTGTTTAGTGCATTAAATACGACAGTAAAAGAAGGACATTGCGGATGAATTAAAAAAATGTGGCGAAAATGATGTACCTATTTAATTACCGAAGCCATCGGGCCGTATTTTCGGCAGCAATTGATAAAAGACGCCGAAAATTGATACTATATAATTGGTTTTGACGAGACATCGAATGAAAAGTCAGAGCTGCAAATATCAATTAGATATTGATCGCAATCTGAGGCTTGCCGCGTTGTGGAAATAGGTACATCTTTGGTCAACCTACTACTTGGGTCGTGCAAAAGCAGAGATACTAACCTTACCTAACCTTCCTTTATTTTTTTTTAATTTAGATCCATTTGTTAAAAAAAACGGTCTCTTTTCCCTTTTCTGTAAAGGCGACTCTGCTAAAAGCCCTGTCAATGGCACCCGATCAATTAGGCATATTATTATGCTTAGGTATGCAATATGTCACATAAGTAATTGTCAGTTATTTTTCTATCTGAGAAATTATACTATTAGATGGGCTACGTTATAATGTTGGCTCAGTAGTGACCCTGCATTCTGAGTCGAAGGTCGCGGGTTCCTCCTCCATCCTCGCTCGGGGCCAAAATTCGTGTGCATAACCATGTCTGTTGGGTTCGTGTTTGGTCGTTTAATATTTTGTTGTTTAGTACCCATGGTACAGCCCCTGCCTAGTTTGGGACTAAGGGGCCATTTATACGAGGCCATTCCACTAAGACAATCCACTAAGACTGCATACAAAAAAAACTTGAGGACAATGGAATGGATTGTCTTCAAGTTTTTTTTGTATGCAGTCTTAGTGGATTGCCATCGTGTAAATGGCCTCTAAAGAACCGTGCGTGGATTGTGTCTCACAATTTATTTTGTTTAAATCCGATAACTTATAGAAATAAATAATTAAACTATATTCTCATTCAAGAATTTAAGTGACAGAATCTGTTTTGAACCGAGTCTTGCTTTTAAGTTATATGCTAAGTAGTTCTAATCTAGTTCCCGTTTCCGTGGGAGTGGGTACCCGAATAAAATATAGCTTATGCTACTCAGTGATAATGTAGCTTATCAACGGTGAAAGAATTTTCAAAATCGGTCCAGTTGTTTTTGAGACATACTAAAATACAAATCTTTCATCTTTATAATATTTATGTAGAAGTACAACCGCATCGAATCTAATAGATGATAATCACTACATAGTATAAAACAAAGTCGCTTTCTCTGTCCCTATATCCCTATGTCCCTTTGTATGCTTAAATCTTTAAAACTACGTAACGGATTTTGATGCGGTTTTTTTAATAGTTAGAGTAATTCAAGAGAAAGGTTTTAGTATTAGCATTCCACCCGTGCGAAGCCGAAGCGGGTCGCTAATAAGTTATAAAACAAAAAAGAAACATTAATATTTCTGTTAGGCTAAGAGTACACGTCATGGTTCCACCAGTGTTTGGCATCAATTCATTCCATGGCTCAGCACAGATAGAAATGTCCCACTTTCACTCGCGCCTCGTGATTTTATTGTGCTCAGTTCTGTGATAGTAGTGAAATGGTCTGCTAGTGCCAAAGTGTAACTTAAATATGGAGGAAACCAAGAGTTCAGATGTGGACGATGCCCATCAGTTTTCAGATTTGGAAGATGATTACGTGAGTTCCATTAATGCAATAGAAAAAGTAAAATAATTTATATTTTTTATATATTAAAAAATAAGTCCTTTTATGTCCAACTTTGCCGATTTATTGAGATTTTTTGATTGAGACTTTGATGATTTATCGATTTTCCATGTTGATTCGAAATGGTACATGGTCTGCAACGACTTTGAAATTCTCCATAGTGACCTACTATCAACTTATAAAAGAAAGTTTAATATTATAAAATATGTTTCGTCAGTCATTCTTTAGATCACGCTCGTTTGTAAACATTCCGTTATAAAACTAAGCAGCGTAGCCATCCGATGAATCACTACTACATCCATTATACATAGTGTGAAGTGCAAGCAAATGATACGATAATGTGGTTATTCATAAGATATTGAAAACTACATGAGAACTGTAGGGTCAATCTTTATAATCATAACATTATTTGTTAAATATAGGCCTCTAGGACCGGTTTAAGCCATATAGCCTGAAGTTTTGGCTCGATCAAATATCAGACTAAAGTTTTCAACAATGCTTGTAGCCCTCTGGGTAGATAGTTGTAAGCTAAATTGAATTTACCAGATAAATTAAGAACGTCAAATTCATTTTAGACCTGTCATTTGATTTTGACAGTAAATCGCAGAATAGCGAAATTCTTTAGAGGAGGTTTAGCCGGTGTTGTAGAATTGAACCCAATGATAGCTACTCGTATGTTAAGCACAGTATAGGTAACCTAGCTAACTGTCAGTGCGTCTAGAAAATGATGCAGTTTGCGAAAATTCCACGTGGCTTTGAGACTATTTATAGCTTACAATAAACTCATTAAAATTTACGTACCTGATGATGATGATCGGTTCCAGCCGGTTTCGGCTAAGGCGACCGCTGTCGACCCCGGTCAATGACTCGGCGCTCATGCGCCCTGATGTGGCTAACGTAGCCAGTCTTCTTAGTGAAGACCCTCGAGCAATGTGGACACGTGACCATTCATGTAGGTATATTCTCGTATGCCTGCCAAGTGCTAGTTGGGACTGCACTATGTTTTCGTTCACTATTAAGTGAGAGATAGATCTGTCTGTCATCATCATCAGCCTACATTTGTTCACTGCTGCACATAGGCCTCCCCTAATGTCGGTCTAATCTGTCTGTACGGTAAGTTAGTTTTAAAAACTTTCTTAGGTAGTGTAAACTGGCGATGGATACAATTGCTACTTTTAAATCTTTTTCATTTTATTCTTTTCACATGAATTCTCCTGTGATTTTTAATTACCTACGATGAAAAAACACAAATGGAAATGAAATATGAAAACGAAAAGTGAAATGAAATGAAATTTGCGATTACATAAGTAGCAGGCTAGGTGGAGTTGAGAAGCAGGCGCGACGTATGTCAAGGGCCTGTGGGCTCAGTTGGTATTGGTCGGAGGTCGCGGTTCGATCACCGCTCGTAGCCAACAGTTGAAGGAACATTTCTGTTGGCTTCGTGTCTGGATGTTTAACATTTGTTTAAGTATGTCTGTCAGTTATTTAGTACCTACTCACAGTACATGCTCTGCCTAGTTTGGGACTAAATAACCGTGTGTAAATTTATTATTTTTATTTCATAAATGAAATGATCCATCTCTAGTCGACCCGGAATCAAACTCAGATGTCTTGCATGAGAAGCGTACTCAAATCTAACAGTACTGTATCAACGTACCGTACCTAGTCTTTTTCCAAGTCCCTGAATATTGTTTAATGTGAACAGTGACAGCTTTGTTTACGTTTATAGGTCTCGGAATTTATGTAATTGTAGCAAGTATTTTACGATCTCATATATTCACACGTGAAACCGACATTACGTGTGCTTTGATGCTGTCTGAAGTCTGTCACTAGCGCAATTAATTTCAATGGTATCTACTAATTACTCTGAAGCAAGCAAAATTTAATTTTCAATAAATAAATTGTTTCTATATTCAGAAAAAATGGAAAAGCCGAACACAGTTACAAGTATAAAAATATTTTAATTTACATGGAACTTGATTTATAATTACTTATTTGTAATTAGTAAAATAATAGATAAAATAATGCACTGGACATCAATGAATTGTCCTTAATCAGTTAGTAGGTACCTACTACTGGTTCGCGCGTGAAAAAGTTTTTTAAATCGGTGTAGTTAGTGTTTGAGTTTATTCCTTACAAAAATGCAAATCTCTTTTTAATATTAGTGCAGATGACACTGGCAAGTGTGACACTTTTAATACTTGTGCTTGTGATCGCCTTAAGCTGGGGTCCCACGGTCCGCTATTCTACGGATCAGCCACACTCAGCCGACGAGCACGGACGGCGACGCACCGCAGGCAGGGCCGGTCCAACGGTGCGTGTCGGTGTGTGTAGATGTTTTTATGTTGTCATAATGCAAAGCGAAAGAGAAAGAGAGAAGAGCGCACCTTTGAAGTTACCGACTCACGATGGATACGGGCGCACCGCCACAGACGTTCTGTGCTATCACGGACGAGGCCGGTCCCACGGTGCGTCGTGCGAGCTGGTCTGCGTGCATCCGCGATTTTACGGACCGTGGGACCCAAGCTTTAAACGTACACCTATGTAACCGAGTTCAAAATGGTGGTTCTCAATCAAAGAGATTAAAATATAATAAGTTAAATCTCTTAGTTCTCAATACATTCTAGGTATATTTTTAATTATTATTCTAGGAGTTCGGAGAGCCCCCCGAATCAGAGAAGCCAACAAGCGAGGAGTATGCAGTCGCAAAATGGCTGAAGGCCAACGTCCCCACAAAGAAAACAAAGTTTTTGAACCACCATGTCGAATATTTCACAGGTGAGTGATACCGTTATGCTGAGGTTAGTAGCACAGTTTAAGTTGTGAAATAATTCACACACGGTTTAGTCTTAAACTAGGCAGAAACAATTTATTAACACTCTGAGGGCCTGGCCCCAACATCAACGTTGCCGAGCCGTGAAAATACGCGGCGTCGCACCGTCCGGTCCCGTCGTGTTATACCTATTCCGGTGTGATGTTTTCGTCTGGAGATAGTAAAGTAGTTGTTTCTTTCTAGATATGGACCGCACGAGACGTATGATATCAACAAATTAGTATTATTATTGTGTACGAATTGTTCGAAAAGTGACACGTTGGCTGCACCGTGATCATGGGGCCAGGCCCTAATACATGTTGTACATGGCAAAAGCAACAAATGCTTCTGACTACTTTTTGACGTTCCTGGCGACCCAGCTCGGCTTCGCACGTGTGCTATTTTAATATAAAAATTCCGTTTTAATTACGTATACTGATGTCGAAAACCGTATCAAAAGATTTAAAGTACCTTCCAGTATAAAAAATTACCAAAAAAACTACGTACCGAATTACTATCGGTAGCTTTGACCTATTATTTCATGTTATCATTCTGTAGGCGGTGTTTAGGATGCAAGTTAATGCGATGTAACTGGACTGTGACTAAATTGTTGTACTTTTGTAATCGATTCTGGTCTCATTCACGAGATTTGTTTCAATAAATCTATTTGGAGATTTATTACCGACTCCGTGGCGAAGGAAAACATTGCATGGAAAATTAATCCTGAAATACGCGATATATTATTAGGGAGACATCGATTATTTAATGTGTGATTTATATAATCGATAATTCTGAAAAACATTTTTTTTTGTCCTTCTCGATTATTGTTTTATTCGATAACGAGTGGTAGAAGCTCCGTATGATCGTTCGACCCAGGGTTGATAGTGGTATCAACATTAGTAGAACATATTTTAAGCAGTTTAGGCTAAATAGGCACTTTTAATCGATACGTCTAGCCTGTTTCCCAGAGAGACAAGGCAGATGAAGGCTAGACAGACCTCAGATATTTACCTACTATCTTTCTCTTGGATCTTTAAAGATAGAAACGTAAAATCGTATGTAGACTTTCCGTGACAATGACTCCTAATACCTAAATAAAATACACCTAAATGACTCCTTGATTTTGAAAAAAAAAAATTGAAAGTTTGTAATTATATGCAAAAGTTATTTGGTGCAAGTGATAGCCCAGTGGTTAAACAGCTCGCTTCTTATGATGAAGATAAGTGAGGCTCAGTTATGTTAAAACTTAATTAAAAGTACCTTACTTAACTAGTTAGGTTTATGTTAGTGATAACCAGTGATCGAATATTCGGATGCATATTTACCTAAAGTGTAGGTGTTGGTTATTATGGAATGCACTTTTGTATCGAAAAAATCCCGGGAATTCGGAAGCGACAAATTTTTTTTACAATAGAATCAAATCGGGTGTAGGGATATTTACTTAGTTTAAAGTGTTGGAAATTATTATGGAATGCACTTTTGTATCGAAAAAATCCCGGGATTGCGGATTTAACAAATTTACTGTTTTTATTATAGAATCAAATCGGGTGTAGGTATATTTACTTATTTTAACTGTTATATTTAAAAAAACTAGAAATAATAACTTCCTCTTCATTTTTCTTAAATTTTCAAAACATTCATCTTAAAGGAATAATAAATAACATCCCCCTGTTTTTTAAAAATAAATACCACATGCTAAAGACGACGTTTCTTCACCATGTTACAGACTGGTTTCGCATTCCCAAATTTTCTGAAATCCCGGGATTTATATTTAAAAAATATGTTTTAAGAAGCCCCTTCCATAATTTACTAACCAAAAATGAAGTTTAGGTAAATATGCATCCGAATATTCGATCACTAGTGATAACTGTGTGCAGTAGGTAACAGGATGCCTAAGAATTATTATACAAGGATATCACCCATTCACTGACAGACCGCGTCCAACCATGCCTTTGAGTATTAAACCAACAGGAGACGTCACGCGAACTAGTTTCTTTGCAAAAAAGTCTGCCAATTTCTGCGCGGGGTACGAGGAAACGCACACAAATAATGTTAAATACAAACGCATTTTTTGACAAAACAATTAAACACTAGCTTGAACTAGATGCACACAAATACATTCACACACAGAAACAATCAATCCCAGCACTCCGTGAACTCAAGACAACTAGTTGTATATAACAGGTATGAGCGTTGCTCATAACTTTTTTGGCAGAGGGGAACGCCTGTCAGTGGCGTCTCCGGTAGGTTTAATACCAAAGAGATTAAAATATAATAGGACATAGAAGGGGCATTGGGAATATTTTCATACAAAACTTTGAAGCATGTTTGAAGCTCAAGCGTCATGTCAGTTAGTATGAACGCGAGCTGTCATTCGGTCGAAATTGTACTAGACTTATTCCACTTGGAATAACTTTTGGCTTCAAATTTTCCTCGCTTTGCCCCCTCTATGCCCTATTATATTTTAATATCTTTGTTTAATACTCAAAGAACCATGCTTATCCAGTGTGATCTAAATCTTACAGGCACGAAGGCAGTGGACGCGCTACTCACGTCGAAATGGGCGACGGGGAAGAACCCAGCGTTCACGACGCGACTGGAGGTCACCGACTATCTGCACACGATGCTGCTCCACAAACTTTTCCACAGGGCTAAAAAGGTAATGATAATATACAACATGTAACAGAATAAACGCAATTCCTGAAATTAGTTTGTTCAGTATCGTCTGGTATCGTCTACTTATTCGATTTCAGCTATTTTTAATATGTGTAAATTTTTACCCAAAAATTAATTAGTGTAGCTGAATTTAGTGCTTTCTATGGAAATCGTGCTATTATTAATCGATATTTAAGAAAATTGGTTAGATACAACTAAAGTTCGATTGCATCATTTTTTTTTATTGCGCGTTTTCTGTTACGCGTTGTATATCTCAAAGAGATTGAAAGAAAGAAAGAAGAAAGAAAGAAAGAAAAACATTTATTTGCTCGGACAACACACATACACGTACAATACATACAAAGAGAAAGAAATAAAAACCTATACACAAGAGATTGGCGTGTAGCGTATCGTGCAAGCAAAAGGGCCATGACTCAGCACTCAGAAAATAATTCTCTTTCATAAAACTTTTTCTTTAAACGTCTTTGATATATCTTTACTAATATTATAAAGAGTAAAGATTTGTATGTTTGCATCTTTGTTACTAATAAACTCAAAAACTACTCAACCGATTTTAAAATTTCTTTCACCAATGGAAAGCTAGAATATTCCTGAGTAACATAGGCTATATTTTATTCCCGTATTTCCACGGTAACGGGAACTACACGGTAAAGTTGTTTTTATAAAAATAAACTAGCGGTTCTGCGCGGTTACACCCTCGTACAGCACAGCCGATTTAACTTGACATCTCTGAAGTTGCGCAAATGGCTGCGCAGTAACATTGTTTAGCGACCATATGGCGGTAGGAGGGGGATTTGCGCAGGCGAAGCCTATGTTCAGAGAAGCCAAGTTAAAACGGCCGTACTGTAGTTCCCGTTCTCGTGGGAATACAGCGATAAAATATAGCCTATGTCACTCTCTGATAATATAGCTTTCCATTGGTGAAAGAATTTTTTGAACAGTATTAGTAGTTTCGGAGCCTATTCAATACACACACACAAATCTTTCCTCTTTATAATATTACTAGCGTACCCGTTCCCGTAGGAATACGGTAATAAAATATAGCCAATGGTACTCAGGCATCTTACAGCTTTCCATTAGTCAAAGAATTTTTAAAATCGGTCCAGTAGTTTTTGAGTTTATTCGTAACAAACATACACAAATACAAATCTTTCCTCTTGATAATAATAGTATAGATTATTTATATTATTTAATTATTTATTTGTAATAAACAAACTTGGAACTATGTTAGTTACATGTATCCTCACGCCTTATGCCCCAGGGGATTGGCCGCAGTGTTCAACCTCCTAAGCGTGACAAAAGTTATGTTATTGATAATAAATAGCATATTAAAATATTGTATTTTCAACTTTTTCAGGTACCAGTAACTGAGCAGGAGTTGAAAGGGAAATCCAAGAAAAAAGAGTTGGAGAAATCAAGTAAGAGTGGCGATGAAAAGGACGGCGACAAGAGTCAAGCTTCCGCCTGCGAAAGCAAGGTAAATGTTGTTCGTTTTTCCTATTATCTGACTCACTTTTATTTTAGTATTTTAATAATAGATTCCCACCGTACAATAAAAAAAACACGTTCTTTGATAGCCTTTAATTTTTACCTTCGTATTTATTTCACTATTTGTTATATAGCGGCAATAATATACAAAGGTATGTACATTCTGTGAAAAATTCAACTATCTACTTTGTTACGGTTGAAGAGATTCAGCCCACTGACAGACGGATATGATATATTATTGCATTGTAAAAAAAAATACCTTTTTTTGTTAATAGTATGAGATCCGGTTGCAGAATTAGTGTAGGGATCGAGTATATGCTACAAACCAAATTTTTACGCATATTTATGATTAGGAGAATATGTATCTACCAGGGTGCCCTATTAAATATGGCCGATAGTATTTTTAATTATTTTGTTTTTATAAATTTTTGGGACAAAATTTCATTCACTTGCTTTCAATACTGATTTTTCAAAGTCTATGTATATTGCCCCTTTATGTATAATTGCACCCTATATAGGTATTCTCCTAATCAAAGATATTATATATAGAAAGACGTAGATATGTTACTAGAGCACGGAAAATGAGGCCGGCAAATGTAGCTAATTAACCACATTTTATTTAGTCGCATTGTATTTCAAGTCGTATTTTAAGCGCAACTCTTAACAGATAGCTCTCTTTTTTTTAATATTAGTTCCGTATCATCTTTCCCCGTCATTGTTGTATCCTATAAATACGCTTAGCGTATTTATAGGATACAACAATGAAAAGTATGTATGTACATGTTGTAGCACACTCGTAGGGGATCAATTTTCAAACGCAAGCAGTATGAATATAACTCATCCTTACTTTAATATTTTTGCTCCTAATCATAAATATGCGTAAAAATTTGGTTTGTAGCACATACTCGATCCCTACACTAATTCTGCAGCCAGATCTTAGGCTATAATAGATTTAATTTTATTACCATTTTCCAGGACACAAAAGAAAACAAAGAGAAAGAGAAGAAGAAACGTAAGATACGTCTCGAGATGCACATGGAGCAACTTTTCCTCGACACAAGCGACGCCTACGTGTGGATATACGACCCGATGCCGTGGTACTACTGGGTGTGCGGGGCGCTCGTCGTTTTCGGCACGATCGGCGTTTGCATGTTCCCGTTGTGGCCAGCCACTGTCAGGTGAGGCATTAATGTACTATTTAACGGATGGACAGCGGTCATTGACCCGACAGATGATCGTCGCCTTTAGCTTTGGCAACTGCCAGCAACTTCGTCCGCGTGTGGGATACAAATTTCAAATGTATAATACAAATGTCACTGATCCTCCGATTCTACGCCAAAAATCACGTCGTGTGTATAAAAGAGCAGTGATAGCCCGGACGGTTATAGAGCCGGCCGAAAATCAGTGAGGAGTTCGAATCCTGGCATGTACCAATGAGTTTTTCAAAAACCTTACGTACATATTTATCAATAGCTCGACGGTGAAGGAAAACATCGTGACGAATCCCGCAGGTCTCAGAATTAATTCTGAGACATGTGTAAATAGACCCGATCCGGCGATGGGCTCACCACCTATCACGTTTAAGGGTCCAATATATCTCGTGAAAAGTGGGTATATCCAGTAATGGAATACCTCTGCCTACCCCCTCGGAGAAAATAAAAAAGGCGTGAGATTATTTATAGATTATATATAAATCACGTCGTTGCTGCATACAAGAATGACAAAACAACACAGTTTTGTAATGATAATAATTGCTGTTTTGACATCTAAATCGATAACTATCTACGATACCGCAAAATATTATTTCATGTACAAATACGGTCTCATTTCAGTTTTATTATATTTGTATTGACGTGACAACGTCTTATAATTCGATGGAGCCGGCTGCATGCACGAAAAAGTTCTAGTGCTAGCGAGAGCGCGCAACGAGCGACAAAGAGGCACAATCCATTCCATCAGTATTTACGAAAAAGTATGACGTCGTCACGTTCAACTATCGTCAGTAAACCGACTTTACAGACAACCGATTTTTTTTAATACAATAAAGTTCTTAACCCTTAGTCAGTGGAGGACCTGTTGCTTCTTCGGTGTTGGCGTATGTGGACCGACCGGGAGTCGGTCGTGTCACAGAATAAGGGTAGCATTTGAGAGTTTATTAAAAAAAAAATTTTTAGTACGTCCGTTCAGTATTACAGTAGACCGGCGAGAGCGCATGCCGCTGACCTATTTGTGTAACTCCAGATGACATTGATATATGTCAATCGCGGTTCGTTTAATAACTATCTACTACATACTAGTAGATACACTGTTTGTTACAAGCCACTAATACGGTACTCGTAAAACTAATAAGAACTAAGTGGACGCCCAGTGGTCGAAATTCGACCCTGATTAATTAAATTATTTAAATTATAAGTTTTTATTAAGCATAATTAAAAACAATTATATTATCATTCTGCACTCCTCTATATAAACTATCAGTGTGCGAAATATCGTACAAAGTTTTTGCTTAACATATTAATTAAATAGATAAGTATATACTTATTTATTTTAATTTTTTTACTTACCATCAATATTTGTGATTCCAGAAAAGGCGTATACTACCTCAGCATCGCAGCAGCTGGTTTCCTCGTGATGATCATAGCGCTGGCTGTACTGCGAGTCGTCATCTTCTGCCTGGTTTGGATCCTGACCCTCTCCCGGCATCACCTCTGGCTGCTGCCTAACCTGACCGAGGACGTCGGATTCTTCGCTTCCTTCTGGCCGCTTTACAAGGTTAACCATAACTTTCACATTTATAAATGCCCCGTAAATTCATATTTAAGATTATTATAATCTAACGAAAAGCTAAACGTGCCAATTTAGTTCCAAAACGTACCGATAGATGGCGCGACGGCTTAGTTAAAACGCGCTATCGTTTGGTTTACCGGAGAGCTGGGCAGCAGAGCGCGAAGAGCAGTCGCTACATATGCATTGTATGCATCTGAAGTAGTTTCTTCTGCAATAACTTTCAATAAGTGGATTTATTATTTACTAGCAGCGCCCTGCGGTTTCACTCGCGTAGTTCTGTTTCCCATGGGAATATGGGGATAAAATATAGCCTATGTGTTATTCTGATGCAACTTTACAGTTATGCATATAACTGTAAAGTTTCATCAAAATCGGTTCACTAGTTTTTGCGTGATAGAGGAACAAATATCAGGAGGATCAACCCTTACGTTCAATAAATAGGGTAAAACACCCAATTGTTGACACCCCATCGGTGCGGTGAACTAGAGTGTCAATAATTGGGTTTTTACCCTACTTTGATTTTAATTGAATGTTACATGTTACAGTACGAGTACCGCGGCCCAGGTTCAGATAGCGACAAAGCTTCGAAAAACAAAAAGAAACGCAAGAAAGAGAAGCAATCAGATGAAGAGGGAGACGAAAAGACGCCGCTCATACAAGAGAAGCCGGAGGTTGAGACTAGTGCGCCCGTGGAGGCGATCCCGGAGAAAGAAAGCGGGGAGACAGAAACAAAGTGAGTACCTATTTAAAAACGGTGCTTGGAACAGATTTTTAAACTTGTCCATGAAGATTGGCTAAATGTAAACAGCAGCCCATCTCCACCGACGAGTTGCTCAAGTAACCCATTTGACTATCAGTAAAATCATAATAATAATTATTGTGGGACACAATTTACACACGGTTATTTAGTCCCAAACTAGGCAGAGCATGTATTATGGGTACTGAACAACTTTTAAACATACATATATAATATTAAATACCCAGACACAAAGCCAATAGACATGCTCTATTTATTCATAATTATTTATCATATTAAATATAATAAATATTAAATATCTTATTATATATGTTTAGTATTATACATAAAACGAAAGCATCCTTCTTTCTTTGTTACACTTAGACTGATTTTTTTTACCGTCTGGAAAAAAATATGACGTATAAGGTATCTAGAGCCGAAGTTATACACGAGATTAATTGTTAAATATAGTCATGTTTAGTGCAATTTACAAAATCTAGAAAACTACGCACAGTACTACGCGCAGCTGGCGGTTGTAGGTAGATTGCGCATAAATGGAAGCTACGAGCCTGTTTCTTTTTAAAATACTATTTCAAATATCACAGTGTGTATTATTGACTACAATTGAGTAATGTATATTAGTTTAAGCAAGAAAAAAATTTTTAGAGAAAAAAAAATTTTTTTAAGTAACATTGCCAAATGAATCTATTACACTTACCTATCACACCACATTTTTTTCCAGACGCAAAAAAAAGTCATCATTTTTCATTCATTTTTATGGTCGATTTTTATTCTACAGGAGAATAAAAATCGACCATAAAAATGAATGAGGGACAAACATGTGCGTAACAATAAAAAATAAAACAGACACGTTCATACACTTAAATGTTGGCCCCCAGTGGGGATCGAACCCGCAACGGCGCTCTGAGACGGTGAGTGTCGCGACGGAGCGAACGCGGGTAGGTAAAAGGAGAAGGGGGAGGGGCTTCACATTTCAGGTCGACAGATATTGTTTTTTTTTTTATAAAAAAAAGGGGGCAAACCAGCAGACGGGTCACCTGGTGGTAAGTGACTACCGTCGCCCATGGACACCTGCAGCTCAAGAGTAACCGACTTGTACCAACTGAGCCAACAGAAACAATCAAAAATACTCTATTCCAGAGAGGATCCCCCCACACCGCCTCCAGAAAAGCACTCGGAGTCAGAGTCCGAGAACAGTCAGCGGTCGTCGACGGACCGCGACTTCGAAATGGTCGACCCTGGCGACTTGGAGCCCGACCACGAAGACCACGCCACTTAGACTTCGACGGTTGGGCTCACTATGTCCAATTCGCAAAATGTCCAATTCTCACAAAGTTTGGACAATTTGCGAATTTGACAATTTAAGATTTGGACATTGTGAGAATTGGACATTTTGGGCCCACTGGACATTTTGCAAATTGGACATAAGACACCGCAACGCACGAACGCGCTGGGTAAGCTTCGACAAGTAGCTTAGATTACCGTTTCAATGGTAATAAAAAATGTAATTTGATACATGGTCATCTTAAATCAAGTGCAAATATTTAAAGGGTAGATTGAAAAATGAACAAGAAACTATATTGTGCATAGATTTTTATTATTCATTCACTATTTTAATTGATGACGTCGATTATTACAAAAAAAAACTTGACAATACAAGCACATTGCTCGAAAATCACAAAATAAATAAATAAATAAATAAAGCAGCCAAAAGTGGCGTTTTAGTGCGGTGGTGAGAGTATGCTAAGCATGTTTTCAAAATTAAAAAAAAAAAAACAGAAAAAACTTTTTTTTTTTTAATTCTATTTCTTTTACATTTTTGTACCTACCCTTAAAATATTTGCACTAGATTTTAAGGGACATTATATAATGACGTCATTTTAGCATGTATTTCACGAAGGGGTTTGCGCGCAGACGAAGCCTATGTTCAGAGAAGCCAAGTTAAAACGGCCGTACTGTAATTATGGTAAATAAATTATTCGCAAATGAAATACATGCTGTGTAAATAAATTAATGTAGGTACTTGAACCTTTTTATGTAAAGTGCATTGTAATAATAATCTAAGCTATGCGCATGGTACGTTTTCCTGAAATCATACAGGGGATAAACAATTGTATGATTAGTTAATTTAAATTTATTATTCTTCACAGTTATTAAATAAATATGACATTACAAAATGTTGCATTTATAGTTTATACCAAATTAAAAATATTATGATTATTTATTATAATTATTGTGTAGATATTTAATAAATTCGATGGTTTAGATATATTTTGTACAAAATATGGTTTTAGTGGAGACGTTGTTTGTCTAAAAGTTTGTTTACTAAACAACTATACCTACTTTCCTGCATACTCTGTAATTTTATCAAAATATTTACTCGATCATCTGTAGGTATACAGGTATCCCAAAAGTTGCACGGCAGGCATTACCTTAGGCTTATCAGATATCTTTTGCATAAAAACATACTTTTTAAACCATTTTTTCTTGTAGGATAGGGATAAAACAAAATTATAAATACAAAAAATAAAGCAGCACAAAAATATATTGCGAAATTCGTGCGAAGTTCATATTTATTTTGCACGCTCTTATATTAGCTTCACTTGATAACAGTTGTAACTATAAAACAAATACTGGAAGTCGAATAACCAAAGACGTTTAAAGAAAAAGTTTCTCTAGGAAAGATAATGATTTTCTTCCAACCTCTTTGTTAATACCTTTATAGATTTGAAACTTTACAAGTGTGTGTAATTTGGATGAGAATTTAACAACTTGGTATCATCGAAGTGATCGGATGATTGTTGTAAAGCGTGTTTTTTTAAACTGTAAATTATATATGGTACGTCTAAAGCCAAACTATGACCCGATCAATGCAACTTTTGGGATAACCTGTATATGAACATTCCCGATTTGTTTTGTTTTTAGTCTTTAACCTTTTTAAGTTTCTTTGGATCATAGTAATCTTTTTAAGCTAACTTTACCCAGTGCGTTCTTAGACTATAACAGGTTATTAGACTACACGAATTTAGATTAAACAAGTATTACCGAATCGCGGGTTTCAGTTTCTGGTGACATCGTTATCGGTTCGGCATGGGATGTTGTACATTGGTATAGCGCGTGTTGAGATATAATGCAGGCTGGAGTATAACATTTATTACTGGAGTCACTACACACACTGAACGGTCATCATCAAATCTCATCCAAATAATATTATAAAAAGGCTTCAAAGCGATCTCGAATGTACGAAAATGTCACTATTGGTGATTATTTGTGCCTCTGACTGTTTTGTATATTCCAGCTTGCATTGACAAAATTGGTATAGACAAAGCTGAAAATCTCCACCAAGAAACTAGCCTGTGACGTAATTTTAGGTAGGTGATTTTAGACAAACATTATTGTGCTGTATGCAATTATTTTGCAAGAAATATTATTTGTTATGTCCATCGGTTTTGTGAATTTTGGTGCTGTCTACGTACATTATATATATTTATTTGGATTGTGCATATTATTTTGTTGCATATAGAAGTATAGACTATAGACTGTCCAAGAAAATAAAACTCGCCTTATAAGGTGTGAATCGGCTCATTAAATTAAAGATTAACTTTTTTTCAACCCTAAAAAAATTACAGAATGTATATATTTTTTTCTAACTAGTTTTTGTTTTACTTTGCGTGTATTGTAAGTAGATCTACCTCTTTAAAGAAATGTAGTATTTTTCTGGACACCTATAGAATTTACAGTGTAGATCTAGCGATGGAGAGTATGCATCAAAATAATGTGTGAACATCTTTACGGTCGGCCCGACTTTACGATCAAACATTTAAAAGATAGGGTAAAATACCCAAGTTCACTGTACCAATTAATTGACAAACCAATATTTTTTTTTCCAAATTAACGAAATTTAAAATAATTGGATAAAACCACTGTGTTTATTTGATTATTTTAAATACAATTGTGTATTTTAATTTCTTTAATTTTGAATAAAGCGGGTGTCAATAAATTGGTGGGGTGTCAACAATTGGGTGTTTTACCCTAGATAGGTACGCTTTTAGATGGTTTATAAACAGCAGCTTTCTACAATTTGTAAAGTCTGTAGCCGGCCTTATGACGCTGCGTTTGTACCAATAGAAAAATGTGTCCCAGAATGTATTGGTAAACGCGACGCTTTTTTTTATTGCTATAAGCGGCGCAATGTATTTTGAAATTGTGCATTTTTTTCTCGGACATATCTGTTTTGTAAATACGGTTCTCGTATCAAGATCTTATTGGTGTTAATAAATGACGAAGTGTTCTAAATGTTAATCAATGGTAACACAATAAAATGAAACGCTCTTTTTATATGACTTTTTATTTATAAAAAAATACAAACCTACCGATCATAATAGCTGGAATACACACTGTTTGGTTAAGTTTGTCAGTACATGAACATTGCTACTTTAAAGGGTATATGAATACCAAACTTCATAGTGAGCAAGCAATGTTCATCTACAAAGCAACTTAACAGTGTGTCAACCAGTCATAAGGAATCGTTTACACAGAGCCGATACGACACGACAAGAAATTTTTATATATAAAATGTTAAACGGACTCACTGATTGGTGATATATCAACGCACAGCCTAAACCGCTTGGTCTAGAGACTTGAAATTTTGCACATAGATAGCTTATGCAGTGTAGACATCCACTAAGAAAGGATTATGCAAAATTGAACTCCTAAGAGGTTGAAATAAACGTGAGCGAGCGAAGCCGCGGGTAAAAGCTAGTCTAGTATATACTCTGCCTACCCCCTCGGGGATAAAAGGCGTGAGATTATATGCTAAATGTGAGAGGAGTAAAAAAAAAAGTAAGTAGTAAATAAATGGGGACCACCGGGAGGACAGTTGTATTCATACAAACTCTTGTGATAATTTTGATAGCGCATTTTAGAACTTGTGAGATCATGTCTAATTTTTTTGGGGTTGTTTATTCTATGATCTATAAATATTGGTAAATTCACTTATTATATCGTGTATTGTCGCTTCTGATGTGAACGCCTAATAATATTTAAATTATGTATTAAAAACACTATTTTAAATACATTTACATAACTAGTCAACCAAGTAAAATTAGGGGCTTAAATCAAAGTTTTTATTATGGCTATTAATAAAACGTGTCTATAAGTTGCCCCGCCGTTCTTGTTCTAATTCTAATGATTCGAAGAGCGTCTTGAAATTGCCGGCTCCGAAACCCTGTGAAAATAAAGTACATTGAGAAGCCGTCAGAATCAAAATGATAGCAGAAATAAGAAGTCACATCACCGTCAATACTTGTAGGTGGTTCTAGAAAAGAACTAAGAGGTGGCACGAAGGTCCACATGCTCACCTTGTTTTTTCATTATTAACACTTTAAAAGGCAGTGATAGATTAAAAAAATATCATCACGTAAAACGGGTCCTTTTTCCGGCGCAATAGGGTAATACACTATGATTCTATTGATACTCTGGAGATGAAGACAAATCTCGCTCTTCAAAATCTGTATCAACCATTTAGACTACAGGCGGAGCTACTGAAAAAGCTCACATACCTACATGCAAATACCCGAAAAACAATACCGGTGTAACATTGTGGTGGTAACAACAACAACCTAGTTAAACAAAAGTTTAGTCGACTCTTCAGTTGTAACTTGTTAGACAAAGATAAAGCAAAAAAAATGTATATAGTTAGGTATTTATATATGACAGTTGCCCTCGATTGCAGTGCCACTGAATTCTAACACAGGATCAATCAAAAGTTAAGTAAAGAGAGTCATTATCATCATCACCATTAACCCGTAACAGCCCACTGCTGAGCTAAGGGTCTTTCCTCACACATGAGGAAGTATGGGCACAAAATACCCAATTAAATGCTTACATTGTGATTCCTCCTCTGAATCACCTCGATGAAGAGCGTGGGGCGATCCTGAGTGTTCTTCGTGAAGATCTGCAGCAGGTATCCGTCGTCGTCGTAGTCGATCAGGATGTTAAGCCGTTCCAGCGCATCGATACTCTCGGCCACCTTCACTTTGCTGAGCTGCAGTTTTTCGCGAATGATCTTGTAGTATTTAGACGGTATTGAGAGGAATTCAAGACCGCGGGCGCGCAGGTTTTCAATCTGCAAGAAAAGGCCTTATAGCTTTTTTATGTAAGTAGTATGATGTTAAATATAATGAACATAATTGGTAATCATAGTTTTAGCCTAACCTAAATTAATGAAGGGACCGCTATGCTATCGTTAGCCCGTCAACTACCGGTTAACAAAAAATAGGATCATCTATTTGCTTCGTGCGCTGGTGGACCGCTAATGACTCAGACCAAATAGGTATGATTGACTGGTTAGGCTTAAGTTAACACACAGTTCAGACGTCTCGAGATTTTTTTTCGTTGTGTTCGCAAAAGGGATTTTTCGAAATTTAAACGAACGGTAAAAAACAGGATCCCGTGATGATCCCGCCTGTAAGTGATAAATAAATAAGTTTTTGATTCACACACTTGTACTATAGACTTTCTGAGAAATATAAGTTTTTAGTCCATTAGACAATTGAAATGAACACCTGGAAACTGTTTGTGGTGCGTCAAAATTATTACTGACCGTAGTAATAATATCCTCGGTATTGATGGCGATGTGCTGGACGCCGGCGCCGCCATGATACTCCACGTATTCCTGGATCTGGCTCTTCTTCTTTCCAGGGGCTGGTTCGTTGATGGGCACCTTCACTGTCTCCTCAAAGTTGGCCATCACGACTGACCGAAGAGCTGAGTACTCCGTGCACACTTGCTTGTCATCTACAGACCAGAATCTGGAAGGTTAAACAATACTATACAGAAACTCGTTATCCATAACGTTAGTAATATCCTAATTCCTAACTAAAATTATAAACTAGCGGGTGTATTCCCCTTAAGCCGTTTACAGAAAGAAAGCTGAAAACTTATCAGCGCTTATCGGCGCTGGTCCATTCTACATAAAGCAAGCAGATTGAAGCAGAGCGAGCAAAATGTCGTACGATGATTGGCGGGCGGCACCAGCGCTGACCGGCGCCTGTCGAAGATTGTCGGCGCTTATCGGCGCTGGTTCATATAAATGCCTGCGCCGGTTACCTGCGTAGACCGGCGCCTATAAGCGCTGATAAGTTTTCAGCTTTCTTTCTGTATACGGCTTTACCGTGGGAATTTAAAAAAATCCCTTCATAGCGGTTGCTTACGACAGCTGAGACAACTACCTAGGTAGATACATATCATACATCAAGTTTCTAGGTGTTATCGTTTCGGAGTAGTAGGTACATAAGTACCTACCTATGTATTCTTTTTAACCAGTTTTTTTATTTTTCCGTTGAAATGAGACTTTCCCGCGTAAAAAAGTACCTACCTGCCCTAAATGCTTGCACTGACAGACAGACACACAGACAAAAATTGGTGTGTTGATATCTACATCGTTAAAGTTAACGATGTGGATATCAAATACATAAAAGAAAATATTTCTTACCTATGGAACTGCAGACAACGTTCGTACCACGACGCGGCTGCCTCCATTTCTTTATCTGGCTGGTTCCCCACCACATGGTCAACGAAATTTATCTCTACTTTTGGCCTGTTAAAGAAATTTAATATTACTATCGCCAATATACCTAATCGGAGACAATATTTTATGCGACAGAGAAAGAATATTATATCGTACTTTTGTACCTGGGAAATTGCCGTTTTCTTCAGATATTCAAGACTTTTTCTTTAGAATAAACTGTCGACTACTGCGTGTACGGATTATATTACATAAAATCATTATGCGAATTAAGTCAGCAACATAATCTTTTAATATGACGTATAAACTGTCAATAATAAAACTAATCTGAGTATCGCCTCGGGCTAGGGTAGAAACACTTTAAAATTTTACCAATAAAAGTGGTCAACTTCAAAATTAAATCTTGGGTGTGGTTGCACAATTGCAGAAAAAGGAAACAAAAATATTTGTCAAAACTTATCGTCAGTTTGTAATTTACTTACAGATATTTGTTAATGGGATCCTTTTCCAGAAGTTGGTATCCAGGAAGGAAAGGTCCTGTGTAGTTGGATCTGTCCACCAAAGTGTGTGTGTTGTCGCCATACTGCAAATTTAATTTAATTGGATGATACAACTAAAAGTATCTATACCTATTGTAACATTAGCATTAGCTTTTATCGCTGACCTGCACAGACTATACAGACAGGTTGAATTTCGACGGATTTTTCACACTTTTATAAATGGCTTTATACGTAAGTATAAAGGAACCTGATGAAATAAACGACTGGGCATTTTCGCCAACTTCACAGTTTTGGGAGAACGAGAAAAAAAGTTCAAAATTAGAAGTAAAAAGGGTCAAAGTGCATAAAGGATCATTTGAACATCAAAAATATGTTGGATTGCACCGAATCTGTATCTTAATTTACGAGATATTTATCAATACTAACTAAACTAAACTTTTCACCAAACTGTAAATCTGTCGTAACTTAGGTAAGCACTTTATTTTACACAACAGTCAAAAACAAATAATATAATTTGAACATTCTTATGAAATAAGAAATAATAAAAGACTTTTACTTGAATTAACTAAAACGAATTTTCTCCAAAATGCAAAAGAAAGATACAAAACAAAAACACTCTTGCTTCAAATGCTAATAGTTTTTTATAACATTTAATGATTAAGTATATTTATGTTCTAAGTAACAAACAATAATTCTTTAGTTTTTAGTTTTAAATGATACCCTTAAAAATAAATATAAAAATAATTTTCATTTAGTACTTAAATATTCATATCATAACTTGCTATCCTTTATAGCCCAGTCATATTAGGGGTGAAAATTGGTTTTTCGCAAATATCTTTGTTCCTATTGCTTAAATGAGATTTACACTTATCATAAAAGTTGTAGAGTATTCAATTTTTTACAACTTTTGTTTGAAATTTTATACTTTACAACTTTTAAAATAGGTGCAAATCTCATTTAATCAATAAGAACCGATATATTAACGAAAAACCGATTTTTATTACCTTTGACCTTCAATATTTTAAGACGCGAACACGATAGCATTTGTGACTTTTGAGACAATATTTAGGACGACAAAACAAAGTTTTATACCAATTTACAGCTTATTTTCTTTCATTCCGAGGTTGAGGTCCCTTTTTTTACCTAATATGACTGGGCTATTAGGATAATACTTTCTATAAAAAAATTAAATGTCATTACCATCCCAAAACTGTCCTTACTGCTCTACTTAACAGGACCCGGCGAGGACAGTCGTGGTAAGGACATTCGACGGTTTTTGTGTCTTCATTCTAAAACTTTCCAATATTACACCGGTTTTTTAGACGTATTACGCACAAAAAGGCTGTTTTTATAATATATATAGGACTCAGACATATATAAATAGTATTTACCTTAAATCTGGATGTGGTGCCGGTGTGGACAGATTTTAAAATTTTTAGAAGGAACGCTTGTACAGCAAAAACAAAGGCGCGCTATCTAACATTTCTACGCTCAACGGACGAATGACGAGCTTGCCTATGCACAGTGATGCGCTTGTATGTGTGCGGTGCATAGTTTACTTATGCTTTAACATTTTGTAACGAAAACCGGTAAGGACAAAAATTGCTATCAGAAGTTGTAACGTTGTAAATAACATGTTTATGAGGCACCTACAAATTTGTTTTCTATTTTTACTTAATGCTAAAACTATATTCTAAAGTATAAAATCATAAGTAAGTGTAAATTTGCTAGTAATTTTTTTTTACACCGAGTCAAAGTTTTAAAAGTAGAAATGCAGCACACGTTGCACCCCGATTTTTTTGTTTCAGTCCAGTATTACTTCCAATTTAAATGAGTTGTTTGAAAGACAATCTTATAAAAAGTAAGTTAATAAGGCATTAATTGGTATCGTAACAGAAATTTCACATTTAATAAAGTAATTTTTAAAAAATCAGGTTGCAACCAGTTTTTGGCCCTTTGGCGAAAAGTCCCGACTACTGTCCGTCAAACAAGTCTTCATATCATCATCATCTGCGTGTCTGTTTTAGGGAGCTTATACTGTCAAATTTAATTAATCGGCTTCATACCGATAGCGACATAGAGCAAGCTCTGGCCGCGGAACAAATGTCACATCAAAACGATTACGATTCCGCTTAAAAATGGACTAGGGTAAAACACCCAATTATTGACACCCTAGATCACCCTACGGATTACTTGACACTCACCCTAACGGAATTTTTAAAATTGACGACAATACGGTAAACAATTCTATTTAGAATAGGTAATTAGATAAAACCACCGTGTTTATTTGATTATTCTAAATATAATTGTGTAGGTAGAGTTATTTCGTTAATATTGAATAAAGCTATTGGGGTGTCAATTAATTGGTAGGGTGTCAACGATTGGGTGTTTTAACCTATAAGGTCTCGGTCCACCGCTGAACATACGTCTTTATAAACGCTGGTTAAAAGCACCTTACCGTCTTCAAGGTCGCCATTCTGACCACTCCATATTGATCTCTCTCCTCCCACAAATCCCTCACGACAACAGCTCCTTGCTTCTTGGCGTAGCTGAGGATGTAATCTAAATTCTCCACATGGAAAGCGACGTCCTTAACGAAGTCTCCATGGTAAGCGACTTCATTTACGAAGTCTGTTTCTTCTGGGTCGTATTGGGCTTGGAACACGAATATTATCTGAAAGGAAAATTGTATGAATTGTAAGACTTTAAAGTGCCTACATACCTAAGTAGTATCGTCTAGATAGGTACCTACGTAGGTACATGTATTTTAATGAGTTTACTAAACTTATGACTGAATCTCGAACGCTTGAGTATAAGTAGTAAGTACTCAGGTAGGGCCGAAAAATCAGTGAGGCTCGGGTTCAAATCCTGGCATGTACCAATGAGTTTTTAAAAAACTTACGTAGGTAGGTACATATTTATCACTAGCTCGACGGTGAAGGAAAACATCGTGAGGAAACCCGCAGGTCTCAGAATTAATTCTGAGACATGTGTAAACAGACCCGGTCCGGCGATGGGCTCACCACCTATCACGTTTAGGGGTCCAATATATCTCGTGAAATGTGGGTATATCCAGTAATGGAATACCTCTGCCTACCCCCTCGGGGATAAAAAAGGCGTGAGATTATATTATAATTATATTTTTTATTTATATTATTATAATTATATATATTATTACTTAAATAATGGTAGGTAGAGTACCTACCTATGGCAGTGGCTTCTGGCGTTGCTTCAATTAGTCTGCAATGCTACTTGGTCGCACTATAGTGAAATCTTGGCAACAGTGTCAGTATTTTCTACAACCTATTTTGTTTTCATGTCATATACCCTTGGGTGGCTTGAAAAATTCTGACTGTTAAGTGTCCACTAGCTTAACACCATCTCCCAATCCGCGGTGGGCTTGCGTGGTAGATTATAGCCCATACATCCTCATGTGCGAGGAAAGACCCTGAGCTCAGCAGTAGGCTGTTACGGGTTGATGATGATGATGATTTCGTTTTTTAGAGCTATATTTTGGTTCATAACTACCTACTATTCCAAGCGTTGCGGACTATGATTTTAATCGAAATCGATACAGCGAGCAAGATGGTTTGTTCCAATTTTTTATGGTTTTTTTTATCGAAACGGTCCGGCACGGTACGGTCGCCTTCATTTATTTGTGTCGCTAGACTAAGAATGGTGCTATAACCGGCTTGTAAACTAGTTTAGAAATAAAGTTATCAAATACGAAGGTCATTTTGCTTAGGTACCTACATACTAACAATAAATAAATTATATACATAAGTAGGTAGAAAGTACCTACACTAGTACCTACTACTAAAAATAAATTATTTTTCAAAACGAACTACTTATTTAGATCCTACTAATATTATAAATGCGAAAGTTTGTTTGGATGGATGTCTGGATGTATGGATGTATGTTTGTTCCTCTTTCACGCAAAAACTACTGAACGGATTTTGATGAAACTTTACAGTTATATAGCTTATACATCAGAATAACACATAGGCTATATTTTATCCCCGTATTCCCACGGGAACGGGAACTACGCGGGTGAAACCGCGGGGCGCTGCTAGTGTAACTATATAGAATGTATCGTAAAAGTAAGAATAGGTAAACACTAATTTAAAAATTCCTTCCTGATTTAAAGGTAGTTTACTTGAAATTTACATAAAATTACTTTTAAAAAAAATAGCGTTTTTATACCTAACTACTATTTATTTAGGGATACTGCGCCGACCTATTCTTACCGAGGATTATTCTTTTTATCTCTCCGGGCGGAAAGCGGTAAATATCGGCCCGTTGCGCTAAACAAAGCCGCTTTCCGCCTCCGTCGATAAAAAAAGAATACTTACACACCTCGGGAAGCAAATAAGAAAGCTTCAGATCACATGTTTGTAGACCTCGGTTTCGCCTCGCCAATTGCATGTGATCTGAGACATTTCTTATTTTACTTTCCGAGATGTGTAATATACTATACCTTGTTCAGTCTGACGGCATGGGAGGCTATCTTCCTCGAGCCCGTCTCCAGACCGCTGAAGGCTAGAGGCTCGAAGCCAAACCTCGTCACGTAGTAGCTGGCGGCCTAGGGCAAAACAAATGATTAAATAAATAAATAAAATAACTTTTATTTCAGTCACAAGCAAAGAGATTAAAATATAATAGGGCATAGAGGGGACAAAGCGAGGAAAATTTTAAGCCAAAAGTTATTCCAAGTGGAATAAGTCTAGTACTTTCAAGTAAAAGTGTTCTGTGAGTACTTTCGACCTTAGTAATTTCGACCGAATGACAGCTCGCGCTCATACTAACTGACATGACGCTTGAGCTTCAAACATGCTTCAAAGTTTTGTATGAAAATATTCCCAATGCGCCGTCTATGTCCTATTATATTTTAATCTCATTAGATGTTATACAGGTCCGTTAATTAAAATTAAGTTAATATAAGAATAAACTAACAATCCAATAAATATATACTTAGTTAATTAATAACTTTCAAACCAATAGACAAGCTGCTATGTAGAATACTGGCTTTTCCGGGAAAAGGTGCGGAACTTGGTAATCTCATATCTCACGATTTTTATCCCCGAGGGCACAGGTATTAAGTTTCAGGAAATATCGCCAATCGCCACCAGTATAATCTTTGGACCCGTGATAGGTGGTGAGCCCATCGCTGGACCGGGTCGGTTGCACATGCCTCAGAATTAATTCTAGGACCTGCGGTTTCCTCACGAAGTTTTCATTCACTGACGAGCTAGTGATAAATATGTACGTACCTATGCTTTTTGAAAAACTCATTGGTAAATGCCATGGATTCGAACCATAAGCTCAGGGAAGGATAACAGGATCATTAACAGCTGAAACATCACTGCTTATGTGGTGGCTTATGCTTGGTGTTTGATAAGTACTCAGGGTGGTGACATTCAAGAATTATCAGCTAATTTAAAAATGTCAAACTTAACTTGGTACCTATGAGATATACTTACCTATTTTAGAAAACCTTCAATAATTTAATGTTAGGTACAGTCAAGAGCACATGAAGCTTACACTTCTAGAGCTAGTCTGACCTCTAAGACGATAGTAATAAAAACGTTACAAAGTTCGATTATATCAAGTTCCACGTGCTCCTGACTGTACACGCCTTCGAAGATATTATTTTCGTATTACATTATAATTTCTTTTTTAGAAATTTGAAGCGAATATTGAATTTTTATAGATAATAAAAATCTTTGTAGATTTTTAGTAAGTACATGCATTTTATAGTCAAAAGTAATTTTTACCTGCTTTGCATTGGATACCCAGAACGTGAGATGGTCAAATGCGAGGAACTTGCCTGCCTCTGGTTTTTTACCCTTATCTGTGTAGGAGGTCTAAAAAGAAAATTAAAATTATAAAGCTGAATAAAAAAAAATATTTGTCAAAAACTACGCAGAAACAATAAAGTCTTTTGAAAAGTTCATTAAATTTCAATGTACAAACAGACAACCAGTAGAAGATATGGCTAGATTATAATCGGAACCATCGCAAAATGTCAGATACGCAAAATGACGGATTTGCAAAATGTCGGAATTCTTACATTCTGCTTAGGTAGGTATCTGTTTTTATTGCCACTATTTTAGGAGTGAATTTAAATCAAAATCATTAAATTAATATCTAGTACCTAAGTACCTATTTATTTCGAATGCACTCTGGCGAAAAATCGGTAGAAATTTTCCGAAATGCTCTGCCGACCACACCAGGAACATAATTTATTATGAAATACGAGTATAGTGACCACAAAAGTTTCCCTCTAGAAGACTTCTTCTTTATGGTCTACCTAAGTAGTATGTAAATCTTATTACGTAGTAGTACTTACCATCTTGTGATCTTCTAGTTTCTATTAAAATCTAACTTCTAAACGGCGCACAATGAATACTACCACCAGGGTCGATTATGTTTCAACTAAAACGTAGTTTTCCACCAGATCAGTTTTATATCGAAAGCGGTTTCTGGATTTATACATTCTGCTCTTTATGAAAACAAGCTTGTTCTTAAGCGGCGCTCACACGCATCGGATCTAATCAATTGTAGGCTTTGAGTATTAAACCAACAGGAGACGTCACGCGCACTAGTTTCTTTGCAAAAAAGTCTGCCAATTTCTGCGGGGGGGACGAGGAAACAAACACAAATAATGTTAAAACTAACGCATTTTTTGACAAAACAATTAAACACTAGCTTGAACTAGATGCACACAAATACATTCACCAATCCAAGCACTCCGTGAACTCAACAAAACTAGTTGTATATAACAGGTATGCGTGTTGACCGACACTTTTTTTGGCAGAGGGGAACGCCTGTCAGTGGCGTCTCCGGTTGGTTTAATAGTAAAAGATTGTAGGTGTCTGGGTCATACCGCATTACAACTTTTTCAAATTTCGTCTGGTATTCATTGATTACGTGTACAACTACAAAACTAAATAATTAATGTATTTATTTGTTCCAAGATATCTTTTTGTTTTTGTGTGTATGGACCACAATACCTGAATCTCTCTGTTCATGTATATACGGAAGATCTTTCCGGTAGGTTTGTTGTAAGTCCAATCCATAAACACACTAGATCGCGACATAATAGGATAATCTATCTATTGTCCTTGACCGCCCGTGGGTGGGATACTGACGAATGGCTTGTGGAAAAGCAAAATTCGTTCAGTAGTTTTTGCGTTAAAGACATGTGAAAGAGCAACAAACATCCTGAGATTCCTTAGTCTCAAATTTTCGCTCTTATAGTATTATTAGGATTATTCAGAAGACCTAGACTAATTCTGCAAAACCTTACAGAATTCATAGTTAATTAATCTTCTAAGTATCAGTTAAATATATAGGTATTGCAATCGTTCGAAAACTTGCCGCCTTATGTGATTTCGTTCATTGTACTTATTTTTTTTTTATAAATGTGCACCTGAAAAGAGATATTTCAATCTTTTCTCTGAGTCCTCACCCTTACTTTTGAGAACGCGTGATCGTACAAGTACAACCGGTGCGTCAAGCCTCCAACGACGCACAGTGTTTCAATTTAGACGTAAACATGTTACCTAGGTCAAAATAAATTCCTTCATATTCCACTATGATTCTGTAGTTGATTGCAAAGGCGGATGTCCATTAAATTGCGCAGGAAATTAAAGAAAAGAATTTCTATCAGGAAAGCTTAATCTTTCGGAACAAAGAGAACTAAATGATATTTCTGCTATTCGTTTCCGATTTAGACATGGATTGGTGGTTTTTGATATCTCAGTAGTAAAAGTGTGATTCTTCAACTTAGAACACAGACTATCATAAAACCGTAGATATATTTCTAACAGATTTTTCTAGCTGCTGAAAAACAAACCACGAGTAGGTTAAGATATTCTGAAATTATTTACAATATTGAATATAGTTTTCGTAACCAATCTCAAGTTTGTCTAAAAAACTACCCAATCGACTCACTGTGCAAGCACGCGGTAAACAAAATGCAAATAAGCTACTTTATAGAAAACAGGTCTGATCACCAAGCGAAGCACAGAGACGGGGTGGCGAGGCGCCACTCTTAATCTTGACCTACGAAGTGGTACCAAAACATTAGATGCAGTCTGTTTTATATTGTTATTCGTAACATTTTTTTGCTAACACCCACTGTGCAAATGTTGATTTATACTTATATTGGTAATCATATAAAAAGCTTTTAAAATAATCATATTAATAGAATAGTAACTAATTGATTAATCAGACCATTAGATTGTCGGAGTAAGTAGGTAAGTAATTAACATTGAAAAAAATAATACATATAAAGTTATTTTATTTTTGAATAGGTACTTAAATCATTTACAAAATAAAAACCAGTGTGCATCCATTCATATTTTTTTAAATGCTCCACCTACCAATTATGTATTTAAATCACAGAAATAGGAATCGTTTCGCGAATAGGACATTTTTTTCGGTAGGACGTTTGCGAATGGGACGTTCTGCGCCTAAACCGTTTTAAAACATGTCCGCCAGAAAACGAACATTTACGTTTACTTTTTAGTATCTTTAGGTAAGTATCAACTCTTTTTAGGTACTCTATGTACTTAAGTAGGTACTCCTACCTACTTCTGACAATAACAAGAAAAAACAATAATATGAAGATGAATGAAAACTGCTTGCTCAAACAAATTTGTAAGTTCAGAAATTAAATATTAACAGCTCGCAGCAGTCTCTACCCCACGTAAGGTGCAGGTTCGATTCGATACTTCGTGCATTTCAAAATGTTATGCAATATTATACTTAAATCCCTACTTTTATCATTTATTAGATTTGGGCTATATTCATCGTTAGTAACAGAAGTTAGGTAATAATTGATGGAAAGACATTACAATTTTTGAAACAGTTTATTACAAATTCCACTTAAGTACTAGGCTACTATAATATATCTAGGTAAGTACCAACTTACATTAGATATAGTATTATGCAGAAACATGGAATTCAATGCGTAAGGTAGGTGAATATTTGTAAACAGATTATCCTCATGCAAGAAAACAACTTTAACAACATTGACTGATAAACAATAATATTGCACACTACTTGTACTAAATAATAAACGTCAACTAAAATCACTTTTAATTGAACGTTACAACATCATTTTAAGCTATTATTTCCATACAATATATGCATCAATCTAACAAAAATGTTCTCTTACCGCAAACAATTCCTTTTTTTTACAGATTTCGCATTAACTATTTTTTTCAATTTCCTCCGTTGATTCTTGTTTTACGACCTCTTTGGAGGTCTCCAGTATTTGTATAGCTTCAAATACCCATTTGTAGTTCATGGCACCAAAGCCCTAGAAACAAAATCAAATGGTAGTTAGAATGACGTCTCAGGCGTGCGATTTCATTGCTATGCATGCTACTGAAATAGTTGTAAATACCATCGTGAAATTTTGGTAATAACGTCTTCTAGTAACTGTGTTTTTTCAGGGCGAAAATTTCCTTTTTTATTGCTCGGCAAAATTTTATCAAGTTCGGTTTATTGGTTTAGGCGTCGAAATATGCAAGACAAATAAAGTTAGAGCTAGGTTAGAGAGTTCTTTCTTCAGAGATGGGGAAATAAAAAAAGCGATAGGTACGATACCCCTAAACGAGGGGACGTTTAGGGGTCCAAAGAATATAGGTATTGGTGAAGGGTGGATATTTCCAGAAATGGAATATCTAAAATAAAAGGCGTGACCATGGTTTTTAAGCTATTGCATAGCTTCTATCGAGGGCCTTGAGCGCGGGGACCAAATCCAGAAATTCCGTAACGAAAAAAAACCTTACGCTCCCCACTCCGACGGGCACGGAGGTGTGGCTTGAAGGCCGTGCATTGTCTAACGTCGTTTCTTTTCGGCAGTCTTGTTGATACAAAATGCTATGCAATAGCTTAACCGCGGTAGTCCCCGAGTGCCACACGTCTTTTTTATCTTACCCTGTGATTCCTCCTCTGCAGTATCTCAATGAATAAAGTAGGCCTTGCTTGCACGTGTTTAGTGAAAGCTTGCAGCATGTAGCCGCGCTCATCAAAGTCTATTAGGATGTTTTGTTCTTGCAACGCGTCTATGCTCTCTGTGACTTTAACGGGACTGGCTTGGAGTTTCTTCTTGATCAGATCGTAGTAAGTCGGGGGCCACGTAAGTATGTCCGCTCCCCTTGCTTTTAGGTTACGCATCTGAAAGACGCGATAGAAATTAGGCATAGTTGGTAGCACTGGCGGACTAAGGTAGGGGCGGAAGGGGCGGAATTTAGCGAAAAGTTCTCAATCCAATTCTAAACAAGGATAAGTTGGGTGTTGGTTGAAGGCACCAAAGATACAAATACGATTTAAGCTACTCTAAATTTGGAGGCCCCTCAGAACTAAAAGCCCGCCCCAGGCCTGAGGGGCTTCCAAATTTAGCGAAAAGTTCTCTTGATCAAATCCTAAACAAGGATAAGAGGCAGTTTGGTTTTGGTACAATCTTCATAGATACAAATACCTACCTACGATTAAAGCTACGCTAAATTTGGTCATGCCCAGAGGCCCGACCTGGGCCTGGGGGGCCTCCGAATGCAAAAGTTCGAAGGCCTTGTTCAGTTTTTCTGCCCCGGGCCTCCGACAGACATCGAGTCGATTTCCACAGAATAATTGTTTATTTGTTTATTACAATGTTTATGTAGGTGGATAAATACTTGTAGCTATATGTAAAATTGGCTACACTTTCCTATATTGTAAACAGGAAGGATATGTGTTTTTGTAAGTTTCTTTGTAATGTATTCAATTATTTGCAATTGCAGCAACTCGGTGAAGATAGGCTGCTGTTTATATTCAGCCCTAAACGGACGAGTTTAGAGACCCTTTTACTATTGTAAGTGTATTGTTTTTCTACAGAAATCAATGAATTCTGAGATTGGCTCGGAAACTGATGAACCAATTCAAAAAATTCTTTCTTGCTTACTTTTCTTGGAGTTACATCGACTATAATTTTTTAACGTAGGTAAACACTTAGCCCCTTTTCACACGTACCGGTTTCCGCCGGGCCGGGCGGGCGGCGAAGTATAGGGCCATGTACATTCGCTTTCATACGGACCGGCGGGCAACCGGGCAATCGGCCATACATTTCGCCGCCGGACCGGCGGAAACCGGTACGTGTGAAAAGGGGCTTACGGTAGAAACGATGTCGTCTGTATACAGAGCGATGTGTTCTACCCCTGATGAGCCGAGTGCCTTCACAAACTCTGTCGCCTTGCTGGTTGGAACAAGACCTTTAGCAGCTTCGTTCATCGACAACTGAAACGTAAGTAGTATTGATATACTTAAATTAATAACATTTTGGGGTGCTGTATATATAGGGCAAGGAGGGGACAAAGTGAGAAAAATGTTGTATGAAAATATTCCCAAGGCCCCTAAGTATCTATCTATGCAGACTCGGTAATCTCTGAATATTCAAGTATTCCTACGTTTATCAATGGTAATTATGTGGGCCGATCCCGGCGGCACTGCAATGCCGGGCCGACCCGTGACGGGAGTGGAGCGAGCCCCGAACATCCCGTCTGGTTACAAAAATCAGTTTAATATACTGGTCCCTCAGTGAGGGAACTTTCAGATATTAAGCTGAAAAGAACAGATACTACACTTTGATCTTAGCCAAAAGGCCGAGAAGCGATACATGAAAACCCTCAACCGAGGAAAGTCATTAAAACCGGGCGACTCTTGATAGCGCCATGTAGAAATTTTGCATTACGAGTACAGCGACATCTAGCGGTACGTTTTGTAAGTTTTCCATTACGAGCAAAGCTACGTTACACCGATACTGAAACTATATTATTTCTTGAATAATTATTAATAAAGTCAATAAGGAAATACACAGTTAATAAGGAAGTTATTGAAAAATATATTGGTCCAAAAAATAATACTCACCAAAACGGTTTCGTTTTGATTAATTACAGAAGCAGAGTTGATACAAGAATATGGAACCAAATCATGGGCATAGTCAATGCACCAGAACCTGGAAACAAGGAAAAGTGGTTTTGGTGGATGGGATTCACAACAAGGGCCATAATGTCTATTTATAATTGTAATCAGTCAGTGAAAGAAGAGCAAGCACTGATCGCGTAACAAATGTCAAATAAAGACGATTACGATTACAATTATAAATAGACAATAAGGCCCCTAGGGGTCTAAAAAGGCCGTTTTGGGTGAATCATAATAGGATCCTATTCCGATTCATATTCGAAATTTTCACCAAATACGAATCTGCTATTGAATTGAATTGTCAGTGAATCACTAAAATGAGGGACCATTTTACGAAATTCAGAGGAATTGCTTAGGATTTGCTAGGAATTCATAAAAGGAGGAATTGCTCAAAGTGGCCATTTTAGACCCACTGGTTGCGATTCACGACCAGAGGGAATAGGATCCAGCTGCTAGGTACCAATTTGCTGCTGTTATTTTTTGTTTATGTGATGAGTGTGTATCTGTTGTACAAATAAATGAAAATTCTATTTTATGTTAGAATTACTCGTACAAGAGCGCACTTTACGAAGTTGCATATTATTATGCAAAAGCAAATACCTACGAATAGGTACTTATTATTCGTTTAATATCGTAGTATATAGGACATAAGAAAATAAAAGAATACCTGTGCATATTTAGGTTCTTCTCGTACCAAGAGACGGATTCATCAAGTGTGCCATCCTCCATGTTACCTTCCACATGATCTATGAACTTGAAATCCGTATCGGGCCTGGAAATTTAAGTGCATCACAAATTATTTGGAAAAATCGCGTTTATTTTATAATTTACTAGAGGTTCTACGGGGTTCACCAGCGTAGTTCCCGTTCCCGTGGGAATACGAGAATAAAATAAAACTTATGTTACTCAGGAACATTAGCTTAGAAGCTTTCCATTAGTGAAATAATTTTTTTAGTCGGTCTAGTAGTTTTTGAGTTTAATCGTTACAAACATAAAAATACAAATCTTTACTCTTTTTAATATTAGTGTAGATGTAGATGTAATAATTATGAAGTCACAGCTCAAAACTCAGTAGGTAGGTAACTACAGTTTTTAATATTTAGATCACTAATAGTATATTTTATATCGAGGGACTAAACGAAGCCATTATATACCAGCTCGTCATAAAACCGAGGGTATATTAAGTTGGCGTTTAGTCTCGAGGTGCAAACTGTACTTTTCACTTTGTGTGCCAGAAAAATTGTCAATTTAGTACAAATTTATTTAAAACCCAACAAATTTACACTCGACAAAAATTCAGAAATTTTCGCGGTCAGTTTTTTCTTCTAAACCTGTCAGGCTGTCACAGATTAACAAAGAGATTTAAATCTCTTTGCAGGTAAACAATTTAAAACACATGGCGCCACCTTCTTCGCGGAAAAACCATGGAACTAAAACTCTTCACATTTTCGCAATGAAGATGGTCCACACTCTACAGATATTTACTAGCTGTTTGAGGTTGTCTTTTTCTCATTAAGGAAATAAAAAAAAAATTACTTTATACTCCCTAGGGACTAAAGTGGTCACTTTAGTCCCGCTTCGTAGGGTTATATTGGCGTACTTTTAGAGCATGAGAAGTGAAATAGCAGATTGTTATACAAGGGTCGGAAGGAATCAATTCCCATACAAGGTGTTTAGACGCCCGAGCGTAGCGAGGGCGGATATAGTCCGAGTAGGAATTGATAACTTTCACCCGCGTTAAACACTCTACTTTTCATATCGAATACAAGGAAAGTAAACAAAAAAATGTCAACAATACAATATAACAAAAATTTAAAAATGCAAAAAATCAATAATACCTACAAAAAAACAAAAATGTCAACAATACAACCAAAGAGGTTGGAAGAAAGAAATTATTTTTCTTTTAAACGTCTTTGAATACAACATTACAAAAATAATATAAAAACCCTTCCTCTTTATGTATTTATTAGTGTCGATGAAAAATAAGATTTAGAGTTTTGGAACAGCCTACTAAATTATTAGTCTTTTTTAAATTTTAAATATGGAACACGTCACCGCCGCGCGCAGATTATTTTTAGTTGTTTATACCTACACTCCCAATGCCGCACCTTTTTTTTTAATCGATGTAAAAAGTTTAGTATCAGACCACGTAACCAAATGTACTACTATTTTTTTAATTCATTCCCGCCCTAAGGCCGGAAGCAATTACTATGAGTCTTTCCCGACCGAGGGCGGGAATCATAGCCCTGAATCTTTCTGTGATGGGAATCATCGCTTCCGACCCGGTACTCAGATCAGACATACAATACTTTCCGAGTAGGAGATATGAAAAAGATATTCATATGACTAGCAGTCATCTACCCTCTTATAGGTATATGTTGTTTTTTGTTTTACATTAAATTTTAGGTTACTTACAAAACTTTATTCAACGCGTCTTCCTCTGCTGCTTGATATCCAGGCAACAGTATCCCTTTGTATTTGGAACGGTCTATTAAAGTGTGAGTGTTGTCACCATACTGGAAATTAATATAATATAAATTATTTTGAACATCTTGACCTATGAGGCCTGAGCAGAGATTTACTTTTAAAATATCTTTTTGATGCTGTCTGGAAGTGTTTGGAAGTAGGTTCTATCCGCTTATGATTTATCCCGGAGAGGTAGGCAGAGGTATTCGATTTCTGGAAATACGCACTTTACACCATAAATGGTACTTTTATTCCACCAAAGAAGCAACGATAAAATATAACGTGTTGATAACCCTTTAGGTACATAAAGAAAGACCCCTTCCCAATATGATCATTTCTTAAAATTACCGTTTCCCAAAACGACCATTTCCTAATACGACTGTTTCCCATAATGCCCGTTTAGTAATACGACTGTTTCCCATAATGCCCGTTTCCTAATACGACTGTTTCCATAATGTGCGTTAACGACTTACATTAAATACCTACAATTTCCAAAAACGACTGATATGGTGTTCTTTTTCATTTCGCACTACTCGTCGTAGCGAGCGTCGCGTTGGAAAAAGAGCTAGTGTCTGCACTTTCATTTGTTTTACGATAACAAACTGAATTTAATATGTTAATTATCATTTAATATCATTGTTATTTTTGATTTGCGTACATCATTTAATTAATATTCATATTATGTTTCATAATGCGTCGACAGTCGACACCCATATATTGAATTTCAGTCATACTACTGGATAACTATTATTTCTTCCATGATTTTACAAGCATTTTTAGTAATTTCTTACCGTCTTCAGCACAGCATATCTGACGACTCCATCCACGTCTTGTTCTTCGGTGATGTCTTTTACGATCTTAGCGCCCCCTTCGCGTGCATGCTGTAATAGATGATCCAGGTTTTGGACCCCAAAGGCGATGTCTTTCACGAAGTCTCCATGCGCCACTAGGTCCTTTGATATTTCATTGCTGGCAGTCGTTGGGGACTCGAAGATTATCGTAATCTACGAGAAAGAAATCGTTCGCTTTTTATATGAATAGCTACCAAAGATATTATATATAGAAAAAGATATTATATATAGATATATAAGACGTACATATGTTACTAGAGCACGGAAAATGAGGCCGACAAATGTAGTTAATTAACCACATTTTATTTAGTCGCATTGTATTTCAAGTCGTATTTTAAGCGGAACTCTTAACAGATAGCTCTCTTTTTCTTTATTATTCGTTCCGTATCATCTTTCCCCGTCATTGTTGTATCCTATAAATACGCTAAGAAGTAAGTATGTACATGTTGTAGCACACTCGTAGGGGATCAATTTTCAAACGCAATCAGTATGAATATAACTCATCCTTACTTTAATATCTTTGAATAGCTACACATTATGGCGCGGTCGAGCCGCACTACACTGCATCGTTTATAAAGGTGCTCCCTCACCGCGAGCATTCTCTTGTACCTAATGTAGATAACCAGTGGCGGACTAAGCCTGTCGGAGGCCCGGGGTGGAAGAACTGAATGAGGCCCCCCCGGTCTTAGAACTTTTGGATTTGGAGGACCCCCAGGCCCAGGGCGGGCCTCTGGTTCTGGGGGGCCTCCAAATTTAGCGTAGCTTTAATCATATTTGTCTACCTTAGTCCGCCAGTGTAGATAACATCAAGATTCGATTTTGAGCATTACGTTACAATACAGCTCCCTGACTCGACGAGCATTACAGCGCGCAAATGTTACAGATTGTATCATTTGCGCGCTGTAATGCTCGGTTCTCCTCACTGATGTAATGTAACGTTACATTACAAGCGAATGCTCGCGGTGAGGGAGCACCTTTACACTAATCTTCTTATATCACTTTCACATTTTATGTAGAAAGATACAAAAGTTGGCAATATGGTAGGTACCTACTGAAAAAAGGTGGTACTTAGGTACCTACTACATGGCCTGGGGCCTAGGGCGGCCAACACTGTAAATCCGTCACTGCTTACCAGGATTCGAACTTGAATCTCACGCATGAGAGGAGGGTAAACTTGCAGTTTGCATCAGGGCTACTCGTATCATTGCTGCTATAAAACTTTAGGGGCAGCGATCAGAAGATTGCGTGTTCATCATATCACGTCGGGGTCACCAGTTTAGGGGCAGCGATGGTGACTGCCACTGGGTGACGTCGAGGTCGATGAGGGTTGAAGAAATCGAGATTGAAAGCGATCGGTGATCGGATCTGACATCCTTTAATGGGCTACCTCCATTTATACAAGCTGTGTAGGTACATAAATAAGAAGGGGAGATACATTTTAGTAAACCCTGTAGGTGGGTACCTACAAAACCTTTTGCTTTTATAATAATAATAATATAATATAATCTCACGCCTTTTTATCCCCGAGGGAGTAGGCAGAGGTATTCCATTACTGGATATACCCACATTTCATGAGATACATTGGACCCCTAAACGTGATAGGTGGTGAGCCTATCGCCGGGCCGGGTCTATTTACACATGTCTCAGAATTAATTCTGAGACCTGCGGGTTTCCTCACGATGTTTTTCCTTCACCGGCGAGCTAGTGATAAATATGTACGTATGTTTGTTTGCTTTTATCTAAGTATAAAACTAATCTATTGCTTCTAGCGGCATCCATATTAGTACTAACATAAAAGTTTGAAACTTACCTTGTTAAGTTGGACAGCATGAGATAACACAGCTCTTCCTTCGGTCGGCCCTCGAACAGCCAGTGGTTTGAACCCTAACCTCGTGACGAAGTAGCTGGATGCCTGCACAAAACTATAAAGTTACCTATTCAATGTGTCAATGATTTAAAAATAAAATTTCATTTTCATCATCATCAACTCGTAACAGCCCACAGCTGAGCTAAGGGTCTTTCCTCACAGATGAGGAAGTATGGGCTATAATCTCCCACGCGAGCCGACCGCGGATTGGGAGATGGTGTTAACCCTACATTGCATACTGTGCCATATCTGGTACAGATAAAATAATTACGTCTAGCGTTCGTTTAAAGACTCCTAGCGTCATCTGTCGGCTTTTGGATAAGTCTTTACACACCTAGCAACGGTTTAGTACTGGCAAAAGTCACCAGATGATGTTTGCTATCGACTGATATCGTGAATCGTACACAATTTGAACGATTGACACCAACTCATTGTTTGCGTAAATTGAAAATTATTTAATAAATATTTTTTTGAACATTTGGAAGTGGAAAAAAATATATTTACATTGTATATAGTCCATATTAAATGAAGTTAAGTTTCTTTTTTAAATATTACTGTTTTATATACTATAATTTCAATTTATTTAATTGTTCCAGTTAAGGTACACTATGCATTGGCATTTTGTTTTGATTGGATTTTATTATAGTTAAATGACATATATCTTGCGAAAAGCTTCATGTTGAGTTGTGTTTTAATATAGACAACAATTGTTTTTTAAAAAATCATCTGTAAATAGAGGTATTTTTAATGTAAAACTAAATTTTTCAAAAAATCGGTGTGGCTCGGGTTCGAATCCTGGCATGTACCAATGAGTTTTTCAAAAACTTACGAACATATTTATCACTAGCTCGACGGTGAAGGAAAACATCGTGAGGAAACCCGCAGGTCTCAGAATTAATTCTGAGACATGTGTAAATAGACCCGGCCGGCGATGGGCTCACCACCTATCACGTTTAGGGGTCCAATGTATCTCGTGAAATGTGGGTATATCCAGTAATGGAATACCTCTGCCTACCCCCTCGGGGGTGAAAGGCGTGAGCTTATATTATTATTAACTAAATTTTTGATTTTGTTGACTGTCCCTAATTGCATACAGTACGACATATGGAACAGAATTTAAAAAAGAAATATCTACTACTTTAATGGATTTTAATTTTTTTTATTATTTTTTTATTTGTCTTGACCCTATATAGAACCATATATAATTTTTTGAGACGAAAATAAAAAATCATGCATTGTAGGGTTAAGCTAGTGGCCACTTAACGTCAGAATTTTTCTAGCCACCCAAGGGTATCTGACATGGCTTAACGACTTCCATTGTGCGTAAACACAACGAAAACCGGGACCAACAATTTAACGTGCCTTCCGAAACACGGAAGCGCTCGTAATGTAAATGCCACCATGGGTTAATGCTATTTAAATCAGTTCAGTAGTTTCGGAGCCGCATTATAAACACCGCATTACAAATCTGTCCTCTTTATAATATTAGTGTGGTTAGTGTAGATGTAGATAAATTTTACGTACCGTTTTAGCATTTCCCACCCAAAATACAAGATGGTCTAAGTTCAGCACTTTCCCATCGCCTCGATTATTGGTGTTCTTTTTGCCTTTAGTCATGGTATTCTGCAATTTAAATCTGAAGTGAATAAGTATAAATAAAAATAAAATTGAATTAAGTAACAACTCTTATTAAAAAAATATGTGATAAAAAGACAAACTTGATACATACTGTCCGGATGAATTCGTCCTAACGAAGAGTCGGAAGAGACAAAATCTTACCTAGTCTGAGGTTAAATCACAAAATGCTATAGACTTTTTACTACTTATCGTTGGGGTAAGTTTCAATATACTTTTGAATTTTTTTTTAATCCGGCCCTATTCAAGACTCTCAGCATGTCATTTGGAACACAGAATGTGTTAATAATCAAGTTTTATGCACTTTTATAGGACTTTGCAATTTAATTACATGGCTGTAAGTGCTTATTTTCTAGATTAAAATTCTGCATTGCACACTGCAATAATTACGGTAACTAATATTGAATGTAACTGCTATTTAGGGTTATAATAGCTAGATCTAGAATTACTTTTAAATATCTCAGGTATCTGAATCCTAGATGGCTTACGTGCTCTGATTTACTATTAGTCTTCAGATTATACAGTAAATACGTAAAATTGTACATAATTATCTTGACTAGATTTTTTGCTGAACACTTGAAAATTATAGGTACCTACTTACTTAAATCTACACCCAGCGATTGAAGTCGCAAAATAAAAAATACAGTCATTAAAACAACTTTTTATACAATATGTAACAGAATAAGCGCAATTCCTTAAACAAGTTTGTTCAGTATCGACTACTTAATCGATTTCAGCTATTTTTAATGTGTTAAATATTTACGAAAAATGAATTAGCATAACTGAATTTAGGGCCACCTATGGAAACCGCACAATTATTGTTCTTTATTTATGAAATTTGGTTAGAAAAAACCAAAGAGATTAAAATATAATAAGGCATAGAGGGGACAAAGCGAGGAAAATTTGAAGCCAAAAGTTATTCCAAGTGGAATAAGTCTAGTACAATTTCGACTGAATGACAGCTCGCGTTCATACTAACTGACATGACGCTTGAGCTTCAAACATGCTTCAAAGTTTTGTATGAAAATATTCCCAATGCCCCCTCTATGTCCTATTATAATTTAATCTTTTTGCTTACTATAATATACTCATTGGGGTCTTTGAGGAATTGCGCTTATTCTGTAACCCGTTGTAAATTGCCTACTCGATCTACCGTGGTCGAAGCACCAAAGCAACACTTCACTAAAGTCAAAATGAAACTGCACTTCTATTAAAAGAATCGGCGTTATATAAACATCTAAGTATATTTATCTATTGATCTAACTACATTATCGAATTAGGAAGCTATAAATTGGAGTTTAATATTTTTATAGCTTGTTTACAGGTATTAATCTGTTTACATTTAATTTCGTAGTGATATTTTGAAATAAAATACTTGACCTATAATTTAAATACCTAATAATTTAATTCATAATTGTTGTAGATTCGCTTCATAGTGAGCTACTAAATTTAAATTATATTTTATACCTAAGACCTTGTTTAAATTCCACTCCTAAAAATTTATGATAAGTAAGTATCTATCAAACTACCTTAATTTAGTTATTTTTATACATGAGTAGATTAAATTTAAGATTTTGTCTTGTCCTTTATTTAGGTAGGTACACGGTGCAACGAATTAACGTAGGTAGTACACTACCTAAGTAAATAAAATATGTTTTTTTACCAAGGTTTATTCCCAAATTAAATACCAGTATACTTTTATAGACTTCTTGTAAATAAAACCGATAATAAGGCATTATTTGTTTGTTAAACCCTGAAAATAACTAGATAGTATATTTATTATAAACAAGTGGCCCGGGCAGACAACAGTACCACCGATATGGTTCAATTGTAAATATAAACCATCCAAGAACCCACTCAAACCTAAAAAAAAAATCTCAATCGGTTAAGTCAATCTCAAGTTAGGGCGTGACCAAAGGAAATAGGGATTCATTTTTGTAATATAAGTTGATTAAAGGATAAACCAAAATAAAGTTAATGCCATTAGGAACCAGATCAAGTTAAGTAAATCTAAAATCAGTTGATCATATCTCTAAATTTAATGGAAAAATATTAACACGTTTCCTCGATATAATTGGCCAAATATGCCTCCTCTAGTTAGGGTGACCATATTTGGTTTAATTTGTCGAGCACCGCGCGGTTCCAATACGCACCGTAACAATTAAAAATCAATTGTGTTTTATTTATTGGCATAAGAGGTTAAAGGAGTTAAGAGGTAAATCGTAATTAAAATTCATTTTTAGAAATCCTATGAATTTTCAGCCTGAATAGCTGATGGAATATAAATACGAAATATTCATAAAAACGTTGAGATTCACTTTATTAATGACAAATTGTTGGAGTAAACTTATTTTAACAAGTTTTTTAAGTAAGTATGTGATTTAACATATCACGTAATTAGTCAGACTACTTATATTATGGTTATACTACATTGCAAACCGAGGCGTTTGGAATATATGAAAACATCATAAATCATATTATCAACAATATTTGCATAGTCATCACATAAAACAGATCAGATTACATCTTTCGATATTAAGTTTGTTTCAAAATTTCTTTATTGATTTCTTAATTTATCAAATACTTTAAGTTGATTGGCTATTGGCGTAAGTACTTTGCTGAAGAATACTACAATTTCCTAACCTTTTTCAGAACATTTCATCACCCTGGCTGTTTAAGGTATTTAGATACATTTCGCGTGAACCCTCCTGGGATGGAGGATGAGGCTCTGTACAACGTAAAGATTACTTGAATACAATCACAGTCAATCACAGATGTATTGGACTGTCATTAGCGCTCGACGCAAGAGCGCGACAAAGTAAAATTGACGCAAAACTCTAAAGAAGGTATAGTAACTGACATGCAGTTTTTAATAAGCTAAGCTGGTTGTATAAAATTCGTCGTCGCGAAATCGCTTTTCCAATTTATCTACAAAAATAATGAGGATATTGGTATTACATTTTAGATTTACAGTTCACTATACAACGCGTACCTAACAGAAAAATAATATAAAAAAAAATGATGCCTGCGTACTTTAGTTGAGTCTAACTCATTTTCTTAAATAAAGAACAATAGGTTCAACATATAGTTCACTAAATTCAGCTATGCTTATTCATTTTAATATAATAATAATAATATAATCTCACGCCTTTCCTCCCCGAGGGGGTAGGCAGAGGTATTCCATTACTGGATATACCCACATTTCATTTATTCATTTTTCGGAAAAATATAACACATATTAAAAATTGCTCAAATCGATTAAGTAGTCGAAACTGAACAAACTAATTTCAGTAATTGCGCTTATTCTGCTACATAACTATTGTATAGGTAAATGTTTATCCTATTTATTTTATAGAAATTTCTGGTAGGTTACTCTTTCACGGACACCTGTCACATAAGAGACTAACTATTTATTACTCAAAGCCCAAAGTAGGTAAGTATAGTAAAGTGATAATTTTACAAAGAACATGACGTTCCGAATTCCCGCCAATATTTGGATACAAAATATAGATCACAGAGTAGAAATAAAACGGAAAATTCCAGTAATAAAATAATTTGCTTTATTGAATATTTTACACATAACTACATTATTATTTACATAATCGCAGATATATTCTACGTATTGGAGTATTTCATTCCTTTGCACCTACATGTTATAAATTCTAGTTCGCATAAGGCACCTCTCGGAAGCTTACGATAAGTCAATCCCTGATACATGGTCGAAAAATTTATGATATTATATTGTCCGTTATTATTTCGTAGGTAGGTACTATAACGCTATAAAACTTATAATTTAAATAAACAATAATCAAGGCAATTTTCACCAATTGATAAAGATTAACATTATTTACAAGTATATAATACGATACAAGTAGTATAATCCATTTTATGTTAAATCACAGAGTAGAAATAAAACGGAAAATTCCAGTAATAAAATAATTTGCTTTATTGAATATTTTACACATAACTACATTATTATTTACATAATCGCAGATATATTCTACGTATTGGAGTATTTCATTCCTTTGCACCTACATGTTATAAATTCTAGTTCGCATAAGGCACCTCTCGGAAGCTTACGATAAGTCAATCCCTGATACATGGTCGAAAAATTTATGATATTATATTGTCCGTTATTATTTCGTAGGTAGGTACTATAACGCTATAAAACTTATAATTTAAATAAACAATAATCAAGGCAATTTTCACCAATTGATAAAGATTAACATTATTTACAAGTATATAATACGATACAAGTAGTATAATCCATTTTATGTTAAAAGTTTACAATTAAATTAAAAAATATAATTATAAATTCATTATTGAAATATTTTTTGTATCGACCATTAGCTAAATCCATTGAAAGAATTGAAAAATAACGTTACAAAACAACTCAGTTCATTCAAAAATCAGATAAAAAGACTAGGTAGGTCTTTCAATGGACTTATCTTCCAGAAATCGCCGTTTGACTTCCTTTTATTTATTTATGTATTCATTTATAACAATGGGTAACAACTTACAATTACCTAGTCTAATATTTACAATAGTCCTCAAATACTTAATTAATTTACATAATAAACACAAGAAATGCTTGCATATTGGCATTTATTTAAAAAAAATGGGGTGTCTACTTAAGTCGCAAACTGCATGCAGAATTACAAAATGTACTATCGGTAACTAAAATAATTTATTATAATTTGCATAGTAAAATATAAACGGAGTCACTCAAAAACAAAATTTGTAACCAGCAAAAAGGATTGTGTGAAGTTTTCTTATAAATAATAAGAGATAGATAAATCCATTACATTTAAAAAATAGAGATTAAAAAATAAACAGTATGCAGGATTGAAAAAGTATTCACAAGCTGGTTACACAATATGGGAAAAAACATTTACAAAAAGATACAATAAAGGAACACAAAGCGCTTAATTAAACATTAAATATACACTGTGGTAGATTTGGTATATTCGCAGGCTGAGCCGTGGAGACGGGTGTAAAACTTGAGATCAAATTCGCGTAAGATTCTTTTTGAGGCTTATAAAGTACAATCATTAAAAAAAATGTTTTTGCGGATTGAGTTTTTTGGAGACATCAGCCCTCAGTCGTTTTATACGTATTTACTTAATTAAAACACAAAATAATAAAATCGAGTCACATTTGAGACAAATTATTTTCAGTACATAACGCCTCAATTACAATAGAAACAGTGTAATGAAGTGTGTCTAATTGCATAGAAAAAAAGAGGCTAGTTATTGTGGTTCTCTTGTTAGTTATTAAAGAATTTGTCTGAAATATGGTCACCCTAATTCTTCAACACATGATCAAGTTCTCCTACATACATTTCGACATATTTTTTATAAATTGTCTCAGCATTTCTATTATTTACTTCAGTACATTTTTTCATTTTGTCGCTGAAATCCGAAGAAAATAGACTTGAGATGAATCTAAATTCAGATGAATTAAATTAAACAGGATAATTTAAAATTTATGTTAATAAATATTAAAGTAGGAAAAATAAAATAGTTTAATTTAACCTCTCAGACCATGAATCACAGACACAATAGATTTTTGATTATGTCTCGGTTCATATTAGAACCGGCGGTTCTTAACTGATTAAATTAAAAGTAAACCATTACTAAAGAAGTCTGGTGTTACCGTTATTTGGCTTTCCCCGTGTCTTTAATAATTTCAGAAAACCAATTCTTTGTGGGGGCCTATGTCATAAAAGCTACCTAGTTTCAATATTTCTGTTTACTATATAGATTTATACTGTCGAGTCATAGGAATAAAGAAAGAAAATGAAATTATCAGACACTTTTTATAAATAAGTGCATCCTTAAAAACTGTTATTATTTCTGTTGTGCTGTGACTAATGTACTGAAAATTTTGCTCATGTAAAGCCGAATTTACATTTCGAAACTAGTGTTATACATGATGAATTTAGTTTCAACTAGCGAAAGTACATTCTTGACATTAATAGTGTCGTGAAATCAACAGTATCGATAAGATCATGGCTCCGTCAACATCTAAACTTAATTTTGCCGCGCATAATTTTTTCGCGACACTAGTTTCACGTCACGTTTAGATGGTGAAATTAATGGCATGACATTAGTTTCACCAAAAAATTGCGCATGGCACGAAACTACTTCAGTGTCATGCATTGTTCAACTTGATGTTTACACGTGGAATTGTCAATGACATTAATGTCGTGACACACCTTTCGTAATGATAAGACCTGTCGCCATGTATGGATCGGAATGTTGGGTGAGCAGGAGGATGAAAGGAGACTGGCATGCAGCGGAGATGAGAATTTTGAGATGGATGTGTGGAGTGACAAGAATGGATGAATACATAAGAGGAAGTCTGAAAGTAGCACCAGTGATGGAAAAGTTGAGAGGTAATCGTCTGGCTTGGTATGGACATATAATGAGGAGGGATGAGAGTAATGTTGTAAGGCGAGTGCTTGATATGAATGTGGAAGGCTATAGGTAGAGGGGTAGACCAAAGAAAAGATGGATGGATTGTGGTGGATGCAAGCGGCAAGTTGCCGTTCGTTATGGCGTTCTATGGGGGAGGCCTTTGTTCAACAGTGGACGTCTTCGGGCTGATGATGATGATGATGATTATGTGAGTAGATATGACGTTTGATAGATCTAAATGGAAGGAAAAAACATACTGCGCCGACCCCAAATAAACGGAAAAGATCAAGTAAATGATGATGACACTACTTTCGTAATGTAAATTCGTCTTTGCACTCGAGCCCATCGGTCCACGGTACAGCCCACCAAAGAGATTTCGTTCTACCCGAGTCAGTCTACCGTTGGATATCACAGAACTGTTGGCAGGGGGGTACGTCGATCAGCTGAGCTCGTTCTACTGCGACGATGCATCCCCCCGGAGCCACTAGTAGGGGGGAGGCGTTCCCGACCCAGACCTTCTTGACGTCATCAGTCGCGTTTTGTGCTAAAGGTGACATGTAGCCGCCCCTGGAAACAGAAAAGGTCCTGTTAATATAGAATAAATTTTCTGCGTACCCTAGGAAAGGCGTGAGAGTCGGTTCTTAACGAGTATTTATTTACTCGACTACATACAACCGGTCTGTAAGCTAGTGTATCTACTCGACTACATAAAATAGGTGCACCAATTAGTTTTTAACGACTAATAGAAAAATAGAGGATCTAAAATTGGTTAACTGGGAGGCATATCCTGGTGAAAACTAGGTATTTACAGGAATGAAGCATATTTATTCCATTCTTACATAAAAAATAAAAGAGTACGTGTTATTTATCACACAGGATTATGTAATAACATAAAACTCTAAAGAGTAAAAAACCACCTTCAACGAATGATACTATAAAAATACAGTCCAACTTTTTTTAAATACAGTCCAACCTTTTTTGAAGTCGGTTAAAAAAAATGGTCGAATTGATAACCTCCTACTTATTGAAGTCGGTTGAAAATAATATAAATACGCTCACGGGTTTTCAGTAGTAGTTCATTGCTAGAAATATCCATCTTTTTAAGAATTTTTTCCCCATTATCGTGTTAGGTGCTACACTGAGGTGCTGTTACACATACCTACCTCATGGTGTATTTTGAAAATCCAATATTGATTTTCACGCGGGGCCCTTGCATGTGCTAACTCTTGCTAACCTAGCACCGGTGTCCAATGTGCAACAGAGATGACCGTAATTACCTTAGTTTCCTGTCAGCGTGTAACAGCGCGTCAGCCTTTAGCAGTCTGACGGCTACCGCCACCAACAGGAACAATATGAGAGCGCCGCACACCGGCACAGCTATGGTGGCTGCTTTGAACCACACCTCACCGTTGTAGTTGGCCCCTCTTTCACTCTCCACTGCGTTGCCATCTGAGAAAAAGAGAAATAATACATTTTAGTGTCATTTATTGAGCATCTGTTTGTGTTGGGGCCTACCACAACCTCTTAACCCAATAAGCCAATAAAATAAAACACAATTAATTTTTTATTGTTACGTTGCCTATTGGAACCGACTCGAGGAATCTAATCGAGGAATTAAAAACTATCATAGTTCAAGAATGTTTTGTTTCAAGCTTAAAACAACACTTTTCAGATTTGTACCACGACGTCTACGACCTCTTATAACAATCTTGTTTTATTCCTACATAGTGATGTTGACGAATGATTGTCTCATAACTGTCTATTCCATAATGAGATGCAGCCTTATTTGCAATTTGCGTGATCACTCTGCAGTGTTCCCAAACAAGCTTAAATAATTTAAGTTTGGACACAAAACAATATTAGAACAAGCTTACTTACAAGGACGTCATGGTAAGAAGATGTTTTAAAACAATATTGTTTTAAGCTTGTTTTACGAGATGGTGGTAAGGAAGGACCCTCTGGTAGTATTGAGTTACTATGCAAAAATCTTTGAGTATTAAAAAGGCAAAAACACATGACAGTCTACAAACTTATGTCTGCCCTTCATCGATATGAGTGCAAATAGATACGCCTATTTCTATTATTTTAAAAGAGCAATTCTTATATTTATGTATATTTTAGATACTATATCAAAAAACTCTGCTACAATTTTTGATGAAAGGTAGGTATAAATACAGTTTTGCATTTTAAGTTCAACTTCACAATTGTATTTAATGTAAAAACGCAATTTAATACAAAAAAATATTAATACGGCGACTCACCGACAGATGGCGTGGTGTTAGAACGAGCGAAGGAGTCAAGAGCACATGAAGCTTTACACTTGTAGTGCGAGTCTGACCTCTAAGACGATTGTAATAAGAACGTTACAAAGTCCAATGTGTCCACGTGCTCTTGACTGTATTAATATAAATGCAAAAGATTGTTATAAGTATATGAATGTTTATTACTCTTTCCCGCAAAAACTTCTGAATGGATATTGATAAAACTATTCCGTTCCCACTCCCTTTCTTTCCGAACGGATGATCGCCTGCACAGGACAATGTCTATACATTACAGTAGCAAATACATTTTTACATATCGATGGAACTAATACAACTTTTTATTTGCTCGGTTATTTGAACTATTGCAAGATAAATAACGTTAAAATAAAATAAAAAAATAAAAAATCTCACGCCTTTCATCCCCGAGGACCCCCGAGGCAGGTATTCCAGTACTGGATATACCCACATTTCACGAGATACACTGGACCCCTAAACATGATCGGTGGTGCGCCCATCGCCGGACCGGGTCTATTTACACATGTCTCAGAATTAATTCTGAGACCTGTGGGTTTCCTCACGATGTTTTCCTTCACCGTCGAGCTAGTGATAAATATGTACGTATGTTTTTGAGAAACTCATTGGTACATTGATACATAATAACGTTATTGATAAATAAAAACCGTGTGCGTAAAATTGAGGCAAAAGATGTGATTGTTTCCATCTGAAATTCTCCGTTCTCGTCGAAACAGACAAACAACAATACTAATAAACATACGAGATGAGCCTCTTTGTCTCTGTAAAGAAATAATTTTAATAAATTCGTCGCGGGTGGTCTGTGGCAAGGCAAGTCATTACAAATTTTAACTACCTTTTATGCGTGCAAGCATAAATTAGTACAACGAATGCCCGGGCAGACCTGTGCACAGCATTTTATTATCTCTGCTTACCCTGTGTAGTGGCGTGACCGTTAACAAGAATTACTATCACCCTATATTTGCAGTAACGCACAATGCGTTTCGTAGAAAGATCACCATGTACGTTAATTTGAGTGGGACGATACCAGGAACACAACGAGTAGCTTCAGTATTTAAGCTCCTATTATAGAATTATAGAGCTGCCTACTAATTGCTCGATATTCGTATAAACTCCTACTAATATTATAAACTCCAAAGTTTGTATGTATGGATGTTTGTTCCTGTTTCACGCAAAAACTACTGAACGGATTTTGATAAAACTTTACAGTTATATAGCTTATACATCAGAATAACACATAGGCTATATTTTATCCTCGTATTCCCACGGGAACGGGAACTACGCGGGTGAAACCGCGGGGCGCTGCTAGTTAATCAATAACATTTATGGTCGACTAAAATGTAAAAGTTTTAGGTGTCGCTAGAAGTGTAAAACTACAGATAACAGTAGAATGTACAGGATTACTAGTTATACAAAAATCTGGTGCTTTATTATGTAGTATGTTGCTATACATTTATAGTGAGATCAAGAAAAAAAGTTAAATTGAAACATCAAGACAAAGCAGTACCTATTAAATATTTTTTTTATCTAATATAATATTCTCAATATATCACTATTATTTATTGTATAACACGTAACTTATTCGACACAGCTTTTTTAAGACTGTATATTAAAAGTTATAGTAATTTTAATTCGATTTTTAGACAACTGTCTAGGAAGCGAGAAGGAAGTGTGGCGTATCACTACATAGTATAAAACAAAGTCGCTTTCTCTGTCCTTATATCCCTATGTCCTTATGTCCCTATGTCCCTTTTTATGCTTAAATCTTTAAAGATTTTGATGCGGTTTTTTTTAATAGATAGAGTGATTCAAGAGGAAGGTTTTGGTATAAGTATTGTACTCGTGCGAAGCCGGGGCGGGTCGCTAGTTTCTTATATTCTAAGAATTCAAAAGAAAGTAATAATAAATTTAGAAATGTACACAATTTTATCGAGTGAAAGTAACCGAAAAATTCGATAATTTATGGTTCATCTCTACCGTAATGCGTCAAATTAATAAATCCTTGACCTTAGTGTCACGGCACACAGTTCAAATTTACATAATGCAATGCAGTTACATTACTCGCAGTACTTACAGGTAGCGTAGATCGAATGGAATAATGGTTAATACAGGTATAGAGTGACACAATTGAATTCTTTGGCAATTGACATTGTTGTATTGAAAATCATTAGTGTCAAGTTTGGTCTGGTAATCATTTGGGGAACACTGAAACTGAGAAGATACTTACTTCGATTTCTTAGTTAAGTACTTATTTATCTACTTATTTATAAAAAAAGAAATACCATCAACTCATCGCTAAATCTCTAAAACTGTAACGTACATTGAAAGGAGGTCACGATTACAGAATTGATTCTGAGAATATTCCGGTCACTGTCAAGTATAGGGAAAATATATTGTGCAAAACTGCAAGTAGTGATAGCCTTACGCTTAAAGAGCCTGCTTCACATGATGAAAATCAGTGAGGCTCGGGTTCGAATCAATGTACCAATGAGTTTTTCTAAAACTTACGTACATATTTATCACTACCTCGATGGTGAAGGAAAACGTCAGATAACCCGCAGGTCCCAGAATTAATTCTGAGACATGTGTAAACAGACCCGTTTCGGCAATGGGCTCACCACCTATCACGTTTAGGAGTCCAAAGAATATCTCGTGAAAAGTGGGTATATCCAGAAATTGAATACCTCTGCCTGCCCCGTCGGGGATAAAGAGAGATTATTATTATTACTGTCCGAAAAAATATACCCGAGAAAAGTGAGTATTACAAGGAATGCAATAGTACTTCTGTCGACTGAGATTTATCGATATTCTCAAGGTTTTTTTGTGATTTTAAAAGCACTAGTTTTCCCTAGTGACGTCCGCGTTTCAGGATAATAATTGTCCAATCAAATCCAGGTCCTAAACTATCTCTTTATATATTAGTAGGATATGTTGTAAGAGATGCAAGGTGCTAGTCCTGTCATAAAGTAAAGGGGTAACAAAAGGATAAGCAAAACAATCTCGCAGTAGTTTCCTCAGGCGAAAACCATTATGCGCAGTAACTGGATCGAATAGCCAATTTCCTACGTAATAGTTCACTGGTATCCTAAGGCACTCAAGATGTTCGTACCGATCACGTATGTCATGCTTTCCTCCCACTTGTACGCGTTTTCTTTATTGCATGGTTCCCAAGAGCTACTAATTCGAAAAGCTATTCAGAGAAAGAAAGATACTTTTTATTTGACTTGACGGGACTGTTGGTTCAGTTGGTAGAGACTATGCCTTCTGAGCCAGAGGTCGCGGGTTCGTAAAAATAGTAAAAGAGATCAACTGAACCATTGTCCACCGCCTGTAACTCACCTGTGTATCGCCAAGATAAAATATAAAGATAAAGATTTTGAAATATTCGTCATAAATTCTCGGATTATAATATTACTAGCTTTTGCCCGCCACTTAACCCGCGTTCCGAAATCAAAAGTGGCATTTAGTACAAGCTATATTACTGTAAAGTTTCATCAAAGTCCATTTGTATCATAACGTTTTTTTCTATTAGTAAGGATATTTGTATTTATTTTTTATTTCCGTAGGTAATTGAAAATTACACTTAAAAAAGTCAATAGTCTAATGACAAGGCACTCTAAACTCTTCCATGAAGATTGGCTAAATGTAAACAGCAGCCCATCTCCACCGACGAGTTGCTGGTTCCAAATACAGTACCACGGGAAGAACCAGTAAGAAACTCAAGGGCAGCTGTTTTTAATCGATTGATAAGTAGGTAGGTACTTATTGAAATTCATGAAATCATGTTGCAACACGTCTACTCCTGTTTATATATCGGCTGAGTCACGCGGCGCCACTTGTTTGCTCTAGATAGGAGACCGTAGAATAATATCTTTGTTCGAGGAAGCGTTAGCCGTTTATTAGAATTCCATTAGAACTAGAACATTTGCTATTATAAACAATATTGAATAGAAAGCGTACGTGACTGTTTATCGAAGCCAGAGAGAAGCCGGAGAGAGATTAAAATATAATAGGCAAAGAGATTAAAATATATTAGGGCATAGAGGGGACAAAGCGAGGAAAATTTGAAGCCAAAAGTTATTCCAAGTGGAATAAATCTACTACAATTTCGACCGAATGACAGCTCGCGTTCATACTAACTGACATGACGCTTGAGCCTCAAACAGGCTTCAAAGTTTTGTATGAAAATATTCCCAATGCCCCCTCTATGTCCTATTATATTTTAATCTCTTTGATAATAGGACATATAGAGGGGGCATTGGGAATATTTTCATACAAAACTTTGAAGCTCAAGCTTCATGTCAGTTAGTAGGTATGAACGCGAGCTGTCATTCGGTCGAAATCGTAGTAGATTTATCAATCGTAGCAAAAATCAAATTTATATGTTTTAAAATTGTAAGTACATTCACTGATAAATAGTCATCAATCTTTATTAGATACCTACTTATATTATTATGAGGTATGTTATTTGAGTATTGATTTAAAACGAACACTTAAATGGAAGAAGAAGGATAAGTCATGGTCTTAACTTAAGAGAAGTGCAAAATCTGCCACACAAGATGGCTTGCGAGGATCTCTAAACGTAACTGAACTAAAAACCATCAACTAAAAATACAAACTTCAAAACCGTTGCGTTTTAACCTGTCTTATTTCCGTACAATGGCGCACACACAATGTACATGAACCCAAGATTGTCTAAAACCTAATCAGAGGCAACATAATTCGCAACACTGTCTTCTAAGCATGCAGTTAATTGGCCATGCATTCCCTGACCTATGTTTATGTCTGCCAACATCGAATTACGGTAGACGGGTAATGAATGCCGTATAATCGACCACAGAAACACTGTATGTTGCTAAGGCTGTCACCTATGTTTGTGGCAATGTATAGCAGCTAACTAGTGACTGGAAATATACCTCCGATTATAGTACAACCTTTTTTAATTAAAATCATACAAAAGCAGTCCTTTGTGGAATTGGTCTTTTGTAGAACTAGTCTTGTCTAATCTCTAATCTAATAATATATTAGTAAATAAAATGATAAACTGACTGACTGATTGGTGATATATCAACGCACGGCACAGCCTAAGCCGCTTGAAATTTTGCACATAGATACCTAACTTATACAGTGTAGGCATCCACTAAAAAAGGATTTTGCGAAATTCAATCCCTGAAGGGGTAAAATAAACGTGTAAGCCGCGGGTAAAAGCTAATCATTCATCACAATAAAGAAAGTTGAGAAATATACAGAGATAAATAAGAAACCTATAGTTTTGAAGATTTGTTGTGTGTCACCCATTCGAGCCTTAATAGTAGTTCAACTATTAAGGTTCTATTGGATGACACACAACAAAACTTAAAAACTAGAATATGTCTTGGATTAACACATGTACTACTTTTTATACCAGAATGCAGACAATTCATGGATAAATCGTTTTATCTGGAAATTCGATCCAGCGTGAAAAGTCATTTTCAAAGAATTCCAAACGCTTAAATTCTTACTAGCAGCATAAAATATATGTATAATCAGAAGTGCCAATGTAAGCTATACTGGTTTTTCTATAAGGTTTTTGTTACTAGAACGTCAAGTTTATTGAACAAGTCGAGACATCTTGATTAACGAGCACTGTACGTACATCTTATGCGCGACGTAATGTCATCATGGCCATACCATTGGATTGCGTGCAAGTTGGAACAAAAAATTGCAAACTTGTCAGGTGTAGTGCACTTTCTAATATTAAAAACTAGCGATCCGCCCCGGCTTCGCACGGGTGCAATGCTAATACTAAAACATTCCTCTTGAATCACTCTATCTATTAAAAAAAACCGCATCAAAATCCGTTGCGTAGTTTTAAAGATTTAAGCATACAAAGGGACACAGGGATATAGGGACAGAGAAAGGGACTTTGTTTTATACTATGTAGTGATGATATGATCAAATCTCTTGAAATTGAAAAATAGTTTTCCGGACTTGATTTTCAAATCGATTAAGCAGCAAAAACCCGGTAAGCATCGCCCTCTTTTTGGTGCAGTTTGGTAAAAATGTATCCCATGACAGTGCTAGATGAAGACGAATGTAATGATACCTCATTCATTACAATCTATCTACCTGTTTATCTTTCAGTCAGCGCCAAAGAAATCAACTCACAGTTACAATATACACCCGAAAAATATCAACCTCCTGAGGCGAAAAAGGAGGACATTTTCAATTCGAATCGTCTACTCTAAGAGGTCGGCTGACACTTGAGGGGCATGTACACTATTGTACACCGATTCTTCGGAGATTTGCGAGGCACCTAAACGGAAAACATTTCAAGATGGTCTCACCTAAATCATGAGCTGTCAAATTCAGCCTGGCTCTCGCCAGTGGGCTGTCCTCGTGGTTGCAGAGGTCCCGGAAACAGCACAGCAGTAGGGAATGGTCCCTCGAAGGTGGGGGTCCTCCGGAGACAGGCGAGTTCTGACAGCGGGCCAGCGCCTCCTTTTCCCTGGAACATGTAAAGGAATATTGAGAATGCTGTCGAAATTACCTCGTCATGAAGAGTCTTATATTATGTCGTATTTTTGGAAACTAGCAGCGCCAGTTTCACACTCGTAGTTTCCGTTCCCATGGTAATACGGGAATAAAATACGTAAGTGTAGTACAGTAAGCGTATGTTACTCACTGATAATAAAGCTTACCATTGATGAAATAATTTTTAAAATTGGTTTGTTGGTTTAGGCGTGAAAGCGTAACAAACAAAGTCACTTTCGCATTTATATTATTTAGAATGCTATCTAAATTCCCGCGTCGTGAAGTATAAGTAAATAAAATATTCATATACTAATAGGACGAATAAAGCTTACAAAGAAACTTGAGATCAGGCCTTAATATCTAAACAATTAATTTAGAAACTGTTAATAAAATTGATAAATAACGATAATACAACCACAAATATTTATTCAGGATGGAATGAATAGGCTATCCACACTTAATTATACTAAATGCCTCAAATGCAAATATTGAATAAATATAAATAGACCCAACGTTTTTCCTTAACACTCAGAAATCAATTAAGAATCTTATGAACTTTAAATTAAGTACTAGTTTTTGCTTGCGAATGATCGAGTTCGTTTCAACACGTAGTCCAACATAATAAAAAACGGCCTCGATTTGTACGCACGCTGTTTAGTACGCATGCAAAAAGCTTGTAGTTTTTTTTATCACTCTATCTATTCCGACGTCCTTATTATAGACCAGCGGTTCTGCCCGCGTAGTTCCCGTTCCCGTGGGAACACGGGAATAAAATATAGATTATGTTACTCAGGGATATTCTAGCTTACAATTGGTGAAATAATTTTTTAAATCGGTCCAGTAGTTTTTGAGTTTATTCATAACAAAGATACAAAAATAAAAATCTCTCCCCTTTATAATATTAGTATAGATATAGACTAGCTATGCCGCGCTATTTTACCAGCGTATGTCACGTCCCCGTTATAATTTTTCTTTTCCAAATTTTAGGGTAGGTGCATTAAGTCTTATCCGTCCATCTATATCTATAAACCGTCAACACTTTAATATTTGTCACTTTAATAAAAGTCCAACAGTATTTTTATTTCATCTCTATGGGAAACAGAAATATCTTTGAGTAATGCCCCGTAATCTAATATTATTCCCGGAAATCGAACCCGCGTACAAATCGTTTGAATCCCGTTACCACAGACCTCCGCGATGGTATTATGGAGTTGCGCAAACGCACCTTACGGGTATCGATAGATCTTAATGAGTAATACTTAGGATTCGATGTTCGTAAACACTAACCATGAAGAATTGGTTTATGATTGAACTAGCTTTTACCCGCGGCTTCGCTCGCACACACAGGGTGAAATAAACATTTCACCCTTTTAGGCGTTGAATTTTGCAAAATCCTTTCTTATTAGTATGAGATGCGTACACTGTATAAGCTATCTATGTGCAAAATTTCAAGTCTCTAGGCCCAACGGCTTACGCTGTGCGTTGATATATAACGAATCAGTCAGTTTATTATTTTATATATTATTATATAGAAACGATAAGCAAAAAGAATAAAAAAAAAACTATTATTCCAGCTATTCCCACATTAGTCCCAAAATTTATTTATTAAATACTTTATCTCATGCGACATAAAATCCCTAACTTAACAATGGGAAAAAGAACGACAAACCATTTAGAACAGACACTGAGACATATTTTATTACCCAGAATGTCTAGACAATGCTGTCATCTTATGACGGAAAATGGCGGCCCTGCATAAAACATTACAAACACAATTACCCTTTTGTCTTTAACTGTTTCAACTTTAATCCAATGAGTCAGGACAGAACGTGTTCTGAATTTAAGTACTAGCCCTATAACTTCGGAACTCATAAATATACAAAAGCTAGTAAATTCATTACTGTCCTTAATGTATGAGTGTACTTGAAGATCGAGTACGCAATCGTGGAATGGTTTGCGTACTTTGATGTTTGTACAGCTTATAGTATCAATATTGTAAAACTAGTCAGATTTATTCAATACTTCGCTGTGCTGCTTCTGGGATGAAAGCAGCATTCTGTCCTACATCAACTGCATGTTATCTTCCTGCCAAAGTTCAGTGGTTAAGCCGTAAAAGGGTAACAAACAAACAGTCTCATTCTGGGAATAGTTAGGCAAAAGCGAACTACAAATATATTCGAGACAATACGTATTTTGTTTTTATATAAAATATTGGCTAAATATGTCATAATCAGTGATAACAATCGGACAATTAAAATCCTCATTTAAAAAAAAAATTGCAACTCTACAACTGTACTGTCCACAAAGAGATTTAAATATAATAACAAAGCGAGGAAAATTTGAAGTCAAAAGTTATTCCAATCGGAATAAGTCTAGTACAATTTCGACCGAATGACAGCTCGAGTTCATACTAACTGACATGACAAGGATATGACGCTTAGGCTTCAAAGTTTTGTATGAAAATATTCCCAATGCCCCCTGTATGCCCTATTATATTAAAATCTCTTTGACTGTCCTTATCTAGCCAATTGTCAATATGAAAATAAAATGCGCATTGTCTCGAAATTTTATCCATTGTACCCAGTGTAACCAAATTTGTTGCAAATAAACTCCTATACTACCCCTTACGGGATCCTGAAAAAAAAATTTGTCCTTCGATGTCATCATGCATTTTTTTTTCAAAACGCAACAAAAATTATACAAGCTTCGTCTGACTCTTCTACCTCCATGTGTTTCCTTTAATATCTCTTTAAAGCTAAAACTTCTACGACTAACTACAGCAGCTAGTTTGAACAAAACAGTTAGCTGGCTATGAGATTCTACTCCATAGCTCGATAATCTTTATAAAGAAATAGGGTTCACTTTTAGCTAAAAAAAAAAGATTTTATTTCCGTAGGTAATTGAAAATTACACTTACGAAAGTCAATAGTCTAATAACAAGGCACACTAAACTCGTCCATGAAGATGGGCTAAATGTAAACAGCAGCCCATCTGCACCGACGAGTTCCTGGTTCCAAATGCATCACCCCGAGAAGAGCCAGCAAGAAACTCAAGGCCAGCTCTTTTTAATCTCAAGTCTTACCACAGAATAAGAAATAGTACTGTATAATAATAATAATAATATAATCTCACGCCTTTCATCCCCGAGGGGGTAGGCAGAGGTATTCCATTACTGGATATACCCACATTTCACGAGATACATTGGACCCCTAAACGTGATAGGTGGTGAGCCCATCGCCGGACCGGGTCTATTTACACATGCCTCAGAATTAATTCTGAGATCTGCGGGTTTCCTCACGATGTTTTCCTTCACCGTCGAGCTAGTGATAAATATGTACGTAAGTTTTTGAAAAACTCATTGGTACATGCCAGGATTCGAACCCGAGCCTCACTGATTTTCGGCCGGCTCTTTAACCGTCCGGGCTATCACTGCTCTACAGTACTAATAGAATATAGTCATATAAAGATAATTTATTAAAAAAAAGTGGCTTTATAAATAGTAAACGGAAAATTAAATGTTTGGGATTTACATTGATTGGTTCTTGACATGCCATGCGCGCGGGCGCGATCAAGTAAAATTGACGCAACAATCTAAATACTGCTTCTGCTTCTTTGAATTTCGAGTAGTACCTATAGTATAGTCACTAACGTTACAACTGAGCAAAGATCCTACTAATCCTACTAATATTATAAACGCAAAAGTTTGTTTGGATGGATGTCTGGATGTATGGATGTCTGGATGGATGTTTGTTCCTCTTTCACGCAAAAACTACCGAACTGATTTTGATGAAACTTTACAGTTATATTGCTTATACATCAGAATAACACATAGACTAAATTTTATTCCCGTATTCCCACGGGAACGGGAACTATGCGGGTGAAACCGCGGGGCGCTGCTAGTATTAAAATATAGTAGGGCATAGAGCGGCCAAAGCGAACGAACTCGTAATCCGAAAGATATTACTACGTCCGAATAACAAATGGCGTTCTTAACTGTACTGATGACGCCTGATATCAAAGTTTTTGGATGAGAATATTCCCAATGGTCGATCCAAAGAGGTTGGAAGAAAATCATTCTCTTTCCTAGAGAAACTTTTTCTTAAAACGTCTTTGGGTCGCTCTATACCCTAGTACATGTGAATCTCTTGCAACTAAGCGAATGCCAGCTAAGCGAATGCAGCCTTCGTTTTCCCCTTGGCTATATTCGATTTCAATCAGTAAGAGTGACATCTATAAATCATCTTAAAAAAAGACTAACACTAAGGATGATTGAAAGGGTAGTATCTTGTCACCACACGGACTGTCTCATGTTCCGTAACTTATTTTTTATCCTCAATCAAATTTTATTCCATGGTAATTATAAAGGACTAGCGCCCCGCGGCTTTACACGCGTAGTTCCCGTTCCCGTGGGAATACACGGATAAAATATAGCCTATGTGTTTTTCTGATGTATAAGCTATATAACTCTAAAGTTTCGTCAAAATCCGTTGAGTAGTTTTTTCGTGAAAGAGCAACAAACATCCATACTCACACACTTTCGCGTTTATAATACGAGTATTCGTAGGATTACTTAAGCCGCGTGTTCGGTACGAGTCCAAATACACTTGGATCATCGGTTCGATCGCGCTCATATTTTGAAAACGTGGCTTTAATTCGGTCAGTGTGTTTGACCGTAAGTCTTTTCTTTCTTCTTGTGTTGCTGACCTATAAGTCCCTAAATAGATTTTGATCGTGACTGTAAATAAAGTTTATGTAACCTTTAACAAGTAACATTTTTCGACGGATCAATATATCACTTAGATATTCACATAAAAACACTAATACGTAATCGCGGTTTGATGTAAATTTGGTAAGTCGTGAGAACGCTGTAGCCATTTGCAATACAAAGCGATGATTTGTATTCTAAGAGCATAGCAATAATTTGGGTGCGTTGGCCTGCCCTGGACATATGTACAACTGAGACACAACACAAAAAAAACATATTTACTAGTAAGACAGTACTATTTAGATTTCTTCTTCTATTTATAGATGAAATGATATATGCAAAAGCGATAGTCAACAAAAAGAAAGTTAATGTAGGTACAGATATTCTATTTTATACTTAGATTAATGAAAATTCCGTTTCAAATACCTACAGAATGTATGCTATAAATAGTAGATACTTAATTTTTCCCACTCAAGTAAAATTACTATCGGGAAAATACTATGCAATATCATAGTAAAATATTTATGGCTGTATTCAAATGACCACAGTTCTCATGGGAACGATACTAGCGCCGCGGGTATCCCAAACATTTTATTGAGAATTTTAATTCTATTGTCGGCGATCTGTCGCTTTGTTTCCGATTCTTTGAGGAAGAATTTGCTGAATTTCGTCTCCAAAAAAAGATTTGCTGCGATTTAATTGATTTGACTTAAATAATTTATTAGTTAGCTGGAAAGAGGGAATCGTGAGTAGACTTAAAGGGCTAAAATTAAGTGCCTATTTATGGAATTAAATGTAAATTGTGGTGCTTGGGTGTTTAATATTTATTTAAGTATGTTTATTAGCTATGTTCCAGACTTTGCTTAGTTTGAGTGACTAAAAAACCGTGTGTGAATTGTGTAGCGCCCTGCGGTTTCATCCGCGTAGTTCCCGTTCCCGGTGTTAATACGGGTGAATTAAAGGCTATGTTACTGCCTGATAATGTAGCTTTCCATATGTGAAAGAATTTTTAAAATCAGTTTAGTGGTTTAGGCGTGAAAGCGAAACAAGAAAACAAACTCAGTTTCGCCTTTATAATATTAAGTTAGGATTATATAAGATTTAACTTTTTATCCATCTATGATGAAGGTATCGAAGTCGAGCTGGTGCGTTCTGTTTTAGCTCCTGCGCTTTGGAAAGGTAAATAAATAAATCATCTCGCGCCTTGTATTTGGCAATTAAATTAGTTACCATTATTATATATTTATTTTATAAAGTTATACAACAAAATTGTGGCACTGCATTATGTCCAATGCACATCTTTGCGCATGGAAGGCCAATTCAGTAACATTTTCTATAATCCCTTTCTAACAGCATACGTAATTCTATAACGCATGTAGAGTAAGGTAAGTAAAGATACATGACAGAAATGTATCATAAAATTCCTTAAAGATTATCTTCAATCTTAAGGGGACAATGGAATGAATGTTTGTTGACAGATTAATCTAATCCCTCCTCAAATCATCATCACGTACCCTTAAACGTGTGATGGGTCTTCAAGGGATATAAATACAAAAAAAAATCGGCTTCTTTGGTGATTAGTTAGAAAATGGATTTTATTTAGAAATCTGAAATGCTAATAAAACATACTTAAAAACATGTATAAATTTGTAATTAGTTTTAAATAACTCGTCTCAATAAACAATTATTGATATATGTTGTACCTACCTATTGAAAGAATAAAACAAACAGAACTGGACAAAAACTAAACGTACTTAAACAAGACTAAAAATGGTAAAACAAAGTCGAGTAAGTAGAAAATATATCAAAGTTAGCAAATATATCAGACTATTAAGCCTCGCTACTACAATAAATTACAACGCCACATTGTTAAAAAATAAATGGCTGGTCATTAAAGAGTGCAATTTTTTCGCGAGGCTCTCGAACTGAACAAAACACTGCGCAGCCGCGAGCGATAAGATAGCAAACTGGCATGGTGCTTAATGAGAAAAACAAAAATAAAAAAACACCAATTAAAATCCAAAAGCGGGCTACACGATGCTAGATCAAAATACAATTTACTTATTATACCTAACTTGCAAACTAGGCCAACCAGCAAGCAACATGAATTCTAGATGAAAACGATACACGCAAAATCGATAGTGAACAAAAGAAAGTTATGTATATCCGCAATGTTATCACCGATCTTGATATTCTTCTTCAAATTAGATAAAATCATAATGCAGACACGTTAGAAAAAAGAGGTGCGTCTCTTTTATCTGCAACTTTTAAAACAAACACCAAAAGGGTTGAATCTATCTAAAGAAAGAGATGACACAATCGAATAAAGCGAAAAACATGTGTGCAAAGATATTCTAATGGATTTAGACCTTTATATCTTAGATACAAAGGATATTATTTATGAAGCATTGAGATTTAAACATGGCGGGCAGCAGGGGTCGGCGGCCGTACAGCTGCGCCTGGGACGCTATCTAGGATCCCGACCTCCGACCCAACCCCAAGCGCCTACCGTCACCCTTATCTTAACAAACGAGGACAAAGATCCGACATAGCGCAGACAATAAACAACTCAAACTGAATTAATTACCCACCAGCATAAACGGACAATATAGAAAATCAATTTCAACTGGATCGAGATCTTAACGAAGCTACAGAGATCGTTAACAAAGATAATGGACGGCAGGAGATTGCCAAAAACGAGCAAAAATTATTTAAAGCAAATAAAAGCGGGCATGCGCGGTCTGGGGAACCTGTTCTCTGAACACGGGACGGGCCGATCCGAATAAGATAATCAACCGGGCGGGTAATTTCAGAGCATAAAAACAGACCGACTGCGGCGTGCCTTCGTCGGAATAATTAATATTAACCGAGAACGTAAAATAAATAAAAAGAAAACGAGAAGTAATACAGAAACGGTAATAAATAATGTGGAGCTAGGTAAACCGCTTAGATGAGACAGACGTAGTTCTCAATCAAACTCCAATCACAATTGTATCTTTATACCGACGTCGATGATGAAAGAGCCGTGGAGTAATTTTAAAATGACCGAAGACAAATTGATTGAAGACACTGGAACGCGGCGTATAGATATTAGAGAGCCATGCCGTGTTCCCTAGCATGATAAGCAGAATTGATGGATGACAATGCACCTCGCATGTACGCACCCAACAAAAGAATAGTTAATTAATTCTACGATGAAAGTTAACGAGAAACACAGGAAACCGACTGTGGTAACATCAAAAACAAATCATAATTACGACGCTATAAAAACTGAGGGAGAAGTGCCCGTGCAATAAATGAAGGATATGAAATGGAAAAAACGCTGCTTTGTGTAAATTAAAATAAATGGCAGCGATAACGATGCTAGGTAGACCCAATTCGCTGTCATATAAATTCGAATGTAGCTACCGATTGGTATTTTACGGATGCCTAAATTCCTTTGAGATGTTTCGTCCATTTACAAAGATCCTTTTCGGGAGTACGCCAGCCATACTAATTAGTCTGACTTGAATAATAAAGAGGCGATAAAATCTTAAAACTGGACGGGACGGTATTGTCGATTCCGTTCGAATGCAGTTTGTTGTCGTGACCGTAATGAGATCTATATCTACACATTTTTAAACACAAATTGTTTTGTAAAATATTTATCTTATATTTGTCGTTTAAAAACCGAGCTTTTTATATCAACAAGATCTCTTAGATTAGAGCTTCTACTATTTGAACTGAGGCAGATGATTCATATCTGTTTTAGTCATTGTGTGACTTGTCACATAGTTATTATTGGTGTACATTACAGAGTTGTTATTTATCTATTATCATAACATGTTACTAATGTATCCCTCACAATTGATCCTCATTATATAAAATATAATTTTAAAGAATAACATTGTCAAAACATAAGGTATTTAAAAAGTTAAGGTCACTTTACAGTGAGACCATTTTTACTAAATCAGCAAACAGGACGACATCACTTACAAATACTAATGCAAGTGTTTAGAAAAGACGCACAGCAGAAAAAAATAGCAAAACAACTTACGTTTCAGCTAAATGATGAAGGCACCCGTGCCTGGCATGGTGAGTCCGCCTAGGAGCAGGCAGCTCACTGTAGCATCCTCCTCCCCGCGGCGATCGGCACATATATGCTGTACCCACACACTGGGCTGTGTTGCAGTAACACCTGACACCTTCCACATCGCTCTCAGACTTTGGATCTGTAAAGAAATAGCTAATTTAGAAAGAATGCAATAAAAGTGAAAAGGAGGACGACCATGCATTTATTAAAACCACTTAAATTATACAAGCGATTCCTAATCTTCAATGCTAATTTGAGACTAAAAAGTGGAATTTTAAACTCTAATTTGTGTAAATGCAGTTTGAGAGCAACGATAAAATGTGGACATGTTGTGGATGTGTATAACGGTTCTGAATGTATAGCAGATTCACAAGAAATAAATCCAATGAATTCTAAATGTATCGACTGCAAAATAGTCAAGTTGGAACAGGAACCGGTTGATGTTAAACTAAATGCAGTGCTGGTAGTGAATCCAATCATGCTTGTCGACGCTGTGGCGCCTGACAGTATCGTAAAATTTGATAGCCCTTGATCTGCAATGTTCTTCGAGTAAACCAGACATGTTAACAGTTTTCAGTACCACCAATATAAGCATCAACGCCCACGGTCGACAACATGCCAAGTAAAATAAACATGTATGAATGTTAAAAGGAAATTGGCAATAACATCTTGAAACTGTACACTGCATCACAATAGTTGAAGTTTACAAAAAATAGGAACTACTGCTATTATTTTTGGAATCTAAAAAGCTTTCAAAACCGGCACCGAGTCGCTGAACTGGTTAAAATAACACACAGTTGTATCGTGTATGAATGTATGAATAATGCGCCCGTCATACGTTACGGGTCCCTACATAAATATCCCACAAAACGGCCAGCCTCCGACCGCATTCAATGTAAATGCCTCGACTCCAGACGATGAAACAAAACGAAATTAATTTCAGAGGGACGCCGGTTTATTTGCTTTACTCCAAGAACTTAAAGAACCTAAGGAAGACCCCCCTTGATGTCCGGAATCTTTAAATACCTTTTTCGGTTCACGGAACTTGTTTTTTCGAGTCTAATTTCTGTATGATTTGTGCCTGGACTGACGGTGCACTTCAGTGGGACACCGATAAAGAATACCGATAAAGGAACTCGAAACACCAAGGTTTTGGGTAATAAAATTTCATGTAGCAATTAGATTTAGAATACTTATTGATATTAATCAGCAGTTACTTACTAAGAGAAACGATCGGAGATTGGAACAAATTCGAGAAAAAGTTAATGAGACCAACTTTGAATTCAGACAAGAAATCGTAGAATTCCGTACGTGCTCTCTCCAAAATGAAGTCCTCGAAGCGACGGGAGGCCAAAGCCGGTCTCCGCAATAAATAAATAATTAAATAATAAAAAACAAGCTCCAATGGGCAAAAAGACGAAGACGCAGTGGAGTTAATAACCGAACTCCTGCGCAAAGGGAAATTGGAAACTTTTAATAGCGAACTTTAATAGCTTTTGCACGCGAAATAGCCTTCATTAATTGCAACGCGTGCGTTTATTATGAAACAGATTCGATCACAGACGTTCGAATTTTATGGTGTTTGTACTGTTTTACTACGACTAAGCTTATTGTTGTAAATATATACTATAATATATCTTAACGATATAATTTAACGAAGTCATTAGCCGCATACAATTAACGTTATCAATGCATCGAACAATATAGACAGACGCCCATTAGTCGGGTTTTAGAATCAATTTCCAAAAAGAATAAACGAATCACCGAAGGATAAGACAAATAAAAAAATAAACAAACAGAAGAGAAAAGGTCCCGGCATGTTATTTGGACTTGATAAATGGCCCTCCGGAGACGGGAGCGAAAGAGATGAAACGAGAATAAAAAAGGATGGGTAAACTAATGAGTCCGAGCCGGGATAAGTATGGAATAAAACATTATAAGATAAAAGAAAGTGCTTCTTTGCCTTTCCAGATTTTTTTCGAATCACAGAGCTCTTGCGTTTCTTATACAGATTAGTTTTTGAGCGGGAGGGCGGCGCCAGATCATCTTCACGGCACATTTGGCCGGCGTGCGCCTTCACGGATGTTGTGATTCATTTGTTTGGACTCCCGCGCATAATCCGCTGAGTTCACAGCAATCGGTCACCCTCCGACACGTGGCAGTCAATGAGGTGTAAATTTTTGGTCTCTTATTTACGGAAGAAATGTGATGATCAAAGACGTTAGCGTTTATGCTGATGAGCGAAGAACAGTGTATATTGGATATATGTATGAATATCCAATTATTTTTTATTAATTTTGTCTGTGAACGCTTAGTAAATCCTTACTTATTTAGGAACTATTGATATAAGAACCAAATTGAGACAACGCAGGAACATGCTCACGAGCAAATATTTAAAATGAGAGGGCGATTAGATCTCGAGCCGGTTTTCGCATATCCCGATTGAAATGTTACCACGGACGGAGCCGCGCTGCAGTGCGGCAGATATTTAAAACAAGATAACTGAATACTACTCCTTTAAAGTTACTTCAATTTAAATCCAGAAGACCTAGACGTCCATTCAAGCTATCAAGTTCCGCAGCTCATTTCTTCAGAACATTTCGCTCATTTCAGATTGTAGATTCAATTTAGATCAAGCGTCAGATAGTGGTTACTGCTCACAGAAATAGTCTTCTATTTCAGTCAGATTATCTGTGAAGGCACTGAGTGGCTTTTCAGTTTTATTGCGCTTTATTGACGGATGTAAATAGCTTTCACAATGATCGTAAACTAACAAACAATTTTAGTGGCGTTAGTCGTTTTATATGGGATGATTATCATTAGAGTCGTTAATCGCTCAGGACGGACTCTCGGGGAGCGCAATTAAACACACAAGAGCGGTTCAAAACATCGAAGCGACCGTCGGATGGGAATAACCGACTAACTAATGTTGCGACAACGGCTTTCTCTTAGCGTTCACACGCTGTCCGACTATTTTATCTAGTACTTTATTACGTTAATAATGTTTGTGGCGCGAGCCGCAGCCGGTTTCACCACTATTCAGATTGGAGTCAGCAACTGGCTTTATGCTGATTGGATGACGCGGAAAGCAAGGCTGAGCAGCGGCCTTGTTGGCATTCCGAAGTCCGCTATTCGAAACTATTTACCGGCTGTCAATTTAGATGATTTGATTTGTAGCTTCTGGATCGAAGTTGGTTTTGAAATTGATATCGTGTCTAAGTACCTATTCACATTTATTGCAACGCTCAAGTCGCGAGGTATGTTAAAGAGCCGCCCGCAGCTATTCAATAACTATGGGCACGGTTAATTTATATGGTTGAGTAGGCTTTATCGCTGTCGGAATCACGACTCATCCACTAATTGCGCCCGCTGAATTATCTCTGGTAATGGATGTCCTCGTCGGTGCGTAATTATCCGATGCGGCGTTATGCTGCGCGGGCGCCGGTGATCTGGCCGCCGCCGCGGGCAATTTCCATCGGAATGCGCCTGACTGTGGGTCGAGTAGCGTTTCTGCAGCTATCGTCGGTGCGATCGAGCCTCTAAGCTGCTCAGCGAGCGCAATGAGGAAGCTCTCGGGATTGCGAAGTATACAAACTCACTTTTAACTGTTAAGGCTAGATTTACTATCTCACATCTGTGGTACTTTATGTGGGAATCCATTGAACTGCATTTCGGTTGAATCGCTCCGTCATCAGTGTAAAATAAACTAATGTTAATAGGCTTATCAGTATTTATGTGGCTGCCTAGACTGACCTGAACTAAAGTCGTACATTACGATATTCTTGTTTATAGTCTCATTTTAACTATCCAATGGTGTCTTGTGCTGTGATAAACATCTGAATTATTAGAATAGAATAGATCAGATTGCGCTTTCTCTGTTGCAAACTACCCACTAGCTTACTAGAGCTGCTGCTCCATGAGAAATCGTGGCGATAATCTTAATTTTCAAGCAAATAGCTTTCCCAGTTACAACAGTTTCTGGTGAGAAAACGATTTATCAAAGATAGCGGTACAAAATGTCCAACACTGGACCACTATTCGCAAAGACGCTTTATTATGACGAGCTCTGCTCCGAGTTAAGATCACTTCCTCGGAAAATTGCTTATAAGCACGTAAGCACTCACTGTGTTTATGACTAATAGAATCCACTTGACGGGTTATAATAACACCAGTTTCTTGTTCTGGATCGATTTGGAGCGGTGATGTAATTCGTTTGATTAGCTTTGGAATAGCTCGGGTCCGCTTTGCTTTTGCAGCGGGGTGATGTAAATTAGCAGGCCGTCTCGCTTGTCGGCGCCTAGTTTTTGCATGTATCTAGCCCCTATTACAACGGCTAAAGGTCGCATTCGATTGGGTAACACGGAATGCGGGATCTGTATACTTCGTTTATCTATCACTCATTCCGTCCACGTCCGCCGTCGAGGTTATCGAGGCGCTTTCACGCCGCTCGAATAACATTAGAATAATGAAATGCGTTCGTCGAACTCTTAAAAGTGCAAAATAAACTAAGGAAGTAACTAGCGCCGATAAATTCAATGTAGGAACGCCACCTGTCTGCCGGAGAATCGACTATTCATCGCGTCGTTAGCCCACAATGGGCCACGGGCTTCCTACCTGACCGGTGCCTTCGATGTTTTTTTATCTGACTTCTTACTCACGACTGCCGGTAAATCCGCTTCGAATGGGCCCGATCGAGATACCCTTCTCGATTGTGTAGGCGACATTAAATGTCACAACCACAATGCTCCTCGTTTAACGCTCTTAACTCGGAATGGCCGTCGTTTCAATCATAACAGCCCTCTGTCACCAACAGTCGTTCATTGATGACGCGTGCCGACTTTCCATAAACATGCCTTTGTATTTTTACCGTTTGGTACTGCATCCAGATTTACCGTTTCATATATTGTGTCAATATTGGGATGGTGTCACAGGTGTCACGGAGGTGTCAAAAGGCGACATAGGTGGCAAGTTTTCGTGACAACACCTTTTTAAAGACGTGTGAAATGTTCGCACCTCTATGGAAAGTTGTTTAGTTCACTGCCTCGCAGCTGTGGTATGTTAAAATTTCTTATATGTGAGAATGAATAGTAACATTGGTAACACAAAAAGCTTAATCAATGTTTCAACAGCGACCGCATTCCTCTCTTATCCGCTGCCTTTCGATTTAATTCGATCGTGAAAAAATATTTAGAGCAACCCAAGAATAGGCGCAATGGATTTCATTACAATAAACTCAATTGAATTGTTTGGTGTTGTGCTAGTTGCTTCTGATTGTTTTGCTACGGTATCCAAGACAAATTTATTCTTTGTGAAGTTCCACTATTTATACCTAAACAAAGCAAAAGAATTATAACAATAACTCGAAGATAAACGGATTGTTTTGGTGTAATGACGACCGTGTTTTATGTTTTCTTTGAGAGGAATGCACTTAGAATTTCTCTCGAGCTACCGGTGAAAGAAGTCGGTCTGGAATGCGGCCGTTCGTTCGTCGGGGACGCGCAGAATCGCGGCGCGGGATTCTTTGCCCCTACCACGGACAGTTTTAAGAGCGTGGGCAATTAAACATGTAGATTATGAGAATACGGTTTGTTAAGTTCACCGAAGACTTAAAGTAATCACAGAACGAGGCGACTTTGGCACGAGGCTTAGATATTTATGATGAAGCAGAATGAAATTGTTTGCATGAAGGCCGATGGTTGTCCAAAGGGCTGAGGACCTGTAATATGTGGGGGATGCTACTTGCTAAGAGCTGTATACTGGATTATAAAGGCAAGGATGAAGATTATCAGCAAAATATCAGAGGTTTTCGACCTTTTAGTCCACGAAATATATTTACATTCGTATTTAAAAAATACAGGACAAAATAAATATTTTTTTCTTTCTTTCACTAGTAAAGCTGAATATACCAGACCATTTCCCGAATTACGGCAAAGAGAAGAGTTGTTTATTGACTGAGTGTGGGAGTTTGTTACGTCATAAATCCTCAAGTACCAGAACGATTTCAAGAAATGAGCTGTCGTCGGTTCCGTATTGATTCAGAATGCGTTTTATGACGTCACGGGAACTTCGATTTCGCGGATATTAAATGTTGTGAGTCTTTTTTCAGTCAAGTTTTAGTTCTTTACGGAACCAATAAGACCTTGTTCGTATTTCCAAAAATGCTTAACTTATGATGATGACATTTTGAATATAGATAGCTTTAAGAACGTGGTCATTTAATAATAAAAGGCTTTTCAAAATTCTCACGGGAACGGGAAGCAAACTGGTTCCGCGCGGGCAAAGCCGATGGACGCCGCATAACTGAATGTTATACGAAGCTAGACGAAGACAAATGAATGGTAGTGGTACCTTCACAGTTACGGTAGTTTCATTTGCTATTAAGTTTCTATAGCTGAACAAAAAACCGGTCAAGTGCGAGTTCCGTACGATCAAAAGACACGTTTCTTGTATTGAGACCCCTTTAATTTTTACCTTTTTTATTTTGATTAATTATATTACACCGGCTATACTCGTAGTTACACATTGTGTAAAAATTTCAACTGTCCACATATTACAGTTCATGAAATATAGTACACTGCCAGATGGATAGACAGCGTACGCCAAGCTGGGGGCCAATTCCACTAAATGTCAACAGTTATAGTTGGATGACAATGACATGTCAATGGTCAGTCAATGGTGTTATTTTGGCACTTTTCAGAGCAAATAACACCTTCGACTGACCATTGATATGTCATTGTCATCCAACTGTAACCGTTGACATTTAGTGGAATTGGCCCCCTGGGAGGTAGTAGGGTCCCGTAGGCACCGTTTGCGTGCGGAACCCTAAAAATGTCATTAGCAACAAAATAAAATAAGAGTCGTTCGAGCAAGTCGTCTAATATTTAAAGATAAATGTTGTTGGTTTATTGCAATGGCTCAACAGGTTTATGATATGGTGTTTGGAACGCGAATTGCCACTAAAATCGAACAGGATTTACACACTTGTAAAACGGTGAGCCGGTTGAGGCACAAGATACCATGTGATGTTTAAGTGGAATTATTTCGTAGAAGATCCTTTTCTAAACTATACATCTATCTATATATATAAAACTAGCTTTTAATTATTTTATATATATATATATATAGATGATAAACTGATTGACTAGATTGGTCATATATCAACGCACAGCCTAAACTGCTGGGTCTAGAAGACTTGAAATTTTGCACATAGATAGCTTATACAGTATAGGCATCCACTAAGAAAGGATTTTGAAAAATTCAACCCCCAAGGGGGTGAAACAAACGTGTGCGAGCGCAGCCGCGGGTAAAAGCTAGTATTATATAAAATTATAAACTGACTGACTGGTTGGCGATATATCAACGCACAGCCTAAACCGCTGGATCTAGGGACTTGAAATTTTGCTCATGGATAGCTTATACAGTGTAGGCATCCACTAAGAAAGGATTTTGCAAAATTCTATCCCCAAGGGGGTGAAATAAATGTGCGCGACCGAAGCCGCGGGTAAAAGCTAGTGTGACATATAATGATATTGTAACTGGTCAACGTTTGTACGCGCATCACGCAAACACTACTTCACCTTGGGTTGAGTTTTGACAGTTGTATTATTGTAAGTCTAAGTAAATCTGGTATAATATACCAGATTTTAACTTAGACATAATATGTTTTATTGTTTGGTTACGCCGCCTAAATGCCTAGTTAAAGTAACTAGGAAAAGTTAGTTCTTGGATAAAGATCTTTATGTCAAGTCAAGAAATTACTATTTGCAAAAACTCGTATCTAATAAGCCTTGACCAAACGTACTAACAGCTCTATGTAAAAATTTACATTAAAGCATAACAGTGTAGCTAACCCTTTATTCGCGTTTAACAACAATTATTTACTACCGCAAGTTAAGTTTTTTTTAGCCCTATCGACGTTCATGTTAAGCACAGACTATAAATTTCCATAGCCACAGCCAAAGAGGTTGGAAGAAAATCATTCTCTTCTTTTTCTTTAAACGTCTTTGGCCACAGCTGTTCGTTTTGCATAATGCTTCAGTAATTTCTACATGCCATTTCAGGCAAATGTCTAACACGTTTTGTTGGCGGCGTGTTCAAAGAGTTCTATTGGGCGCAAATCTAGCGTACTTGTTAAGATTATACTGTAGTCAAGAGCACATGAACCTTTACACTTGTAGTGCGAGTCTGACCTCTAAGGCGGTTGCAATAAGAACGTTACAAAGTCCAATGTGTCAAGCTCCAGCTCTTGACTGTACTAGCTTTGACCGCATATTCGTTGGTGTTCCAGGGTTCGAAATCGAATCTTAGTGAATGTACTCTAATCAGCCAAAGACTGCCTGCCTTTCATTCTTGGCCTGGCATTCTTAAAGGTAATTTTCGCGAGGAGCTATTTCCTACATCGTTATAGCGACCAATACCTAGTGTTGAGGCACTCCGTGACGACTGGGTTCTCAGTTGTAGAGACAATAACAATAACACAAACAATTTTTATATGTTTATGACCATTTTGAGCTGATGAAAGCAACGAAATGAAAGCAAAGAAATTTTTTTACTGGCTTCTGATTGCTTAACTCATCACTAGATCGGCGTCCTCAGAATTGGTTCCGAGACACGTGTAACAGGATTCCGTCCAGCGATGGGCTCATCACAAAACATACCCTGGAAAAGTGGATATTTCCAGATATTGGTTATATTCGAAAGGGGCCAACATTTGTGTGCATGAACATGTCTGTTGAATATTATTCAAGTATGTTTATCAGTTGTTTAGTACCCATAGTACAGGCCCTGCCTATTTTGGGACTAAATAACCGTGTGTGAATTATTGTGTCTCACAATTTACTATTATTACACATTCGATTCGATTATATTATGAACTGCGAACGAGTTTTAAAGCAATATTTTAGCCAAATACCAGTTAGTATCTTTTAATACTGTAGTAAAGTTAATGTCTTGGACAGTTAAAAAGATTTATATATTGATCCTTATCTAGCCCAAAGACGCTTAAAAATGCTATGCCTAGACACTTTAGACTTTATCTTATGATTAATCTGTATCGCAAGTGATTTTCGCTCGTTAAAACGAGCTACCAACATATAAGATGTGTCTACCTCTACAGTAAGACTTCGTCAATAAGCTATTAATATAACGGAGAAATAAAGTTAGCGGTTCAGCCGCTAATTTGTGAGGTTTAACTTTTTGAGACGCCATAAAATTTAAGTTATTTTTACTACGCAATTTATTATTCTAAATGCGTTTTTTGTGCTCATACCATAGCATAAAAAAGCATGTATTTGTTAAGCAATTAGAGTTGTAAAGTCATGGCTGTAGAAAAAAATAACTATAAAAACTATATAGGTAGGTACACCTGCCTACAGTGTTTAAATATTTATAACTAGCGACCCGCCCCGGCTTCGCACGGGTGCAATGCTAACACTAAAACCTTCCTTGAATCACTCTATCTAATCAAAATCCGTTGCGTAGTTTTAAAGATTTAACTATATAAAGGGACATAGGGATATAGAGACAGAGAAAGCGACTTTGTTTTATACTATGTAGTGATGTACCAACGTGTGCGTTAGTCTGACCCCTATACGTGACAAGTAGTGGGTTCGTCGCCGAATTGAGGTACAGTCAAGAGCACATGAAGGTTTACACTTTTAGTGCGAGTCTGACCTGTAAGGCGATTATAATAAGAACGATACAAAGTCCAATGTGTCAAACTCCATGTGCTCTTGACGGTACTGTTACACATACCACAGGAGCTTAAAACCAATTCCGGATTGCCACACGATGTTTCCCTCATCGATATAGTCTGTATATATACTAATCTATATAGTATATATAGATACTAATATTATAAAGGTGAAAGATTTGGATTTATGTATGTTTGTTACTAATAAACTCAAAAACTACTAGACCGATTTTTAAAATTCTGTAACCAATGGAAAGCTAGAAAATCCTTAAATAACATAGGCTTAATTTTATCTCCGTATTCCCCCGGGAACGGGAATTATGAAGGTGAAACCGAGCAGAACCTCTAGTATGCTATAAAGAGAAAAGATTAGTTTTTTGTCGATTTGTTTGAGAAATAAGTTCCGAAACTACAGGACCGATTTTAAAAAATATTTTACTAGTTTAAAGCTTATTTTTCTAAGAGTAACATGAACTATAATTGTCTCACGGGAGCCGGGCTTACGAACCGCCAGTGATAAATATGTACGTAATTATTAAAAACTTATTGATACATGCACTGAACGTAAATCGAAACCAGGGTCACAAGCATTATAGGGCAACAGTACACTTCCAGCAGAGCTTTTGCTAAGCAAAAGTATGTGTTGTGATAACAATTAACCTATACCTAAACAGTGATTTAAAATGAAGCCATCAGAAACGAACACTTACATAACCAATTTATATTTCTAAATATAAATTGCGGAATTTATGTTACTCGTAAAAGCGTGCGAAAGTTCTGCCATTTCATGATTTCACATCAATCGCGGCGATCGAACGGGAATCGATTAAAATAATCGTTTACCATCCGAATATATTATTAGACCCGACCACACTTAACGAATCAATTTTGAGTGCGGCATAAATTAATACCGAACATTTATTTTTAAGTTTCGAATGCAATTAATGAGTTGAATTACGATATTTGTGGAATTCCTATTTATTTACGGCGTATTATCGATTACAAACATATATTAACTGTTATTACCGTTTCCAACCAATCGAAATGTCACCTTATTTTATGAGCCTTAAAGCGCAATGACAATTTTATGGACCTCTGCATTAGAATTGTAAATGAAGAGACTGAGAACCGTGAGTAACTCATAGTAACTTATGTTTAGATGCATGTTATTTATCCCCGAACAGTTTATTGGCTTGTTTTAGAGTATAGAATTGACAATGTGTTCTGTAATTTGATTATTCTTTGTGGGCTCGAGGCGAATTGTAATTCATAAGGTCGTTAAGCCCCGACGGTATAGGTTATGGGTTAAATCCTGCTAATTTGGATACATTAATTTATAATTTTATTGCTTCATGTAGAATATACGGCTCAGGTAAGGTTTATGATTAATGAAATGGTGGGACTAACTCACTTTTGACACATGTTACAAGTTCAGTTTTATTACCGCGTTTGTACATAGGTTTAATTAATCTAACGGCTTTGATTTATCGTGTTCTTTCTAATTGCGAAAGCCGAAACAAAAGGTTACGGCAAATGGAAATCTTTTGTAATCTTCGCGCGTTAATTGACGAAGTTGGTAATGTTTTGTTTTTAAACTCAAGACGAACCGTGTTTTTTATTAGACAATACAAACAATTGAAGCCAGTTTTTGCTAATTCCGTCGATTGATTTGTTGATTTAATCAGTTAGTTAGTTATGGTAATCAAGCTGTCAAGTTAACCTTTGATTGGGTGGACACGGTTATAAATTAAAGTTCTAAATTAAGTAGCATATTTTTATTAGTAGCAGATCAATTCGTAAAAAAAATGAAAATGTATTTATTTTTGTAGGTAATTGAGAATTACACTTAGAAAAGTCAGTAGTCAATAACAAGGCACACTAAACTCGTCCATGAAGATTAGCTAAATGTAAAGCAGCCCATCTCCACTGACGAGTTGCTGGTTACAAATGCAATACCCCGAGAAGAACTAGCAAGAAACTCAAGGGCAGTTCTTTTTATCTTATGTCTTACTAGTAAATATGGTTTACAATAATAATTATAGTTAATTACATAGCGTCGAGTCGGTATGACTTAATAATGCGTTATGCGTTAAAATTCATTAGAGAAAACAACAAGAACAGAGGCTGGAGTTCGGAGATGGGCTCGATATAATGGGCCAAATACACTGGTGAAAATTAGGTACTTCTAGGAATTGAGTACCTCTGTTCGCCCTCTCGGGTATAAAACGTGAATGTATATTTACACAAATAAGTAAGTGTTATAGTAACTAACTCAAAACTTGACGGTTCACTGGTAGATAATTTCTGAGGCAAGTTTGGTGTGTACATCTTCTTGGTACATGAAGTTAAATAAATAATAGTACCTACTGCAATAATAGATATATCAGAAGTGCTGCTTTTTGATCCAGAAGTTAAAATTATTATTAGGAAAATTAAGGTTATTAACTAACTAATTACTAACTAACATAATTTTAAATATAATATTAATGACATTTAATATTAACGGATCGAATATACTCCCCGTTCGGGCTCAAACGCGTGAGATTATTATAATGATTTTTTAATTCAATGTTCGAGAATATATGAATGATGGTTAACATTGACACAATTACAAAAACACGTAGATAATATTATATTTTTGTCAGCAACCCTATAAGACAAACTCAAATCTTTTCACCTAAGTACTCAAATATCCCTTTATGTGTTTGTTTTTAATTTCGGCCACTTGTCACTTAACATTCCTCTCGGTAAATCGACCTCTGTAGAACAAGCATCGTTAAGCGTTTGTCGGTTAAAACACGATTATAAGTAGAAGTACAAACACTAACACGTAACCGCCTTGCTTTCGACTGGTAGAAGGAGAAACAAACAACTCTCGTTCATTTACAGCAAATATTGGGATAAGCGAGGATTAAGTAATAGAAGCTTGCGTATTCAATATACATATTTTACTGTCTCCTAAAAAAATGGGTAAAGTATCAAAATTGTTTAGCTGATTGTATACTATTTAAGGTTCCTATAAATTAACCAAGTAGATTTATTGAAAAGACTAACGCAAAAAATCATGGATTTTGCATATTACAAAATTAATAAAATTATTCTTATCTAATTCTAATATCATGATTATAGGCTCGTCTACATAAAACTTTTTTAAACAATTAACATACTCCACTATGACTTATAGTGGGAATACTTAACTAAGGTAGGTATGGCAATTAACGCCCTGTGTTAAATAACGCCCAAACTACAGAAAAAACACTTTTAATTAAATGAGCAGCGTCATGGCTTGCGCACACATAGAATACACCAATAGGGACACGCCTAGCGTAAGCGCAAGTCTCTTGAGCCACCATCTTGCCAGTGACACGCTGTGCTTCAACGACTTCGGTCACGGACGTCGCTGTTATAAAAACTACTCCAACAAAATTTAATGTTTTTGCTTATTTTGTTATATTTTTTTGTTTAATTTTCATTTGTGATGTAGTGTACGTAACTATCATTCATTGTTCGTTATTATTTTGAATTAAATCGGAGTATTTTCTGGAAAAAATATACAAATTGACAATAACGCCCACTAGGGTAATAACGCCCGGTCAACTGATCTTTGGGCGTTATTGACCTACATATGGGCGTAATAATACCATGGCAAAAACATTACGTTGTAAATAAAATAATTCGTAACTAACTAATAATTATCTTAAAATAAAATGTATTTCCTAAATATTTAATTACTTCAACTTATTCTATTTGATATATACCTACCTACTTGAATCTGTTTTTTTTAGAACACCTGCGGGCGCCATTGCCCTTCATCGTTCATTAACGCCCAATATAGGTTAAAACTAATCTTTCTTTTTTTAAAAAAACGGCTGTTATACTGTTTTTTCATGTCAATGTTTATTAATGAACTAAAAAAAAATTTTTAAAAATTATTATTTTTAACAATTGAAGTTACCCTACACTTAATAAGAAGTATGCTAGTTTTTATGTTAAATGTTGATTTGTTACATTACATTATTTCTGGTAAAGAAACTGATATAATAACGGTTATGTTTTATTAGTTTTATAACCTCTAAGAATGCATTTTTTGCATCCAGGATTTTATTTAGTAAACGGGCGGTAATAAACATAATATTGTTAATAACGCCCAAGACAAGGTTTTTGAAAAGGTGTCATTAGCATGGAAATAATAAATAATTTAAGCACACAACTAACATCTTTCGGTTCAGAAAACTATGTTTTACCTTTCTACCTCATTATTTGTTCCAATTAAGAAGTCTCTATAGAGATTAAAATGATTTTAAGTTAAGTGGGCGTTAATTGCCTCGAGTACCTTATGTCAAAATAAAAAAAAACTATATTAGTATAAATATCGAAAAAAACTTTTTGCTGGCCGTTTTATGTGAAATGATCTCGTCCTAAAAAGCTATTGATGAAATCGCTATTACTTACAAATGAAGTTATGCTATAAACAAGTGAGCATCGGTGCGCCCGCGCACGTCCCAAACCTGATGATGTGTGGTCCGGACGCGCCAGGGTTCCTTATACGGAAAACGTTAACGAGATAATGATTTTTATTGCTGACCCTTCCTACCGAGGTACATTAAATAGAAAATAAAATAATTACTGAATTCTATAAAGTTGGTAACTAACTTTCGACCACCCACAGCTGCGACTTTGTGAAAGCAATAATAAATAATTAAATATAAAATAATATCTAACTGTAAGTCTAACCCTCGGTTTCCGAAAGGCAAATCAAACTAAAATTAGCTGACAGACTTTTAAATCTCATGTTAAATGTTCAGATCGGTTGTTGAAAAGCGTCGTGATTTCATTCAACCAATCAGAACTGTTAACGTGAGTATTAACTGTGTGTCAGCTAATTTTCTTTTGAATCGTCTTTCGGAAACCGCACGTGAGAAACACAAGCGTAGGTTCTATCGAAATATTTTCAGTGGTTGTTAATGTACATTTAGTAAATGTATTTTAATAAATATTGGTTTTCTAGGAAAATGTGTCATTTCAATAAGCTTGTTTACAATATTTTTTAGAAATTATTAAAAAAAAACTAATTGGAAACTTTTTACGTAAAGCATCAATATTGTTAAGTTTATCTATACCCAACCCTATGAAAAGTGTTTTGATTGGCCCAATAACGATCCAGTGGCACTAGATTTTAACACTTGACCGACATACTGGATTAATATAAATTAACAATTATTGTATTTATTACATTATACATTGTGTAATTAATGAATTACAAACAATAGTATATTACACATCCAGGGAATTAAAATAAGAAATGTCTCACATCTATACATATAATAAAACTCTAACGGGGCCGTGTCTGTACATTAAATATTTTTTGAAAATTTTAACGGTAGTGTATATAGTTATCGATATAGATACCGAAACACAATTTTTTGGAATTTTTGTCTGTCTGTCTGTCTGGTTGTGCACGCATCACGCAAAAACTACTGGACGGATTTTGATGAAATTTGGTGTGGTGATAGCTGAGTACCCGGGTCAACATTTAGGGTACTTTTTATTCCAGAAAAATATCTCATTCCCACGGGAAAATATAAAAACTGGGTAAAAAGAAAAATACGTACTACTCTGAAACGATAACACCTAGAATCTTGAAATATGGTGTGAAGGTGTCTTATACATCGTAGCCAACCCATATAAAGGGATATTCGTAAATTCCCACGGGAACGGGAATAATCGGGATGCGCGCGGGCAACGTCGCTATGGGCACCCGCTATTTGAAATATGGTATGTAATGTAGGTGTCTTATATACAATATGTCATAGGCAACCACTATAAAGGGATTTTTGGAAATTCCCACGGGAACGGGAATAAACTGGATCCGCGCGGGCAACGCCGCTGGGCACCCGCTATCACATAATATAATTGTCGACCGAAGCGAAGCTGAGGTCTACAAACATGTGATCTGAGGCTTTTAGACGGAGGGGGAAAGCGGAAACTTCGTTTAGCGCAGCGGGCCGAAATTTGCCACTTTCCGAACGGAGAAATGAAAAAATATTTTCTACCTTCCAAATAGCACACTGTGTATTCATTTCACGACTTCATTTAACAAAAGAAACCGCAAAATACAATGGTATCAAAATTGCAAATTCGCAAGTTGTTCAACAAGCTCTAAAGCAATTGTTAAGGCAACCCTCAAAGAAGACTCACCGACGCGAAACTGTTGTTTGCTCGAAGCAAATTGGGTGCAATTTTGTGCAATCAGGGTTTGTCGCTGGAGCACGAAAATATTTAGTTGCTATGGGAGAAAGCTTAAGGTGCGCGTCGACTTTTCCGATATTTACTCATAGCACGATTCGCGTGCAAAGGATTGTATAGTATGGCATTTTCTGACAGGCAGTGGACGCTTTTCTTTGAGATTGCGAATCTAGTTAATAACGCCCAAGACAAGGTTTTTAAAAAGATGTATAAATAATTACACAATAAATAACAATAATAAATAATTTCAGTACACAACTAACATCTTTCGGCTCAGAAAACTATGTTTTACCTTTTTATTTAATTATTTGTTCCAATTAAGAAGTCTCTGTAGAGAATAAAATGATTTTAAGTTAAGTGGGCGTTAATTGCCTTGAGTACCTTATAAAGCATACTGAAATCTGCGTGCGATGCGTCCGATACGGAAAAAAGACATTTACATACATACTTACTTTTATTTAGGGTGGATAATAGCAGGAACATCTAGTCAATATTAGCCCAGTCAAATAAATTTATAATGAGAAGCCAATAATAATACCGTACCGTAACCTCGATACACATGAAGAAAGGAGGTGCAAATATTTGTACCATAGCGTAGACTTGACCATAAAATACTTGGAATCCTAAACAACAATATATTTTAAATCGAGTCAGCTGCGTTCGACCGAGATCGGCAATTATCGGTGGTTCCGACTCTTCGCCGACAGGACGCCACGACCGATGCCTGTCGTGCGGACTCAGAGACCCGCCCCGAGCTGTTTAGGGTTATTTCTTTATTGGTATTCAGCAAACGATTTATTTAACGATGCAATACTATATTTATGGCTCAGTTGACTAAAGAAACGGCAAGAAAGTTAAGAAATGGTTCCTTAAACTGCGGTAATTTAAATTGCGTGAACACTGAACATGTATTATAAATACTTATAATATACCTAGTTAGTCATACAACGCGTATCAGAAAAAGCGCAATTCCTCATACACCCCAATTAGTATTTTAATATAAAAAAAAATGATGCAATCGAACTTTAGTTATGTCTAACCAATTTTCTTAAATATCGATTAATAGCACGATTTCCATAGAAAGCACTAAATTCAGCTACGATAATTATTTTTTAAAAATAGCTGAAATCGAATAATTAGTCGATACTGAACAAACTAATTTCAGGAATTGCGCTTATTCTGTTACATGTTGTATAAAAATGTGTGTAGGAAGGAGGTACCTGTAATCTGTAGAACTCCGATTATGAAGATTCGGTAAATGATAGAACACTGCCACACTCTTCCCGAGTGTCATAACATAAACATAAGCTATGTTTTAATGACGCGAGTGAAACCGCAGGGTGCTACGAGTTTTACATAAATGAAGAAATCATTTTATAAGTTCGTAATAATTATAAGTCATAGTTATAAAAACTTTTTTTTATAACCTTTAAGAAGTATTATATAAATTTTTAATACTTTAATTACGGCATTCGATAACATTCATCATTATTAGTCATACATTGCAAAAACGCATCTAAGTGCATACATAAGATGTGTTCGTTTCATCGAAAATTTATCGTCTATTTAAAATTCCTCACGGTCGTTACTTGTCATGGTGTAATAAGTACCAAACCGACTACTTATCATTTTAATGAAACCCGCATTTTAGTGATAGCTTTAATAATAAACGGTGTATAAAATTACCTAGACATCCGACGATGGTTATTTTAGTAATTTACCTCTAAATTGGCCAGTAGCTATTACTGCTATATTTTTTAAATTATCATTTTCCGCAGATTTCCCTTTACATTCGACAAAAAAGACGTAACCTACTTACGTGTATTTATTCGTCGGAAAACCGAATGAGTGCGTAACTATGCGTAATCGTTCGGGTTTCTACACAAGTTTTTCCGGTCTGCTTGCAGCTGTTATCAAACAATTATTAACTGCTTTACGATTACCATTAAATTAATACAAGACGCGGCAGGTGAAGATGGCGCCGCTAGCTGAACTAAATTACATACACGTTATTTTCTGTTTTCATTATATCCAACCGGTTGACTATCTCAGTTCACAGACAATTAACTCCAAAACACGGTACATTTTTCCTAATTCTCTTTCGGAAATGACACGAAATCGTTTCACGGGTTCGTCTTCTGAGCCATTAACGTCGCGGACCTATGATTTGATGGACTAACGAAGGAGCCGTAAAATTCCTCCTATAATCACTGTGGACCGCTCCCAAAGAGTCTAGAGGCTGATTACAGGGTAGCCGCCCACCGGCGGGCGCGGGAATCCGACCGCGAACAAAATAGAAGAAGCTTAAAACAATACAAGCTCGACTTACGACTTTTTACTTCGGGCCTTTTGAAGATGCGTTCCAATGGTCGGATCTGGTTTTTCGTGAGGACTGAGTTAAGATGTTTTAGCCTTGAGACGGAAGGATCTAAGCACGATTTCGCTTAGGTTATCTAATTGTAAGGGCTAGTTATAGTTATTTGATTGCGTGCGGTTGGAGGGAAGTGGAATTTTAGTTGCGTGATTACTGGTTTTTGTGCATCATCCTTTGTCTTTGTGTCTACTGCGTCGCTATTCCTTTGTTTATAAGCTAGTATAACAATTATCTTGACATACTTGTCTTGGTAAAGAAAAGAAACAAATTCATATTAAATTTACAAAGAGGTCTCGATTCAGTATTTTATTTTATACTACATACTTACTTGTAAAACATTTATATTTTTTTGTAAAAAGTTTTCCTTGACTTTTAATACTTACAAGATTTTTAAGATTGACTGTAGGTAAGGAACGAAATATTTTTCAATATTAATTTTAATTATTATGGATCCCAGTAAAATTAAATATACCTATATCACATTTTTAATGGGCTTAATAGGTTTTTATTTATTTATTATTATAATATATTTATTATTTATAAATAAGTTGAAGACCACGATTAGAACTATTTGGTATTTTGCATTTGAAATAGTAGATCTAAAAAGTATTTGCATTTTGTATATTTTGTAACTACATCTCTTGATACCCTAAGAAAAATTAATTATTTGTTTTGTATAATTATGTATTTCATTATGTATATTATTTTTAATTCATTCATTATGTTGCTTGCATGTTCCAACTCAAAGACGAAGACCCTACTCTGTTGGGCTATAATTTCCGACCAATTTAAACTCTGGGTCTACCTGAATCGGCTAGCCGATTTTCGTCCCAAATTGGATTTTAATCGACGGATGTAGGTCGGCTAGTAGAAATATTATTTAATTCGAAACATATGTCGATGATTATTTTAATATTAGCGGAAAATAGGGGACCGGTGTCTCTTTAATATAATAAACAAAATTATATTTTAGGAGTTACACATTGTTAATTTGTTCGTCTTCTTCTTCTTTCTAATCGACAAATAGTAGCATAACGTCCATCCTCAATAGCTCGTCAAGATCAGTTCAGCGGTTTAGCCGCTAAAAGATAGGTAACAGAGACATAAACAAAGTTAGTTTCGTATAATCGTATTAGTAGGGAAAGTATTATCGTATTAGTAAAAAGTAGGGAAATCGAAATGACTTTAAAAGTAAATAAAATAAAATAAATAATCTCACGCCTTTTATCCCCGAGGGGGTAGGCACAGATATTTCATTACTGGATATACCCACATTTCACGAGATATATTAGACCCCTAAACGTGATAGGTTGTGAGCCCATCGCCGGACCGGGTCTATTTACACATGTCTCAGAATTAATTCTGGGACCTGCGGGTTTCCTCAGGATGTTTTCCTTCACCGTCGAGCTAGTGATAAATATATGTACGTAAGTTTTTGAAAAACTAATTGGTACATGCCAGGATTCGAACCCGAGCCTCACTGATTTTCAGCCGGCTCTTTAACCGTAAGGCTATCTTATTTTGCTTACTTTACTGAAATTACTTTGTACGTAAGTAATGATGTTCAAGTATAAAACACATTTCTTTAAAAAGATTCCTACCTATTTATGTGTCAAATAAAAAAAACATACAGTAATAAAATTAATGATGGCAGACTAGTCTACCACAGCTAACAACAACAAAAATACTACTATTTAGTCAGACTATTCTCCTAATTTGACTTTTTATCCAGACAAAACAACTTAACAAAACACAAAACAATTTATAACGACAGCAAAAATAAATCAATAAAAAACTCAGCAACAAAATTTAAATGAGGACATAATCCAGTTGATAGATATATTTACAACAATATCATAAAGCTAATAATGTGATGCAAATGTGCCCAATATAGTTTAGTTTTTTGCTTGTCTATTATGTTGAGTTATTGTTAATGAAAACGTGACTAGGATGTGGAAAAGAAAAAACTGTGTGGGCGAAAAGTGATATTATTGCTAAATTAAAGAATTCTGTTCACGGTTTTAAAGTAAAATAGTAAGTATGCTCACATTATACCTCATTGAGAAGTTCAGGTTTGTGTAAATACGTTTTCACCACCAAAAGGTATATATCTTTTAGACAATCTACTAAGAAGGAGTAACATGGGCTATAATTTTCGAACGGGAACGGGACTGACGCGAGTGAAACCGCGGGACACTGCTAGTCCTAAATAAAAATTCTATTGTGTTTGATAAGATAATAGAAAAATGAATGAATGAATGAATATTATTTTTGCACGCATACATATATATACAAGATGATATAAAATGAGGTAGCACAGGTGATGCGCCAATATTAGGCATACAATAATGAACAATTTAGAAATAATTAATACTTATTAAAAACAAACAAGAATATACAACATTTTCGTAAGTTCTTACTTATGCGCTCAATTTCATCACATCAACAAAGATGAGCTGAATCAAATCAATGCGGGCAAAGTCGCAACCGGTCCGCAGTCTAATATATAGTTTATGTGATCTTATAATTAAAGTTATCAGACTTCATATATTTTCACCCACATGCAAATAAATCAAAAAGAAACAAAATTACTCCTGATTGAATGTGTTATTATATTAGTTAAATGAATGTATCAAATAAAATAATAGAGCACGTGGGTGGTGAAAAATGTACCTTTAAACGTTGTTATAATTGCTAATCTACAAATTGAAATCAGATCCGATGTTCTAATCGACCTCGCAAATCTTGTAGATTTAATTATTACTTTTTGAAGCTTTAATGATGACAAGTTCGAATATTAATTGCGATTTAAAGCGTTCGCCTTTTGTTTATCAGTGGCACAGATCGACAGTGTAATGCACTAAACGGTAAATCAATTTTGTTCTAACAGTCTCATAACATAAAACATTTTAGAACGTTCTACTTTTCTATAGTGATAAGAGAGAGAGATAGCCAGAGAATCCTGGCGAGGTCGTGTACCAATAAGTTTTTCAGAAACTTATGTACACATATTTATTCACTAGCGGTTCAGCACGGTTTCACCCGCTTAGTTCCCGTTCTCGTGGGAATACGGGAATAAAATATAGATTACTAGCGACCCGCCCCGACTTCGCACGGGTGCAATGCTAACACTAAAACCATCCTCTTGAATCACTCTATCTATTAAAAAAACCGCATTAAAATCCGTTGCATAGTTTTGAAGATTTAAGCATACTTACATAGGGACATAGGGATATAGGGACAGAGAAACCTTAAGAGATGAGGCCGAGGTCAAACAATTAAAAATCGTATATCATGCATTGGTGGAATCCCGCATTAGGTATAGTATTAGACAGTGGGGCAATAGCTACAAATATAATATGGAAAAAGTATTCATAATCCAGAAAAGGGCTATAAGAACGATGGTGCGCATTCCCCAGTGGCAATCCTGCAAGGACTACTTTAGCAGACTAGGAATACTCAAAGCTCCAAGTCTTTATATCTTTGTACTTCTTTGTGATCTTGTAAAACATTCATTAGAAACTCAAGAACAAAGAGTTGCGAGGCTGGCCACACGCAGAAAAGATCTTGTATTTACATTAAGACCAACTTTGCAGGTAGTTAAACATACTCCAAGATATCAGTCCATATTACTATTTAATAAGCTACCCATAGATCTCAAGAGTGAGGCTAACTTGAAGCAATTCAAAAAGAGTTTGAAGGCCCTTTTGTTGAGAAAGTGTTATTATTCCGTGAATGATTTTATGGAGGATGGGAATATGGTGTAATGTTCGATAGTTAGTGAGTTAGGTAGCTTAGTATATAATTTTTAATTTTTATAATTTTCATATTGCAGTAAATTTAATAATTCATAATTATGTATAATATAATATTCAAATACAATGCATATTGTGATAGAATGAAATAAATAAGAAAGCGACTTTGTTTTATACTATGTAGTGATGTTACTTAGTGATGATGTAGCTTTCCATTGGGTGAAGAATTTTCAAAATCGGTCCAATAGATTTTGAGTTTATCCGTTACAAACATACAAAAATACCAAATCTTTCCTCTTTGTAATATTAGTGTAGATTATCTCGACGGTGAAGGAAAACATTGTGAGGAATCCAGCAAGTCGTTAAATTAATTCTGAGGTATGTGTAGTAAGTAGCACTCTGGTCCAGCGATGGGCTAACCACCTGTCGCTTAAGGGTCGAAAAGTTGGTGTTTTCAGGAATCGAATGCCCCTGCCTCGAGGATAAAGAAAAGCACTGGTTAAGCAAAGTTGGATGCGGTCAGTCAGTTAAGGCATTTATATCACGAGCGCTTTCCGTGTGGAAGTCGTTAAGTCATGTCAACGATACCCTTGGGTGGCTTAAAAAATTCTGACTGTTACGTGGCCACTAGCTTAACATCATCTCTCAATCCGCGGTGGGCTCGCGTGGGAGATTAAAGCCCATACTTCCTCATGTGTGAGCAAGGACCCTTGGCTCAGCAGTGGGCTGTTACGGGTTGATGATGATGGGGATAAAGCCATATTAATTATTTAGTTTTGGATAAAACTATCGACTCTCAATAACAACTTTCATGTAATAAACATTGAACCAAATATGATCGGTCAATGGCATTCCTGAATAATGTACAAACATACAAATCAATTAGGGCTACGACCCGGCCGTATACAAAGAAAGACCATAAAACCAATTCAATGGCCCTAATTGGGCCGTCCGTCTGTCTGTACGTCCGTGCTAATGAACACATGTGGATAGTTGTGGCAATCACCCATAATAAAGTTTCTTCAAGCTGTATACAAGTGGTGATGGAAGTTTTTAAGACTGCATACGACAAGTATACAAACCTAATTAAATAAAGTTTGAAATTTATTAACCCACGAAAAATATATTATGTGTACGCAGACTTAAAAATGGGCATGATTTGGAATGTTCGAAACATGAAAGTTTCTTTTTTGAAAAAAAAGAATATGTCACTGGTTTTAAATGTGACACATGACTGACAGTTTGTATGCAAGTGATTTAAAGTGCCGATCGTATACAGAACTTGCGTATTTTTATTCATTCAGAGAATAGAAGAACCGAGAACACAGGCAAGTAAAACATAACCACATCGATACCACTCAAAAAGCGAAACAAAATGGTCGTCACATCGTAAAACTCAAACCCTGACATTTGAGACTAAAAGATCACTGTTTACCAAAGGTTTCTTAACTGTGGTCGTAAGCTATGCGATTTCCATAAGCATGTGTTAGGTACTAAAGCTACTAGACAGCCGTGTCGCAATCGCAACCGAAACGTTGGCTAAGTGACAGACAGACAGACAGATTTATGAGCTCGACAACTGCCTGCCCTATGGCCTGAGTAAAGCGGAGTTCTCACGTCTCTAAAGTTCATTTAACTTTAGTGTATTTTGAGTTCACTTTAACAATTATAAAATAATAAACTCACGCCTTTTATCCCCAAGGGGGTAAGCAGAGGTATTTCATTACTGGATATACCCATATTTCACGAGATATACTGGACCCCTAAACGTGATAGGCTATCCCCGGACCGGGTCTATTTACACATGTCTCAGAATTAATTCTGAGACCTGCGGGTTTCCACACGATGTTTTCCTTCACCGTCGAGCGAGTGATAAATATGTACGTAAGTTTTTTTAAAAACTCATGGGTACAAGCCAGGATTAGAACCCGAGCTTCATTGATTTTCGGCCGGCTCTTTAACCGTAAGGCTATCACTGCTCTATCTATGTAGGTCTTTATTTTTGCTTTGTTAGTGTCGTAACTTAAGTTTCTTGAATCTCCGGGTCCTGCATACCAAAGAACCAGCAACTCGTCGGTGAAGATAGGTTGCTGCTAACATTTAGCCCATCTCGATGGACGAATGTAGAGTGCCTTGTTATTAGACTATTGACGGTTCCAAGTGTCTTTTTTTTACATACAAATATAAATGATATATGATTTTTTCTCTTATAAAGTCTAACTTAATTACGGATCTAAACTTGAGCATAGGCACTTATTTAAGAGTTCTTGCTATTTAAGCCGGTCAAATTCTTATTCTGCGTTGGTAGAACCACGTAGAACTCACCCTCTCTCAATAATATTACCGATGCAATGGTCTATCTGACCAAGCTTGATCGTCTTGTAAAATTTTAAAGCTAAATTTTAAAATGATAATGTTTTATAATAATACTAGCGACCCGCCCCGGCTTCGCACGGGTGCAATGCTAACACTAAAACCTTCCTCTTGAATCACTCTATGTATTAGAAAAAACCCACCGAGAAAAAACCGCATCAAAATCCGTTGCGTAGTTTTAAAGATGCATATACATAGGGACATAAGGACAGGGATATAGGGACAGAAAAAGCGACTTTGTTTTATACTATGTAGTGATGTAATAATGTAATAGAATTTGAGTAGTATGTTGTAAAATAAATTAAAATATACACTCAATTCTTATCCCCGAGGTAGGTTACAGTCAAGAGCATAGCTTTAGTATACTTAGATTGGCAATGCGAAAGAGAAAGAAAATAGGTACCCGTGTGTTAGAGCGAGATAGCGAGCGGTAGATAGACGAGACCATTTTCGTAAACGTTACGGGGCTATACCGGGCCGACGTCAGTTGTGAACGAAACAAATCTCGCTTATTTTAATTAATCTCACGTATTAAAAGAGTAAGTTTGATGTTTAATAGACGTAAACAGCTATGGTTACGTGTGCAGTACCGGTTGTAATTTATCTAGGAAATAAAATCCACAGAATTAGTCATTTTACATGTGAGTTCGATTGAAAGATTTAATTCTCTAAATTCAATGATTATAGAAAACTGAAAAACAAACCGTGCACAAATAGATAGGTAATAACATTGCTTTTTATTATATAAATGTTCTGAATGTATAAGAATTGATTTAAGCGAAAAATAAAATACGTGAATTTCTTGTATTTCTAACCTCAATTTTATAGTGATTGTCGTAATATCGATTAACCACATTTCGATAACGTGACTGGCAAAGGTATTAACTACACAATATACCACACGCCCATTTGTTATCGAGAGCTACAAGTTAAGGGAGAGCACTATTTGTCTTGCACACATCCACGTTACACGCACAGAAGTGTCAATTTTCTAGGTCTCGCCGTAATGGCTCTATTGCCAATCTTTAACGTTAGTATACTAAATCTATGGTCAAGAGCAAGTCAAGCTTGACACTACCAGTTTAAGCTGAGCTCTGATTTATACTGCGCGCCATAGAATACAGGGCCGAGTCAAAGTCCAAAGTGTCAAGCTTAGCGTGCTCTTGACTGTACACCATTTCTATAAATAAAAGCGCTTTCATGTGTATTCTTCGGACCCCTAAACGTGACATTTGAGCCATACTGCCGGTGAATATCACAACTAGAAACAAATTCATATTTATATTATTTTAAAACGATACACGATAAATCCATTATGTCGTGTCTGACCTCGGCCTTACATCACTGTCACGGACATTATATGAATAGTAAACAATGAAAAATAGAGTCTAATACATGCGCATTGTAAAATATTTCTTGTGTGACTCATTTACTCAAATACAACAATGCCTAACTACCTACGTATTTCTATATTGTTAATACGAATTAAATTTTGAACTCGATATTGGAAATACAGGAGAACAAATGACAGTCAAGATTAAAAGGAATCAAGATCCATACGCTCAGAGTGGGTCTCTACTCGGACGCTATTTGTTTCAAGTAACGACTTTCGAGTTTACTCGGACGCCGGTTGCCAATCAGTAGATGGGACGGTGTTCTATTGACACATACGAGCGCACTCGTACCGTGAAAACCAAGCTTCAAAATGGAAAGAACAAAATTTAAACTCGCGCTCGCGATTTTATTCTCTTACAGGGATAAAAGTTTCCTATGATATAATTTTGCGGTAGTACTTTTCTTTATTCTGTATCTTACTTCTACCCCAAGACATAAGATACCACCCTGCCAAATTTCGTTAAGAACTGTTTATCGATTTATCCGTGAAAACTCCACAAAGACATAGTTACTTTCGCATTTATATTGGCAGGGATGTCAGCTTAGGGCAACGAGCACAAAGGTTTTCGTAATATTCGAGTTTGTATGCAACCTATCAACTAGCTTTCTGTGTGACAGGTTGCATACAAACTCGAACATTATAAAAAAATCTGTCCTGGTTCGCGATCGCTTTCCCGCCAGTGTGTGTTGACCTTTAAACCCCTTACATTCAGTCTAATTTTACGGCTTTACATTTCATATAATACAGTGACCATTGCAACGAAACTATTCTCAGAGAATCGAACACAAATTCCGGACCGCAACATTACCGAAATAAATACCGTCAATTTATCGTAGTGCTGTACGGTTATAGAAATCGACGTCGATAAACATCGCACCGTTCAGTTTTGGCATGTCATCGCGCGATAGCGATCATTGCGAGCGACAGTGGCGCCAAAAACGGCGCGCAATGAGGTCACCAGTGGCGTCGAGCCAAGTGCATATTAAAACAAGTCGCAAATTAGGGTTGCTGCGGATTTCCTGAGGCTTGCCCTTGTTTATTGCGCTTTGTTTGGGCTGGCTGGCGATGGCCGTTTTTGTTTGGTAAAGCGATTTAAAAAGAATTTGTTTTTAGTAGGACAACAAAAATTTAAAGTGTATTTTGAGTTTGGAATTCGAACTACCAACCCTACTCAAAATTATCCATGTTTACGCCAAAGTTGCAGTTGATATCGCAACCTGTTACAACTCTGCAACCGGCACCAAATATCAAAGAGAAGTCCACATAAATTCCGGATCCGACCAAACATAAGAGCATGAAATAATTTACATTAAATTTAATGGAAAACTGATTTAAATCTTCGAAATTATGAGCGTAACCGTATTTCAATAGCACATAATCCGTGGCTCGGATCCAAAACCAACAATCGTTAGCTACAAGAACTTTTCACCTCACTTCAGGCCCTATTCCGATGCATTGAAAGATTATCAAACGTTTATTGCATTCATAAACCCGGTGTTGCGATTTCGAAATTAATCGCATGGACAGTAAACTATTGCTATGGCAGACGGCCAAGGAGCCGGTGGCGCCAGCGCCGCGGACAATTACAGATATAGGAGGATGTAACACGAGCTGTGAAATAAAACTGTGATGATTAATGCGACGCCACTGCATTAGCGCTGCGATGTGTAATGGACGAAAACATTACAATTAAAATTGTTTGATTTGAATGTCGTTTGCATTAGGCGTGACTATTAGCTACATTGGTATATAAAGCGCAACACGGTTACTGCATTAGTGGTTAAAAGCATTAACTTAGGTACTAGTGACATTATTATAATTGCTCGGATTTTTGACAATCTTCTCCATTTCTGACAATATCACGGACTTATTCCTGTAGTGTAAATTTACGGACACATTCCGTGATATAAAAGTAATCCTAAGGTTCAATAGCAGCTCAAACGGAGCCTCTAACGCGTTAGCTTAAAATGAGTGTTGAATTCTTACGTAACATTTTCTATGCTGTGACCTTTTGACTGCTGCATCTGTTTTGAATGTTAATTAAAGCTATCAGCTTAGGTCCTTTTTCTCACAGGTAGTTTCAGTGTTTTGATTTCAAGCAGTCGATTGATTGATATTTTCTCTATTTGGGTGATAATATGACGCAGGCACCCCATAGCTAGTTTACCATTGCGTTCCGAATAATATAATAATTATAACTTTCAAAAGGACATTTGACAATAATTAACTCTTATTGCTAATAATAATACTTATTACAAAAAAAAATGATCCCTGTATCCCAAACATGGTAACACTTGTATCTTGGGAGTCAGTTTAGTCTGTGTCTCACAAGTTGAAGAAGAATGTGAAAGCGGATCAATCAATGTAATTTTAACAATCCAACGGTAAAGCACATTCACTGAAACTAGAATATCACTAACTAATCAGTTGTATTGTAAATGGACACATTTACAATGTGACTAGCGAGATTCGAGCGAGATATCACGGCTTTGACAATATCCCTACGACTGCCGCACTGAAACTAACAGGGAAATATCGCGTTCCCGGGAAACCTCTGGTCGTGCGGTACCGCTACAGCTGTGTAGGTGTTGCGGTTTAGGAAACAAATTACCTACGAAAACTATACACCCTAGCGGTCCCGAGACGATCCATTATTTTAAAATTTATTATTCCTTTTACAAATATGTAGTTATACAATTTTAAATTACACTCGCCAAACTGCAATGCAGTTTGTCTCCGCTCTTTTCTTTTTTTATTAAATTACCATTGTCAATTCCATCTACGGTGACGGCAATTGACGAAGATTTTAATTTAAAAAAAATTAATCTGTAGGTACAAAAAGTACACTTACAAAAGTCAATAGTCCAATAAGCACTCTAAACTCGTCTATGAAGATTGGCTAAATGTAAACACCACCCGATATCCACCGACGATTTGCTGGTTCCAAATGCACCCCTAGAAGAACCAGCAGCAAGAAACTAAAGGGAAGCTCTTTTTAATCTCATGTCTTACTAGTAAATATGGTTTACGATAATAATTATGATTACAACAAAACATTGTCATATCGATTGAAACATTTGATTGCGATTTTCAGTAAAGGATCATCTCGGAGCCGTGTAAAACTTAGAATAGTGATGGGCGCCCAATGTCGTTAATCATCGATCTAAAGGGCCATGAGCGTGGAATGGGGTCGGCTGGCGCCAAGCGAAGCGAAGCGCGACAGTGCATCCGTACACTTATATCGATAAATGATATCTGTCGTTACTCACGTTTTTATCACTTGGGACCATCCATAAATTACGTCACACAAGTTTCATGATTTTTTGACCCTCTTCCCGTCCTTGTCACAGATGGTCACATTTGTGGAAACCCCCCTCCCTAGTATGACGTCACATAAATTGCAAATTTATAACTAGACGTTGAATTAAAACAGAAGTTCCGTAGTTAGCTTTATTTCCATTTAAATTCTTTTTAAGAAAATCAACAACAAATCAGATAATTAAAAGAAATATTACAAAATATTAGATTTTGAAATGTGACGATACAAAATGAAGGCCCCTCCCCCCCTTAACGTATGACGTAATTTATGGATGGCCCCCTTGTCTGCTAAATAGAGATTATTTATAGCGAATTTTAATACATTTCCTGTTAAATTTTGCTGATAACAAGCATAATTTTGTACCACTTCACCAGTGATCGGAGTAGGTAGGTTGATTTTTCGTGCTTGCATCATGATATCATAACATGGACATTACATTTTTGCAAAATAAATACGGAGATCTCATACAGCCATAGCCAGGGTGTTACTGTCACCGAAAACAGCACCAGTCCTGGGGCCTTAGTGTCTATTTATAATTGTAATCCTAATCGTCTTTATTTGACATTTGTTACGCGATCAGTGCTTGCTCTTCTTTCACTGACTGTATTGACAGATGTACGGAAGAAGCAACGTATGTCAAAATGAATGCGATTGCGATTACAATTACGAGGCCCCAGCCATAGCCAGGGTGTTATTGTCACCGAAATTGCACCAGTCCTGTTTACAGACGGAACCGTCAATTATTATGACTGGATTGAGTGGTGGTTTATCGACAAAACAACTGCACTAGCGGATGTGGCGGCGCCGTGCTGTGGCGCCTTCAAACAATGCGCGTCCTTTCCACTGTCGCTTAGGAAAATGCCAATTGTTAATTGTTATGCTAATAAAAGATTTTTATCGACGTTTTGTGCGGACTTGTCGCGACGTGATATGACAAGTCTTTACAGCCACTTCAGGTAGTTCATTGAATTGAAAGCGATACAAAGCTTATGCCGTAAGCCGTAGAACAATGTAGTTTTGGAAATTTTGGAATAGATAACTTCGATCATTACCTTTTGAAAATGAATGAAGTTACTGTTGAGAACATACCTGCAAATAAAAGAAAACATTTGTTAAATTACATGTTGGTATATTATCAAAACTCTTACACATTTTCATATATTATAGTCACCAAGTAAAGTACTCGTCTTAAATTCAAATGCCGGTTTTTATTCATGTTAAAAAAACTTAGGGAATTAACATAAATTCAACTCCAAATATTGAAGGTGTGTAAATGTGTATGTTTATCGGACACGACTGTTTAGTCCCAAACTAGGTGGAGCCAGTACTATTAAAGTTTGGGACTAAACAACTGACAAACATACTTAGAGAGAAACCATCAAATTATTCAAACGAATGGCTCATGGCGGGAATCGAACCTCTGGCACAAGAAAGGGTCACTACCAACTGAGCCAAAAGACCCGTCAATACACATAAGACTAAACAGTAGCGCCTGCAAGGCAAAGCAAGAGCTGTGGTGTTTATTGTTCCAGCCGCCATAATATGAAACTTATAAATAATCCACCGATTTACAACGCCACTGTCCGATGTAAATAAACACACTGGAGTACGGTTAGCAAAACAGTTGGAAATAATTAAGAAAGTAAGTACTAATAATAAGAATAAAATTGAATTCTAATAAAATCTTGTAAAATAGGTATTTGTATTTTTATGTATGTAATGTAATTTATGTACCTATACCTATTGTAAAGCTAAGTCGTATAAATAATAGTAATAATATTTATTTACCATCACTAGCTGTTCTTAATTTATACAATAAGAAAACACCTTTCTGCTATGCACGTGGAAGAAGATAAAAAATATAGATTTGAGTATCTTACTAACATTATAAATGCGAAAGTTTGTATGGATGGATGTTTGTTCCTCTTTAACGCAAAAACTACTGAACGGATTTTGACGAAACTTTACAGTTATACAGCTTATACATATAACACATAGGCTATATTTCATCCCCTTATTCCCACGGGAACCGGGATTAGGCGGGTGAAACCGCGGGGCGTTGCTAGTATTAAATAAAAGTGGCAGTGAAGGAAAACATCGTGAGGAAACCCGCAGGTCACAGAATGAATTCTGAGGCATGTGTGACAGGCCGGGTTTGGCGAGTGGCTCACCACATGGGTCGAATATTCTCGTGAAATGTGGGTATTTCCTGAAATGAATATCTCTGCTTAATCCTTTTTGGGATAAAAGGCGTGAGATTATTATTTTTGCATACTAAAGATTTACTAACTTTAGTTCAACTACTTGAGTGCATCGTCTACCCTAGTTCTAATCTTTCAGTTTCATCCATACCAAGGTCATCTGGAAGTGATCGCTAAATGCGATAAGACCGCCCATTGTAATTTATTAAATGTTTGTATCCGTATTATGTTGTTTTTGGTGTAGGTACAATAAAGAGTTATATTGTAAATCGTGTATTTTGACACGAAGCTAAATCTATTCTGAATAATCTTTTTCCTCAAACATGTTGACGGTACCGAACTTTTTCAGTTTACATCCACATCTGTCGCCACGCGCCGCTTACGCATACTCAATGGCCAGTATTACTTGACCCACCACAACCCCCGAACTCTCGTCTCCAAACGTTTTTGAAGATGCAACCGCGTAATATTCTGGAGACCTTCACAAATTGGTCATCAAATACGTTTTGAAGTTACCCCTCACCGCGTCGAGCCCCTTTACCAGAATGTTCTATTTGAAGGCAAATCCCACAAGGTGCCTAAAAATAATCAACTATGTTTGAGAAATGTGGATTTTGTAAAAAGCGGCTTTGGTTTACCCCGAGCTTGTGATTGTTTTTTTACGTAGTGCTTTGCTGCTAATCGTTAACTCTTTTCTTTCCTTTGTTGTATCATTGTAAACAATGCTTTTGTAAATAGCTCCGCTATCAGTGACTCATTTTCTCCTACTTTGTACATAAAGCTCAAAATTGTACGATATAAATCAATAAAAATAATTAGTCAATAGTTTATTTTTAGTTCTTTCGCACAACCATTAATTTTTCCAGCCAACTAAACTAGTTTCAAGTCAAAACAAACATTGTTGGCAGTCATATTTCACTATTCATAAAGTACAAGAGTAATTTAGGGCACAAGGTTGGTCTAGCAAAATATGGGCGGTGGCCGGTCGAGGCCGCCAGTAGCAATATTGCGGTCGACGGGAAAACACACTACACCGCACGCACCCATATTTCAAAGCTAAACAGACAGGTTGCGGTATAAGTAAAACATAAATTAACGAGTTTATAATCGAGGGAATTTCACATACAAAAATTCCCACAGTAAAACAAACAGACACGCGATCGACTAATTAAATAATGGAGGCGAAGCGTCGCGGCGCCCACGCAGCGCCGCCCGCCAATCACGATACGAAAACAATAAAAAAGACGACAATAGCTGCAAACTAGAAAATTAAGCCAGCCGTATATATAATATGCGAATAAATTACTGCAGTAATGAATAAATTATGCACAAAACGTGGAGTGCCGCGGGAAAAAATAGCGCTATAAGTGCGGCGCCGGCGCCAGCGGCGACGCAAGGATAAAGTGAGCACGCGCACTCGATCAGGTTCTGCGGCCACGCTGGTCTATGCTCTAAAACCGTGCTGTAAAGACCAGAATCCGAATAAGATTTATAAAAATACGACGTTCCGTTAGAAAACCGACACTGAATGCGCTCATGCGACCGTATCGAGTCATTACGATTACTTTGAAAGTCTCTGCTTAAGTAAACAAAACTGAACTCTATTGCTCCGCTTCTAAGATTGAAGTCACACCTGTTTGCGACACCGAATATAATACTGTCCCTTGCAATAGACGAAGGAGTGAGCGAGAGAAATGGCACAAAAAATGCATCCGCGAACGCAACGATCCCGTTCATTTTGACACGTTACATGCACCGGGCGAAGTGATAAATATCTCAGTTGGGGACAGATGCTAGGCCAGTAAGTAAATCCAATTTAATGCGGTGCGCGAGACAACGCGGAAGACCGACTTGCGTCACTCGAGATAAGTAGAGACTATGCTACACCGTACTGAGCGTGAGAGAACCAAGACTCAAGCACCTGAATCTGGTGGACAAACCACTTGAAGGGCTTGTATAAATAGACGGGTTGGACAATGACCACTTAAAAAGTATGCCTACATCTATTAACTAAACAAATAGACGTCTCAAATATGATTTAAAAGTCCTGAGAGTGCAGTACCAATGCAGCAGTTTTAAATTTAAATCAGTAGCAGGTGCGTTTGAAAGACGAAAAACATAAATTTTGATTCGATAACAGATGCTGCCCAGCCGTTCGGCCATTTGAGTAATCGCGCGTTGGTATACGGAACATTCAGTTTATGTAATCCCGCAACGAAACTTCTAAAGAACTACTGATAAACCCTTATCAGAAAGTGTAAAAAGGTACGTAATCAAGGTAAGACAAATACGCGACCGCCTCTTATTTAAATATAGGCGCTTCTAATCTCAAAGGAGCCCAAACCTCTCGAGTGCCATCCTGCGGCCGTGTTTATTATCTCTAGTCCCCGCTATCTTTAGAACTTGTCCCGGTCCCATAAAAACTGCTCCTTATCAGCCAACACGAACCTCGACTTAAGCCGGTCCCCATTGAGGCTTTTAGCCATATCGGGCCAACCCCGCTCCGATTTATTGCCGTCTGGATCGATTTACAGGTCGCCGGAAATCCAAACAACGCAACGGAAACCTGTGAGTGCTCGGTAATTTTAGACCATAAAAGAGTAGGGACATTGGCAATCGAAAAGCTCTCGGGTATAACTGAAGTGGAGGGTTGGTTAAGAGGAAAGCTAAAATTGTGAGCGATATTTATAAAAGGTTCAATTTAGCTGTGAACGAAAATGGTCTCAATAAATGATAAGACGGCAATGCTTTTAGCTATATCTCTCGTGTAAATTAAACTTCAGACCAAACATATAATTAAGGAAGGAAACAAGAATGTATATTTGGAGTTTTATGGCTCGCCCACTACGGTGCTCTTAAAATAATTGAAGATAGGGCAAGCTCTCGAAAGTCCATTAACGGATAATGAGTGTCCGTGGTTGGTCCGAGGAATTTCAAGTGACAGAGTATGATGGAGTGGCGTTAGAAATGTCGCTGACAGGTAGACGGTGACTCAGCGACAGCAGAGCGCAACAATAACAAACGGACAAAACAAAAGTATGGTGAAGCAACCTGTAAGCGGCTAATTTCGAAGTTTAAAATTCCTATCTTTACTATGGCAGCAAAAGTGGCAGGTCTTGTAAAACACAAATTTAATTTACATAATTGTCTTTGGTACTATTAACCACTTAACGCAATTAGCGAGTAGCGTGTAAAACACTGATATTATACGCGGCAAAATGTGGATATTCCAGGTCTGGTAAAGGCTTTCGCGTCTAGAAGTTATTAATCATTTGCTCCGACACACTAATGGCGACTCTCTGTAATTAGCCTCGTGAAATCGTGAGCACTCGAAGCAAGCAAACGAAGAAACAATATTTCAAACAAAGGCACTTGTAAGTGAAGAGGGACACACAGGTAGTAAAAGAATTTCTATAGAAAAAAAACTACTACCTTTTTGCCAAATCTGCCGCTGCATCTCGTACAGGTAGAAGTACCTGTTGGGACTTGTCGAGAACAAAAGGGGCTCCTAGAGGCGTCGGCTGTTAATGGCACTATGATACAGTGTGGGCGACAAAGTCAATTAGGCCATCCTCCGCCGCCATTCCCGGAATGTCGACGACAAATGGCTGGCACGATAAGAGTATAAGGCAACACTGTCTGGCCGTCCTTTTTGCCCTTTTTGCCCGGCCTTACCTTCGCCGTTTCTGATAACGCCACCTTTTCTTAATTGAGTTTCTGTGTTCTGGGATATTTTATCGCCAAATCGCATTAGGGTTTCTGGCATCGAGAAGTTAACTTTATCATCAATTAGTATGTATTCGCTCAATTTTACAAAGAATGCGGTTGATCGCTGGCGAAATGTTACTTCAGATAGCATCAAAACGTAAATCAATGTAAGGTGATGACTAACACTTTATGGCGCAGTTGTGGCAGTTTCACAAGTATCGTAAATCTTGTTATAAAACCAAAAATTTGCATCTTTACATGAAACTTGAAAATAGAAATAGCGTAGCCGGTTCAGTCACAAAGTGGACATTTCCTACTCGTTTAGTGTTGCCGTTTGTATCATCAAAGCGACCATTTTCATTGTGGAATTAATACAGTACCGATACGCTGGTATCCGGCGTGTGATTGATAAAGCAAAACAACAAATCGTACATTAGCATCGGTTTCAGTGAACAACAGAAGCGCGTGCAAGTCGTAAAAGCAGATATCATTGTGAGTCACATCGCAAGAGCGGTACTTTCGCTTCTGAATCACGTCCTTATGCCAGGACAGTGCTGAATCTTACATCCCTGATATTTCCGTTATTCTTTTTGATTCCGATTTCCAAGATGCCACTGGCGAGTAGTCACGCGTCGTTTCTGTTTTGGAACTGAAATCATTTGATGCCGTTGGCTCAGATTCAAGAGTGCTCGTTTTTGATTCTAATAGCTAACAGCAAAGGCTACGCCATATCATAACAACTTGCATTTGATTGTTTTGTTTTACAGATGTGGAACTTCTATTTTGATGACAAGTTCTGTTTTGACAAAAATCACCTCTTTTCAAAAGTGGTATGTTATTACTTTTAAGCAGGGCTTGAAAGCGGTTAAGGTTAAGGGTTAAGCTAGCGGTATATAATTACGGTACCGTTTTGATTTAAAGGTAGAGCCAAAAAGGTAAGAATTGGGGTTAAGGTACCGTTTTTTACAAGTACCTCACCGAAATCATTTTCGGTACCGAAAAAACGCGAACGAGTGAGACTTCAGCGCGACGTTGCCAAACCGCTCGGCCGAGGCACGGGCGCTTGCCGCATGAAATCTCATTTCTTGCATATTGCATTATTGTGTGCTGTGGTGACGTGACGCTTATATTATAACTCATATATTCTAGGTACCTACCTATATAAAAGTACGTTATTTTAGCAAAGTTTTATCGACTGTTAAATACATAGACATAGATTGCACTAATGGGGAAAAAACTAAAAAACCGGCCAAGTGCGAGCCGAACTTGCGCACGAAGGGTTCCGTATTCATTATCTATAAAAGCGGCAAAAAATCACGTTTGATGTATGGGAGTCCCCCTAAATATTTATTTTATTGTATTTTTAACAGATTTCAAAAGGTGGAGGTTTCTCAATTCGTCCGTATATATACCTACCTATATATTTTTATGTGTGTTCGCGAATAATCATGTAACTCAATTTTGAAGCAGATATCTTTAACCAATTGAGCTGAAATTTGGTATACTTATGTAATTTCGGTGACAATGCAATATTTATGGTATCACCGAGCTGATCTGACGATGGAGCCAGGAGGTGGATATCGCAACTTCTCAATGACTCCTCTTAAAGTAATTAAACGACACAACCCCATCGAGTTTGGGCTCGTTTGATTTGTCTTGACGAGTACTTTGGTGTTAGATGGTAACCAGTAACCAGGGTCTGACGATAGAGCTGGGAGATGGCAATAGGAAATATTTTCCTTCACCGTCGAGATAGTGATGAAAATGTACGTAAGTTTTTGAAAAACTCATTGATACATGTCAGGATTTGAACCCGAGCCTCACTGATTGTAATCATCTTCATCAGGCTATCACTGCCCTTTTTAGTTTGTTTGTAGGAGTTAAGTTAATAATCTATATATATAAAAATGAATCCCTTTTTCCTTTAGTCACGGCATCACGCGTGAATGGCTGAACCGATTTGGCTGAAAGTTGGTGGGGAGGTAGCTTAGAACCAGGAGACGGACATAGGATACTTTTTATTCCGATATTCCCACGGGAACGGGAACTGGAACTTTGCGGGAACGGGCACTACGCGGGGACGGGAATGGGAACTACGCGGGTTAAACCGCGGGGCGCTGCTAGTCAAAAATAAAATCAAGTATAAGTATAATCTCACGCCTTTTTTTTATCCCCGAGGGGGTAGGCAGACGTATTCCATTACTGGATATACCCACATTTCACGAGATATATTGGACCCCTAAACGTGATAGGTTCCCATCGCCGGGCTTGGTCTATTTACACATGTCTCAGAATTAATTCTGAGACCCGCGGGTTTCCTCACGATGTTTTCCTTCACCGTCGAGCAAGTGATAAATATGTACGTAAGTTTTGAAAAACTCATTGGTACATGCCAGGATTCGAACCCGAGCCTCACTGATTTTAGGCCGGCTCTTTAACCGTCCGGGCTATCACTGCTCTAATAAAATCAAATAACTTTTATTTCAGGCACAAGCTATATTATTGTATATTAATTATTGTTGTTGACTTCCTCCTGCGTAGCATTATAAGAGGAAGTTAATGGTTTGAGTAGGATGTCTGTCTGTCTGTGTGTCTATCGACAGGATTTCTCCGGATCTACTGGACCGATTGACTTCAAATTCGGTCTGTAGATACCTTAGGAGTTAGGTCAATACCTCGATCGAGTTTGAATTTCAGACCCGTGGGTCAAAAATGTCAAAAATTTCAAAAATCTCAAAAATGTTAAAAATCTCAAAAATGTCAAAACTGTCAAAAAATGTCAAAAAGGTCTAAAATGTCAAAAAATTAAAAAGGTCTAAAATGTCAAGGTCTAAAATGTCAAAATGGTCTAAAATGTCAAAAAGGTCTAAAATGTCAAAATGGTCAATGTCGAAATGGTCAATGTCGAAAAATTTCAAAAATGGCAAAATGGTCTAAAATGCAAAAAGGTCAAAAAATGAAAAAATGAAAAAATGACAAAAATGTAAATAGGTCTAAAATGTCAAAAAGGTCAAAAAGGTAAAAAATGTCAAAAAGGTCTAAAATGTGGTCAACAGCATTATCGAACATGGTGGTGTGTTGGAAGGGTGGGTTGGTGTTGGAAGGATGTATGGTTGTTTGAAGGGTGGGTGTTGAAAGGGTGGGTGGGTGGATCATTTTCTTTGTTGGCAGTAAACAGGTGGAAGTTTGTCCATTCTCTCGTTATTGTTGTTGTTAGTTGTTATTAGTTCTTGTTGTAGTAGTTGTAGTAGTCGTAGTTGTTGTAGTTGTAGTAGTTGTAGTTGTTAGTTGTAGTAGTTGTTAGTTGTAGTAGTTGTTAGTTGTAGTAGTTGTTAGTTGTAGTAGTTGTAGTAGTTGTTGTAGTTGTAGTAGTTGTCGTTGTTGTGGTTGTTGGTTGTAGTTGTTAGTCGTAGTTGTTAGTCATAGTCGTTAGTCGTAGTCGTTAGTCGTAGTTGTAGTCGGTAGTCGTAGTGTCGTAGTTGTTGGTCGTAGTTGTTAGTCGTCGTTTTTAGTCGTAGTTGTTACTCGTAGTTGTTGGCAGTAGTTGAAATTCGTAGTTATTGGTCGTAGACTCGTAGTGGTTGGTCGTAGTTGTTGGTCGTAGTCGTTGGTCGTAGTCGTTAGTCGTAGTCGTTAGTCGTTGTCGTTAGTCGTTGTCGTTAGTAGTTGTCGTTAGTCGTAGTCGTTAGTCGTAGTCGTTAGTCGTAGTCGTTAGTCGTGGTCGTTAGTCGTAGTAATTAGTCGTTAGTCGTTACTCGTAGTCGTTAGTCGTAGTCATAGTTGTTAGTCGTAGTCGTTAGTCGTAGTCATTAGTCGTAGTCGTTAGTCGTAGTCATTAGTCGTAGTCGTTTGTCGTTAGTCGTAGTTGTTAGTCGTAGTCGTGAGTCGTAGTCGTAGTCGTTAGTCGTTAGTCGTAGTCCTTAGTCGTAGTCGTTAGTCGTCGTTGTTAGTCGTAGTTGTTGGTCGTGGTCGTTAGTCGTAGTCATTAGTCGTTAGTCATGGTCGTTAGTCGTAGTCCTTAGTCGTAGTCCTTAGTCGTAGTCGTTAGTCGTCGTTATTAGTCGTAGTTGATAATTGTAGGTTGTAGTTGTTAGCCATTCTTATACTTATCCATCTAAAAACAAAATCAAGACTAATCAAACGAGCCAAAACTCGAGGGGGTTACGAAATTTCATTACAGAGTTCCTTCCTACCACCTTCCAGTTTCATCATCAGTCAGACCCTGGTTACGATTGAAAGACAAACTACTTGTCAAGACGATGCCAACGAGCCCAAACTTTTTGTCGTTTTATTGCAAAGTTTCTTTGGCCACCTTCCAGCTCCAGCATCAGATCAGCACCGTGTCATCATAATATTGCAATGTCACGTGATTTACACATGTGAGCGAAGTTTCAGCTCAATCGGTAACCGAGAAGTGGATCAAATTTAATGACAAACATTGTGATTTGATGACAAACATTGGGACGGGTGAAACTAAACGAGAGAATGTAATTCTATGGACAAACTTCCACCTGTTTACTGCCAACAACGAAAATGATGTTGATGATGATGGATGATGATAATAATTTTGATGATGATTGATGATGAATCAATCACCCACCCACCCTTTCAACACCCACCCTTCCAACAACCATACATCCTTCCAACACCAACACACCACCATGTTCGATAATGCTGTTGACCACATTTTAGACCTTTTTGACATTTTTGACCTTTTTGACATTTTAGACCTTTTTACATTTTTGCATTTTAGACCTTTTTGCCATTTTTGAATTTTTTAGACAGTTTTGACATTTTTGAGATTTTTGACATATTTGAGATTTTTGACATATTTGACCTTTTTGACATTTTTGAGATTTTTGTCCTTTTTGACATTTTTAACCATTTTTGACATTTTAGACCCTTTTGACATTTTAGACCATTTTGACATTTTTGACATTTTAGACCTTTTTGTCATTTTTTGACATTTTAGACCTTTTTGATTTTTTGACAGTTTTGACATTTCTAAGATTTTTAACATTTCTGACATTTTTGACCCACGGGTCTGAAATGCCCAGTCCCTTTTGACCCACGGGTCTGAAATTCAAACTCGATCGAGGTATTGACCTAAGGTATCTACTGACCGAATTTGAAGTCAATCGGTCTAGTAGATCCGGCGATATCCTGTCGACAGACACAGACAGACAGACAGACAGACAGACATCCTACTCAAACCATTAACTTCCTCTTATAATGCTACGCAGGAGGAAGTTAATAACTGAAAAAATAATAACTGAAAAAATTAAGAGTAAAAAATAATTTTTAAAACAAGCTTTTATTTTTATTCGCTAAAAAGAACAAAATAAACTTTTCTTTAAAACTTTTAGTATCTTAAAACGTCATTACACAATTTATTAACTTCCTCCTGCGTAGCATTATAAGAGGAAGTTAATGGTTTGAGTAGGATGTCTGTCTGTCTGTCTGTCTGTCTGTCTGTGTGTCTGTCGACAGGATATCTCCGGATCTACTGGACCGATTGACTTCAAATTCGGTCAGTAGTAGATACCTTAGGTCAATACCTCGATCGAGTTTGAATTTCAGAACCGTGGGTCAAAAGGGACTGGGCATTTCAGACCCGTGGGTCAAAAATGTCAAAAATCTCAAAAATGTAAAAATCTCAAAAATGTCAAAACTGTCAAAAAGGCCAAAAACGTCAAAAAATGTCAAAAAGGTCTCAAATGTCAAAAAATGACAAAAATGTCAAAAAGTTCTAAAATGTCAAAAAGTTCAAAAATGTCAAAAAGGTCTAAAATGTCAAAACCGTCAAAAATGTCAAAAATACCAAAAATATCAAAAATGTCAAAAAATACCAAAAATATCAAAAATGTCAAAAATGTTTTCGTTGTTGGCAGTCAACAGGTGGAAGTTTGTCCATAGAATTACATTCTCTCGTTATGTAATAAAAGCTTGTCGCGAGATCTGAGTACTCATATTTAAGTAAATGACGGGCCTGTTGGCTCAGTTGGTAGTGACCGTGCCTTCTGAGTCGGAGGTTGCGGGTTCGATCCCCGCTCGGGGTCAACATTTGTGTGCATGAACATATCTGTTGGCTTCGTGTCTGGTCGTTTAATATTTATTTAAGTATGTTTATCAGTACATAGTACAGGCCCTGCCTAGTTTGGGACTAAATAACCGTGTGTGAATTGTGTCCTACAATTTATTTATTATTATTTATTTAAATATTTAAGTAACTCTAACTGATAGAATTAATTTTTTAGAATTTTCAGACTAAGTAAATATGGGTACCTACTTAATCACGCGACAAGATTTTATTACATAACAAATTGTGTAATGACGTTTTAAGATAGAAGAAGTTTGAAAGGAAAAGTTTATTTTGTTCTTTTTAGCGCATTAAAATAAAAGCTTGTTTTAAAAATTATTTTTTACTCTTAATTTATTATATACTTTTTAGTTGGATTTAGAATGGCGTCACGTGGCTAACCCTGCATTTTCATCCAAACTAAACACGTATACAAAATTTCAGCTCAATTGGTTATCTTTCAGCTCCATCATCAGACCCTGGTTACCATCTAGTACCAAAGTACTCGTCAAGACGAATCAATCGAGCCCAAACTCAATGGGGTTATGTTGTTTAATAACTGAGTTCCTATGGCCATCTTCCAGCTCCGTCATCAGACCCTGGTTACCATCTACCACTAAAGTACTCGTCAAGATAAATCAAACGAGCCCAAACTTGATGGGGTTATGTCGTTTAATTACTGAGTTCCTATGGCCATCTTCCACCTCCATCATCAGACCCTGGTTACCATCTAGTACCAAAGAACTCGTCAAGACGAATCATACGAGCCCAAATTCGATGGGATTGTGTCGTTTAGTTACCGAGTTCCTATGGTCATCTTCCAGCTTCATCATCAGATCCTGGTTACTATCTAGTACCAAATTACTAGTCAAGACAACTCAAACGAGCCCAAACTCGATGGAAATATGACGTTTAATTACTGAGTTCCTCCTATAGCCATCTTCCAGCTCCATCATCAGAACCTGGTTACCATCAAGTACCAAAGTACTCGTCAAGATGAATCAAACGAGCCCAAACTCGATGGGGTTGTGTCGTTTAATTACTGAGTTCCTATGGCCATCTTCCAGCTCCATCATCAGATCAGCTCGGTGGTACCACAATATTGCATTGTCACCGAACTAACATAAGTATACCAAATTTCAGCTCAATCGGTTGAAGATATCTGCTTCCAAATTGAGTTACAAGATTCCACCCGAACATACATAGTTACATACATACATTGCAAGTTAAATAAAAGCTTTTAATAACATGTCGCTCAACTCGAATTCTCGGTCAAGCCGGAGCGCGGTGCCCCGGCGTTCGGCGTGGTACCTATACCTAAAGAAAACCTTTATTTAAAAATTTAAGTATCGTAAAAAAATTATGGTATCGTTATTTTGCACTACCAAAAAATAGCAGTATCGTTATTTTGCACTACCAGAAAAAAGCGGTACCGTTATTTTAAGATATCGCAATATAAAGGTATGACGTCATACCCCTAACCGTTTTAACCTAAATTTTTTCGGTTATTCAAGCCCTGCTTTTAAGACCTCGAGTTTTGTAATGCCGACATGGCAAGTTGCAGTACAACCTTAACCTTTTGAAAACCAAAAGGATAAAGGTCGAATCTGCACCGCTAGTGGTAATTTTCAACGGTTAAACCTCAGACCATTATTGCATGCGGAGATGCAATCTGCGTAGCCATTTGACCATTCTGACCCGACGCCGGTTGGTTATTTAGATATTAATTATAAAGGATTGTGCACAGAGGGCTATGAACTTTCTAAGGACTGGTTGCGCCGACGCCGCGCGCCGCTGCGGAAGAGTGATAAGCAAATTATTTAATTACTATATTGAAGTTTGGATCGGCAACTACGTTTTAGTAACTTTAATTAATATCATACGACTATATCTACATACTTATTGTAGTCTCTAAAACCGTTTGGGAATGCTTATTGTTAACGGTGATTCTGGATTGCAAAACTGTTAGAGAGTATACAATTTTATTGATTATTTCAACACAGCAAATTTCTTTTTTAAATCTTATACCCGCTACACTTTGCATAGGTTCATTTACAAAAAAAAATCGAAATAAAAATCTTTCACCTATAATAACTTGCAATTAACTGAAAGCAATAAATCAGCGCAACCTCTCAACAGACACGTTTTCCCGTCATCATCATAGTTCACTCTGAAGTGGCTTTTCTATGTACAGAGATCAGCCTATATACACAGACAAAACGACAGAAAAACGCAACCGACTATAATTTGTAGTGATAATAACAGCACTATAATATTAACCATGACTCAGTATCCCCAAATACCTAGTAGTTGTAGTGTCGTAAAAACACATTGAATACGACAATTCAAGCTATACTATTCGTAATACAAGCGGGGCCTTCCATTATAATGATCATATGCACGCAAGCGTTCTGTCGAGCAGCTGTTATGCTATTAAATTTTATTATAATGCGTCGCTCGGTAATTACAGTTCTATTATGCATAATGTCGGTTGCATGGCGCTTTTGTGAGGTAGTAAACTTATCTTGATAGTCAAGTCGGCGAAGATGGGTAGGTTTTTTATAATAATGAGTAACTTGACAGACACCCGTAAATACTTTCGGTCAGCTCATCATTTCAGCTAATTGCTGTCCACTGCTGGACAAAAGCCTCCAAGGAGCGCCAACCATTCTGGTCTTGGGCAGCCCGCATCCATGCAGTGCCAGCCACCTTCTTTAGGTCGTCTTTCCATATCGTGCCGCTGGGCGCCCTACACTTCGTTTGCCTAAACGCGGTCTCCACTTCAATACGAGTGGACTCCAGCGGCCTATATAGTAACATATAATATCATTGCTTTCGGTGGTCTACATAGAACCATTTCTTGAGATTACTGAGTTATATCAAATTGTTAATACGGAGGCATGTGTTATAGCAACCGGGTCCGGCGATGGGCTCACCATGGGCTGCCAGGTTTAGGGGTCCAAAATATTATGTAGTTAATTGTGAAAAGTAAGTATGGCCAGGTTAAGAACAAACCCCCCCCGGAGAAAAACGAGTTAGGATTTTTCTTTTTTTTTTTCTTTGAGGACGGTTGAGAACAAACAAAAATAAAAAAAAAATTCGCCTGAGCTATGCAGCTAAACAAATATGAAGCAATTCTATATTATTTTATTATTTCACAATACAGTTTGAACAAAAATCTTATCTTTCCATTGTTTATTATTAATAATTTGTTCTTCTCAAAAACAATGCGCCGAAAGAATGGTTTTCATATTGCCGAGTCACCATTTTGGAATTAAAATATTTAAGAAAGCCAGTTCGGGGCCCTTCTGTGTTGTTCATGTTTTTTTTTTGTTGGCTGTTTATTTGTTGTGGTTAGGGTTCGAATTGTTTTTATTCGTTCTAAGTACCTTTTACAGACGAGCCAGTGACTTTATATGGACACGATTAGGGTTCTACCATGCACCTTGCATTTGCAGAGAATCACTAACAGGAAATTTATAGGTACAGCTGCGCAGGAGTCACAGGGCTGAAGATTGGCACGAATGGCGGGTCTTCGAGGCATATGTTCAGCAGTGGACAGGTGTGATCTGTTTATGATGCGTTGTGTGTATGTCAACTGTTCAGGCAACAGACAATAAGGATAATAATTAAAATCGACTAAATAAAACTGACTGACTGACAGACAACTTCAAGGCACAACCTCAACTAGAAATTAGCATCTAAAAATGATTGTTGAAATTTCTTCCTCTAAGAGCATTAAATACTGGATGAAAGTTAGTGTGGGTGGATGTTCGTCATATTTCCAACCAAATAACACCTATACTCACGCTTTTTATCCCCGAGGAGAGGGGCACAGGTATTACATTTTTGAAAATACCCACGTGTCACTCTTCACTGTATATTCTTTGAACCCCTAAAAGTGATAGGTAGTGAGCTTATCAGCAGACCGGGGTGCTGTAACACATGCCTCAAAAGTAATTTCTGGTACCTGCGTCTAGAATTACACTTTCTTTCGCACTTTGCTTAGTTTGGTGTGTTGATTTTGTTGTTGTTGATGAGTTGATTAGTGATGTTTACTGTTACACATTATAATACAATGTTACATCCGGGTATGTCTGTAGATATGTAAGTACATATGTATATACACATATATTTAAAGGATTTACAGTTCACAATACTGGTAATGCTCAGAGAAAGTTCCGTTACGAAAGTTTAATACAGCATTAATACTGCAGAATAATGTTTTAGCGCTACAAACTGGTAATATTTGCATACTTGTTGATATTGACAACGTTACCGGCGCCCGGCGACGGCCGTACAGTCGACACGTCAAAGTTTAAAAGTGTGAAATTCTAGTATTACTTTTATTTGAGACTTAAGTAGGTACAGTATAAAATAAGTCCAGAATGATACCCTAAAACTGAGATAATGGGTCCCTAGTTGACGCGAACTTGAAATCGGTTTATTTTGTATGCTTGATGGGACAAAAAGTCAATTTACTTTGGAAAATGTAACATTGAACTAGGACTTCATAAATTTTAGGATTCAATGCAAATTATTGATGGAATTATTATTTTAAAATTAGATATAATTGGAAAATTAAAATCTGAATACATTTTGAGATAATTCATGATCGTCAACTTTCCTTTTAAGAATAATTATAAAACTATCTTAAAAGCCAAGTTTCACCTACTGTATCCTAAAAGAACCTTTATAACCCCTAGAATAAGGTACACCTTTGAATCTATTTTTCTATATATTTTTTGCTTTACTCAAATGAAAATAATTTTATTGCGAGTAAAGTTGTATACCAATAAATTCTACTACATACAGAGCTGGTTGTTTGTTCTCAATATGCACTTAGGTATTTTAATCGCTAAAACGATTTAAAAGAACAATGAAACTTAAAAAAGCCGCTCAAGTGTGAATGCTCAATTTTGCGTGATTAATATTCCGTGCCAACTACAAAACAAAGCTTGACTCCGTCTTTGTGTGGTTTTAACTATTATTCTCATTGTCAATTTTAGTTCTTAAGTCTAATGGCCGAAAGGCGAGACTTGGTTACAAAGAGTGTCAGTGTGCTGGCAAGCGAGCTAATAGATTTTTGTAGACAGATTACGCATGATCCAGCCCTGGATAGGATAACAGGATTCCTAAAGATCAATATCGGTTTGGTTCAAAGTCTTTATGCTGCTGTAATTGTAATAGGTCAATAAACGGTTACCTTAAAACATTAATATGTAATTCGGTTACCGAGTTCTTTTTTTAAACGCTTTTACAAGTGAAACTTATTATAAGTGTCACTTGTAACTAATTAACGAAATGCAACGTACCTATGCAAACAAATCTTGGAAGACGACTTTAATCTACTTCTAATAATCTTATTGACTTGACACTTGGAAAATGTATGCAGTTTGGATGAACATAATTTGGCATCATCGAGCTAATCTGATGATGGACGGAGGTGGATAAAGGAACTCCCTAATGATTTTAGCGGTGATAGCCCGGACGGTTAAAGAGCCTGCCTAAAATCAGTAAGGCTCGGGTTCAAATCCTGGCATGTACCAATAAGTTTTCAAAAACTTACGTACATATTTATCACTAGCTTGACGGTGAAGGAAAACATCGTGAGGAAACCCGCAGGTCTCAGAATTAATTCTGAGACATGTGTAAATAGACCCGGTCCGGCGATAGGCTCACCACCTATCACGTTTAGGGGTCCAATATATCTCGTGAAATGTGGATATTTCCAGTAATGGAATACCTCTGCCTACCCCCTCGGGGATAAAAAAGGCGTGAGATTATTATTATTATACCTAATGATTTTCAGGTAAATATGCATCCGAATTTCCAATCACTGCTCATTAATCATCATCTATCTCGAAACATCATCAAACTGAAGTAGATATGAGTACAATCAGTCACTGAATTGGTAATTCATAGTCTAATCTTGTAATCGATCCGTATAATAATAATTTTGGCTCCGACTTGAACTTTGAATAGTGTGTCATTACAATATATTATTGTTATATTTGCTATTTATTAAATTGGTGAAAAAGTTGCAACTAGGTATTGTTTCTTTAATAAGTATACGTGTATGCTAGGTTTCGTGACCGAATCACATTTCTAGATGCTCAATATCCCTCATGGGCCATTTATACGAGGCCATTCCACTAAGACAATCCACTAAGACTGCATACAAAAAAACCTTGAGGACAATCCATTCCATTGTCCTCACGTTTTTTTTTGTATGCAGTCTTAGTGGATTGTCTTAGTGGATTGCCCTCGTGTAAATGGCCCATTACTCTTCAGGTCTACACGGGCTTTTGCAAACGTAAACGTCAGTCGAATAGAATAACAAATACGGGATTAAGACAACCGTTCGACTTGTCATGAGCGCGACCAAGTAAAATTTACGCAACACCTAAAGAAGAATAGTCACTGAGCGAACACCAGCTAAGAGAATGCAACTGTCGTTCATCATTCATTCTTCATCATTTCATAACTCATTCATCATACATTCATCATTCATTTGCCACTTGGCCAACGGGGAAGCGCTCTCGTCGTCGACAGTACACAGGCTCCAGCTATTAAACACTGCATGTATGGAATGCGCGTGTTTGTCCAAGTGTCATCCGTATATATTAACATACAACAAATGGTGATGCCCCTTCTTGCATTTTAAGTTTCCATCACTGTATTTACTTTAGCTATTAGGTTCTGGCTGTTTCTAGCGTTTTCTAGTAGTTAGTTACAAGGCTTCCTTTAGTCTTTTCGTAGACACTTTGATTTCGTGTAGCTAAGTTAAAAGTATATAAATTTTAGTTACTTTATATTTAGGTCATCTTTAGGTTATCGCGTTCTCTAAGAATTATATCTTTTTCCAGGATGGAAAGTAAGTCTTCTTCAAGGTCCAATCTATTTCTATACCAAAATTAATCAAATTCGGTTCACCGGGTTAGGAGCGAAAATGTAACAAGCAACATCGCTTTTTTTATAATATTATTAGGATTATAGAGTAGTACACAAAAATTAAAGGAATTAATGCTATAATCAAACTTTCCTATTCAAGAAATGATGATACTCTACATTCCTTTCAAGTTTCTTCTATAGCACCAAGTCTTAAGTTAATCATATAGCTTTGCATTATATTTGATTACCTACTAGGTTATGTATGCCACCATATTGGTTATTCATATGGTTTTCCATATAATAAATAAATTAATAAATATTGTCTCTAATAATCCTTAGTTACATTTATACCTCAATGCGAAAGACCGATTAAACAGCTCAACCGATCTTGATTTTCATGTTTTTTTTATTATTATTATTATAAATTCATCATTTACTTGCCCTGTTCCCATTATTTTGGGTCGGCGCAGTATGTTTTTTCCTTCCATTTAGATCTATCATACGTCATATCTACATTCACTTCCATCTTGCACATATCATCCTTCACAGAATCCATCTATCTTTTCTTTGGTCTACTCCTCTTCCTATAACCTTCCACATTTGGAAAAGTAAATTACACTCAAATAATAAAAGCCTTAAACCTAACTAGGGTTTTCTTGTCATGCCATCCGCTAGTATGTGTATTCGACAGTGGTATTTATGGATATACTTTTATATTTGTTTTTTTTTATTATATTTGGAAAAGAAAAAGATTGTATGTTAAGGAAGAATATTAGCTACTTTTCATACTAGAACGTAAGCGAAGTCGTGGGCAAAAAGTAGTATTTTATGATTCTTGTTACTATCTGCATTGGCAAACTTGAGTATATGGTACATACCTATAACTATGTAGTTAAACGATTATCTAAGTGAAAACACGAAACTGTGTAACAGCATGTAGTCAATCACGTTCGAAACGGCAATCTTGTAAGATAATAAATCAAACGCAAATTAGTAGCCGGGAACTAAAGTTATAACGAGATAATAACAGCTATCTGCGTTTACTACTACTAAAATATGTTCAATAGTCCATAAAATTACCAGTTTGTGGTTTCGGGACTTAAAAGCTTTGAAGGAGTCTGGTTTCTACGATATTGGAGCTAGATTTAGATCTAATTTTTCAGTCTTATAAAATTGTGTTAAACAACCAAGATAAGAAATCATTGACACTAATAATATTACAAATATTCTCAAACATTTTTTTATTGCCAGATAAAAAAATATATTGGTGCAAAACAAAAAGCTTGTCAATGAACAGAATCGACTAGTCGGTCGCGGAGGGAGATTTCTAGAACTGGGTTTTGGTATAGTTTGTTAGTTTAGAACTCCGCTGACGACGAAATGGACGAATGCGGATAACGCTATTTAAAAACTAAACAAAAATGAAACTAAAATGAAACCAACTAAAAAAAATAACTAAAATGCAACTAAAATGAAAATTGTATGTCCGTTGAAGTCGGCTTTTTACCCTTTAGAGTTCTATGTTGTTTATTTTTAGGCCAAAAAAATATGTGTCCATATGCAGATATTAAAGGTACATATGGGCAGTATTGTAATATCTGTGGTATGGGTAATGACGTCGCATTAGCAAAAGGGGCGAATAAGACAAAGGTGTTGCAAATAGGAACTTGCTTGATTAAATGCAGATTCAGACACCGGCGCCTCGCCCCCGCGGCTGCTACCGCACGCAGACAGACAAACAAGGCGTGGGCGATTACGATTATGTCCCAGACATAGCCTGGGATTATTCCGAACCAATTTAGAGAGAGCACTAAGTAGTTTTCATAGATATTTGACTTGTATCTACAATGTTTGAAGGGTGATCAGGCATCGTCGTATAAGGAAGCACTGAGAAATCATGGACTAAATGAGAATTTAGCAAAAAGATTTTTGATAAAAAATAAAAAAACTAAATGCGTCAATTAAAACATCACATATTATGTCACTCGAGCATAGTGGAGATTTGCATCAGCAAAGGAATTTAAGATTCGAGTCAGTAATTCCAGAGATTATCTACCTCTTACAAACTTATTTACAAACAACATTACCTGTTCTTAAATAATACATATTTGACATTATACCAAAGTTAAAGAACACATCAAATCAGATCGCGTGCTGGTGAACAGCAAAATAGAACGAAACAATTTTACAAGATGCAAGTTTCCAAACAGAGCCACTCGTCCGAGATGAAACCGGTTAATAAAGACCTGATGCAGACCCGCACCATTTGCCAAACAGAGAGCTTTTTATACTGGAAACCACGAAACAAGAATGCCATTTCTTTATAAGGGCAAGGCATCTTTTGTAAATAAGCCCGTGTCGCTCATGGCTGATCGATTTGCGTTATGGCTAATTTAAAAATCATGTCAATTTTAATTAAGGCGCCTTATAGAATGTAACAAGGAATACTAGTTAATTACGTTCGCAGTTTATTAATCGTGGGTGGTATTTCGACGGTGACATGAAATGTCTACAAATCAATGTTTATTGCAGATTAATTGAATAACAATCTGACGAAACACCTACGAGAAATCCTTTTTTGCAACAATATTATGCAATCTTGCCAACTTTCAAAAAGTATTAAAGGTACCTACAAAGCAATCAGTACACGAATGTAAAGACACATTTTCTTGACTTAGGAGTTATAGAGATAAGTTATTTGATTTAGCAAACATCGAAAAACACAATCTAAATCCAACTAAAATCCGAAATAGAATTATCACATGAAACGCCGCAATCAAATAAGAGAAAGTAAATACAAATCGAACGGCCTTCCTATATCCACATACCTTAGATTAGATTAAAACTCACGAGCCGCTCCATATCACGTAAGTAAATATATGACCACACATGGCTAGCATTTAAATGAAGGAAATAACCAGTAATAAAATGAAAAAGTAATGTAGATTCACGACGGGGACACAAATACAAATGATACATATTAAGAAAATGATATATTAGTTACTATCAAATTAATTCTAATGCTGATAGCATATTATTTAAAGATGGCAGTTGAAGGAAAGAAAATTCTAAACGTGCCAAATAATATTCGGGAGAATAACGATAACCACACGTTAGTCGATTCTCTTTCTGATCCAGAATAAAGAGAGAACCGCACCGAGTTATTTACATAGTACATGAGGTTATTTCATAATCAAGACCACCATGCTTCGTAATAAATCAGCTTCCAAGGTCTGACGCTTGCAGACTTCTTAATTTGTTTTATGCGGCTACCACCGTATGCGGCTGATCACTTGGTAATCTGACTACTACAAGTGTGCAAATTAGGTTGGCTTCACCTTGAGGCAGAAAAGAAAAACTGGGCTTTCTGGATTCATATGAAGATTACCTTTTTATGTTTTAAAGACACCCCATGTTTGAATGCTTGCGAAAGGAAAATGACGATATAAGATTAGAACCGATTTTATTATATACCTTTCATTCCATAAGATTAGAAACTGAAAAATTATTTTTGTGGTTTCTTTCTTTCAATTCAGCTTTATCTTGAGAAGTGGCCAAGGACAGTTTTAAACTAATTAATACAGTCCAGGGGAAGATATTTCGACCGAAAGATTTCAAAGGATGTTGTAACAAACCGATCTTAAGTACCAAATAGCCGCAGTGTCCGAGTGTCCTAGAGGCACCTTCGCAGCGAATGGTCAGGACACAGCATGCATACGTATGACCTGCTTAACAAGTGTAGGTATTGCAAAAGCATGACAAGCTGTAATGTAGTTAAGGATTATTTGCAAGGCTCAGGTGAGCGTTGTTTTAGCGTTAACCTACTTCGAATGAGGACAGGATTTGGTTTCAAGTAGAGATAATTAATTATCAACCTAACTACACTAAACTAACAGTTGAAGAATGTTAATTAGAACGGGTGATTATTGAAATGCAGCGTTTAATGTCCAAGATTTAAGACGTGTTTATGATAATTCATCAGTTTTACAGGTGGAAACTCTACGAAATAATGAAATATTCTAAAAAAATGCGCGTTGTTTTAGTTAAAATAAAGCAGTCATTAATTTTAATAGCAGAAGCAGCAGCGCGTGACGTCCGGTTGGTCTCGTGGCACCGATGTGAATGCCTCAAAACCGCGGATTGTCGGCGCAGGCGCCGCTGGCGCCACGCTTCCGGTAGGTAGCGGAAGTCAGTTGCAACTGTCATTCGTTACGCACTAGCGCATTACCAGCCTTGTTTTATATTTCAACGCATATCAACTTACCTGAACCAATTTAGCTACTAGATATCACTAAACGGAAATTTAAGACATTTTATGGTAACAAAAGATGGAGAGTCTCAATCTATTATACATATATAGTTTACATGACTAAGCAATCATACCTTTATTTTCTTAATTCTTATGTTCTTTTTTTAAAAGAATTGCTTTTCGCAGTAGCTTTACACCACACGTAAGCATTATTATGGTTAAGTGTGGAGCATTGGTGGTCAAGGAAAAAGCTGAAGAAAGTTTATTCTTATATTTTCACCGGTCTTATCTCTGTCTCAAATCGAAATCTTACAACACTATTATCCGAGAGCAAGATTTTCGTTATGATACAGATTCTTATTCGTGGAAAGCGACTTGGCCCCATTTATTTTCGAGAATGCTCTTTGTTTGGCGAACGTGACGCATGCGTTCGAATAAACATATCTAATAGTGTGCAATAACTTTGAAACAAGATTGTTCGCAGGAGAAACTACTTATCGAGCTTTCAATTCTAATTATGTAGCAAACCTTGGTGCAAGTAGATCTCCTTGATGTAAAGTGATCAAGCTTGTAGTCATGATGAGAAGGAAGGTTTTTCTGTTGTGGCTTGTCATGAGTAGATGATTAATTAATTACCATCTTTTTTTCATGAAAAAGGCGGGATTTCGACGTCTGTCTCTCTTTATTTATTTGCTAGTAGACTTATCCATAATGTTTCATTGGATATACTTTAATAAGCAGGTGTCGGGTACATTTTTGTATCGCTCTGCTCCCCTAGTCGAATGAATCGCGATATAATGACATAGAGTTAAAAACCGGCTCGAAATACATTCGTTCCAGAAGGGCTGAACCCTCGGCGACCACTTAAGCTTTTGCTAAGGGGAAACAGCTCGTTCTGTGCTGACATAAGGGTTAGAATTTCGCGTGAGGCAGATGGCGCCACGTCGAGTATTTTGGCGCCAGACAACTGTTAAACGGCGGAAACACCCCGTTGATAACGAACTATGAAGGGTAATCTTTAATTGTGGCTCTTTGGCACGCTATCGATGATCCGTGGGGTTGCTGGTTTTTACCGGGTTACAAATTTTGCGCTAGCTACGGTTATGTTACGAATAAACGTACCAGAAACATTTTACAAATTGAAACTGCTGGTAAGGTAACTTGATGCAAGACGCAGGAATGGGGCATGCCTGAAAGTAATTAATATTTGACAACCTGATCATGTGTGTGACTCTAAACATTCTATGTAAGTACCAATCTTATATACGAAATCAAAAATCTTGGAAAAGCAATGTGGTATATTATAGCCTCTCAAAATAACATCAAAACAAAAACAGACCCAAAATTCCTGATTACGTCACATCTTTAAATCCAAACCGTCGAACCTCCCTAGTGGATTCGAATAGGGACGCCACATGTGCGGCGCGACGGGAGACGGGCGCCAGTGACGTCACGCTAATGAGCCCGGGACGGTGTCTAGGAGGGGATAGGTCGGGAGTCGCCGGGCAAATGGAAATTATTGTGGCAACTGTGAATTCTACTACTATTGGAAGATTTGTGGTGACGTCACGGTTTTGATTCCTGATTCAAATCATTAAAGTATCATCACAGGTACCATCATTCGGGGTCAACGAACAAATGGAAATCATGGTGAGTATGGGTGTTGGTTTTAAATGCAGTCTATTTTGGCGTTTGATAATAACGGTTTGCGCTATACCGTGTGATCATTTAGGTACTGATAAATTTTGTGTCAGTTTCTCTTCGAAATCAAAATCTTACTTTTACTATACGAATAAATCTGTCACTGTCTGGTTTATCAACTGGTTGCTCTGCTATTGCAGTATTGTCAATACTTTGCAGATTGGAAATATCTCAATATCTGTGCTTTACTTAATCTCATAATTCTGCAACATTCCTTCACAAATCATTGAGGTCTTATTAGGTTTCACACTCAGTTTTCTGACACGAATGCTCAACGCTTTCACCTTTGCACATTGCATGCAATTTCTATGCATGCTCAATGCTTATGAGCAATTGCGTGCTTAGATACTTTATTCTTGTACTATTACTTTTTACAAACTGTACTATGTTATACAAAACGTATTATAAAAAAGAAAGTTAAATTATAAAGGAATTTACTTTTAAGATCAACTTGCGATCGTTGGCGATAGTATCGCGAATTACAGTTCCTGATATAAATCCTGTAAACAAAATTAAAAGATTTGTGAACTTTATCTTTAGTTGGTAATTAATGTCTTTCTCTTTCACTACTTTAGTGAAACAATAGCTAACGACATTAGCGGTTCTTAAGCTAAATAGGTAATTTCGATTGTGCTAACAGTTTTTGTTGACCCTATTAAATAAAGTACCTATTAAATTCATTAAAATGATTGTAAACAGATCACGTCTGGTCATTCTGGCTATCATCGTTATTCAGTTATTTAATTACCCATTATCTGCTAATGGGCTTTAAGTAGTATCTACTGTAATTGTAAATTTATTTCTTTTTGTCCTGTCGTCTAATGAATTTACTGCTTTTTTTTCTCCTATAACCTTCTTTCAAATGAGTAGCCGGACAAGTAACATTTCTTTTGGTTTGGTTATCTAAGCGGTTATCTAGGAACCCGCTGCTTGACCGGTGGTTGAGAAGTTTGTATACCTATATGAGAGTAAAGTAGTAAACAGTAGGTCATTGAATTTGGAAGTCATCAGATCTATTTTCTAAATTCTTCAACACCATGCTCAGCATTATTTATTGTCATCATCATCCTTTATCAATTTGCTAGCCAACGTCAACTCGAATTTAGTGTGCTCACCCTACCTGGCGCCATGTCTGCGGCTCTTATCAGATTCTTTTCGCTTATCGATTTTCGATTGCTGTTCTATGACGTCACATTATCGACGCGCATAGCCATTATTGGACTTTATTCGCTTTCCTACAAAAAAGTGTTTCACATCCATTTTGTTACGCTTTCTTTCTTTCGTTCAGTCTGTTTCTCTTTGCGTTGTATCTTCCATCGGCATCAATATGGGTTTGATGTTTAGAACACGTACTATCGTTAGTTAACATAGATTAGAACATTGTAATTTGTAAACTACCTCTCTAAGCAAGATGATTCTTCTATCTAAATTATCTTCTTCATATTTACAAAATAAGTCAGGATAGTAAATTGAGAAATGATTTAAAATTTGCTTACTTGGTGGTCATATGATCTCCATTCTGAAAGTTTATTTACAGGGTAAATCATAGAATTTGATACTTTCATTAAGAACAGTCTTCTAGGCATTGTCCCACACGGTTTCTCTTTGTAAGACATATCTGTAATTATTGTAAATGAATGTATGTTTTCTTAGTACACAAATGTTTTTCTCGTCCTAAACCCTTCGATCAACTATCTATAGTTGATCGAAGCCTAAACCGTATTGACCGATTTTTTTCTTTAGAAAGTGTCGATTTTCCCGTCATGAGGTTGTATCAGCTCTAGATTTGTCATCATGTCATGTCAATCTCTTTAAAGGCAGTACAAATTTAATAATAATAATATAATCTCACGCCTTTTATCTATTTGTAGGCAGAGGTATTCCATTACTGGATATATTATCATTTCACGAGATATATTGGACCCCTAAACGTGATAGGTGGTGAGCCCATCGCCGGCAAATTTAAGTTAAATCTAGATATACTTACGAAAAGTAAAAAATGCGTCATTGTTAAGCATACTATTCATTTGTAACCCAAGGATAGTCGGGGTGCGGTGGCGAGTCTTATCGACATAGCAACAACCTCGATATTGCAACCTTATCGCTGATGATAATGAAACGCAATTCGCAATCGATTTTATGGCATTGATGAAAGGGAATAGTCTTGTTTTACAGATGGCATGTTGTATGGAATGCTTATAGCAGATAGATTTGAATATAGGCTTAGAGGCATTGCAGCATTTAAAAATATATATCATAGATCCAAATATACCTACATATTTCCATAAAATTAAATCTACTAGGTCATAGAGCGGCCAAAGCAGACAAAATTGTAAAAATAACTTAGCTTAGGTATTAAAACTCTTTGCACAGGTTATACCTACCTACTTAGGAGCATACACTAAAACTGGGGGACTAGGTACCTATTAAATTAGAGATTTATTTTGCTGTAACTGTGCTAAGTCAAGCAACAAAAATACTTGAGATTCGTGACCAGTGGTATGAAGATAACCTTTTAACTTGTTAACACAAAGTTTCGCGTTTCTTATCTTAATTGTCAATTTTGTAATAAATGGTTCCTGGTGTTGTATTGGTTTTGTTTTCCAAGTGTTGAGATTGAAGTAAATAGGTAGTAGGTACCTACTGAATAATTTGTAGTAGGTATTAGCTAGCTTAGTAGCTTTTACTACTCTTTTAATAAGGTACCTATGTACTTATGTATGTAGGCTTTTAATTAGGTACCTCTCGTTATCCTACCTCCTTTCTTCATAATCTTATCAACTTTTTGCCCTTTTAACTTCTTTAATCTATCCACATATTATTTTAAATTTTTAATATGAAATTAGAATTACCTACATCTTTCTCTTCTATTTTTTTCTTCTAGCTTTTATTACTCTCTTTTAATTAGGTAGGGTAAGATGAAACTTTTACAATCTTCCGTAAGGTTGTAGGTAGCTAATTTACGTCAATCTGAAGAAATTATTTTAGTTCTGCTGCTGTTGTTACTGGATTTTTTTTTGTAAAATATACTCCTGAAAAAGCACTGGTGGGTGATTCGCAAATGACGCGATTGAGGAGTGTCCAAGCCTGAGAATCCATAAAAACATTTGATTTCCATGGTGGGGTATTTTTTTTAAAGAAATGTATCGTGCTTGTGTTTTAATGAATTAGTAATATACTGCATAACGTTTAAAGGAAACCGACAATATTTTTTTAAAATTGAATATCATAAGTTCTTTGGCGCGTCCATTGGGTACTTGTTTTCGTATATCAGGAAAAACTCAGTTTTGAAAGTAAAATAAGCATAAGATTAATATGTCATATTGATAACAAATACTTATGGTAATTGTTAATTAGTTCTTTTCTTCATTCCTAGGTTTTGTATTTAAATTATAACACAAACAATTTTGTCCGAGGAAAAAATACTAATTTCTCTGGCGCATAGAAATCGTGTAGCTACTCTGCCTCAAACGACCACTGGAACATATTGTCCAGCTTCCCCACACCCTTTAGTCACCTACTAGCTGACGCCAAGGGCAAGAGGTGCGCAAACTTTACGAAACGACGAAAATTTTTTTTTTTTCCTTACATTTCGGATTTTCGTCAGGTAAGTGCCTAATTTCTTCGATGTTTATTGTCAAGATAGTATTTGTTCCCGTTGCTTGCGAATTTTTGTACACATTTCCTCAGTCAAACAGTATGCAGGTGGGAATAAAAGGTGAAAATCGTACATCAGATTTTTGAGAAAATAAATAAATATTGATGATTTCTAATTTCTTTGGCACTAATTTATTTGGATTTCTTTGGCATAACGCGCCAAAGAAATTAGTGTTGGTACAAAGAAATTAGAAAAAAAATCGATAAAGGCATTAAAATGTCTAGTATACTAACATTATGTCAATTTATGCTGGTACTTTTTTGTATATATCGCAGCTAAGTTGATTAATGTACCTAGCTTTAGCAGAATAATAAAATTTTCTTTCCGTGAAATCTAGCCAGACTGCTCGATTTGCTTGCTTGTTCGCTGTCAACATACCTCCCTAGGCCCATTTTTGCAGCATTGTGAAAATATTACGAAATGCCCTACAAGTGAAAGATCTTCACATTATATTAGATACTCCCGTCGTTTTTGTAAACATGGTCAAGTCCTTTTTGCAATATTTCTGTAGCTTTTTGAGGGTCTTTGTTGTTGACTAGTATGGCATGGGTATCATCCAAAGTAACGATGGTGGTATCTTCAATTTGTGGTAGGTCTGCAGTATACAGGATATATAAGACAGGTCCCAGCACAGACTCTTGGGGCCTTTACATCGTAAAACGTTGACGAAGTATCGGCTTATTTTACATCGAATAGTCTGTCCCTGAGATAGGAATTCAGCACCAGATAATAGCTGTGTGGGAGATTAGACTTGATCTTGCAGAGTAATCCATCATGCCAGCCAGACCCTATCAAAGGCTTGCTGTATATCAAGGAATACAGAGGAGCAGTATTCTTTATTTTCCTGTGCGTTTCTTATTATGTTGTACACTCGGTGCACCTGCTCAACTGTGTGTGCTGAGTGCTGCTCACGGAAGCCAGAAAGGGTAGTATCCTCCTGATTGGGACTTTCTCTAAAACTTTAGAGAGGATTGGGAGCAGACTGATAGGCCTATATGACGCCACCTCTGTGGCTGGTTTTCCTGGTTTGCGTATCATCGGGACTTGTGATGCTTTCGAGAGTCTGGGAAAATATTGAAGTCTTAAGTTTCCATTAAACAAGATAGTTAGGAACACTATTGCCTTTCTTGGCAGTTGTACTAGTACTTCCCTGGTTATAAGGTCAAATCCTGGCACTATTTTCACTTTCAGGACTCTTATTATTCTGCATATCTCACATGGTGTTACTGCCTTAGGTGGAAGCTATAATTTTAGGTCTTGTTTTAAGATACACTTCGTTTCCATTTCATTTTGTTGATGGTAAATATGATGTGGAGTGAATACTTTGGATAAGTGAGCAGCGAAGGTATCAGATTTTTCCTTCGGTGTTTATGCCCAGGTGTTGTCGGTCGTTCTGATCGGAGGTTTTGCTTCTTGTGGGGACTTCGTGAACTTCCATAATGTATAGTTTGTAGCATTAGTTGCAGTAAGAGCGTCCAGTTTTAAATTCAAGGTATTGTTGTGCCACTTCTGGATCGTTGTCTAAAATTGCTCCGCAGCGGCAAATTAAGCTTAAGAAACATTTTTAATTTTTTTAAAGACGCTCCTTGTTCCTAAGAAGCGAATTCTTAAAGTAAAGTGCCTTAATTTTTGTACCATATTCTTAATAGGAGGAGGTCGTTGGTTCGATTCCCGCTCGGGGCCAACATTTGTGTGCATGAACATGTCTGTTGGCTTTGTGTCTGGTCATTTAATATTTATTTAAGTATCTTTATCAGTAACTGTTGTTTACAAACAACTGTTGTTTTGTACTCATTGTACAGGCCCTGCCTAGTTTGGGACTAAATAGCCGTGTGTAAATTGTGTCCCACAATTTATTTATTGTAAAAATAATGTCAAACACCAATTATGTTGTTTTTTTTTATTTTAGTGCCAATTTTGACTAGAAAAATAATTTATTTCTTCACAAATCTAAATTCTTTGGCATGCTTCCTAATTTCTTTGGTAGGTTTTCTAATTTCTTTGGTAAGGTTTCTAATTTCTTTGGATAAAAATCTAATTTCTTTGTTAAATGTCTAATTTATTTGGTCAAGTATATTTTAAAATGGCTAAAACTTCGAATCGGCTCGATAGATTTCAGGGAAAATAACATATAAATGTAGGTCTTAGACGCCTCTACAAAGTATGCTAATTCATTTTCTAAATATATGAAAAAAAAATTGCGCCAAAGAAATTATGTGTTTGAAGCCATTTTTTGCGAAACACCCTGGTAAGGTAGAAAGTTCACCATAAACCTAAGCCGAAGCCTAAGACCTAGCTACAATACAAATATTATAAATGCTCAAGTATCAATTTGAAATGCTCAAGTATCAATTTGAAATGCTCAAGTATCAATTTGACATGGTTACTTCTGATCGCTCGTGGTGAAATTTGGCAGGGAGATAGCCTGCGTCTCGACGAAGGATATTTCCTACTTTTCATCCTGGAATGCGGTCGAAGTCGGGGGTAAAAGCTATTGGATGAAACTGAACTGCTGTACTAATGCAAACCCATGCATGCATTAAGTACTATGAAGTACCTACCTACGGGGTCAGATAAATGTAGAGGCAGACACGGAGCGCATCAGATACCTATTCCAAAAGGTACCCAATGTAGGTACCTAGGTATATTTTTGTTGGTGTACAATAAAGAGTTGTTACTTACTTACTTTTATAAATACAATATGTAGCCAACTGGCCCAACAGAGGTCCTAACCTCTGTTGGGCCAGTTGGCTCAGTTGGTAGGTAGGCTACCTAGTGCCCCTGCCTTCTGAGTCGGAGGTAGCGCGTACGATCCCCGCTCGGGGCCAACATTTGTGTGCATGAACATGTCTGTTGGCTTTGTGTCTGGTCGTTTAATATTTATCAGTTGTTTAGTACCTACCCATAGTAGGTATTTGACGGATCTGTTGGCTCAGTTTGTAGTGACCCTGCCTTCTGAGTCGGAGGGCGCAGGTTCGATCCCCGCTCGGGGCCAACATTTGTGTGCATGAACATGTCTGTTGGCTTTGTGTCTGGTCGTTTAATATTTATCAGTTGTTTAGTAGGTAGGTACCCATAGTTGGTATTTGACGGATCTGTTGGCTCAGTTGGTAGTGACCCTGCCTTCTGAGTCGGAGGTCGCAGGTTCGATCCCCGCTCGGGGTCAACATTTGTGTGCATGAACATGTCTGTTGGCTTCGTGTCTGTCTGTTTAATATTTATTTAAGTATGTTTATCAGTTGTTTAGTACCCATACCCATCCGTAACAGGCTCTGCCTAGTTGGGGGCTAAATAACCGTGTGTGTATCGAGTCATACAATTTATTTATTATTTAGGTATCATTTAAACTAACTAGCTTAGCGCAGCTTTACTACTAGTTGTAGTTTCATTTGAATGGCTACCATAGTTCTAATATATAGCATGCGTACATTAAAGCAAATAATCTTTGGAAAGTTACCTGTCGATCCTAGATCACCGGATTCCGAAGACGACTCGTCGCTGTACGCGGCAGACAGCTGATATAATATCAGTACCAGGCACACACTATAATTAACCACTGCCATAGTTGCAATTGAAACCTATTGTCACTAATAAAGCGAAGTCACCGTACCCTACAACACTCCGTATACCATCATCAGTCATCACATCACCAAAGTATCAGCTTAGTATCAGCTTCGAAAAGCTAAAAATATCACACTTGAGAATCGAAGTCCATTTTCCACAGCGTCCATATCACTATGTCTCTCACAAAAGTTTTGTTCCGGATCGAAATTATATTTGGATTTGTTTTGCACGTGGATTTGATAGAAATAAACCACGCGTTCACTGGTGTTTGCGTCAGAACGACAGCACGTCTCTATTAAACGACTGTCAAAGCTCGACTGAATGATAAAAACGAAACGACGCGGAAGATTGTGAGAGCGAGAAAGAGAATCGAGCATATGTTGTGAGAACGAGAAAGCGAATCGAGTAGTGATTAGTGTTGGACGTGCTTTATCGATATCGATGAAAAAATGTTATGATATGGTTTGGTTTTATAATTTTGCCACGCTATTATCACTATAAGCGTACAAAATACCGTAAGTAAGTGAATGTATAACAGTAGTCGCTATTTAGTAATGTATATTAACTTAAACAAATAATAATTGATCGTGATAAGACACCCATTGTTCTCTTTATGTCACTTATCTATTATTTGTGTACAATAAAGAGTCGTTATTTACTTACCTGGTATTACCTTATTTGCTCACTGACGTCACAGATTGGTAATACAGTACTCTTCTCAGATTCGTGGATGGTCGTCCTTTCTATACCGTTTTTTGGAAGCGTTGGAAAATCACATATTATGTATAATGATTTTTACGAGGTTTCATTTGTGATCAAATGTAAAGATCTGCTAGTAATGCTGGCAACTTTTGGCGAAAAAGAAAGGCACCACACCTTATTTTAAGATTATAAAAATCCGTACAGATGTTATCGAGTTATAAATTGATTATCTAACCTGACTTTGTTTTAATAATATACCTATAGATTTTACAGGGTGTAAGGGAACGCTTCCAAAGCCAGGGAGCAAATTAAAACCGTTTTGCCAAGTTTGGAGCTAAATAACTGTATGAATTGTGTCAAACAATGTTATATTTTTTATTGGTGTTAATTTAAGAAAATTAAATTATGGTTTAATGTAACGATGATAAATGATAAATTATTGAAAAAATAAATAAGATATTTTTATGTTTCTATGAAATTGTGTTAAAAATCACCAGACTAACCACCTGACTTCGTTTTTGAAGGCTTTTCCTACTTCTTTTTGTTACCTTTTTATGGCTAAGCCGCCAGTGATTTTGGTCAAATTTGACAATGAGACATTTTCTATTTTGAGGCTTGCCTCAATGTCTTGACGTTGTCCACTTTTTACGAAGCGGAGACGAAGTGACGGACAAAAGCTAGTAGGTAATTAATGTCATCGATAAACTATAATAGATTTACACCGTGCATCACTATGCACTGTGCGATGAAAGGCACAGCAAAGAAGGCCTTGTGTACAGTGGCGACTCGTACCGGCGTTTTTTTTTGGCCCGGTGCGTGCATGGCGCATGGCGCTTTGAAGCACGGTGCGGCTTTTTAAAAAAATAATTTATGTGCTATTATAATACTGACTAATAGAACAATTCAGTAGTTCTAAACTAAAATACAGCAAATCCACAATGAGATCTAACTGCGATCACTAACCCGTCTAAAACGACACTGTAGTTTTAGGCTGATGGATGATCAGATCCCATTTTCTCGGTAAATTAAAATTATAAGTAGGTATTTTTTTAGCTTTAGCTTGGGCTCTATATTGGTACAATAGTTATACTAAATAAAAGTCAATAAAATGTATGAATGAAGCACTGTAAATTCATTAATTTACATAGTTTTAATACAGAAAAATATTCACGAAATTTCACAACTAAATGTAGGTACCTAATACGACGTTAAAATGACGATGGTAGTGTATCAATTATGGATATTATCCTGATGAAATTCATTCATTTTATAATACAAAGGCTGATAAACACACGCTCTCCGCAGTCGGATAAAAATAAAAATAAAACACAGAAATACCCATTTTCGTTTACTGCTCAGATAAGGGTAAAATGATTACAATAACAACAATAAATTTCAGTCTTCACAACGGTCACCGGTCGTAGAAGTCGTCGTCACTCGACGTCTCTTGGAAAACGGCGTCCAAATCTACGTACAGCTGCTTTTGAGCAGTGAGCCTGTCGACGATTTGGGCGAAGGTTGGTCTGTTCCTGGGGTCCTCTGACCAGCACTCCTCCATTAGTTGGTAGAGGCGAGGCGAGGCTCGTACTGGCTTGGGGAGGCGGCTTCCGGCAGCCAGGAACGTCGGGACTTGGTGGTTGCTCAGCTCCGCGTAGGGGAAACCTCCTGGAATTTTTGAAAAGGTATAACTTATAACTTTACATAAATAAATAAATAAAAAAAAACTCACGCCTTTTATCCCCGAGGGGGTAGGCAAAGGTATTCCATTACTGGATATACCCACATTTCACGAGATATATTGGACCCCTAAACGTGATAGGTGGTGAGCCCATCGCCGGACCGGGTCTACACCATGTCTCAGAATTAATTCTGAGGGTTCCTCGCGATGTTTTGCTTCACCGTCGAGCTAGTGATAAATATGTACGTAAGTTTTTGAAAAACTCATTGGTACTGGCATGTACCAATGAGTTTTTTACAGATTCGAACCCGAGCCTCATTGATTTTCGGCCGGCGACCGTAAGGTTATCACTGCTCTAACTTTACATAAATCATACGAAATGAATTTTCATAAGTCGCATATGCTACTCTTCCTGACCTAGCCTGCTACTTATGGAATCGCAAATAATGTAAATTTTTGAAATTTCCTTTTTCATAAGCAAGTGTAATTTTTCATAATATTTAAAATTAAAATGGTGTAATTAGATTAGGTTTTGTGTAACGAAGCAACGAGACTGACATGTCCAATAGGACAATAGCCCCATTTAAATAAAGATGTTTAATTTATTTTTATTTTTCATCGAAAATAAAAATAATTACCTGTAAAATTTCACAGGTGAAATCACGTGGAAAAATAAAGTATTTTCGTCAAATGAAAATGATTTAAAAGCCCTCCCATAGTTCCGGCACTGGCCAAGTGTCTCACCTAAAGTTGCAATTTCCCACAGCAATACAGCGAAGGCCCAAACATCGCTCGCGCTGCAATACTGAGCCTGTAGGATAGCCTCTGGAGCCAGCCACCTCAGGGGTACAGGCCGCGACCGGGTGTGGACGTACACCCCAGATCTTGACAGACCAAAGTCTGCCACTTTAAGGAACCCGGCTCCGTCGACTAGGATGTTCCGAGCTGCCAGGTCTCTGGAATTTGGTAGAGTATTATTTGTAGCGCACATAAATCAATATTTTTGACAAGAGATGTAAGTATTTAATGAATTATGTTAAAGAAAACATCGTGCGGGTCCCAGAAATAGTTCTGAGATGTGTAAGAGTACCGTGGATTGGAGATTTAGAGACCTGCAAGAGGTCCGAAAACATACCTAACCTCGTGATAAGTGACCTATTTTTTTATTTTTGTCTTTTGCACATTTTGTGCTTTATGCCAGTGTCGAGTAAAAACGAGGAAACGAATTAAATTGAAAAAACGAATTTGGAATTTTGATTGGAAAAAGGATCGGTTGAGTAAAGAATAAAATATACAAAAATATCAGATAGATACAAATAAAATAATAAAATAATAGTGACCTATTTCAGGACGTGGAAAATTTTATATTTTAAATTTATCGTAATAGTGGAGGATCCCAATATAAGACGACCTTCACCGAGCTGTTTATTGGATGAAAAGTATTTTTTATCAAATTTAATATCTTAAAAAAGATAAGTATCGCGAGTGGGTTGCCTGAAAAAATTCAGTCCAGAATAAAAAAAATGTTTAACATTGCACTGGTTTGTTCAATAGACAAATTACATACTAATCGAAAGTCTGAAGTCTATAGAATATGAAAACAGTCTTGAGATTAATTAATTCCGGTTGTAAAATAACCAAATTAATGCTGCGAGTGATTAAAACGGACGACTGAAAAGTCTCAGCGAACCATCATTGAATGAAAGAGAGTGCGCATTCTATTTGCCGTGAAATAGAAAAGGATAGCGATACACTAAATATTAATCATATCCTGGACTGATTTTTTTCAGGCAACCCACTCGCGATATCTTTTTTAACATATTAAAGGAGACGTTTCATGAATGTATGGAGACTGGGCCTGCACCATGTACACCAATTTTTTTTAGATAAAAATAAATAAAATAACTGTAGTTTTATTCATGATTTTGCTCATATTTGTCTAGTTTAGTTGTACAATAAACTTTAATTTTCATTAAACTAGCATCGCGGCGACCGAAAAAAATAATTGCGATCTGACCGGTAAAATGACAATTGACATTATTTTGATGTTTGTCAGACTAATTCACAATAACATGGAAATTGGGCGTAAGAAGTTACAAATAGTATTATTTCAATATGATTTCATGCGGATCCATTGAAGTTTAATTACTTTTGTGCAAGTTAAATAGATGAAAATGATTTAAAAAAAAATTCTAATAATCACTAGATTTTTCTCTATCTTTTACGCTGGTGTACAATGTGCAGGCCCAAAATGGAACGTCTCCTTTGATATAAAATACTTTTCATCCAATAAGCAGCTCGGTGAAGGTCGTCTTATATTCGTATCCTAAACTATAATAATGAATGCGTCACAGCTCAATGCTCACTAGGCTATGGGTCTTTAATCCAAATATGGGAAACGCTAGCCCATTGTGGATTGGGATATAATGTTAGGCTAGAGGCCCTAATGGTCAGAATGTTCAAGTCGCCCAAGGTACAGTCAAAAGCACATGAAGCTTTACACTTGTAGTGCGAGTCTGACTTCGTAGGCGATCTTTGAGTATTAAACCAACAGGAGACGTCACGCGCACTAGTTTCTTTACAAAAAAGTCTGCCAATTTCTGCGGGGGGGACGAGGAAACAATCACAAATAATGTTAAAACAAACGCATTTTTTGACAAAACAATTAAACACTAGCTTGAACTAGGTGCACACAAATACATTCACCAATACAAGCACTCCGTGAACTCAAACAAACTAGTTGTATTTAACCGGTATGCTCAAAGACCGACACGTTTTTTTGGCAGAGGGGAACGCCTGTCAGTGGCGTCTCCGGTTGGTTTAATACTCAAAGTAGGCGATTGTAATGAACGTTACAAAGTCCAATGTGTCAAGCTCCACGTGCTCTTGACTGTACGCTACGGAGGTAGGCAATATTTGTAAAAGTTCTGCCTGATACACCTAAGTGTCATTTTTGCGACCAGCTATATATTCCCAACCCATTATAATGACAATTACAAAAAGCGTTTCTTTAAATTTTATGACCATTTAGTTTAGATGAATGGATCAGTATAGAAAAAAAGACGGTGTTACTGGCTTTTAATTGTTTAACTCTAATTAAGGTCGAGGTAATAAAAACTTGAGCTTTCAAGCGACAATTCCTCCGAATATATGAGGCTTAGCGTTTGTCGATAGTACGTCTCGGCATAATACAAACTTTGCCATAATGAACATTTCTTAACCGAGCAAGAAGTTATAAAGGAAAACAAAAGAATAACTTGACTAAAGGTAAACATCCGGATGATACGAAAACATTCCTACTGATATAATTAATGCGAAAGTAACTCTGTCTGTCTATCTGTTGAAGTTTTTCTAGTATCATCTGCATGTATTCTTTCATTTGTAAATAAACATAATATCTCTTACCTGAACTATAGGAAATTGTATGCAATGAAGCGCAAATTTATAGAAACACAAGTAAAATAAATACCGGTTCAAGGAAACATTTTAGAATAGAACCATAATAAGACCGTCACCTACAGGCAGTCAGTATCGAGTAGTTCAGACGAAGTTGGAATGTCAAAATCAGGTGTTTTGTTACATTGTTTAAAAGCAGTCGGGATTCAGCCCCCGGGGTTCTAAGAACTCGCTCCGTTCGCTCAGATGTCGAATATGATAAGAAATCAATAAGAACGGATGAGTCTCTCGGGGACTCATTTCTTGTCGCTCGCGGAAAAAGCTTCTTGAAAATCAAGAGTGTGTTTGCGCATTATCAGCGAAAATACGTAACATAGACATAATTCAGGACTGATACGTAACTAGATTGACTAGGAAAACCAAGGACCCTAAACGCTAGTACAACTAAGAAGGCAATAAAAAGATTTATAAAACACCAGCAGCGCCCCGCAGTTTCACCTCCGTAGTTCCCGTTCCCGTGGGAATACGGAGATAAAAAATAGCCTATGTGTTATTCTGATGTATAAGCTATTTAACTGTAAAGTTTCATCAAAATCCGTTGAGTAGTTTTTGCGTGAAAGAGGAACAAACATCCATACATCCATCCGCATACAAACTTTCGCATTTATAATATTAGTAGGATTATCATCTCTATAATAGAGTCGGGTAAAAATATACCTAATTCCGAAAATTAAGACGAATCTAGCTGCATAATGAATTGCAATATCTGTTAAACCGGCTACAAAATGCGTCAAAGAAAAAGACTCGCATACATACGAATTATACTTACCCGAAAAACATTATCCTCTTTCTAATGTAGTTGGGTACAACAAATCTACTATTTTATAAATAAAAATCTATCGCCACATGTAGTACCTATGACGCAGCCTTTGATAAATAATCAAAGGACGCAGCATCACTTGAGAGCGGTGAGACCGATTTGGCTGATTTCTTTTCCGTTGTATTCGTAAATTGCCAGGACAAGATTTTGTAACAGATTGTTTTTAAATCTATTAATAACTAGCAGCGCCCCGCGGTTTCATCCGCGTATATAGCCTATGGTTATTCTGATGTATAAGCTATATAACTGTAAAGTGTCATCAAAATCCGTTTAGTATTTTTGCGTGAAAGAAGAACAAACATCCATCTATTCATCCATACATCCACACATCCATCCATACAAACTTTCGCGTTCATAATATTAAGTAGGATTATTATGTCTTGTCTATTGTTATATTAATAAGAATTGTACCCAGGTACCCATGCGAAGCTACAAGGATCACTAATCTACATCTGCACTAATTACCTATTATAAAGAGGAAAGATTTGTATTTTTGTATGTAGGTATGTAATAGAGAATGGACTGAGAATAGACTCAAAAACTACTAGAACAATTTTTAAAAATCCTTCACCAATGGGAAGCTTCAATATCACTGAAGAAAATGGGTTATATATTTTATCCCCATATTCCCACCTGTACAAAAAAAAACTCTATTATAAATAAGGAATTCATTGCTATTGTTATTGGCGTAGGCGTTTCCTTTCGTTGTACCCATAATACTCTTATTTGGACTTAAAAACAAATATAGAATTACATTGATATTGGAAACGTGAAGTAATGGAATAAGCTACTTAGGGAGTTATGTTACGGTTTCACTTATTTCGAAGGTTCCTACATAATTAAATATATCCCGAACTCTCTCCGACTTTCCGGGTAGCAAGCCATCTGTTTTTACATAAGATTCCCGAAAAATCCCGAGATATTCCAGAAAAACATGTGTAAATAGACCCGGTCCGGCGATGGGCTCACCACCTATCACGTTTAGGGGTCCAATGTATCTCGTGAAATGTGGGTATATCCAGTAATGGAATACAATACCTCTGCCTACCCCCTCGGAGATGAAAGGCGTGAGATTATATATATATATTCCAGAAAAAAGTACATATTTGATGTGTAAAATAGTTTAGTTAGTAATTACGAGTATATATGTACGAGTATGTTAGTCGTAAGGTGTATATAAATGTGGGCCTCTGTTAACGTTATATAAGATCTAAGTATTAGCAGAGACCAGTGTAAATAAATAGGTAATGTAAATATTGCCTGAAATAAAGATTTATATTATTATTATTATCACTAGCTCGACGGTGAAGGAAAACATCGTGAAAAAACCCGCAGGTCCCAGAATTAATTCTGATACATTTGTAAAAGACCCGGACCGGCGATGGGCTCACCACCTATCACGTTTAGGGGTCCAAAGAATATCTCGTGAAAAGTGGGTATATCCAGAAATGGAAAACCTCTGCCTACTCCCTCGGGGATTAAGGGCGTGAGATTATTTATATACTTTTTTAATTTTTATATTCTAGGATAAAAGAATCCTATAGATCTGAATTTTTTATTTACGCGTTACGCGCTAAGAATTCTACTAGTAAACATAATGTTAGCGAATCTATATAGAAAAAGAAGGAATATTTTTTTGTAGGGATGTCGAGAGAAGTGATTTTCGTATCGCAGACATTGAAAATTAAATTTAAATAACTTCTGGGTAAATTAAATAAATATTTGCATAGGCTGGATTCGGTAAACATTCCGTCACGAGGATAAATAGATAAATAGCAAAAGGTACTTATATTGAATTTAGCGACTTAATCATTGTGTAAATAAACCTTATTCTTCATTGGACAAATTCAGCCTAAATAAATTTCAATGTTGAATCACAGAATTATTATCGTAGCTGAATAAAAATATTTAATTTGACTTTGATGGCGTTATAGAATGTCCGAGACGGGTTAGCCAATGTAGGTACCTAAAAAATATTCTATGCTACATATCTAAAGTAGGTACCTATCTTGGTTAGGTACGTTTTTAGTAATATTTCCTACAACATTTTTGTTTTGTATAAAGTACTAGTAGGTAGTTCTGCGCGGTTTCACCCGCGGCTATGTTACTCAGGGATCTTCTAGCTTTCCATTGGTGAAAGAAATTTTAAAATCGGGTCCAGTAGTTTTTGAATTTATTCATAGCAAAAAGACAAATCTATAATATAAGTAAAAAAATTTAAGATTATACTGGTGAAATCTGTCTACCCCCTCGAGGATAAAAGGCGTGAGATTATAATAATATAATTATTTATTATTGAAAGAAAATAAATTTCTTCATACTATAATTTTGTTCGGGTTTCAACGATCCCACCACCTACTAAAGAATAATCAGCACTGTATCGGACATCACTTGGCAAAAACTCTTTTCAAGATTATTTATTAAGCATCAAATGCATACCTACTGTTACTAAATATATATCTATGTAAAGCTCGTCTACCACTGACTCATACTTATATCTTAAATAAATATTCAATTTTCAATAAAGGGGTCTAAAGATTATCCTGGTGCTACGTGGGCATTTTCTGAAATGGAATACCTCTGCCTACTATCTCAGGGAAAAAGGTCTCTCTAAAAGGTGCGACATTATTTATTTTTTAATTACATTATCTGTTTTATTACACCTTTATAGGTAAGGTGAGGGAGGACCTTACCTACTTAAGTTGAAGTTAGTCTTTGTCTTTAAATTCTGTAATATGAATAATTTTACTAATGTAATTATTATCCACTTAATTTACCTGTGAGTAATTCCTCTCTCCTCCAAATGACTCATCCCTAAGGCGACTTGGAGTGCGTACTCTCTCATAGTACTGCTATCTAATTGTAGAGCAGGCTCAGCCACATAATGGTCTCTTGCATTGATCGTGTCTCCAAGGTATAGTTTCCCTTCGGTCAGGGGTGGGTCAGAATCACTTAGATTCGTGTACTCCGCTGAAATATTAAAGTTACTAAAACAATTTGCGTCTGATGTAATTATGCTATTGAATATACTAAGAAAATAAATTGCTCGGCATAAATTCTCAGGCGCTTAACTTTACTTATTGTTATAATATCTCAATGGTTCGAGTTTGTTTTGTTCTATTTATACAAGGAAAATTCTCATTCTACGGATTTAATAAATATCTGTCAGGAGAGACAGCTAAATATTGTCTTCACTCAAACAATGAAACACCGGAAAGCCAGTAATGAAAATGAAAAAATGATTTAATATTTCTCCCAGGTTTTAAAAAGTAACAAAAATAAAGCTAAGATAGTAAAGGATGGGCAGGAGACATAAAATAATGATAAACAATAATATTATTTGTACACAGTAAAGTATTTATGAATACATAAACAAACTTTCGCGTTTATAATATTAGTAGGACTAAAATAATGTGTGGCAAGTTTACACATACTTTTTTCTGTGACGAGTTTAATTTGTGGCGAGTTTACAATAACCCGTTACATCTATGGACTGCATTGTCTGATAATAAATAAATTTTTATCTACACTAATATTATAAAGAGGAAAGTTTTGTATGTTTGCAACTTTGTAACGAATAAACTCAAAACTACTGAAACTAATTTTAAAAATTCTTTCCTCAATGGAATGCTGCAATATCCCTGAGTTGCATAGGCTATATATTTTATCCCCGTATTCCCACGGGAACGGGAACAGGAAACGGCGCCCGTGGAAACGCGCTGCTTTATATACCCGCTAGTATACTTACAGTCAGCCTCAGACGGCCGTCCGCTCTCACTGTCGTTTCTCCTCGTGCTGTTTGACTCTTGGACCTCCTTCCTCCGACCTCTTGCAGACCTCAGCAAGGTCAAAAGGTCCCCTCGAGGCGCGTGCTCAAGCAGGGCGATCAGAGGGGCGCGCCGAGTGCAGCAGCCCACCAATCGGATCACGTGTTTGTGGTAGCCGACGTGTTTCAGCATTATGATCTCTCGGAGGAAGTCCTGTACTTCCTCGTCGGATACGTTTTCTGTGGATTGGAAGAAGAGGAAATAGAAAATTTAATATTTTTGTTCAACATTGAATTGAATTAATTTCAGAATTAATTCTGAGGCATTTGTAACAGACCAGCGTAGGTATTCACGGAGACTCGATATCGTTTCCGTTCGATTCAGATCGAGTGAAAAATTTTCCGATGTCGAATCTATCGACTTCGGAAACTTTATTCTAGGCGTTTCTGACAGCCACGGAAAAATTTCCGAATCCTTATGTCACATATGACATTAGTTTTCTATACCAACATCAGCCCATCTCGAAAGTTTTCGACAGATTTTCCGATATCGAATATCGAAGCTCCCTGAATACGCCTGCCGGTCCGGCTGTAGGCTCACCACCTATCACGTTTAGGGGTCCAATATACCTACTCGTGAAAAATGTGTAGTTCCAGAAATGGATTACCTCTGCCTACCCCCTCGGGGATAAAAGGAGGTTTTTTTACACTGGATGCGAAAATTTGTAAGCGATAAGACAGCCCATTGTACTTTGGTTAATATTGGTATCCATATTGTGTTGTTTTTGGTGTACAATAAAGAGTTGTTGTATTGTATTATATTGTATTGTCAGCTACGCGATTCGCCATTGCGCTGCACATTGTAGCAACTTTCGCAGACAATTATTTTCACTTTATTTCCTACTCGACCCCCTGGGGGAAAGAGCGTGAGCATATTTCTTTTTATTTTCATGCATTTTCGCGCAACGTTGCCGATGAGGCCTTCGCCTAATTCGCAGAGTTGAAACTAGTTCCAACTTAACAAACAAAACAAAAGCGGATCATAAAAATGTAGTTAACAATAGGACCGGTCAAACAAGAGCTATAGGAAAAGTACTGAGAACGAGAGGGTATAGAATTTACCGCGAGACTTTCATTTCCGAGTCATCTTTATGTAAGACTTTTTACACGACTGCATTAGAAGGAGGGTTAGCGGCGTATAATAATATGTTGCAGGGTTAGAGATAGTATAATATCACTAGTGCTGGTTTTATACAATATTTGCACGGATTTTTAAAATTCGTCTCCATTTCATACATCACGGGACAAATACAAATAATTTATTGCGTGCCACATTATAAAGGTACATATTCATTTTCCAGGTAGGTACTGTTAGCCAATAAATATCGATTGGAGAAACTCGATTGGAACTACGTCTCTACGGGTGACGACGTCACGAGGAACTGGAAACAATCCCGCGCATTATGGCTGACGAGCTAGGCTGTGGCGCGTATAGATAATTGATATAAATGTTTGTAAGAGTATCTGAAAGTCTGTAACTTAAATAATAAACCATAATATGAAGGGCTATCGCGTTATTGATTAGTTATAGTAATATCAGATAGGTGTTAAATTATATTGTAGCTCCCCGTTTGGGGCGTGGCAATATTAGTTCGGAAGGAGATATGCCACATTATTATAGGAAAAAACTAGTCTAACTTAGTTTTTGGGTAAAACATAATTGCTAAAATGTTCCCATGGGAACGGGACTTACGAGGGTGAAATCGGAGAACAACTATCATCAATGAGAAAGTCAATCTGTCTAGGAGGCAGTTTAATTTTTTGCGCAGGACTCTTCACTATACTGTTGTAATTATAAACCATACAGTCCTCTCAATGGGGTAGTTGACAGCATCGAAATTAAATTACGAGTCGTCATTCATTAAAAAGATTATCCCAAAACACTTCAAAATATGTATTCAGATTTTCAAATTACAACTAAAGCAAATTTAAAAATAATAAAACAATCAAAAAAGTGCTGCAATTGAGTGCTAGAAACTATGACGTCACGCCTTGCTATTTCAGTACATTTTCCATAGTAAAATTTCGTTTTGACAAATCATAAAAAGTAACTGATTTGACTAGGTAGGACACAACCCTATTCCAAGAGACCTTTTACAGTAGTTACACTAGGTAGCACTAATTAATGGATTGCACCACTGTTCAATTGCGATTTTAATTTATCAGATTGCGTAGTTCCCTCTTGACCTACTCAATAGAAGTTATACCTATGAGACGACTGTACGTTTGGATACTAAAACATCATCTTAAGTTTACTTCGCATGTTGAGATACATGACCTAATCAAAGTATATTTTCAACCGACTTCAAAAAAGGATTAGGTTATCAATTCGACGGTATGTTTTTTTTTCATATTTGTTACCTCAGAACTTTCGACTGGGTGAACCGATATGGATGATTCTTTTTTTTATTTATATGACTCTGACAATGGCATCCATGAGAAAACCATAATGTAAGTCTTAACTTTGCATTAATTTGATAGAGCACATACGCTCTATCACGCCAACCGATTTCCATGTTTTTTTTTTACCGTATTCAAAAAAAGAAAGAGGTTCACAATTCGACCGTATTTTTTAGTAAAGTTCGTTTTTGTTCGTTCTTTAGAGTTCTATGTTATAAAAAATAGGGGTCAATTGGAGGGTTAATTGCTTACCGGTTAGCATTTTAGCAGCTACCGTGTTGGTTTCGCCTCCTGGCATGTCGAGGGACGCTATGTGGACCCTGCCGAACGCGCCGCTCCCAATCAGGGCACCTAAATGGACTCGCGACCTCTTCACCTCCCACTCGTCTCCATCTTCATCATCAGTCTGTAAGACAATGGCAATTAGGACGGGTTTTGCGTAACCAATAATAGATTATTATCATTTTTGCTTAGAACTAGGTCAGTAGAGGTTTTTAAAGCCTGGTCTATAACAATTCTGCGAGATACTAGCTTATGTACTGTGATCGTGTACCCGCTGCTTAACCGGGCTCATCGTATTGTCATCACACTTACATCAACCCGTAACAGCTCACTGCTGAGGGTCTTTCCTCACAAATAAAAAAAAATACCTCACGCCTTTTCATCCCCGACGGGGTAGGCAGAGGTATTCCATTTCTGTAAATACCCACTTTTCACGAGAATATTTAACCCCTAAACGTGATTGGTGGCGAGCCCATCGCCAGAAATGAGGAGGAATAAACTTGTACAAAGTAAATTATTGAGGGTAGTTTTGACCGATATAGAATAAGCCTAGCCCAGTCTTTCTTTGTCTAAATTTCAACATTAAAGAGCGAGCAGCCACATATGTATTTCGAGTCTTATTAAATTGTTTAATGAACAAAACTATTACTAAAGTACTAAAAACTAAGATGTTTACATTATTGAGTAGGTATCTACATCGTCCTCTCACTTCGCCATGACCCGTTATTATGACAAGCAATACCATAAAAAAGATACGAGAGTAGTCGTTGCATTAATTAGTGCAAATTGCTGTTACTCCAACTCGATTAGATCGAAGTTGTTAAGCATTACAGAAACATCAATCGATTTAGAACCGTCTTGAGCAGTGTTGCAAGCGCTTTTATATAATCTGTTGTAATTTTTGATCCTGTCGAAGAAATTATTGGAACGTAGTTCCTTATCGAGCGTTGCGAAAGGGGGCTAGACGGAAAAAATTAAGACCAAAAGTTGTAAGGACCGACACTTTTTGCTATAGTTGAAGCTCTATGATAAATCTAATAATGATGATGAGTTGATGATGATGACGATGACGATGACGATGACGATGATGTTGGAACTTCGTTTCATCCGGGTGTCCCTTGACACCTCCCAAATTTTTTATTTTTCTAGCTTGTCCTATCCAATGAACTTTGTAGACTACCCGACTTAGTTGTCCAACGAACTTTTCCAGATTTTCCTTCTAATATTCGGACTATTAGGAATGTACGATCACATCGCACACTCGTTGAATCTGCGTTTCATTTTAATTATATTGTTTTTGCAAGTAGATAGCTGTGACGAGACGTGACGTGACGTGAGATGAGACGTTTTAAAAAATTGCCAAAACGGTTCAGCACTCAAATGATTAGCTTAACATATATTTAGCATTTCTTTTTTTACTATATAGGTATTTATTATTATTTACTAGTTAGGTACCTACTTCCATCGACCTTCGGGCTCTAATTTTGGGCCAAAAAGGGTAGGTATTTCAAGGAATCCATTGCAAATCCATCCAGAATTTTATTGGGTGGTATACTTACATTACATTTTTTATTTTATTTTTATTTTTATGAGGTCCATTAATATTATTTAAATTGCGTGTTGATAACTGGAATGAGATCTTGAATATTAATGCGTAAAAAACTTTAGGGGTCAACCAGCGAGATATAAAAACTTACCTCAAATTCTTTTTGTACGTAAAGTGGACTGTTCTCCATTTGACCCCGTGTCGGAATTTCATTGTTCCTGTAATAAAAACAGTTTTTATTTATGTTTTCCCATCTCATATTATTAATAGCGAAACACTAATTTTCGATATCAGTATCACAGATAAATATTTTTGTACAATATTTACTGATGAACAACTCCAAAGAAGAATCGCTTGGGAGAGTGCACAGAAGAGTGGCCTCACTCCCTTCCCTCTCTGGATAGTTAGCCTGATCCTTTGATAGAGACAGTATATATAGTTAACACACAGTATTAATATTATTAAATAAATTGAATTAAATTAAAAATTAAATTAGACAACTGCTAGGCCTCTGGTCACCTGAAGCCTTGACCAAATCTACACTAATATTACAAAGAGAAAAGATTTGTAATTTTGTATGTCTGTAACGAATAAACTCAAAAACTGCTGGACCGATTTTAAAAATTATTTCATCTTCATAGTCTATATTTTATTCCCGTATTCCCACGGGAACGAGCACTACGCGGGAGAAACTGCGCGGACAGCTAGTTATTTATATTTATTACCACAGAAGCTTTACCTAATACAGTTTGTATTTATTAGCGTCGCAGTCTGCGAATGTTGGTATGTAGTTCATTAATCAAAAAAGTTTCATCGGTTGTAGGCTACTTCGATCAACAATTTGTCGATCGAAGGTTGTAGGTACGAGTTATATTGAGTGTTGTCAGCAAGGTCAATGTATTTGTAGCCAACATCATAATATTACGACAGTATAAGAAGGTCCATACCCAGATAGCAAAATAAACTTGTTGCAGACTTGCAGCTTGACGTATCAAACAAGAAGACTTGCAGCAATTTTGACATAGCAAGTGAGCTAACTTGCAGCAAGTTTGAAACAAGCTTTCTAGTTTCCACGAAACAAACTTGTATCATGTTTGTTTATACAAAGATGCTGCAAGATTGCCATAACAAACAATATTGTTACAAACTTGCCAGGACAAATTTGACGTAGCAAGTTAAAAGCAAACAAAAAACAAGTTTGCAGCAAGTTAGCAAGCTATCTGGGTACCATATTGTCCATAAAACCAGACGTAAGCCCTCATCGAATGGGCGACATTTAATATTCTATCTCCCTTTTTATGATTACATTTTGAAAGTCAAGGTGAAATTAAGAAACACGGTTTTAGTTTCGTAATGACTAGGTTTTAGCAGCGGCTTCGCTCGCTCACGTTTATTTCACCCCCTCAGGGGTTGAATTTTTCAAAATCCTTTCTTAGTGGATGCCTATACTGTATAAGGTATCTATGTGCAAAATTTCAAGTTTTTAGACCCAGCCGTCTAGGCTGTGCGTTGATACATCACCATCAGTCAGTCAGTTTATCATTATATATACATATATAAAGATATAGATAGATAAAAAAAAATAGCTATGATAACACGTATAATTAGTTCATTTAGAGGAAGCCATAAGTTATTACAAGTGGGAGTTTTACATAAATCGTTTTGTTTTAGAAATTAATAATCATTAAATTTACAATAATTTTTCTTTAACCTGCCTAACTCTTCAACTAGATGCGGGACGGGGGTGGGAACTATTGAGAAAAAAATGTCGCATTCGTCAACACTGTTAACGAGTAAAACAAAACATTCCCAGTTGTTTATAGTGTTAACGACGGGGTATTAAGCAGGGGAACGACTCAAAGAGTTTAGTGCGATTCGACCGGGATTCGACCGAATGACAGCTCGCGTTCATACTAACTGACATTACTAACAAAGTTGCTGTGCTCCAACGGGGCATCTTTTATTACTGTGACTTGCAATAAACGAGTTTGAGTTTGAGTTAGAAAATATTCCAGATGCCCCCTCTATATGCACTATTATATTTTAATCTCTTTGGTTACATATGTGTTTACAGATAATGACCATTTACCGACCGTCTTACCATAAACCACCGTGACCTTGTTCATAATGGAATACTCATGATTTTTGAAGAGTTCATTATATTATGTGGAATGTGGATGTTGTTTTTGAATCTCATTTAGTCGATGTCAGTTATGGGTTGCACCACGAGAGGGCACCATGACGGCTACCCTGCGTAATGTTGCGTGCGTAGTGGTGTCACAATGTCGATAAATGAAGTAAATTACTAGTAAGAAACATTTTAAAAAACAAGCTGCTGAGTAAATGTACAAAAATTTAAGAAAATAAACATTAAATTAAATCCCATTTATAAGCCATCAATTATGCGTGGTGGTGTCACAATGTTGATAAATGCAATAAATTACTACTTAAAAAGAAACATTTAAAAAAACAAGCTGCTGAGTAAATGTACAAAAATTTAAGAAAATCAACATTAAATTAAGTCAAACCCATCTATTACTACATTACACAATTTATATGATAAAAGCTTGTCTCGAGATTTAGTTGTGTAGATAAATAGAAATGCAATAATTATGTAACTTGATTTTGACATAAGAAAAGTATATATGTATTTTATAATATATTTTATAACACATTTGCTCGTAAAAGGTGTCTTATTTCACCAATTTCAATAACGTATTGTATCTCATTACGCCCAAGTGCGGTAAGTGTAAAGTAAAACGCACGGTTTATCAAGATGATCCGTCTTAAAACGAACGGTACTTTTTAAGTAACGGTACGTTTCAGCAAAGAGTTTTTATGTCAAAAAAGTTGTCAACATTTTATGATTAAAATTAACTTTGGGAGATAAAATATAATAAAGAAATATTTATGTACATAATTATTTAATTTAATTAATTTTGACAGTAAATTACAACCAATTAATCTGTAACAAAAATATTAATTTCCTTTATTAGTAATACTGGCTGTTTTTGTGCCTTTGCCTAGAAAAAATTATGATGAGCGCTGCGCGCTTTTTCTTAACGCTGTATTGTTTTTATTCGTTTACCATAGTCGGAGTTTTATTTTATTTTCTCGCAAATGTGTTATAAAACGTCGTATGACATACGTGCGCTTTGATAATTACAGCCTCTGCTTACTTGTAGCCCTCGCCTACGGCTCGGGCTAGCAATATCGCCTTGGCTGTAATTTTCAACCTACCGCACTTATATCATAATGTACTATAATAAATTATTAAAATACATTTGCACACGTGTACGCAAATTCATCTTAATCGATTGAGGGAAACTGCTTTAAAATTCAGTTGCAAGATTTAAGCCGAACTTAGGTAGATTAGGAACATTGTAATTAGGAGCTCGTAAAGAGATGAAATTATTAAATTGATCAAAGAACTTGTTTCTTTATTAGCTCATGTAATAAGCTACAAAGATAATGACTATCTTGCAATGTTAATATTAAACAGAAATGTAGACATAATTGAAAGACAAATACATTAAATTGTCTTTGACCGCCCCTGTGCCATTGATGATGGTCTTGGTGGTTTAAATAAACACTGCGCCCCGATTCCAATAATGGGAAAAGACAAGACTATGCTGATTTTTAGGGTTCCGTAGGCAAATGGCAAAAAATTGAAACCTTATGGATTTGTCATGTCTGACTGTCTGTCTGTCCGTCCGTATGTCACAGCCACTTTTTTCCGTAACTATAAGAACTATACTGTTGAAACTTGGTAAGTATTAGGTGTATTCTGTAAACTTCATCAAGATTCTCACAAAAAATAGAAAAAAACAATAAATTTTGGGGGTTCCCCATACTTACAACTTAAACTTTTTTTTTTTAAATTTTACCTATCATTCGCTTTTTATAGATAACAATATCTACGGAACCCTTAGTGCGTGAGTCTAACTCGCACTTGGCCGGTTTTTTAAGCATTCAATGTCATTATTAATAACATCGATTACATTTTGAGTGGACAAAAAAAAAAACATTTCGCAAAAATATACGAAACTGGATACCCATTTTCAGATCACGAAATATCTAGCACTTAATTAATTCTTACCCGTTATTGTAACTGTTTATTCAAAATCTACATTATTTTGCTTATGTCTTAGTTTCTCGCTCATAAAATATGTACCAAATATTTTATCACCATCCATAATTTATGAATGATACAAATGTATTATGTAAATTATAGTTAAAAGGCAATCCATTAGTTGTAAATAAACATGAGATCTACATAACATGGTAGGTAAAATAGTAAACTTACACCCACTCTAGGCGATAAAGTTATTAATATTACTTTTTATTATTAATAATTATAAAATTTTACGCTGGCTTAGTTTAGCAATATTTTCCTAATTACTATCTTAATTATGTATTGTGTAGAACTTTTAAAAGATAATAAAGTTTACTCAATCACATCGTAAAGTTTGGCTATCGTTAAGTCATCATCAACCCGTAACAGCCCACTGCTGAGCTAAGGGTCTTTCCTCACACATGAGGAAGTATGGGCTATAATCTCCCACGCGAGCCCACCGCGGATTGGGAGAGGGTGTTAAGCTAGTGGCCACTTAACAGTCGTAAAGTTATTAGATATTATTAAGTGTTTCAATCACTAATTAATTACAATTAAATACACGTTTCATATTTGGTAGTAATCAAAAGGATTTCACGTTCTTTTGTTTATAAATAATTTTTTTATTAAGGCTTTTATTACAAGGTATTATGTCAAGTCCCAGAATTAATTCTAAGACATGTGTAACAGACCCGGTCCGGCGATGGGCTCACCCCCTATCACGTTTAGGGGTCCTAAGAACATCTCGTGAAATGTGGGTATATCCAGAAACGGAATAGCTCTGCCTTCCCCCTCGGGCATAATAGGCGTGAGATTATTTATTTATTTTTATTTTTATCATGTCAGCCAGCCTCATAAAGTCTGACATTCTAAATAACAAAACAACATCCTAGTTAAATTTGCTGTACTTAGTTCACGAAGGACTAATCTATATAATATATAAAACTAGCGACCCGCCCCGGCTTTGCACGGGTGCAATGCTAATACTAAAACCTTCCTCTTGAATCACTCTATCTATTAAAAAAACCGCATAAAAATCCGTTACGTAGTTTTAAAGATTTAAGCATACATAGGGACATAGGGATATAGGGACATAGGGAGAGAGAAAGCGACTTTGTTTTATACTATGTAGTGATAGTGATAGTGATGATAAACTGACTGACTGATTGGTGATATATCAACGCACAGCCTTAACCGCTGGGTCTAGAGACTTGAAATTTTGCACATAGATAACTGATACAGTGTAGGCATCCACTAAGAAAGGATTTTTCTAAATTCAACCCCTGCGGGGGTGAAATAAGCATGCGCGAGCGAAGCCGAAGGTAAAAGCTAGTGTAATATATTTTAAATTGATCAGTCATACAATTTCCACAGATTATATTGATGTCCCCCATGTTATATACTAAATCCGTAAATTAAGCATCCGGATTCACAATTGCAGAACTTTCGGACCACCTACCTTCATCTGTTTATCTCAGTTACATCCATCCTAAGGTTGTCTAGAAGAAATCGCTTAAAGCGATAAGACCGCCCATTGTACTTTTTTATCATTGTGTCACTACTGGACAGCTACGTACAAACTGGCATATTTTTATTGGTGTACAATAAAGAGTTGTTACTTTCTTAGGTACTTTCGGATTCCTTGTTGGAGTAATTGTAGACTGTAAATGCGGATGCTATTCTGAAGACCAGTTTTTAGGGGCGGAGCGCAAATCTCGCGCTGTACTTCTTTCGATAAACGATCGATAATGCGTTAATACCCAATAATGAAATTTCAACCTATACCTACGTCACATTTTTTTGAAACTACTTTTAATAATAATTATTATTATATTATTATACTACTTCTCTTTCATTTATTATATTTAGGGTACTTGGTCAGTTTGCTACAAATGGTGTTGCAGTCATTATCATTTATAGAAATGTCTTTTATTTACGTAGATATAAACGTTTCTATATCATAAACAATAATAAAATTAATTTTTATTACATTTTTATTGCTGTTTTCGTTAAAATAATAGCCTTGTTATTATGTAAAATAGGGATTACGAAAACTATCGACACAATTTGAACCGCGTCGCATCCCTAGGGGTCATGCGTCGCGGGTCATCGCTTGCGCAGGTTGACGTGACGTAATGTTACGTAACGTGATATACGCTCCGTTCTCATAGAGCGGCCGGCCGTTTAAACATTCTGCTGGTCAATTTGCACTTTGTTAGTATGGTTATAGAGTTTTAATTTCACACGAACATTTTGCAGATCTATCAATACATTATAATGGACAAGTTTTTTCAAGTTGGTGTGTACGTACGTAACAGCTGATCAGACCATGAGGTTCTTCAGATCAGATGTCATCAGTGTCCTATTACTTTAACGAGCAATTTTTGTATCTCGAAAATGCTTCTTACGATTTTTATGAAAATTTGTATAGATAGTTTTGCATTTTATGTTCAACTGCATAGTTGTATTTCCTTTATAAATGCAATTTTACCCATTTTTTTTAAATATAAATACATAAGAAATAAATAAATTAATAAATTAAATTAATTATAATTTAAATAAGAGCAGTGCTCTTATTTAAATTATAGCCTTACGGTTAAAGAGCCGGCCGAAAATCAGTGAGGCTCGGGTTCGAATCCTGGCATGTACCAATGAGTTTTTCAAAAACTTACGTACATATTTATCACTAGCTCGAAGGTTAAGGAAAACATCGTGAGGAAACCCGCAGGTCTCAGAATTAATTCTGAGACATGTGTAAATAGACCCGGTCCGGCGATGGGCTCACCACCTATCACGTTTAGGGGTCCAATGTATCTCGTAAAATGTGGATATATCCAGTAATGGAATACCTCTGCCTACCCCCTCGGGGATGAAAGGCGTGAGATTATTATTATTTTTTAAATAAGTAGTATAGCCACTCACTGGCAGATGGCGTTAGCAACACTGGTGTTAGAACGTGAGAACGGTATCCCACGTACTCATCATTATTTCAGCCGCTGAACGTCCACTGAACGTAATTGTCTTCCAAAGCAATTAACAATAAAAAATCGATGTATCAAATTCAGAATGCTGTTTTTCTATGCCCTGGATTTCACAATAGGCCGTATAGTGAAGTGAAGTGAAGTCGCTCGAATTTGTTTCACGTATTTCTTAAACAAATCACTTGCGAATGCATAGTTTACTACCTATAAGGGAGCGGCACTATCGTGTCTTATTAAAAATAAGAACTTTTACGTCCAACCTTGATAAAAGAAAAAGTTCGTTTCTAAATGGACCAAGGGCCGCTAAAAGGTCGAAATTCAATCCAATACAAGGATACCTTCTATTTGTGTACAAACACCAAAGATGGCCATCTGCAGGCTAACTACCGAGCTATCTAGATCAGTATCAACACCACTCACCTGCTCTTTGGTTCCACGCAATGCAATTTATAAGGTAAGTTGAACAAGTTGCGAGAAACTGCGATTTTTCTAAATAGCAGTGATTTGTTGCTATGAATAAATACGCTCTCGAATATCGTAGGTATACACATAGAATAGGTATACACTACTATAGTAGTATAGAATGATGTACGTATAATCTTATCACAGACGAGTTTAAATATTGATATTGCTGCTAACCTAAAGTCTGCTAAAAAAATTAATAATAGATTCAGTATTATTCTATTTAAAGTTATTTTTCGAAATACCATGATAATTATTTACTTAGAAAATATTTATTGTTTTTTCGTCACTGCAGACCACCGAGCTACAGACATAGTAGGACTGTGAAAAGGTAGTCCAAGCAAGTTTTATAAAATACTAATTAGATATTTTATTTTAAAAAGACATGTCACCGTTCCCTTCCATTTTCAATTTATGAAAAGTAACCAGAATACAATATCCTACCTATATGATATCTTTTATCCAATTCTACCCATCCAAACGTGGGCATCTGATGCTTGACTGCAGGATATTTTGTGCATTAAATAGGTTAGGTGCACCTTCATCCCTCCCATCATGGCACATACTCTTTTTACCGTATATTATTTTTTTAGTATATCGGCACAAGCTAGGTATAAGAAAAAGGCAAAAAGCAATAGAATCATGCACAGACGTCAGACAATTCAAAAAAAACATTAAAGAAATATTCCATCCGTTATCCGCTTATACCTTAACCACACTTTGCAAAGTAAGTAATGTGTAGCTGTGAACGACCGGCGAGTGAATCAGATGCGCCGGAGCAGATCGTTCGTCCATTTGCAGAGAACTAGGGATGGCCATTTGAGAATTTGTGTCAATCGAAATCAAGAGTGTCTGTAAGATTGTAATGATTTCTACGTGGAAATGTACTTAATGGAACTATTATTATTGATGTTAAATATCGTTACTCCATGCTACAAAAAATAGTTAATAGGTAGGATTTACAGCTACAATTGGGTAGTTGACAGCATCGAAATTAAATTGCGAGTAGTCATACATCAAAAAGATTATCCCAAAGCACCTCAAAATATGTATTTCGATTTTCAATTTACAATTATAGCAAATTTAAAAATAATAAATCAATCAAAAAAAGTGCTGCAAATGAGTACTACAAACTATGACGTCACGGTTTGCTATTTCAGTACATTTTCCATAGTAAAATTTCGTTTTGACAGATCGTAAAAAGTAACTGATTTGACTAGGTAGGACACAACCCTATTTGGTTTAGTTGGTGATGTTGATGATGAATTTATAAAAATAACGACTGAATCTATTAAATAATTTCTAATTCAGTGGTGTTCAATTATAAGATGAGATCATGGTATTTATTTTGACCAAATAGGTACGTTTGTAACCACGTGAAACTATATTTAAACTTTTTATGTCATCATGTAAAGAAGACATAGTCTCTATATCCTAACGAAGTACCTATACATACTTTTATTAGTTGTTATAATTTTTATAATTTTTGTTTTATTGAATTTAATAATACAATTTTATCGAGTAACATTTATCGAGCTATCCCATCTCTAGTATTGACCCAGTGTTTTGCTCGTGCGTCGCACAGGTGGCGCTGCCGCTTCGATTTTTTTTGCGTAGGCACCTATATTCCAATTATGGACTAAGATGATCTCACATTTGTTCTAAAATTAGTAACACTTGAGAGATTAATTAGTCTTTTACATGCATGGGCTTATTTTCAACGGGGCTTGCCTAAAACACCAAGTTTTCCAAAAACTTACGTAAGTATCTTCAAATTTATCACCACGAGGATCTCGTTAGTGAAGGAAACATGCTGTGAAAACCCGCAGGCCTCAATTTGAAGCGTGTAACAGCATCTCGTCACGTGGGTTTATGAAAAATAAACTGGTGAAAATGGTGATTCGTGAAACTTATAGTAACGGCATATCAATCCTATCCCTCGACGATAAGGTGTGAGTTTCTTTGTTTATGGCATATACCTAAGAAGAACGGTTAGCGTAAAGAAATAGCTTTGTATAACGTAAGTAATAATAATATAATAATAATAATAATCTAGCATCTGAATCTAGCATTGTAATCACACCACTCATCGACCTGTCAATACACACGCCTCACTCTTAACGCTGAATCTGTACTCTGTGGCTGAATGTATTTAAAATCTATACTAATATTATAAAGAAGAAAGATTTGTATTTTTGTATGTTTGTTACGAATAAACTTAAAAACTACTGGACCGGTTTTAAAAATTCTTTCACCAATGGAAAGCTAGAATATCCCTGAGTAACATAGGCTATATTTTATTCTCGTATTCCCACGGGAACGGGAACTACGTGAGTGAAACCGAGCAGAACCTCTAGCACAGTTTATTAAAATTAAATAGTCTAGTCTATTATAAAAAAAGTAAGTAGGGAACTGGCTGATTGGCTGACTGACTGATCGTTCAACTCACAGCCGAAACGGCTGGTCTAGAAGGTAACATGAAATTTTGAGCAAATGTTCCTTAAATGACGCAAAAAGTGAGCATTACGAAGGAATTTTTGGAAATATCTACGAGAACGACAATAAAAAGGATCCGCGCGGGCAACGCCGCTAGGCACCCGCTAGTATACCTACATAATAATTTACATTGGACTTAAATTACGCTGTCTCTTGAACTTGTTGCCATCATTGCGATTCGGTTCTTCATAACATTATTGCATCTTCTAACTTATTCATTAACCATTCCGATCGTAAGACCTCCATTCAAAAAAGATTAAGTAATGGACGCGTTTGTTTTGCACAATAGCGGCGGGTGATTTTTTCTGATAACTAAGCAGTTACCCCATCTTTCTTACAAATCATCTCAAAGATTTGGAAACACTACTTATGGTGGAGTTACACAATCTAGAATTCAATGGGTACTAGGTGCCGTTGAGTTTGATGGAGAGTACATACGTATATTTAACGATTGAGTAGAAATGGGCAGATCAATTTCTAAATTTGAAATGGATAAGTCCTTCTGGGCACAAACTTTTAATGATATTGGAATCTCTCTGGAGATTCCCTTCGCGACACGTTTACAGGGTCACATAGAATAAAGATCTACCATGTACTATAACATCTTGTTGCATTACGAATTAATGTGTCTTTTGATCTACGCCATCTATTTTTCTATCTTCATTCTTCATCTGAATTTATCCATCTCTTCCTGGCAATGTCTTAATAGTAATAATTAATGACCATGGATACAAGTCCTTCAGTCGGAAACATAGATATATTTTTTTGTTATACACAGTCTGTGCACAAAAATATTATGTCTACAACACTCTTAACTAGGTCATCTACAGTAGTGGTCATAGACTTTTACTAAGGAATGATGGGGGTTCTGAAGGCAATACAGAAATTCCATCAAATGTATTTTATTGATTTTAATAAAAACTCACATTTTACAAAATTTGTAAAAAAAAACAATCTTTTAATTCATGTTTTTAGATTCCCGCCATAAAGCCACATCTCTCATGTAAATAAAAAGTTACTATTGTCTACGTGAGTGAGAGTGAAATGTCACTTCCCTATATAATGCTCTGTGCAGAAACTTCATCTTAGTCACCGTGTTACGGGGGCAATGTGCTATATAGGTATATTGCGACCACCTTTTTGTACAATCGTAAGTGGATGCAATAACAAATGTTTTGTTAAAGTGTCTATCGTGAGGTTATTAGGTGTGCGGTTGACTTCCGAGTTCCGACCTAGTAGCGTAAGAGGCTACAAAATGGGATGACACGTAAAATTTTAAACTGTCAACTCTGCAAATATTCAGACAACGCCTGAAAACTAAATCCTGGCTCCGTTACTGCGATGGGTCATTTCATATGTGACATGTGAAATATCACATAAAAAAAAATTGATTTTAATACATATTTATTTATCTGTAAATATTGTAAATGTAAGTGTATTTTCTTTGTAACTAAATGTTGTTCATGAACTCAATGAATATTTTTGGTATTCTTCTTCATCTGCCTGCTACTTATTAATTATTATACAACAATTAAAAATGATATGTGAAATTGTGAACTATACTATTTAGACGAGGCCAGAAAATGAAATCCTGGCTCCGTTCTTGATCGCGACATTTTTTTAAATAACAATATTTAACGTCAAGTCAAGTCAAGTCAAAATGTTTTTATTCAATGTAGGGGCTTATAAGTGCACTTTTTGAAAGTCATTGCGAATACGCCGCTTGAACTATACATATCTCATTGCAAAATGTGCTAAATATTCCTTGGACCTAGTGAATGGTCCGAAGTAAAACGGACGATCTTCTCACGGCGGCGTCCGCGCAATTTGGATCCTCTTTGGCAAACGCAGTCTGAATTTTAAGTTCATACTCACTGACGCTTATTGGCACTGCATCCGTTCAAATTGTGCAATGGCAGCTTTCTAAAAGGAAAACGTTTCCGAAGGTGCTCTTTTATGAGTTTTTTGTCAGTTTTTAATTATTTTGATAAACTCTGACTGCTGTTAGAGATATTGATGTACACATGTACACATGGCGAACTTAATGCCTAAAGAGGCATTATAACAGTCAACCATCAGGCTAAGCAGAAATTATTTGGCAGAATTGGCCTCAAATAATAAAAATAAACATGACATTACGGTAAATCCTAATACATATAATATGTTGATAGAATAAACTAATACATACTATATATCGTAAAAAAGGATATAGTTGGATGACAATGACATATCAATGGTCAGTCAATGCTGTTATTTTCTCTGAAAAGTGCCAAATAACACCATTGACTGACCATTAACATATCATTGTCATCCAACTATAACCGTCGACATTTAGTGGAATTGGCCCCCAGGTTCGCCGCCAACATTTGTGTTCTTGAACTTGTTCGTTGGTTTTATATCTAATTGTTTAGGTAATAGGCTTGTGATAAGTATGTTTGATAATCGTTTATTACCAGGCCCTGTCTATTTTGGAATTTAATGACCGTGGGATTTGTGACCCACAATGTTTTCATTTATATTATGTGGAGGATATGGCATTATGGGTTAAGAAAACGTCGATTTGAAATAACAAACCGTAAAGTTACATCGAAATTGTTGTGAAAAGTATTATTATGAAGTACCAGTTACATTCACGGTATTGTCTCGTTGATGTCTTTTGTACATAGAACGTCATTTTTCCAAATGATAACATTGAAATCTTGACATCTATTTATTAAATAATCTAAAACTTATACAAAAAATTAATTGATTTTAAATTGCATTCGTGTTCAACGAGGTCTTCGATGTCTAGTATATACATACATATTATTATTATGTAATACCTAATATTATCTTATAGTATGTATATTTTATTATACACTAATTATTATAAAAAAAATCTTAAAACAAAAATGTAATTAAAAAATCTTAAGAAAGGTTCGAAAGACATTTCGTTAAAAGCAAATTGCGGAAGAAGCAAAGAAATTAAATAATTCCTGGCAAAACGAAAGCTTGAGATTTAAGCCGCCCTAAGATTACGAGAATAATAATCTTAATTAAGAGTACACTTCCATTATTCTAAATGATGACTTAATGCCGAGAAAATGTTAAATTTAACGAAGAGTCTAGTTTTTTTATTTAAATGTAATGTTTCATTGTGGAGCCAACAAAGATTTTTTTGAACGGGAAACAACAAGCTTCACTATCACTACATAGTATAAAACAAAGTCGCTTCCCGCTGTCTGTCTGTCCCTATTTATGCTTAGATCTCTAAAACTAACGCAACGGATTTTGATGCGGTTTTTTTAATAGATAGAGTGATTCAAGAGGAAGGTTTTAGTATCAGCATTGTATCCGTGCGAAGCCGGGCGGGGTCGCTACGCTAGACTATCTCAAGCAGTCTTTGAACATCGGATAGCGTCAAACGAGATTAGGTTACCGTATCGTTCAATTGGACTTTTGACATTTGAATTAGCGCTGTCCGCGCGTAGGAGAATAGTAATCAAAAGTTATTTTTGTTTTATGAAGGTCTATCATTGCTATAAACATCAAATTAGGTAGATGTCCCGTTATGAAACCCAGGTGCTAGATGGTAAGGCTAGAAATCCTATATCGTACCTTGAAATATAATCAAATTAATTAACATCCTTCGCTTCGTTGTACACAGTGATCGAAACTGGACTTGATAGGTACAAATATTGACTCAATATCTAATCTCGACTACAAGTTGGATGGGCGGGTTTGGTGTCGCGAAATGAAGCAATTAGGGCGTAGCTATGTGGCTGACAGAAATGTAGTTGGTGACAAGACGTGTGATCTTTATTGCAAACAATTAAACTGTTAATAAACTAACCGTCGTCTTGTGGCAAGAGATGGCGTCAATCCTTTGTGTCAAATAAAAACTATATATAAGTGTTGTGCTTTGTTATATGTTAATGAACTCCGTTAAATATTTTATATACCTCAAGGACTATTTTGTTATATGTAGGATATAACTAAAGATTTGACATCGACTTGAAGTTTCTTTCTTCCCATTTTGAATCGATGCTGTAGTTAATTTTCAGGTTGGTACGTAATAAAAACTCATCACTGTTCTTTGGATTACAGATCCTTGTCTGTAGACATACAAGAAATATAATATAATATGCCAGCCCTAAATCAATCAAAAATATTAAAAAGCACTATATAAATGTTAAGAACTTGGATTATATCCTGTAATGAATGTTGATATTGTGTATGTACCTACTTACTTTATAAATGCCTACTTATAAATTAGCACATATTATATTACATAATTCTGGACTAACTAGCTGTTCACAAGCCTTCGCTTGTTTTTACAGCTCTCAGTTATAATTCATAAAACTCTGTGTTAGTATTTATACCTTTAAATAAATAAATAAAAAGTATTAACATTCATTAAATTTAAATTTGATAACAATCTATCTTAGGGGATGGAGTAGATGTAACGATAATTCCTGATGAGGTTCTGAATTTACCTTTAACATGTATTTATTGTATCAACTTTTAATAATACGCTACGACACGATCACACGTTTTTTGTGGTAATACCTTTAGATTTCTCTGATGGGTAAAGTTTGAGTTTATCAAACAACAACAGTTTGAAGTGGTGTTCAAACAAAAGCAACACGTTAGCGGAAGGCGATAGGCGATAGTTATCTGCTTTCTTCTTCTTGCTTTGTTTTATGTTGGTTTCTACAAAATTATGAAAAATAATAATGAAAACACAAAATTTGCAGCAAATGAATGAAAATGCTACAGGAAAATACCGTTTTATTAACGAAATTAAGTAAAGATCTTGACAACTTAAAAACATACACATAATTTGTCTATTTTAATTAAGAGTTTGTAATAGGTACTTTATTAAGATACTATTCTGGTATTATTATTAAAACTGTGGTTACACAATTTTCAAGTATATGCGGTGACCTCTATGTCAATAAAAATATTTAAGAAACGAAGATAATAATATTCTATTATGATTTACGATCAGTAAAATAAGCGGCGGGCGCAAGAAAAGGATTTTTTCGAACACACGGAAGAAAGAGCGTTAAAACACAGACAGGAAAATTTAATACTATTTATTTTAAAATAAACATATTTATCGACACTTATAAAAGACGAAAGATTTGTATTGTTGTTTGTAATAAGCTTGAACACTACTGAACAGATTTTAAAAAATCATTCATCAATAAAAGGTTTAATTGGGTAACATGGGCTAGTACAATTTCTGGAATTACAATCCCGCGTAAGTAGGCACCACAAAAGTTGGTTGACAGCACTTAAGTAGGTATAATCCGACTAATTAAAATGTTAAATAAATAAATAAAAAAATTAAGTTGATTGGATATGGTTAACTCATAACATAACTGTCGTTACGTAACTCAGTAAAAGTTCATTGTTTACTAAATTTATTCCTTTTCATGACGGGGACATAACGTTATTGCGTTCCAATAAGGTAGTGTCGCCGAAGATGGCCCGGCTCCAAGGATAGCCCACTTTAAAAAAAATACTGTTATGACTATTCGAAACATTTGAAGTTTCGCTAGTTTATGCTACTAGTACCATAGACAATAGTGCAAGTGTGTTAAATTACCGGCGTGTCCCTATTTTGAAGAAAGATGACAGTTTGCTTGGTCATGTCAAGAGGATACGCATTTTATAACATCCAATAAATCTAAATCCTTTTGAAAATATACAAATTTAAAGCAAATCTCTTTGCTCTAAATTGTGAAATTCATATTTTATATATTTATCAGCGAATTACAGGTGAGTGTTATTATTTTATTGACTTTTTTGTATTTTTACCAAATTATACTTAACCCGGATGTAATTTCCTATCATAGCCCATACTATAATTCCCAAACATAGCCCGGGCCTTTCTAGCATTATTGAAATGTAGTGTTAATATATTTTTCTGATGGTATGTTTGTTTTTTTTACGTTTGTCTGCTCATGTTTTGGAAACTATGTTGGATTGCAATTAATCTAGTGTAAAATAAATATAGCCTAACTTAAAAATAGTGCAAGTTTCAACAAAATCGGTTTAGTGGTTGTTGAGATTGAATAAGCATTTATTAAATTTTAAGCATTTTTTTTTGTTAGGAGTGTAGACAATCAATTAAAGACAGTAGCGTCTAATTTTTTTAAACTAATTAAGTATATTTTGATTAATCTCAAAGTTAATTTTCAGTATTCCTAAGATAGCCCGCCTATGAATGATATTAAAAAAAATATTTTAGAAAAAAAAACTTATTAATTTTTATTTTTGATAAGTTACTTTCAAAGTTGATCTCAAAGTTAAATTTAATGTTTTTTTGTAGTTTGTTTTTATTTTATAGTTGATTTTTATTTTGATAGATTCAAGATAGCCCACGTTTAAATTGTTGGTAGATTTTTTGCCTTTCATGAACAATGTTATGAGAAAGATGGGTTTTTATTTTAATGTTTTATGTTGAAGGTGTTTCATTGTTGTAATGCATATATTTTCAGTAATATTTTTCGGGCCATCTTCAGCGACCAGCTTCCCAAGATAGCCCAATACCAAGTTTTTAAAAAGTGTTTACATTTGTGTTAAAATGCCAAAAGCTGTACTACTTTTTTAGACATCTTGTTTCTAAAATAAATATATTACAACTTCCATTATGTTTTTTCTTTACTTAACGTATATATAAGATTTTACGAGGTTTTGAAATTAAGTGGGCCTTCATTGGCGCCTGTACCTTATACGTACTAATATTCATAGAAACGGCACGGCTTGCACTTGGCCTCATTTTAAAGGTTTCAAACTTACTTTTACTTTATTTTGTAATATTTAAACTCCGTTTTTAATTACTAAACGAGTCAGCTCTCGAACATTACATATTATTACACGTCGCTATAAAATATGACAAAAGTAGGTTACGATATAACCATTTAAAATGACTCATACAGGTACAGTCAAGAGCACATGAAGCTTTACACTTGTAGTGCGAGTCTGACCTCTAAGGCGATTGCAATAAGAACGTTACAAAGTCCAATGTGCCAAGCTCCACGTGCTCTTGGCTGTACAAAATTTACTCCCCAGTGCGTACGCAAACATTTACGTAACTTTCGATCGAATTCCCGGAACAGAACCGGTTGTGAAACAACGTGAACCGGATTATTCCGGTTTGCCGGAGACACAATAGCTGCGCACGCGACCGTTAATCATGTTGATCTTGTCACCTGAACGCTCTAAGGTTATTAATCTTAGGATGAGGTTGCATTGTGATTTTAGCTGTCAAAGATACCTATTGAAAATTAAATACGAGCTTACCTTCCAAGTTACAGTTAACAAGTGAAAATGAGTGTTAGAGTATATAAAAACCTCCAGCCTTTATCCCCAAGGGGGTAGGCAAAGGTATTCTGTGTCTGGATATACGTACGTACACTATGGATTCCTAAACATGATAGGTGGTGACTATCGCCGGACACGGATGCTATTACACATGTCTCCGAATTAATTATGTAATTTTAAATTCCTCACGATGATTTCCTTGACCCTCAACCTAGTAGGTATGTAGTATAGAATAGAATAGAAATACAGATTATAAATATAGAAAACCGCACGAATATAAGTAGCCATAATTATTGCGCTATGATTTGTGTCTTTGAAATATCATTTCGTATATTCAAATCGAGTACGACTCGAAAGTATATATTTCACAATTTCTTACGCAATTTATAATAAAAAACCGCTGTCACAATTTAAAATAATGAATAATATTAGCATATATTTATGTGAGTATTCGTTATTCCATGAAATTTGAAAAATAAATCTTCATTATGTGTTACCAAATTCACGTATTTAATATTTGGAATTGTGAAGATACATAACATTAAATTAAATTGACTTTTACTTAAGATAATGCTATGAAACATGATAAATGTATAGTTTTGATTTACCACTTTATGAGAAAAAGTTATGAATATATTTGTTTCGTTAATAAACTAATATTATTTACAAGTTATAAAGAAGTCAACATGAAAACAAACACTATAATTATTCTGGGTAAAGTGTAACACGACCCCGGGCAGGCGATGGGTTTACCAAGAGTCACTTTCAGGGCCGAAGCCGAAACACATACCTAACCGCGGTGCTACTCAATAAAGAAAATACATAATCTCGAAAAACATAACCCTCCTTCTGGCGCAGTCGGGTAAAAAAATCTATTGTGTGGAACCGCCGATTTTGGCGTTGCGGTGCCGCAACGCGGTTAAGTGTTTAAGCCCTTAAAGTCAAAAAAACCTTGTAAAAAGTTATTGAATCCTACCTCTCCCACTAGAAGATGAAACCGTGGGCATATTTATTTTATATATATAAAATAAAGATATTTTAAAATTTGAAGCGGTAGTTTTAGAACATAGCCACCCCACCACTAAGAAAAGGTTTTACAACATTCCCGCGGGAACTGGAAAAACATAGTTCCGGGAAAACAATACCGCTTGGTCCCTGATTATCGAACAGTTTACCTACATTTATCAACATTTCCAAGACACGATAATATTTCAAGCCATCACATCACACACATACTTAATGCAAACGACGCTTTTCCGGTACCGCATAGTTTTCACTTGCACTATGAATACCTAAGGTCATTGAACTGTAGTCTACTATTATTCTACCGCACGAGACGAACGTGACTCCTCTTAATGTTAAGTAAATAAAGTTGAAAGTTCAAGAAACGCTGTTTGAAAAGAAATGTCTTGAATTGTGTTTTTAAAGTTGACTTTCGTAATGACGCCTGCGGCGGTAGATAATTGAAAGTCTGAACAAAGTACAGAATAAATAGACCAAGGAATTTTATGCTAAAGTTATAATATCAGTTGAGACTTGGGTTCGAATCCTGGCATGTACCAATGAGTTTTTCAAAAACTTACGTACATATTTATCACTAGCTCGACGGTGAAGGAAAACATAGTGAGGAAACCCGCAGGTCTCAGAATTGATTCTGAGACATGTGTACATAGACCCGGTCCGGCGATGGGCTCACCACCTATCACGTTTAGGGGTCCAATGTATGTCGTGAAATGTGGGTATATCCAGAAATGGAATACCTCTGCCTACCCCCCGGGCATAAAAAGCGTGAGATTGCTATAGTTATTTTTTTCTACAAGAACAGATTGTTATTAGGCTGTCGAAGAATATGCTTTGCAAAACGTAAGGAACTAATTATATAATTTAAACCAGAAAGGTTACTGGAAAGTAACTTATTGAGTCGACGTCGTAAATACCAACGTAACACGTGCAGGTCCAACAGTTCACGAGTTACTTTCGTTCGCAACTTGTGACATAATGACCTAAAGGTCACTTCCAGTTCTTATGCATCTACACTATAGTTTACTAGCTTTTACCCGCGACTTCGCTCGCGCACGTTTATTTCACCCCCTTAGGGATTGAATTTTGCAAAATCCTTTCTTAGTGGATGCCTACAGTGTATAAGCTATACATGTGCAAAATTGCAAGTCTCTGGACCCAGCGGTTTAGGCTGTGCGTTGATATCACCAATCAGACATATATAAATAACATGATCTATATATAGTATATATATAGATCATGTTATTTATTACTTTAACCGGCGAAGATTGAAATTTGTATGGTACGAGTAAAAGCGCAAACACGCACGGGAATAGTGTTTCAATTGTAGAGTTAAATAAACACTTTTTGCTGGCAGCAATACGGTTCAATATCAAATGAAGAAATATTTCAATTCTGGTCTCGCCCCACCACGCCTCGCCGATAGAAATGCAATGAGATTGAGACGTGGTTGTAGTAGAGACCACAGGGCCATAAGAGCACCACTGCGCCCTCTAAAAAGTAGTGTAAAGGCTGTAGTACACATATCAACTCGGAAACTAAACCGCCTCGAACTCCAGGCGTTTTGTTAGTGGAATCGTCCAAAATGACAGACTTATCTAAAGAGTATTGCGTGCATCGTGGCAGTAATGCAGATTTTTGCTCATTGTTATTGTATAATTAGCGGTATAACGTATTATTTTGTTGTGTTGTATGGCCTATCTAATAATCTTGGTTTAACACGCCGCAAATTCCTACTGGCAACACTACAATGAAAAGGAAAACATTTCAAACCGTTGTGTAAATTAATAGTGATACAATAACTATCTCTAGGATCTGTTTACTACAAGAAACGTAAGGGTAGCGTAACAAAAAGCATCCAGGATCGCACGTCTAAGGGGTCAATTTAGTTTTAGGTCGTGACCTAAAACTAAATTGACCCCTTAGACGTAGTTTAATAAGCTGAGTCCGATGAATGCTCTCAAGCCATTAGGGCAAACAGCACATGTTCGAAATTAACACATTGAATATTAATTTATACATCGAGCAGAACCTAGTCCCACCCATTAGGCCATAGCCTAGATGCGACAGCGGTTAAGTGGGCAGATTTCAAAGTGAGTTTGGTCGCTTTGGTAAACCTACTACGAACGTAATGTTCAAACAAGTCATACTCGCGGAAAGATAGCTATTTTCGGGCAAGAACCGAAGTGACCTGTATTTAAAATATTGTTTATACTTAAATCCGCCACTAAAGGTACCGCTAATAAATTGAATAACGGAAGCAAATTGTTACATCATGTAAATATGTATAGTCTCTCAGCACCCTGTACACTTCTCACGCAAAAACTTGGCGCGAAAACCTTCTCTGAGGCTTATAAGAAATGCCTCACTGGCAATCTTGACGGAAATTTGTACGCAACATTCACAACAATGCGACTTTGACACCTTCCGAACATTTCCTTTTGGAAGAGGGTAACAATGGTGGAAAGAAAAGGTCATTTATGGAATTTCTAGCGGTTTTGTAAAAAAATTCTTACCACTTTTTCCGCTGTGAAAACTTGCCAGGACTCACAAGCAGCGAGCTATCTCCTTTCGAAATTTTAACAAGATTGGTTCAGCAAAAGTAACAAACAGTAAGGCAGACAGACCTATTGTCCCAATATGTCTGCGTATTTAATATTTATTTGAGTATGTTTACCAGTTGTTTAGGACCCCTACTACAGGCTCTGCCTAGTTTTGGACTAAGTAACCGTGTATTAATTGTGTCCCACAATTTACATTAATTTATTTATGTTTATAGAATATTAGGTTTTAGGGAATGCAAATTTATTAGGTGCCCGGTGTTACTCTGTTTGAATACCAAGTAGGTTTACGTTTACTGTCTACACAGGTAAAATAAATGTAATATTGAACTCGATTCTGCAGACCAGCTAAAATTCCTAATTTTAAGTAAAAGGAAAAAAATAGAGCTACTATTGTTTTCCACCTCTTTAGAAAGGAAAGAAACAGAAATAAGCGCCATATTTATTTACAATGTCAAAAATGTCAAAATGCAAAATTGAACCTTATGAACGCATTCACATCTTATTCAAATACACGTGTTTAGCAATTTTAGCGACGATGTAACAAGGTCATGGATAAAAGTGACAGATAAGCACATTCATAAGGTTCAAATTAGTTGGTTTTTACATGTTTGACATTACTCTATAATCTATGGTGAAGGATAGGCTAACCCTCTCAAGCCAATAAAATAAAAAAATTGATTTTTAATTGTTACGGTGCCAAATGGAACCGTGCGGTGCTCGATGAATAATTAGGAATTTTAGCTGGTCTGCAGAATCGAGTCCATTGTCTCTATAAACCCCGACGGGAAATAAGCTTAAGATAATGTAAGTATGTACTCGTACCTAAATAACTTTCTATAGGGTTGAAATTTCTTGCTCTACAGTTTACAGGTATGTAGTAAGACCTTCATACAGTATGTGGAAATAATTATAATTTCTGTTCTAAACTGGGTATATACAGAATTTTCAGGATTCCAGGAATTCCGTAAGGGATCGCAAACGGTAAAAGGATTTTGATATTACTAGAGTCATTATTTCAACCACCGAACGGATGTTTGTTTAAAATGAGAAATGATTTTGAAATTAATTAAAATTATCGGATTTAACTTGATTTTAATTACGGAATTGTTTGGTTGTTTAAAATTACGAGATAATTGTTTGGTTTAGAAAATGATCCTCAAATATTTAGGTACTGACAGCGTCCTAAATAGAGCACCGCCAGCTGTAGCAATGTTTAAAACAATAAATGAATGCCATCAAAATCAAAACTTGTAAAAAACCAAGTCTCGCAACTTAGTTCTTCTACCGTAAAAAGTTGTGAGATCCATCCATCCAAGTCCCTTAATTTATTTAGTCCCTACTAAGGGACCTTCTGTCTTAAGTAATCCGGGGGCCGTGCCCCCGCCAAGTCGAGCAAATTACGTAATCATCTAATTCAACTATATTAAAAATCTTTTATGTTTTTAATAAATAGATTGACTTGGCAATCGAACTAAACAATCTAATTTAATATAATATGTATCACTTCTGAGATACATTGTGTTTTCATGCGGTGGCCAAGTCATTCTGTTTATTTATAAAACTTTTATTTTTTATATTGATATGGTCACTATAAGATGTTGTAAGGTTAGCTAATTACTTAAGACATAAGGTCCCAATATAAGATCTATATCAACCCATTCTACATCAGCGGTTAAAGAGCCTGCTTCTCTTTCGTGAGGCCCGTGTTCGAATCCGGGCATGTACCAATAAGTTTAACAAAAACTTACGTACATTTGACGGGCCTGTTGGCTCTGTTAGTAGTGACCTGCCTTCTGAGTCGGAGATCGCGGGTTCGATCCTCGCTCGGGGCCAACATTTGTGTGCATGAACATGTCTGTTGGCTTCGTGTCTAGTCGTTTAATATTTTTTGGGGGTCCAAAGAATACACTCGTGAAACGTGGTTATATTTAGGAATGAAACACCTCTTCGGGGATAAGAGGCGTGATATTACAAGCACCGCCAAAGGGTTAAACTCATATACTTACTCGTACATACACACACCCTCCATTACCGTCTTGCTGGTTATCGGGTAAATAGATCATAACGGTTGTGTTATGTACACATTGTGGTTGCCAGACATAACTGCGGTTAAGGTAAGGTTCTACTATGAGTTATTGCAGTGGTTCTTTTAAGGGTCAAAAGACTACACCTTTACCTGAAGCCGGAACCAATTGCTATCTTTTATGTGATGGATAGCCGCGGATTTTATTGCACAGAGAATTATGATCAATTGGGTATGTTCTGTATAATAGAAAGATTTGTATGTTTGTTTGTAATGAATAGGCTCTAAAATGCTTTCGCAAGTGGAAAGCTTGCTTTTATAGGAGTAACTAGTATATTTTTTTCACGGAAACGGGACTTACGCGAGTGTAATTGCGGGGAAGACTAGCCTTCGATTGGGAAAAATATCCATACTTTTTCTAGCTGTAAGTAGGTAATCTCTGGTAGTCGTTTAATATTTATATAAGTATGTTTATCAGTTGACAAGTACCCGTAGTACAGGCCCTGCCTAGTTTAGGACTAAATAACCGTGTGTGAATTGTGTACCACAATTTATTTATTTAATCTTTGGTAGATAGATATTACAAAAAATGCTCAGACTGTATTCACGTTTATGGGAGTCTGCAAAGGAATTTGATAAAGTATCTTACTATACTTTTCACCAGTTTATTCTATTGTGTAGATAGCTATTGAGTAATTTTATTGAGTATTTTTCTCATCTAAGTTATACTGAATATACAAACGAAGTTGAGCTATTCTCATTCTAAGATCAATTCCGAAACAGCGAGAAAATCTCAAAAGAGACCACACGCCCAAAACGTACAGCTGATTATCTTTTCACGAAAAGAAATGCTTTCATTATAAAAGTAAATGAGCTTTATACGCATATAGTAATGTGAAACATACGAAGTTCCAACCTAACTTCTATGAATAGCCACATCTAATGCTGCTAACCCATAAAGCACAAGTTAAACAACATATTACGCTGTGTTACGGAGAGCAGCGAAAGAACAATCCACTCTTACTCTCGAACGATCCACATACATACAGACAACAATAAGATAGACCCCGCATTTGCGGGCGGCTCACCAAGCATAAGCTCCACAGCAACATAACCTTGCCTTCTTGATTCCTTCCTTTGACGTTTGTCACTAAAATAGACCATTATATATTACCTAGTTTTAAGATATGCATAACTATATTTTTTACAGACACTTATTTTGTATTTTGGGATCAAAAGTACCCTATGCTCTTCCTTGAGATACAAACTAAGTACCTGAAAAATTTCATCAATATTCGTTCAGCGGTTTACCAATGAAAAAGTAAAATAAAGAGAGTGCTACTTTCGCAAAGACAGACAGTCAAAGTTCGCAAATCGTAATATTCGTAGGGAAGTAGGGATGCGCTATATTCCTTTCGGCTGCCTATGTAACTGTGTTTTGTAACCAGTTACAAAAGAATAAATTTTCCTCTTTTCTGCAAACTAGTAAATATTTTAATGGACTGAATTCATAAATAAAATTTAAGCAATGAAAAGTCTTGTTGTTGATGTCTGTGCATATACGTATTCGGTTATCTAAACCGAGAGCCTCAATCACTTTCAAGACTCGATTCAAATCGATTTCGAGTATATCAAAATTAATCGATTATATCTATTGTAAAAGCAGTTTCGCTTATTCAGCGTAATTGAAAACTACTGGATCTGTTATATAGATGACTGTAGATAACGATAATAAAAAATGGCACCAATAATCATGGCCAGACCGTGAGTTTAGGGGGCCCTGGGCTACTTAGGGGCCCACCTAATTACTCAGTTCAGTTTGAAGCACCAACACAACGTAGACTTGAATTAAATGAATTGAATGGGTTTCATTAATCGCAGGATTCGCAGGGCCCCAAAACCTTACGATCAGTTTAATTTAATAATATTATAGATTTTTTCACATTATCGTCTATTTTTTACTTTGACTTGACTTAGCTGGGGCCCCTGGGATCCACGGGGCCCTGGGCTGAAGCCCAAAAAGCCATATGATAGATCCGGCCCTGCCAATAATGTATACTGTTAATGCCCCACGTTAAATGCCATTATGCGGCTCCGACTGTAGGTATTCTTAATTCACATAAAATTAATACGAGAGACGTTAATAGGTGTATCCTTTCACCGAAGAAAGTTCGTAAATATGACTGACTCAACGTTTTAAAATCAAACGTGGAACTTCTTTCTAGACTAAAGGCCGGCTACACCGGATGTGTGTGCCCGGTCTGTCTGCGTGCAACTGGCTGTGTAATGCGAATAAAAAATAAACGATGCGAAATTTCAAACTAAGGTTGTAGCCTACTTCTTGACTTTTCATGTGATCCATTTCCATATTTTTATGGGGTCTACTTTAGTGACCAAAGCAACTCGTCGGTGGAGATGGGCTGCTGTTTACATTTAGATAGTATTCATGGACGATTTCAGAGTGCCTTGTGATAAGACCAAGTGTATTTTTTATACCTACAGAAAATAAATGAATTTGAATTTAATTTTACAATGTATGGGGACACTCACGCCTTATTAGGTATAGGGGGTTTCATGTATATACTATTCCACTTTTCAACAGGGTATTCTTAGAACAACTAAAGATGAGCCACGGCCGATAATTCAACATTAAGTTCCCGAAGGGGCCGGAGTACTGTTACACTTTCTTATACTTTATACCCTACTTATATTTATAAGTTTTTTAAAAACGTTCCTTTACTACGAATAGAACGCTATTCATTTGATAACATAATAAAGGCTAGTAAATATGTAGACTACTTATACACTCACAATCTTATTGTCTGCACGCATTCAGTGTGTCCTAGCCATTAAAGTGTACAATGAGCACGAATTAATCATCATTACATTTCCGTGTGTTTCGTTTCAAGAAGCCGCAACAAGCAAATCATATTTGATATTTACTCCCATCAATCGTATTTACGTTTCAACAGTCGTCGAAATTAATGTTGATGTAACAATAAAAGTCGCATTATTGCAATTTGCAACGGCGATGAGATGCAACTAGCCCCCAGGCTGCCATTCTGAGTAATCAAAACATCGGATAGAAATAACTACCAGCAATAAAGCGAATTGTGATATTTGTAGCTAGTTCCAGGTTTTATACAGATTGACTGGTTTGAGCGACTTTGTCACTCTCACTCTTTTAATGCGTAAGTATTTTATACAAGTTCTGGCCTACTTGCATGCGATTCAGATGTACTGAAGAAACAACGTACCTATGTCAAAATCAAGACGATACGATAGCGATTACAATTACAAATAGACAATGGGCTCGATTCTGCATTACAGCGGCTAAACTTATTTTAGTTTAGTCCTGTCATTTTCTATCTCCTAGAAAAGAAAAGAGACGAGAGATATTTAGTCCTGACAAATTTAAATTTGTCCTGTCAACTAAGGCGTGTTTAGCAATTTTAGCGACGATGTAAAAAGGTCATGGATAAAAGTGAGAGATAAGCACGTTCATAAGGTCCAAATTATTTGTTTTTTACATGTTTGATATTACCCTTCAATCTATGGTTTGTTTCTGTCCTTTTTTTTCCGTATAACTTAAAATTAGGAATTTAAGCTGGTCTGCAGAATCAAGTCCACTAGGCCCCTGTTCTGACGATTGAATCGCATTGATTTTATCTAATTTGTCCTTTGAGTATTTAATACTCAAAGAATTTGTCCTTCAATACTCAAAGAATTTGTCGCTTGTCAAATAGCACAATGCCTACCATTCCGTGCAATGTGTGCAATGTGGCGTGTTACGTGGGAACCTACTACCATTCTCGGATATACGATATTTCAGTGGTGAAAAGATCGGTGTCAAAAACTGACCTGCGCCAGTATAAGTGACACCACTGCGTTAGTTACATAAATCGTAAATCGCAGAATCACGATAGCCTCAATGATTCGATAATATTTATTGTTTATGCAACGTTCCGAATAAAACAAAACGTCAATATAACACCAACACGTTTGTGCGAGAACGCGAGATTTGCATAACAATTATTGTTTTTGTTTTTGCGCGAAACGCTTGAACTATCACAATCTTCACAATGGGGCAAATTTTGTTGTAGCATATTTTAAGTAACCATATGGACAAAAATTAAAAAGGGGTAGTTTATACTGAATAGCTATGCCAGATATACGGGATTAAAAGGAACAGATGTCATTTTCAAGGTTTAATCCAACTCCATACAAAATTCAATTAAGGTCGTTTAGGGACACAACACAGAGACAGACATTCAGAGTTACTTTCTCATATTAATTCTGGTACGGACACTTCATTAGATGATTATACTACTTACTGACTTTTTCATTTTTCTTTTCCATTTCAAACCCGCAGGTCTCAGAACTAATTCTGAGACATGTGTAAACAGACCTGCGTAGGTATTCACGGAGACTCGATACCGTTTCCGTTCGATTCAGATCGAGTGAAAAATTTTCCGATGTCGAATCTATCGACTTCGGAAACTTTATTCTAGGCGTTTCTGACAGCCACGGAAAATTTTCCGAATCCTTATGTCACATATGACATTAGTCTTCAATACCAACATCAGCCCATCTCGAAAGTTTTCGATACCAACATCAGCCCATCTCGAAAGTGTTCGACAGATTTTCCGATATCGAATATCGAAGCTCCCTGAATACGCCTGCCGGTCCGGCGATGGGCTCACAACCTATCACGATAAGGGGTCCAATATATCTCGTGAAATGTGGGTATATCCAGTAATGGAATTCCTCTGCCTACCCCCTCGGGGATAAAAGGCGTGAGATTATATTTTATTTATATTTATGTCTTTTTCAATTGTTATTTGGAGCAAATATAATAGGGGCATTGTAGCGATCTGCCTGTGTTTTACCTTGTTTTGGCACTAACTCAACCTTTTTTGCCTCACTAGACGGTTTTGTTTGGCGGGACATCAGTACGTTTAGTCATTCAATTGATCATCGTTCATCGAATGACGGGCCTGTTGGCTCAGATGGTAGACCCTCTCTTCTGAGTCGGAGGTCGCGGGTTCGATCCCCGCTCGGGGCCAACATTTGTGTGCATGAACATGTCTGTTGGCTTCGTGTCTGGTCGTTTAATATTTATTTAAGTATGGTTATCACATGTTTGGTAGTAGGCCCTGCCTAGTTTGGGACTAAACAACCATATGAATTGTGTCCCACAAATGTATTTATTTCAATTTATTTTATTTATAATGAAATTATAATCACAAAATATCTGAATACCGACCTCAAATATAGCAGTCGCTAACAATTATATTCCTTATCTGTGTCTGAATGAACTATAACATCATTTCTACATGAAGATGCATTCTAGATGGTTACGTAATGCAATATTCTTTGGTAAAAGAACGTATCGCATTCACGAGTCACGAAATTGCTTTTAATCTTTCTTAACTAATTCTTACATGACATAATGAAAAGATGATATTAGTGCCAAATTGAAAGAATTGATAAATAACACCTGTACGTAACAGAAGATTAAGACGAAGAGAAGCGGAGGTCAGCTTAGTTTGTTTATGAGACTTGTGGTAAGGAGACACTAGTATAACAAGACCCCTTGAGGATAAATGTCAGTAATAAACCATCTGGATTAAATTACTTAGGAGATGTTACGACTGTCTTTCTCTTATTCTCTTTCTAATGGGTCACTGTCGGTTTCATGTTTTACCTTATATATTACGAACTAGCTTTTACCCGCGGCTTCGGTCGCGCACGTTTATTTCACCGTCTAAGGGTTTAATTTTGCAAAATCATTTCATAGAGGACGCCTACACTGTATAAGCTATCGATGTGCAAAATTTCAAGTCTCTAGACCCAGCGGTTTAGGCTGTGCGTTGATACATCACCAATCAGTCAGTCAGTTTATAATAAATAATAAAAATAATCTCACGCCTTTCATCCCGAGGGGGTAGGCAGATGTATTCGATTACTAGATATACCCACATTTCACGAGATCTATTGGACTCCTAAACGTGATAGGTGGTGAGCCCATCGCCGGATCGGGTCTATTTACACATGTCTCAGAATTAATTTTGAGACCTGCGGGTTTCCTCACGATGTTTTTCTTCACCGTCGAGCTAGTGATAAAGTCAGTTTATAATTTTATATATATATGTATCTATATTATCACAGGTAGATTCGTGGGATAAGTTAATACGTAACAACAAGAGTCATGTTGTCTAATGAGTTACATCCGGAGCATGCGCCGGAGTGGAAGGCATGTCGATAACATCTGTGGCCAGAAGTTGGCCTACATATTGTGATAGTAGTCTTCTGTGTTACGTGGTTGTCTAGTTTTGTAGATTAACCTGAGGCTGTGTCTACATTTTGTATACAGTTCTGTAGTCAGAGTCTCGACGGGTATTATTGGGCCTCCGCTGTCCGTCCGTCCGTCTGTCAGTGGGATGTATCTCATGAACAGTAATCTACACTAATATTGCAATAAGGAAAGATTTGTACTTTTTTATTTTTGTTTGTTTGTAACGAATAAACTCAAAACCTACTGGAGCGATTTTAAAAATTATTTCACCAATAGAAAGCTACAATATCTCCGAGTAACATAGGCTGTATTTTATTCCCGTATTACCACGGGAACAGGATCTATACGGGTGAAACCACGCAGAACCTTTAGTATGTAATAATCATAATTATTTATTTGTGTCAATAGGTAATAAATAACATATTGTAGGTCATACAAGATTTTACAGATCAGCTACCAAAGACCGCTTTAGGGTAGTGTGTAGACAATTAAAATGATCACATACTGTGTTTTTTTTATTGCCACTATAACAACAACAAAAGAAAATTAAAGCTGGTTACCATACAAGAAACCAGTTTGTTGTGGAATGTGCGAGTCCGACTCACACTTGACCGGTTTTTACATATCTTTATTTGGTTTCCATTATAAGATACGTTTACTCACAACAGGCCTGTTGGTTCAGTTGGTAGTGACCCTGCCTTCTAAAGGTCTTGGGTTCCATTCTCCAAGGCATATGTGAGCATAAAAAACGAATGTTGGTTTCAAGTAGATGTGTTTAAATTTATGTTCATATCTATACTTCTATACTAATATTATAAAGAGAAAACATTTCTATTTTTGTATGTTTGTTACGAATAAACTCAAAAACTACTGGACCGATTTTAAAAATTCTTTTACAAAAGCAAAAGTAGAATATTCCTGAGTAACATATTCTATATTTTATTCCAGTATTGCAACGGGAACGGCTAATGCTGTTGATTTTTTGTCGTTGTTGAAGAAATTTTTATGTAAATGAATTTTATTTTGTTGGCGTTTATTAATAAAAAAATGTATGTAATGATATTTAAACTCTTCAAAACATTATAAGATTAGTTGAAGTAATATATCTGTATACTAACATTACTTCTAAGGACTATGTTACATATGTAGAATATCTGGTGAAAAGTGGGTAAGTATATCCAGAAATGGAATACCTCTGCCTACCCCCCCCCCCCCCCGGGGATATAAGGGGTGAGATTATGCATGAATGTACGTGAGCCATAGCGGCCGGTTACTCCAACCATCCTAACTCCTTCCAGAAACAGATCAAACTTCCGACTACTCAGGACGTCCGCAAGGGATTCTGGTGTTCCGAGAATTTCCTTGCGGATCTGGGCAACGCCAACGCACTCAAGGAGCACGTGCGCTACCGTCTCCTCCGCCTCCATGCACGCTCTGCATAGGGGGCTGTCAGTAATACCTAGGGTGTGTAAGTGTTTGTTCAGTGAGCAGTGCCCGGTAATTGTCCCCGACACCATTCTCAGGCTGTCCCTGTCCAGGCGCAGAAGGCGCTTGGTCAGTTTCGTGTTCAAGGATGGCATAGCCTCCTTGGATTGCCTACATCCTGGCGTCAAGGCCCACCAAATCTCCGCTTGAGTTTGAGTGTGTTCCCTTAACCAGTTCCTGAGCTGGTTAAACGGGATGGGTACAATGGGCTCGGGTCCAATGGGATTCGTGTCAGAACCCGTGGACAAATATAGATCTGAAAGAAAATATTTGAATTTTAATTATAGCTAAGTACGATTAATACTAGCGGCTATATATCGTTATATTGTAAAACTATTGCTTGTTAGTTATATAACTGTTAAGGCATTTACGACTGCTATTATTTAATGACCCGACAGACAAAAACAAAACGGAACCATTGAAAAGAAAGCTTGCTCTGCACACGTCTCGATATGACATCACGACCATATATTACAAAACGAATGTCCAATAATGATATGCCCGAACACGTCGCTCGCGGAAACCCAAGTTTCTCCACATGTTATAAATATTCAGCAAACATATTAAAGATCTGTCCCTGAGTCATTATTCTGTTACCCAACCGTTACGGATCATGTGCGAATTTTTCTGTTACTATTGTTTGTGGGATTTTGACAAGCATCAATTAATTAAAGCCAGTTCGAATGATGTTACATCTAATTATGTTTTAATTAAGAATAGCACTTCCTACCATTCATATTACTGTTCAAATTCCTCTATAATGTAAATTTATAACACTGTAAATAGTTGAAATGATCACATCCCAAATATCAAGGCTTACGCAATAGGATTGTTGAGCCAGTAGTAGGTGTTTTACGCAATCAATATTTAGCGAGACTCTTACTTTATTTTCTATAAACATGTATAGATGTTGCAAGCATCTTTCTGGCTGTATTATGCAACGCGGGTCACAGCTCACAGTCCCAGTGTTGCGTAATGCACCACCCACACGGAGAAAACAACACTTTCTACCACCAGGCCACCTGCCTGAAGTGTTAATCAGATGACACGAAAACCACAAGTTTTCGAAGTATACTATTTCGAAATTAAAAGTAATGCTCTTTAGTTCATCTCTACTTGAATTCAGAGAACTATGTAAAATGATATAGTGTGTGAAGGTGTGTAATGTGATGTTCATTATTAAGGGCTGAACTGGGTTTGGAAAAACAAAAAGCTTATTAGTATGTTTATCGTTTTTTATGCAAAAAGAAAGTATTATAATATAATACAACTAAATTTATACATTAAAATTACTATTTACATAAATACATTTAGGCACCGTAATTTTTTGTCTACTTATAACTAGGTTTGTCGCCGGCAGAGCTGGTATCACAAGGGGAGCGCCCGCGGCGCCGATTAGTAGGGGCCAGCGGAATGGCCGGGGGGGCCGTACGACGAGCTGACGCCACCGGAGGAGCCTCCGTGACCACCACCGATGCTGATGCCGTGACCACCGCCGATGCCGCCGCCGATGCCGCCACCGTGTCCGCCTCCGATGCTACCACCAGAAATGCCACCACCAATGCCAGAGTCGCCTCCGATAGAGCCACCTCCGATAGAGCCACCTCCAATAGAGCCACCAGATTCCTTCTGGGTCTTGTACTTGATGAAGTAAACCTCGGGCTTTGAGGGCTGGGTGGGTGCGGCGGTGGGGATGGTGATGTCGGGCTGTTCGTCGGGCTTCTTGACCAGCACGTATACGAGGGTCTTCTCCTCGTTTTGGGCCTGAGCGGGGATGATGGGCGCAACGGGCGCGGGAGGAGCGGGGGCCTTGATGAAGATGATCTTGTAGTGCTTCTGGGGCACACCGCCGCCTCCGATCACTTGTGGGCGCTGTTCTTCAGGTTCTGGGGGTGGGACGTGGACGTAGATGTGTTTCTGGACGATAGCACCGCCGCCGAAGCCAGCGCCGCCGCCGAAGCCGGAACCGCCGCCGAAGCCGGAGCCGCCGCCGAATCCGCCGCCGCCGCCGCCGCCGCCGGAGGAGAATCCACCGCCGGACGAGAATCCGCCGGAGGAGAATCCACCGGAGCCGGAGCCGATGCCGAAGCTGCTGGAGCTCAGTCCACCGGACGAGAAGCCTCCGTGGCCACCGCCGAAGCCACCGCCGTGGCCGCCACCGTGGCCGCCGCCGCCGCCACCGTGCCCACCACCGGGCGACGGGTAGCTGTATCCCGCCTCGGGTCTGGCCGAGCCGAGTGCCGCAACGGCAGCTAGTACCTACGGCAGAAAACTCTTTTATAGCACTCGCAACAACCAAACAAAATGCACTGCTTGATTTTATTTCACACTGAACATCCAATTAATAGTTGAAATATAAAATTAACAAATTATGTAAACCACTGGAATGATTCGTTCGGTAATAAAATCAAGCAATCGCACAGTTCACAGTTCCACAAGGAAGCACGAGTGTCGACCGGTCACGGGACCGCGGGGCACAGGTCACAACACTTTCACTGCACTCGGGTACCTACCAAGAACGCTTTCATGTTGTCTTACGGAGGTCTCAAGGTGGTATGATGTACCGACTACTCGCTGCTCAGCTTTTATACTAGTGGATCGACGACGCCTCTCTCCCAGACTCTTCCTAAGATTCGGCCTTCGGGCCATACGAGAATTATGATTATAATGACACCCGTCCGATTCTTCGGTGAAAACAATGTGGATGTGGATGGTCAGCAGTTGACACTTTCACAGTCACACCTTATTGATTGAGATGTCATCTCGGTTATATGCGTGACATTTAATTTCCCATTGTTTCTTATGTCACATTTGTCAGCTTCCAAGAGACATTTTGGTTAAGATCGTAACATATTTAAATAGCTGTCCTCTTGTTCTTTAGTATTTTAATTTTGCGTAATATCTCAGTAGTGACTTTAGTTATTTTTCTATCATATTAGTGTAATTCTATCAAGTTAAGGTCAAAATTAGATACTTACATAGGCTCGCGTCACTCTTTAAATGCCATCGCTGTTAGTAGTTATCAATCATCAGAAATAATTATATTTTTATCACTCACTACACACACACACAATCCTATACCATCAATCGATTGAAATGATAGCTCAGAAAAGGCTTAGTCACGTAAATATCAAAGTAATTAATTACCTTGTTATTACAATGTCTGCGTACTTTTTAATTGAAAACATGCCGATTCTAAAATTCGATATACTCCTACTGTGTGCTTAAATGCTTTCCAACAAACCGTGTTACTATTTTTATTTATACTTAAATAAACATTAATTATATTGTGTTAGTTTATCTGGCGATCTCACTTGCCAAAGTAATTAAATTTGGAATTCTCAAAAATTCTCTAAATAAATATGTACAGTAAACATCTCATGTAGACTAAAAAATTTTTCCAAAAAAAATCCTTTTATTTTAAGTTCAATTTGGAGATATTATAATTCAGTTTATAATTAGGCATTATTCTGAGACATGTGTAAACAGACCGGGGGGTCGATTTTTGAATCTCACCAAGTGACTAATTCTCACCGATGTGAGTGATTTCCGAAAGTTCGTATTTTTGAAACTCATCGGTGACTTACATTTGTCATACCTATGATATCGATTTACGAGTGCCCCTACCCACTCGTAATTGAAATCACCATGTGATTGTTTTTGACAGTTAACGTATGTGACATCTGCCAAAAGTGCCAAAGTATGTTTTTCGGAAGAATTAGCAGCGGGGCTCGATTGTGATATTTCGTGATTGCGACGATTTATTGAAAATATAAAAAACCTCTCAATTAAATAAAACAATATCCAAGTTATTAGTAAATACAATTATAAAGTTAAATATACTTGTAAAACATATGCCACTAACAAATGTACATACCTTTTCTTATAAATTGTAAAATCTGTGTTATGTTCTCTTTATTCGTCCTTTTCTAGTGAATTAAGTGAATTTTTCAATTCAAAACTTTAATTTTCGTTTACATGACACTAACAGATACGTTACGTTTTACGATTGACCAATTTGATGAATCTTTTTTAAGTTATAGTATGAGAAAATAAAAACCGATATCAAGGGCAACACTATAACATCTGCGTAAAAAGGAACGTAACGGGAAGATTGTCTCTGACTGACATTGTAAAATTTCTGCATGTTGGTAAACATCGTGTGACTTTCAAAAATACGGCTTTTGGAAAATGGTGACATAAAAGTCATCGGTGATAATTTTAGTCACCGGTGATTTTGATATCACCAGTGAGATTCAAAAATCGCACTCCTGGTCCGGGCGATGGGCTCACCACCTATCACGTTTAGAGGTCCAATATATCTCGTGAAATGTGGGTATATCCAGTAATGGAATACCTCTGCCTACCCCCTCGGGGATAAAAAAGGCGTGAGATTATATTATATATATTATTATAATTAGGTACTGCATTTTAATAAAATCATGTAAATGGCATGTAATAGTGCAATAATATAACCCGTTTAACAACCCTTACTTTGTAAGAGATTATAACTTAATTCCAATACATTTGCTTACACAGAAAACAATAGTCACACAATATTTATAAAAAATGACCGCCTAATAGGAACCACATGGAATAGTGTCCAGAAGACTAACTGTATTCCTGATCTGGACCTGATCCTTTGACTTACATACTCGTATGTGCTAACCCTCTGATCACCTGAGGTCTCCACAAAACGTGCTTATGTAATAAGCTGTGGAGCATCAGGATAAATAATTTAATCTAAACTATTCTGTTTCATGGCCAGGGATTAGGGATTAGTTCAACTTTTGAAAATGAGTACGAAATCTGGTAATGGACTCTAATTTCTTTGTAACCATTAAACCTCTTAAGCCAATAAAATGAGACACAAATAATTTTTAATTGTTCTGTCGCGCATTGGAACAAGGTGCTTGGCTGAAAGTGAATTAGATAAAATATAGTGTTTAAGAGTCCACAAAATACACTTCTGAAACGTGGGAATTTTTAGAAATGCCATATCTATATCAACCTCTTAAGGATAAGGCGCATTATATAACTAAACGACGATTACTTAGCATGGATAATATCACCGATAAGTTCCAATTTACATTGTGTAAACCGGCTATGGCGCTTAAACCGGTCTGTCAAAGTTACAAAAATTTTACGAGGAAGGTTTTTTTTTATAAATGTAGCCGTTGTCTTTCTAATTGTAAATCTAAACCATAAAGGGATCTAGAAACCATTTAATCGAAAAAGTTGAGTCTTTTCCTAGTTTTTCTGAAATATTATTCAACCTGTAAGACACAGATTTTTATAATTTTTGATTCAGACTATATGACCGAAAAAAAAAACAGGGCAAGTGAAACGAAATACAATAATGCAAAAGAATTACTTAGCTCATAAAATAAATGTCAAGTGATGATGGCCGCAGAAATATCCGCGAAATTTTGTTACTTGAATTTCGCTATGCTGACGTAACTGCCGAGATGTTAATAGAATGTGTTAGTGTTAAGGTTGGCCTGTCAAATCTTGTGGCTTCATCGGGTATTCAGCATTAGGCGTCATCATCATGGAATTGTGATATTTCTGGGATAGTGAAAAATTCCAGCTAACCTCGTGGAACTACAACTAGATAATTGAAGTAGGAATGCACAGCTTCAATCACTTGATCTAAATTGCTTAAATTTGGAATGTAATAATACAATTCTCATGCCGTTTATCTCAGAGTAGGCAGTGGTATTCCATTTCTGGATATACCCACGTTTCACCAGTATTCTAGGTGGTGAGCCGATCGCCAGACCGTATGTTACACATGCCTCAGCATCTGCGGGTTCTCTCACGATGTTTTCCTTCACCGTATAGCAATAAATACGGTACCTACGTAAATTTAGAAAAACTCTTTGGTACAATCAAGATCACGCTAAGCTTGACACTTTGGACTTTGACGGCCCTGTATTCTACGGCGCGCAATATAAATCAGAGCTCAGCTTAAACTGGGAGTGTACATGCCCTCACTATTCGAACCCGAGCCTAACGCATGAGAGACGGTCTTCATAAACACAGGGCTATAATATTAATAATAATTTCTTTCGAATTCTCAATTTGTATTATAAAAATATATAAATAATACTGAACCCCATACCCTGTGTTGTGGAGTCCCTTTCGTCGAAGCACTGTTTTAATTAAATATAACAATTTTGAAGTGCGATTTGAGTACGTGAGTGTAGTGATTACTGCTCATAGTTATTGTCATGTCAAAACTCTTGCCCTCGGTATCTGAAAGTCAAATTATTTATTGTATTTCTGAAAGTCAATTATTGTATTCGTATATTTATCACAGAATTAAAAATTGTATTACATACAATGTTTAAAATAATTAGGTCCGACACCACTGCTTGTATTTTTACTATGGTAAATTTATTTTAAGGAACCTCCAGGTCTGTTGTCATATAAATCCCCGAGGGGGTGAAAGGCGTGAGATGAGGTTCCCGCTGTCTGTCTGTCTCTATGTATGCTTAGATCTTTAAAACTACGCAACGGATTTTGATGCGGTTTTTTTAAAAGATAGAGTGATTCAAGAGGAAGGTTTTAGTATCAGCATTGCATCCTTGCGACGCCTCGGCGGGTAGCTAGTTTGTCATATTTGCTGCATAATTGATCCTAGAACAGGAAAAAATATTTGAAATTGCCCCTTCGTTACGAATTGTTGATATTTAAGATTGAACCTATTCTTCAGCCGTTAACACGGGCGCAGAAACGATTTGCGGAGTATAAAATCAGCATCGGTAGTAGATAAAAAACTGGCTAAGTGCGAGTCGGACTCACACGTGAAGTGTTCCGTATCACTGTACAATAATAGAAACATCTTTATTGTATGGAACCCCATTTCACTGTTTACTTTTTATTTGCTTTTATAGAGGCCATAATAATACGTACCTATAATACTTCTGCCTTTTGCACCTCTTCTCTACTCTTTGAAAATTTCAAGGGTCTACTACACGTTTGTAACAGACGGACGAACAGACAGTAAAAAATTAAATAATTGTCCCCGAGGGCGTAGGTCATAGACATATCGATATGTCTATGGGGTAGGCAGAGGTATTCCATTTCTGGATATACCCAGCCAGGACCGTAAAGCCTTAGTAATAGGGTCATGTTTGCACCTTTTGAATAGGGAATCCCCATATATAAGTTACTCTATGAGGGAATCCTAAAATACTGGATAGGTTCTAGTTTTCCTTTCTCTACATGGATTATGACGTAGACTCTATCTACTGTTTTTGCCAATTAGTACCTTCGATTTCATACTCTGTAAATCGTCCTTGCACCCGAGATAACGACTTAAATGTCATAATATCGATTGACACCGGTACTATGTTATCGACAGACTATCTTATTTCGTGCAACACTATTTGGAGGTGGCGTGGTTTCAACTTTGACTTTTGACTTTTACTCTGATATATAAGACGGTTCTGTTGGATCAGTTGGTAGTGACCCAGCCTTCTTTGTTGGAGGTCGTGGGTGCGATTACCGCTTGGCGCCAACATTTATGTCGACGAACATGATTGTTGGTTTCTTGCAGGCTATGTGCCAGGTCATGTAGCCCCCTATTTCCTGAAAGATCACCGACCGATAACCAATTTTACGAGAAAGAATATTTTGATGTTCAATCAAACGATAATCACTGCCTGCAAATGCATAAAAGTACCAACGAGTTTTTGAAAACTTACGTACATATTTATCATTAGCTCGACGGTGAAGGAAAACATCGTGAGGAAACCCGCAGGTCCCAGAATGTATTCTGAGACATGTGTAAACAGACCTGGGGGTCGATTTTTGAATCTCACCAAGTGACTAATTCTCACCGATGTGAGTGATTTCCGAAAGTTCGTATTTTTGAAACTCATCGGTGACTTACATTTGTCATACCTATGATATCGATTTACGAGTGCCCCTACCCACTCGTAATTGAAATCACCATGTGATTGTTTTTGACAGTTAACATATGTGACATCTGCCAAAAGTGCCAAAGTATGTTTTTTGGAAGAATTAGCAGCGGGGCTCGATTGTGATATTTCGTGATTGCGACGATTTATTGAAAATATAAAAAACCTCTCAATTAAATAAAACAATATCCAAGTTATTAGTAAATACAATTATTAAGTTAAATATACTTGTAAAACATATGCTACTAACAAATGTACATACCTTTTCTTATAAATTGTAAAATCTGTGTTATGTTCTCTTTATTCGTCCTTCTCTAGTGAATTAAGTGAATTTTTCAATTCAAAACTTTAATTTTCGTTTACATGACACTGACAGATACGTTACGTTTTACGATTGACCAATTTGATGAATCTTTTTTAAGTTATAGTATGAGAAAATAAAAACCGATATCAAGGGCAACACTATAACATCTGCGTAAAAAGGAACGTAACGGGAAGATTGTCTCTGACTGACATTGTAAAATTTCTGCATGTTGGTAAACATCGTGTGACTTTCAAAAATACGGCTTTTGGAAAATGGTGACATAAAAGTCATCGGTGATAATTTTAGTCACCGGTGATTTTGATATCACCAGTGAGATTCAAAAATCGCACTCCTGGTCCGGCGATGGGATCACCACCTATCACGTTTAGGGGTCCAAAGAATATCTGGTGAGAAGTGGGTATATCCAGAAATGGAAAACCTCTGCCTACCCCCTTGGGGATAAAAGGCGTATTTTTTTTTATTTCCCAAAAAAGTAAGATAGCCACTGGTAAAAGAGTTTTTAAAGTCTATCAATTAGTTTCGGAGCGTATGCATTACAAACAAACATACAAAAAACTAATATTAACTTAAAAAAACTGCAAACTATTGTGACTAGATACCGTGTGTGAACTGTGTCCCACAATTTGTTCGTTACATAACTAGGCGATAGGCAAACGGGTTTTCAAAGTCAGTAATTTTACGTTACGAATGCGCTATGCGAAAATAAATGAATGCAATATGCTTGTTTAAATAAAATCCGGCCAATTGTGAGTCGGACTCGCACGCGGAGGGTTTCGTACATATATATACATATTTTAAGTTTTAACAATGTTAGTAGGTAAGTAAAAGATTATTGCTGATTTCTAAAAAAATGTAATAGTCGTAAACATCGTTTCATTTTTCATGTGATCTTTACATAGTACGAGTATAACATAAAGTTGGGAAGTTACTTCTGTAAGCTTTAATCTTTTAAACCACGTAACGGATTTCGATGCGGTTTTCACATATAGGAAGAGCGATAACGAGGACTATTTAAAACTATTCCTAACAAGTCGATAGCTTAGTACTTGCTGGGATAAATATGACAGACAGGGACAGCGGCACTGTAGGGTTTTCGTTTATATAACTTTTGTACGAAACCCTAAAAATATTGAATAATTTTAAAGGAAAAAAACTGTTAAGATGATGTTCCGTGCATTCTCAACGTCTATAAAAATTCATTACCTACGCTCCGACAGACTGAATCACCAACTTTCGATTTAAAAGTTCGCAAATATTGGTTAAATATACATGAACATTAGGTAATCAGTATATTAAGACTCGTCTTGTCGAATAATCGCAATTTAATCGTGACTCTCGTTGATGCCATCATGCCTTTCATTTTTAATCAGTCAGGTATGTTAGTCAGCATCTAGAATTGTACTGTAATATGTTTAAAGACTTTCGTAAAACTGTACTCTACCTACTACTACTCGTACCTAACCTCAAATCTAAATAAAAATTAATGGCTCAATATGATATCATAATTAAAATATTTAGCAGTTTTTTTATTGATGTAGGTACAAGGTTTGTATGCAAGGTATTTTGGGACATTCCCACGGGAAAAAGGAAAAAACCCGCCATAACGCCGCATAGCGCTTTCTAATTCTGTATATCACCATCCGTAATTTTGTCAAACTCAATTTTTTCTCAGCTCAGCAATCAATTCTTTGATAACGAGTTTTGATAACACTTTTTACAGAATGTAACTTAGAAAACCGATTAGTAAAAGGGCCCGTAGTAAAATATTTTTTATTCATAGGATTGCTAGTCGATTAAAGATGAATTTGTCCAACAAAGAGTAAGGTTCACTTGGAAATTATCGCAAATTCGCAGTTCGGGTTCAGGGGTTAGGCATGGGATTCCATTGCTGGAAATATCAAATTTTCACCAGTATTTATTTTGGACACCTTAACCCCTCGCGATGTTTTCCTTTTTTTTCGCGATGTTTTCCACAGTCGGTACGTGGGTATTTTTTTTAAAGATTGCTACAGTCAAGAGCTCGTACAGCTTAACACATTGGACTTTGTAACGTTCTTAATACAATCGCCCTAGATGCCAGACTCGCACTACAAGTGTAAAGCTTAATGTGCTCTTGACGTACAGTGTACATGCCCTCACCAGGGTTTTAAACCCGATCCTCACATTACGAGCATTCTATATAATTTTTGTTGCTTAACCTTGCAATAGGGCTTATCTGTTCCTCATTTAAAAGCCGTCCTAAAAGCATTAAAGTAGTCAAATATTCGTGTCTTAAAACTCGTGATTTATTATGACGATTTTTCTTGTTAAGTAACAATTTGATATTTGTTTATAACATTATACCTTCGCCTTTGGCTTTGGCTGGATTAAACTAACAACGTAAAATAACACTTATCCGGAGGTAAAATTATTCACGGAATAAGCTTTATTCGTTGTTGACCGAGCTCTCCCATCTTTGTACAGGAAGAAGGAAATAAACCTAGATAACTAGTTTGTAAGTTTAGGATTTGCTAAAAAGTACGCATTGTTTTTTTAATAGTTTAGGATGATCATTTAGCAATGATAGCATATTACGGCTAAAGAGCCGCTTCTCTCGATGATAATCAGTGGGGCTCGGGTTCAAATCCAGGCATGTACCAAATAGTTTTTCAATGCTTACGTACATATTCATTACTAGCTCGACGGTAACGGAAAACATCGTGAGGAAACCCGCAGGTCTCTGAATTTTGAGACATGTGTAACAGACCCGGTCCGGCTATGGGCTCACCATCTATCACGTTTAGGGGTCGAATATTCTCGTCAAAAGTGGGTATTTCCAGGAATGGAATACTTCTGCCAAGTCCCTTGGGGATAAAAAATTTCCTATTTTATTTATTTAAGTTTAGAATAAGTTTATCTAATTATAAAATTTGAGAAATTGGACCCATAAAAAAGTTAGTCATACTTTTGATGGACTACAAAGATTGACGCGGACACAGTGATGAGATAATTGCCTAACTTTGACGTACAATAATGGACCGAATGTGCAATACTGATGCATTTGGAAACTTCTCTTTTGGGCGAGCATTGTAGTTGCAGTCATTACCCATTTGTGGAGACCGTGAACGCCGTTCTGTTTGCAAATGGCCACATATTATTATAAGTGCTAGAAATTTGATTTTGGTGCTTATATAAGATTGGATCTAGCACTGCTGAGGCAAATGTCGAAATAATTAAATGGTTTGTAAGCTTCGCATGTAGCCGCCACTTTATGTGTTCTATTACGAGTATGGCCGACTGATACGAGTTTATTTTACAAAATTATTTTAATTTTATAGTAAAATAATTATATATTATATAAAAAAAATTTTTTTTTTCAAATAAGATTTTATTTATTTATGTGCTCACTTGCCATACTCTATTTTCAGAAGTATATTTTTGGACCCCTAACCGGATTGGAGTGTTGTTACAAAAGCCTCAGAATCAATTCTGAGGCCTAGAGGTTTTCTAATTATGTTTTCCTTCACCGTCGAGCCAGTCATAAATATGTACTTACGTAAGTTTTTGAAAAACTGGTATTTCTATTTCCCTAGAGGTTTATTTAGACGAGTGTCACAGGCAGACGTTGTCCTGCCACAAACAAAAGCATTACTAATCGAATCCAGATATAAATCTAAACCACTCCAGTATTAAGACAACTAAAACAAAAAAAAATGAAATCGGTCGAACCATTTTCTAGTGTTTGCGAGACTATTGCATGCCAATTGATTTTTATTATATGCATCTACATATAAATGTATAAATGTATTCAAGACTGAATACAGTAAATTTCTTTCTAAACTGCTTACTAAATTATCAGTTCGAAAAGCAGCCCAGACATGTTATTAAATAATTCGCAGTGAGAATCTGACAGTTGCACAATAGCATAATATCTCGTCAATTTGATTCGGAAAGTTCAAACTGGGTAACAATAGATGATTGACATTCGCCAATTACGGTGATGAAGCAATAGATTTGAATGACCACCTACACTTCTCCAATTAGTGGTGAACTTTTGGTAAAAATCCTTGGTCATCCGAAGTGTGTAGTATACTTTCAATTTCTTTCCAATGTCAAGTTGGACCTTGGTTCGGCCATGCAACCACTTAGCGTTTTGCCCACTTTTTGTAGAAATAAAAATAATATTTAAACTTGTATTTTATGATACTTGTTGGGTTCAATTGCAAATGGAAACGGAGTTCACACTTAGTTATTAACTGACTCAATGTAAGTTTTATTAGCAAACTTTGTAAATGTTAGAATATTGAGCAACAAAATAAAGAAAACAAAAAGAATCAGAAAGAAATGGCATAAGGAAACTAATTCTTATTCCATTAATGAAATTCTGAATTATTAGCAAAAATGTAATTTTACCTAAATTGTATGTATGTACCTGACTGATTATTATTTTAATAGACTATTTTATAACGATCCTCATTTTTATCTTTGTTTGTATACCTATCCTCTGACATGCCCTAATATATAAGCTTAAATTTTTTTATTATTTGACTATCTTTTTTTTTTAATCATAAATTGGAATTTAATTATGTTTTTGGAAATCTATTAATTAATTGTTTTATTACAATGACTTGTTTTCCCATGATTTTAAAATGTTTGCATGCCAACATTTGGTAAAATCACATATGAGTAAGTATATGAATAAAAATGAGCTTTACAATACAATTTCAATAACTCTTTATTGTAGACCAGAAACAAACTAATGTGGATAGGCAAAAACATTAATTAAAGTACATTGCGCTAACTTACTTTATATTATGCAGAAAATACATTTATTACATATAATATTTTATTATTTCGGTGCAGAGCGATAAAATTTCCTATTGTTATTCTTACTTAAAATTCTATTGCAGTCATATTCATGCATGTAGGTATGCATAGCTTATCTTCACCAATAACCCACTTAATCTGCACCATCCGGGGTTGAGGAGGTCAGACGCAGGTAGGGTTTCCAGGTTGCCAAACCTAATAGCAGGACAGACCAGCCAGTTTGGCCGGACATTTGAGTAAAAAGGCCGGACACCCTACATTTTAGAGGATTTTGTGTCTCAGTATTAATAGGTACGAATTTTTTTTAATGTAAAATCAGTCTTTTTTGATTTATTAAGATAAATATTGTTAAATTCTAATGAAATATAAATAAAATCGAATGACAAATCAGTATAAGTACTTTATTATTAATCAGTGCAATAAAGTCATCAGTAAAAATTGTACTCGTTTGCGAAATGTAAACAGCCTACAAAAGCCGGACAGACAGGCCGGATACCGTTTATTTTGGCCTGCCTTGCCTATGTCCGGCTTTATCCGGACGCCTGGCAACGCTAGCGCAGGATTAGCATAAAAACAGCATCTAGTAAACTTACGCAGCACAGCGTAGAAAAACATTTAATTAAAATGTTATTTGTTACCCAATCATTGGCGTCATTAATAATCTTTGACTTCCCCGTTATTATGTTATGAAATTAGTGTCATGTGATCATGTCAGGTCGTCTGGAAAAAATATTTCGTCACGGCGTTTATGAAACATTAGTGACCGTTCTTAAAAATCAACTAGCGACCCGCTCCGGCTTCGCACGGGTGCAATGCTGATATTAAAACCTTCCTCTTGTTTCAAGATCACTCTATCTATATAAAAAGCATCAAAATCCGTTGAGTAGTTTTAAAGATCTAAGCATACATAGGGACAGACAGACAGCGGGAAGCGACTTTGTTTTATACTATGTAGTGACTAGCAGGTCCCCAATTGCATTGCGTTTAAACATTGCCCGCCCTATTCATTCCCGTTCCCGTAGGAAATTTCAATAATCCCTTCTTAGTACTCACTTACATCATTTAAGGTACCTTTTTGCAAAATAACATGCGGTCGGGTGTGCACTGATCGATAAGTCAGTCAGCCAGTCAGCTTCTTGTTTTTTCCTTTTTTTAACAGTTCTGAGACCCGCTGGCTCCTTGCTATTATTTTCAGCACCGTCAAGTTAGTTATAAATATGTAATTAAAACTTTTTCATATCTCCGGGCGGAAAGCGGCAAATTTCGGCCCGCTGCTGTGCTAAACGAAATTGCCGCTTTCCACCTCCGTCGAGCAGAATAAAAGTATACACACCTTGGGAACTAAATAAGAAAGCCTCAGATCAGATGTTTGTATTGTAGACCTCGGCTTCACCTCGGTCGACAATTGATGCGAATCCATGTGATCCGATGTGATAGATTTAAATTTTTTTCGCAACATTCTATATTTATGTAGAAGACAGTTTTTATTTTACTTCTCTTGGAATTTACTATAGGTACTCTATTCTTTAAAGTCATGGGTACATAATATTATGCCCTTCTTTTTACCAGGAGTCAAAGCTATTTATCTTCAATTTTATGAAGAAACCAATTTTAGCTGACTTGTCTGTTGTTTAAAGGTCTCCTAAATTATTCCTTACGGTAGAAAACTCCATAAAAACATTTACTTTAAATTTTTCTGGCCAGATGGAATAATAAATTGGATCATTAATTTTGTCCTAACTTACAATGGTACCTCTGACGTCAGAAGAACGTATTTTATTAATTAAATGACTGTGGGTGGCTAATATAAGAGGCTCAGGGAGTTGTATTGTAACAGTATAACTATACATAACTCTATGATAGTATGAGATTTCCATTACGGTAGCATAATTATCCAACACTACTAACCCTCGCCTAGATGTTATTAAGCTGTATGAGCATACATAGTTAGAGTTTAGGTTTAGTTTGTAACTACTCCTTACTGTACTACTTTCTGCGACTACAACTTGTTTTGTGTGTCAAAGTTAAATAAATAAATAAATTTACGAAATCCCGAAAAAGAAACTGTCCTATGCAAAAGTAAAACCTACCTAAATGTACCTACTAGACTGATCATTTGTTTTTTATATTTTTGAAGCTCTGTTTTATGTATATTAGTAGGGATTCTGTTTCCTAAGTATATCTAAGACTACAAAGCATTTTACTAACAAAACGTTTTATGTAATTATCGTAATTCTAGGATGTTCCTCGTGAGGCATATAAAACAAAATGGAATACGATCTTTATATGATACTTATAGGCAGGAAAATTGAATATTCTACGCGATCAAATATCAAAAGGAGTCAACAGAACCAATTTTATTAAAATACAAAATTTTTTCGTGCCACTCATTCAAGGATGAGATCAAAATCTCCGTCACTAAAATTTTATTGCATATATGTAAAGCCTTTAGATTCATATCCGATGCAATATGAAGGTTGCACTGTATAAAAACGTTGCGTCATTGTTACCATTAAGGCGGTTGTCTTTTACAAATGCCATATGAAAACTTTCGTATCTCGGGTTCAAGAAAAAAATATGAAACTATTATCTTCTTCTATAATTATATAAAATGATAAACTGACTGACTGATTGGTGATGTATCAATGCACAGCCTAAACCACTGGGCGTAGAGACTTGAAATTTTGCACATAGATAGCTTATACAGTGTAGGCATCCACTAAGAAAGGTTTTTGCAAAATTCAACCCCTAAGGGGGTGAAATAAACGTGGGCGAGCGAAGCCGCTGGTAAAAGCTAATATCCTTAATATTTGGATTTATTTCGTAATACACAATTATTAACAATTAACTACAATAGGGTTGTGTCCTACCTAGTCAAATCAGTTACTTTTTACGATCTGTCAAAACGAAATTTTACTATGGAAAATGTACTGAAATAGCAAACCGTGACGTCATAGTTTGTAGTACTCAATTGCAGCACTTTTTTTGATTGATTTATTATTTTTAAATTTGCTATAATTGTAAATTGAAAATCGAAATACATATTTTGAGGTGTTTTGGGATAATCTTTTTGATGTATGACTACTCGCTATTTAATTTCGATGCTGTCAACTACCCAATTTCTCTACTAAACATAGTATCAATATGCCGGATTGTACAGAGCTCGTTACCGAGTTGAATTTAGGTCAACACACTTTTTATTTATGACGATTAATAAATTTCATTAAAGATCTTGTAAATACAATGTATAATTAAAAATATTAATTAAGGAGTACAATGCAATACAAATTATTATGGAGTATAAATCACATTTGTTTACATTTAGGTAGAGTCCACCGCACACAATAGACCACCGCGTATACAGGGCGGTCATACCTTCGTTCTTTTTCAGGAATAAAACAATATTGTTTTAAGAGGCCCTGATACGAATCTGAGTAATGTTGTTTTAGGCTACAAAACTTTCTTGAACTATGATAGTCAAATACCTATTGGAATCAGTCAGATCCAGCACATACATAGCTAGGTATATTTCAAAATAGGAGCGAAAAATATATATCCAACATGTATATTTTATGCCCAATTTCAGATGTTACGAGGCAATACAGTTAATGTTTATCTTGTATAACAAGCGACTGTTTATTTTGATCGTGAGAACATTCGACTTTTGTACCGAATAGCTAGTTTTTATGGATCCGCACCACATAATGGAAAAAAACACCTAGCTTTGTTGTCCGTCTGTCTATCCGCGATGAATAAGCTCGAGGTATCAAATTAAATTGATATCCAATACTAACGCTTTAGAACCTCATTTTGCTTTTAAAAATATCAACTAATTTAAGCAATAAAAAGATACGACCTTATAAAGAGGTTTAGTACACATTTGAGTGACCTACGATCTTGAAATAAGGTATTTTGGAATAAATAAAGACATAAATCGAAAAATAATAAATTTTAGATGCTCTGTGAAATAAAAATATTTTAAAGGCTAAGTTCACGAGGACGGAGTATAAGTAAAACATTATTGGTGCGGAACTCTCTGTGGTAGCTAGTTCTACTCTGGTTTATTCGTCTTTTTTCGCGTTTCGGAATTCCTCCCACAATGAAAGTTGTGCAGTGTCATATAAGTATTACCCCCCACCAGAGTGACGAAAACGTGTTTATTTATATAAACATTTACTGAACATTAACTAAATTTCACTAGTCTAATATTATAAAGAGGAAAGCTTAGTATTTTTATATGTTTGTATCGAATAAACTCAAAAACTACCAGACCGATTACAAAAGTTCTTTCACCATTAGAATGCTACAATATCCCTGACTAACATATGTTATATTTTATCTGCGTATTCGAAACGGGAACTACGCGGGCGAAGCCGGAAACAGCTAGTAGTCAAATAAACTGACAGTAACCGGATTGTTAGCACGTTACGCGAGGAATTTCTATTCTACGCATCTCTCGTGACATGACTTAATTGTGTACTTGTTCTGAGGGCTTGTAAAACGTAAAGATTATTCGAATAGAATAATAATGTATGGGATTGACGTTAGCGCTAGACTTGTCATGCGCGCGATAGCGCATCCACCAAGTAAAATTGACGCAACACTCTAAATAAGTGTAGTCAGTAGTCACTGAAACATATTTCTTAATAGTTCATATTAAGCGTATACCCCAAGGTTCACGCGGACAGATTTGCAGGCAACAGCTTGTGTTGTATAAATAGTAACCGAATTTATAAATTACATTTAGTCTATCCAATTTTGCCAAGGCGCAACTACTATCGGCTCAGTAATTTAATTTATTAAATTTCTATGCTTCGTCGATTTGACCCTATTTTATTATTTCTAGTGCCTACCTATCTGACAAATTCCAAGTTTCTTGGTGTTTCATATTACATATTTCGTTTCATTATTAGTTAGGCAGTGAGGCTTGTAAATGTAACGGTTTTCAAGTATTTTTTTAACAGGCCAACACTTAGTTACGCTCCTAGGAGCTTTTTTCTGGCAAGTTATAGGTATGTGAAGTGACAAACAACTTGTTGTCACTTCACATACCTACAACTTGAATCTTAAACTTGATATTGCGTCTCCATCTGCGCCGGCGAACTCCGACTGATTAATCGTCTGACACTTTTATCGTAATTAATCTACTATTACGATATCAGTATTCTAAGGTATTTCACCAAGTAAATGGAAACAGGTTATCGTCTATGCAAATTGTAATCAAACTAGGCGTAAAAGAACTTCTATCGTAAGGGATGTCGGTTCTGTCTGCGGGGATAGTAAAATTATTATAACCAAAAGGACTTTAAAGATAGATACCGTCTAAAACAGATGCATTATCGCAATAAAATTAAATAAAAGAAATGAAAATGCAGTATTTTTAAACAGTAGCAAAAAAACCGGCCAAGTACGATTCGGACTCGCGCACGACGGGTTCCGTACCATTATCTATAAGAACGGCATAAACACGTTTGTTGTATGGGAGCCCTCCTTAAATATTTATTTTATTTTTAGTTTTTGTTGTTATATACCTACCTAGCAGCAACAGAAATACCTACATCATTTTTGAAAATTTTCAACTGTCTAGATAACTAGGTTCTTGAGATACTGCCTGGTGACAGACAGACCGACGGACAGACAACGAAGTCTTAGTAATAGGGCCCCGTTTTTAGATATGGCCACCAAACCTACAATAAAGAATAGTCTTAACTAAACGGCTAATTATACAATTAACATTAAAAGAGTCGCACAATAGTATTGCTAATGATACTACTTTTATTAGGGGCGTGACGTTATTAGCTAACCTATTAATTTTGGAACCCACTCCGATTCTTTTACGATCCCATAACAGTTACTTTATTGCTAAGTTAAGTGCGACCAAACTAAACTATAGCCAGAATTTCGGGTGTGTCACCACCCTATTACGTAATAATCCTCAAGCTACGAAACTCTGCTTGAGAATGTCAGAAAGAAATACAGCTATAAGACTTGCATAAAGCTGTCCCTTTCTAATAACGCTTTTCAAATAAAATCAAATGTGTCTATTCAATGTAGGGGCTTAATAAGTCTTCTTACTAAAAGTCATTGCGATTCCACCGCTTACCGCGCACGGTATGTATAATTGAGGAGAAGAAGCGGGACACGAAACTCTTTAAAACATTATTCTTTTAAACAATTAATATAACACAAAGTACAAGTTACACGGTTTTAGTGGTTTGATGAACTGGAGGAAATTTAGGTGTATTCCCGTTGTCCCCATGGACGGTATCCCCATTGAGTGGGGACAACGGGAATTGAATAAAATTGTTAAAAATATTTTTGACAACCAAACCAAAAATCTGTCCCCATTGTAATAATAATTTTTTTTTATTAAAAATACCTGTTCCTTTTAAAAGTATTTTCAACGGTGCAGCAAAATTCTATATTATATAGTCAAACACCCAGTTCTCCTCTCCTCAGCCCGTAATCGACCTTTTGCTTAAACTTATTAAGTATAATATATCCATTTATACAATTCTGACTTCTGGTTTTTAACAATAATAATAAACTCCTATTGAATACTTTTATGGGTTTTACATGAAAGTTTTTGCGCCAAACTTTAAATAACAGTTTTTTGGCGCATTGCGTTGAGGGCTCTGGGGCCAAAGAGATTAAAATATAATTGGACATAGCATTAACATGGCATTGGGAATATTTTCATACAAAACTTTGAAGCCTGTTTGATGCTCAAGCGTCATGTCAGTTAGTATGAACGCGAGCTGTCATTCGGTCGAAATTGTAGACGACTTATTCCACTTGGAATAACTTTTGGCTTCAAATTTTCCTTGCTTTGTCCCCTCTATGCCCTATTATATTTTGAACTCTTTGGCTGGGGCATTGATCACAAACAGTTTGCGTACCTATTGGAATGGAATTGTCAATTTTTTAGGCAAGAGCGGCACAAACTTAGCAGCCTATACCTTAAAAATGTGCAAATCTGCCACTTGCTTACAAGCTTTAGACAGTGTCTGCACACCGCTTCGTTGTAACGCCGACTATGATTAGGAAAAAGAAATTGACATCGAGTTGCACGGATTAACAGTTTTGTACGATTTTAAAGTATGGTGCTAAGGACAATAGAATCCTATTGTGTCTGCATTTTGATACTTCACGGTGTAGGCTCATATTCAAGCGCGGCGTTGCTTATTTACTACAATACAATACAATAACTCTTTATTGTACACCAAAAACAACACAATATGGATACCAACATTAACTAAAGTACAATGGGCGGTCTTATCGCTTTTAGCGATCTCTTCCAGACAACCTTAGGATGGATGAAACTGAGAGATTAGAACTAGGGTAGACGGACTAGGGTAGGGTAGGGTACGGTAGGGTTTACTTACAAGGTGCATCGAAAACAAGGTCTTCTGTTCATTTTTGTACTGTCCACACATGGTAGTACCTACTTAAGTAACACCACTGTCATAATGTAGTCGTGGGCCAGCCACGTGGCCTAGTTTTCACTGGGACATAATATGGCAGAGTAATATTATTCTACAATGGTAAAGTTATACAAGATCGAGTAACGTTATGTGGAGTTAATCCATTTATTGATCTTTAAACGAATCCTTAGAAGTCATTTATATTCATATAATATTACTATAAGTCAAAGATGGAATTTATCTAGACAGTAAATAAAAAGTAAATTTATAAATCAAAAACTCGATTCTGTTGTATTCTGGTATTTATTATAATACTTAGTATTCTGGGTTATTCCTTGGTTATCAATACAGAAATTATAGCTGTCATTCCACGAATTACACGGAATTCTAATTCTGACTTCTCTTTGATCGGGCGTCAAGGAGCTAAAGAAGTATTCAATCACTGAGATAAGATAAGTATTTATAGTAAAAGTAACTTTCATTTATCTTGTCTAGTGCGCAGATTTCTAGTTTCTTTTTAATCGAGTCTCAAAATCTGGTAATAATGTGAATATTATTTAAATTCGTTAGTGTACATAATAATTTGAAATATTAGAATCTTTTCACACCACATGCTCGACAAAGCCGGATTATATATCATATAAACGTCACCGAAAGCAAGACATTATATCCCTTGGCTTTAGCCGGGTTATAATGTTGTATGGAATTTCATTATAACCCTAGGTCAATAATGTAATTTTCACTTTTCATAATCCTTATTGCTATGACAAAGTCTAATTTCGTTAAGCAAAATGTGGTGCACGGTCGTGGCCCCTTTAGGTACATAAAGACCACTTCCTCAAAATGACCGTTTCCCAAAATGTCCGTTTCCCAAAATGTCCGTTTCCCAAAACGACCGTTTCCTAAAACGTCAATTTCCCATAATGTCCGTCAACGACTTACGTTAAATAATTATTCGACACTGGCAGTTTTAGCATTGTCCAAGTGTCAAAATAATTTTGAGTGGCCAATACCATCAAAGCAACATCAAAGAAAAAAAGTACCTACGATTATTAATTCTCGCAAAGAGAATGCATTACAGACTTAAAAACTGAAAGCGGACATTTTGGTAAGTTGTCTTTATGTTCCTAAATGCATTTTAAATAGTGGTCATTCTGGGAAGTGGTCTTTATAAAAACTAATCTTTTTAAATGTTGTCATAATGAGAAGTCGACCAACTGACTTATAAAAAAAAAGCGGACATTTTGGGAAGTGGTCTTTATGTACCTAAAGGTCGTGGCCAACTCGATTTTCGAAAACCGAAGCCGCGACCAACTAGATTCGCACGATCTTCATTTGTTAAATCAAGTACCTAGGTCCTTTGATTATTTATCAAAGCCTAGGTCACGCCGGCAGACACACAAGTTGCTGTATCCATTTTATAGCTTTAACATTTCAAAAAGAATATCGAAAATGTCGAGTGATGAAAGTACTTTGACTCCAGAGTCTATTAAACTAGATGCCATAGGCATTGTCAATAATCTACTACCATGCAATTGCATTTTATGGTCTCGCATAAGGTGAGAAAAGTAGAGTATATAACTCGGGAATAAAACTGTTTTTGTCTTGGGCGCTTAAATCCCTCACTAAACTCAGGACTCAGTCTTAATTCCCTCGCCTGCGCTCGGGAGTAAAACTGGGAGTCCTTCGTTACGTTCAGGATTTAATGTCGCGCCCATGACATAAAACAGTGCTTTATTCCCTTGTTTATACAACAATCTACTATTGTATTCTACTTTTTTATATAAAATGCTGCCCAAAGTGAATAATTATAATAAAGACGTTTGTAAAACATTTTTGTTTTAGGCGTTTAAATAAAATGTAATTTAATAATTATTTACAAGAACGACTGAAAGAAATAAGAAAAGGGTGACTTTGCGTGACAGATTTTCATTGGCTGTTGTTCGGGACTTCGAATGGAATTTGTGGTTGGAAAAAGTTTTCATACTCTTGATTCTTCTGCTATATGAAATCGTACTCCACGGAAATCCGATCAGTAGACAGACCACATAAATATGTTCAGACAGAACATATTTATGTGGTCTGTCTACTGATCGGATTTCAGTGGCATGACATGCACCCTATTCACAACACAATCTGTGATCATTTATATTGTTGTTGCCGCTATAGCAAATACATCCTAAATATCCTTAAATATTATGAAAGCGAAAGTGAGTTTGTTTGTTTGTTACACTTTCACGCCTAAACTACTAAACCGATTTTCAAAATTCTTTCACAAATAGAAAACTACATTAACAGGGAGTAACATAGGCATACGATTTTACTCCCGCATTCCCATGCGAACTACGCTGATGAAACTAATAAAAATCACTTCAGCATAGTATATAACAAAGTCGCTTTCTCTGTCCCTATATCCCTTTGTCCCTATGTATGCTTAAATCTTTAAAACTACGCAACGGATTTTGATGCGGTTTTTTTAATAGATAGAGTGATTCAAGAGGAAGGTTTTAGTATTAGCATTGCACCCATGCGAAGCCGGGGCGGAGAAACCAACCCACAAAAACGTGTTTTTTTTAAACTTAGGAATGCGATGGTATGAAACCATTTGTGTGCGACTGTAACTTAGTCTTATCTGATTTTCTTAGATATATTTTATTACATCAATAATGTATTCTGTAATTTTTTTCGACCTCTAACATAGTGATTATGCAAAATTAGATGTAGATGTTAATTTAACGCTTGCGAATGAAATTGGCAAATAACTTCTTTAGGCGTACCAAACGCTCGCTATATTACTTCCTACTTTTACGTAATGTATAGTATTTTCTGTTTGTCTGTTGGTCCGTCCATCTATTTGCGTGCATAAACATGTTTATTCATTTAACGGACAATTACTTTACTTAGAATAAGTTACGAACGTAGGGAAAGTACAGAGGTACAGTGCGAGCTTCTATAACTGCTGTCTTGAAATAGTATTTTACACACCTAGGGAAGTAAAATAAGAAAATATGTCTCAGAGTACATGTAGGTAATTGTTGACCGAGGCGAAGCCAAGGTCTACAAACATGTGATCTGAGGTTTTCTTATTTACTTCCGGAGGTGTGTATACTTTTTTTCTTAGCGGACGGAGGCGGAAAGCGGCAACTTTGTTTAGCGCCGCGGTCCGAATATTTGCCGCTTTCCGCCCGGAGATATGAAAAAAATTATTATCTTACCCGGCTCTGACAATAAAATAGCAATGTCTTTAGACATTTTTGTCAAAGTGTAAAAGTATGTAAAGTCAAGTGCACGTGGAGCTTGTCACATTGGACTTTGTAACGTTCTTATTACAATCGCCTTAGAGGTCAGACTCGCACTACAAGTGTAAAGCTTCATGTGCTCTTGACTGTACCATACTTTTGTAAGAAAAATAAATAATGTTATCAGTTGTGTACACTGCTAATAGTAGGGTGCGTTCACACTCATATTATGAACAAATATTGACCCATGGTTGACGCTAAATTTCTGCGCTGCGCTAGGGTTTGCCCCCTGTGTAGGTACATCGGTACCACTGCATGGCACTGCCCTAGTTACAGCACTAAAGACGTTCTTACAACTTTACTCACAAATAAAATTAGCTAACAATTGTTTATTTACGCTTCATATTTATTAGCTTCACTTGTAAAGTAACTATGTACTCGTTAACAAATCTTGGAAGTGGAATTTAACCTACTTCTAACTGTCGTATAGACTTCAAAGTTTGCAAGTGTATGTAGTTTGGTTGCCAATTCAATAATTTGGTATCATCGAGTTGATCTGATAATGGAACCAGGAGATGGATAATGGAACTCTTCAGTGGCTACTCGCAAACCTCTCGGAGTTGGGCTCATTTTTTTTTATATAATAAAAATTGTCTCACGCTGTTTATCCCCAAGGCAGAGGTATTCCATTTCTGGAAATACCCACTTTTCACGAAAATATTCGACCCCTAAGCGTAATAGGTGGTGAGCCATCGCCGGACCGGGTCTGTTACACATGTCTCAGAATTCATTCTGGGACCTGCGGGTTTCCTCACGATGTTTTCCTTCACTAGTCCAGCTAGTGATGAATATGTAGGTACGTTAGTTTTGAAAAACTCATTGTGGTGCATTCCAGGATTTGAACCCGAGCCTTACTGATTATTATCATAAGAGGCGGGCTCTTTAACCGTAAAGCTATCACTGCTCTTACGTGTTTAGTTTATTACAAATATAATTTGTTTGAATTATCTTTTTAACACTACACGTTTTAAAAAAAATAAAAATTAATAAATAGCAGTAGCACTGTCTATCGTTCTAAGTAAAACATAAACCACATAGCTATATTCAAATTAAACTAACATCTATAAATTGAATGAGAACATTTATTTTTGTCTACTAAATACTAAACGTGAACGTAGGTACGTTCTTCCCACAGATATAACGAATGGTCTTTGACCTCCCACGCGAGTCCACAAACCTATTTTTAGACCATTTATTCACAAACAGTTTACTTTGTGCTTGTTACGTCATCAGGTTAAGTCAAGTGCGAGGCGGATTCGCAAAGGAAGGGTTCCATTCATGATACACTAAATAACAAAGAACTCTAAAGTGTAAAAAACCAACTTCAACGAATTATACTAAAAAAATACAGTTGAATTGATAACCTCTTTCTTTTTTGAAGTCGGTTAAAAAAGTTAGTCGTCCATTTGTGGCACGCATAGTTAATTCTTCGAGCACCGCTCGGTTTCAATCGGCTCCCGTAACAATAAAAAATCAATTGTGTTTTATTTTATTGGCTTAAGAGGTTGCAAATTTAAGACTTAATTATATGGTTTTCTCATGGATGCCATTTTCAGAACTGAACCAAATTAAAAAGGAACAACACTGGAAGTACCAGCTATCAAACATAAAAATAATCATTTATGTCGGTTCACCCAGACGAAAGTTCTGAGGTAACAAGCATAAAAAAAAACATACGTGTCGAATTGAGAACCTCCTTTTTTGAAGTCGGTTGAAAAATCATACACATCTCTAAAGGGTTACCTACTTGAATTTTTATCTAATATTGGTTTTTATAGCGACCATAGGAATACACACCCTGTGACCGTTTTAAGCGTCTACTTACTACCATTATAAAAATCGAGCAAAAATCGCCAAAAAATATTGTTATTTATAAGGAAACCGTATACAATTTCAGCATTCTACCTATTAAGGTTCATGAGTTACAGACAGACGGACGGACAGCGGAGGCTCAGTAATAGGCCTTTAGTAATAGTTTTAGGTCAAATAGGCTTTGGGTAGGGAACTCTAAAAATGGTATCCTTTCATACTATTTCAAATAATATGCAAATTCACGAAACTTTATTACGAGGCAAATAAGCGATTCATTTGTGCAAAGTGGACGGCGCCGGCACTACGACCAGTAATGAATTAATGATGCATAATGAATATTAATAAAATGTAATCTAATTTAAATATTTCTTTTTCTCAGTCTGGGATTACGTCATAGAGTGTGGAAGCTTTTGTTAGTTAATGCTTTGCAAATACCTTGTAGGGTAATAGAAGTTGTATAACTATCACTTCTGGTCAATTGGTGTATTCCTGTTCCAACGGTTTTCAAATTTTAATGCGTGAGAGATCTCAGCGCAATTTGACAGTAAATATTAATAGCCTCTACGTAAAGCCGTATACAGAAAGAAGGCTGAAGGCTTGTCGGCGCCGATAGGCGCCGATCGGCGCTTATCGGCGCTGGTCCATTCTACAGAAAGCAAGCAGATTGAAGCAGAGCGAGCAAAATGTCGTACGATGATTGGCGGGCGGCACCAGCGCTGACCGGCGCGAGTCGGCGATCGGCGCTTATTAGCGCTTGTTCATATAAATGCCTCCGCTGGTTACCTGCGTAGACCGGCGCCTATAAGCGCCGATAAGTGCCGACAGGCGCCGGTCGGCAAATTGGGTTTAAAGTAGAGACTGTTTAAAACAGATGCTGTCGCTTTTTAACACTATAGTCAAGAATGTGACAGCAAAAGAACAACTAACACAACCCATGTCTCTTTTCAAAACTAATATGATAAAATCGAAAAGAAGTTTTTTTTAATAACGTTTTCACAGCAATACTGGTAAACCGTTGTTATGGATATAGATTGGATCTTAGAGAAGTACATAGGATTCGATGCTGCCTTACAGCAACTTAACATATTTTAGTTTACTCCTGTCATTTTCTTTCTCCTAGAAAAGAAAAGAGACGAGAGATATTTAGTCCTGTTAACTTAAAATTAGTTCTGTCAACTAAGGCATTTCATAACGTGTTTCGTGCATAAGTAAAGAAGTCACGACTAAAATACAGCCTCTGACAAGACATAATTCGGTAGGTTATCTTCTATCCCTTTTCTTTTTTTGAGGGAACACAAAGACAGGACTAAACTAAAATAAGTTTAGACGCTGTAAAGCAGAATCGAACCCATAGCCTCCAAAATCACATAAAGCCTAGGGGACGCTAAGACCTAAAGTTCTCGCGGCCGGAGTCACGGAAAACTCTAGTAAGTAAATAATATGTTTAGTAAATGGGGTTTCATACTTCAATTGTGTTGTGAGTAAGCCGGAAATTCGATGTCCGTTGTTTGTGACGTCACAGGAAATGGGTTCTAAATAAAGAAAAATTGACTTGTCCAGCGGGATCTTTTCGATCAGAATTTCTTTTGTGATGACATAACAATGTAGGTACATAATTAAATTTTAATCAAGGTTTAAGGTCCTTTCGCGATTTTATTATGTTATACTGAAGAAAGTTAGGTGATTCATCGACGATATCGTAGCCACTTGACAGTGCCACAGATATTTTACGTATTGAGACATAATCACCAGTAATCTACGCTAGATCGAGTCAAGTATGGGGCCATGCAAATCCTGTATCTTATATTCTTAAATTTAATACTATAAATTCGAAAATGTGTTGGTTTGTTGTTCTGTACAGATCGACGGAGCTTTTCATAGAGATAGTTGGAAGACCGGGAAGTGAAATAAGTTACTTTTTATTCCAAATCCTGGACAAAGTTGCACGTAAAATATAGTTTTCTTCATGATCACGAACGGCTTCCTGTAATACATACGTAATTTCAAACCCATGCATCGTTTGTACGCACTAGCCGCGTACTAGCATATTAAATGTTTCGTGTAACCACATCTGTACGATATAGTTGCCGAAACATGTATCATTGGTACGGAGGATACATTAAACCACAATTTATAATAGTCGAAGCGCGAATACACCGTCTATCAGTGATGATAATATTATGCGATGCGCAAGGCACTCGCGCAGTATACCTACGTGTCACGGCAATCAAACTACATAATACACGGATAGTGCACTGAGATCACCGTAAACTTTTTACTAACTTTCACATTTCAACGCTTTAGATGTAAATTATCGTAAACGTAGAGTGTGAGCACAGCAATCATCACTACATAGTATAAAACGTAAACGAAAAATTTTTTGTGTGTACTTATTTAGACTAAAGGGAATATTAAGACTACTTTCAAATTTAATTTTTCGCAATATTTAATTTGATAAAGAGATTAATGTACCCATTTATTTACAAACATAATATATCAAGCTCAATATATTATGCAGGAATTCTAAGGTTGGACATCACTATAATATTGCATATATTATATTCTTTTTAGAGTTCCGTTCTGTACGTAATCGATGGGACCATATAGATAATACTACCTACACCCAAAGAGGTTGGAAGAAAATCATTATCTTTCCTAAAAGAAACTTTTTCTTTAAACGTCTTTGACTACACTTCTGTCAGCCTGTCTTCAAAGGGCTGACCACCCATTATAAGTACTTTGAACATCTAGTTAGGCATACTAGTCCACTATGTGATTTATTCAATTTTTGATAAGCCGTAACACATTATGGCGCACGGTATATGACAGCACAATATATTGACGCACGTCTCTGCGACACCGTGTGGCCATACTCTTATTTATCAAGTCTTTGATGATTAACGCTGCATCATGTACCGAATTATCAATTCTAGAGTCATAATATTACAAAATTTAATGGTTTATTGGGACGTCGTGACTGTTATAACACAGAACCGAACTCAGTCATGATATAAAATGCAAACTTTTTAAGAGTTACTTTACTACAGGAATGAAGTAGCTAAATTTTTTTAATTTGCAAACCGACATAAATCTCAAATTTATTATAGTAGGTTTAAAGTAACTATTGATTAAAAGAATATTGTGTTGAGGAGTTTCTTTCCCCGCTTCTTCTCCTCAACCATACATGCTGAAGCGGTGAAGTTGAAATGACGTTCAATAAGTGGACTTGTAAGTTCCTACTTTAAATAAAAAAAATTGACTTTGACTCTGGCAGTTATCTATGTCAAAGGATCAACCTAGCAATCCAGAGATGGAATGGGGCCAGACTTCTAAACGGTCCACATGGTTCTACTATGGGCGAAAATTTGTATCTGTTATTATATTATTATTTATATTATAAATATTGTAAAGAAATGTATTTTCTTTGTAAATAAATGTATATACGCAAAGTAGGTATATATATACCTATTTTTTATAGTGAATATTTAACATGAAACTATCGAGGAAAAAACTGTTATTCCACACATATTATTTAGGTATGCATTACTAAGATATTCCTATATGCTTACATAGACTAGTATATAGACAACAAAACTATGAAAACTTTGCACATACACACAAGTGTTGATATCGGGTCAGTAGGATCACTACCAACTCAACTGCATAGTCTAGTTTTTAGGTGGTATTGTTACCTTTTATTCTGAGAAAACCTACTGCATTACACTAGTCGTTATCGCTTATAGTTATGGCTTTTGCAGCGATTATGTCACACGATTTCTCTTGGGAGAAGATTTCTGCACCAACAAGATAATTCTACAAGTAAATACTTTGAATGTCTCGGGGAACCCTTGTGTGCTATATGAAATAAAAGAGACAAATAAAACAAGCGGAAGTAACTTCGTGAAACTAAAACCCGACTATGTTATAATGTAGCTTTATGTCAAGTAAAACGGACTATAAAAACGAATCGATTGACACGTTCAATCAAAGCAAAGAAATTGGTTGCTTTCAAATATCTTTAGCACCATTTATTTATGACCACTGATACAAGTCCTTTAGTCAGAATTTGATACCGACAAAATGCGTGGTATTATGTTATTTTTATTTATTTTATTTATCTTTGGAAGACTTACAGACTAATTCAGTCACTATCATGATCAATTCAGACATTACAGTAAATATCAAATGTAATATAAAAGGTAGGCTAATTACAAGTCTCCCAGCAGAAAAGATAATTTTGCTGTAAATTTTTTTTCTTTAAATTTCCAACTTTTATATACCATCACTACTAATAAAAATAGAAAAAAAGAAAAACTACAACAAAATTAAATAAAAATTTTGAAAAACAGAATGCGGCCCTGTGGAATAATTTTGAATGATTTGCCGATGATCGAGAGAAGGAAGACCGCTCACTGCGGATCTCGCCTATTACTATGCAATTCGCGAGCTGCACTAGCTTACTTTCTAATCTTCAGACAAAAGCTTGGATCGGCAATTCTAAAGCCCAATACACAGTACGTGACGTGACAAACGATTAGTGTACTGCCAAACTTATATAAGCTTTGCCTCAAAGTGCACAAGCAGTATTTGAACACTATCTCTCAATCCACAGTTGCTAAAATTTTTAGGCTCTTCATCATTTCAGTCACATAACATCCACTGCTGAAAAGAGGCCTTCTCATTATCTCCAAGAGCGACCGAAAGAAAGCGTCGGTTTTCGAAACGAAATTCAAACTAAAATTAACTGACAGACTGTTCTGATTGGTTGAATAAAATCATAACGCTTGTCGATAACCAATCAGAATATAAGATTTAACAGTCTATCAGTAAATTTATATTTATATAGATACGTAAAAATATGGCGTCACGTTCAACGTATGTCATAATAAGTATACTATTGTTTCGACAAAAGATTTCGCCATGGCCGCAAGGCCTTTCTATTAAGACGATATTGCCATAATTGTCACGGTTGGCAGGCAGAGTTGATATTGATTGATTGACAGAATAAGATGGTCAGCACGGCAGGGCTTGTGTGAAGGCTGCTTACTCTCCAGTCAGGCTATGCAAGACGTTAAGCCCTGTTTTGTGAAATGCTGATGGCTGTGGCCACTGTCCATTTACCTAACATCATCTACCAATCAGAGAAGAGTCCACGTCGGCATTTACAGTCCATACTTCCTCACCTACAAGGATTTTTTATGTTTGTTTGTAATGAATAGACTACTGGACCGATTTTCAAGATTCTTTTACCAATGGATAGCTTACTTTTCTACTTTAATAGACTACTGGACCGATTTTCAAGATTCTTGTACCAATGGATAGCTTACTTTTCTGGGAGTAAAATGGGTTTTAATTTTCACACGGGAACGGGACTTGGGCGGGTGAAGTCAGGGGGATAGCTAATACGTTATATGAATCGGCTGTTACGGGTTGATGACGATTAATATTACGGCGCAAAAATCGATTGTGTTATGCTACATAAATAAAGAATAAGACTTATGGGTAGGTATATTCGATCGTGTATAGGGTGCATTTGGCTAACGGAGAACTTGTCAAATACAGACTTTAACGGAAATCACATGGGAAACAATCTAGGTACTTATATCTTAGAATCAATTCAGAGGCGTGATTGATAGTATTAAATACTTACCGGTATGTACTACGATACAACCCGTAAGCACGATTGTGAAAAACTCTTTGGTATTATGTTCTCCCAATCCGTGGTGGGCTCGCGTCGGAGATTTTGGCCCAAACTTCCACAAGTGTGAGGACTTGGCTCAGCAGTGGACTGTTACGGGTTGTGGATAATGAGGCTATGTTCTGACCGAAATCAAACCCAGACCTCATGTATGTATGAGAGGCATATAAAAGGGAATTATTTATCCTGTTTAAAATATTTGCAAACTGTAAAAACATGAAAAGTACATACGTAATTTGTCTACGCACAGTTTTAATTGCTAGAGCTGTAAGCTGAAATTGTAAGAAAAGTAAGACACATTTCTATGTATTCGAAATCCACTAAAACTGAACTTACAAAACTAGGAAATTAATAATTAATGATGTCGGCAAAGTAATAATTATGAGTCAAATAAATCACTATGATCAAACAGGTTTAATTTACGGTGTTGCGCTGTTATTTATTGCTTTTAAATAAACCGCAAAATAGAAACGCGAACGTAAATGTTGTTTACGCATATTCTACTATATAAAAATAAGTCGGGTTTTCCTTCCTGACGATTTAACTCGAGAACGGCCGGACCGATTTCGATGAAACTTTTTGTGTGGGTTCGAGTGGGTCCAGGGATGGTTTATAGCAAAGAAAATTCAGCATTGCACCCGTGCGAAGCCGGGGCGGGTCGCTAGTTTTTTATAACTAAGTGTTTATTAATTCAATATTCTTATACATAGAAGAAAGAAAAAATAAATAAATATATAATAATATAATCTCACGCCTTTCATTCCCGAAGGGGTAGGCAGAGGTATTCCATTACTGGATATACCCACATTTCACGAGATACATTGGACCCCTAAGCGTGATAGGTGGTGAGCCCATCGCCGGACCGGGTCTGTTTACACATGTCTCAGAATTAATTCTGAGACCTGTGGGTTTCCTCACGATGTTTTCCTTCACCGTCGAGCTAGTGATAAATATGTACGTAAGTTTTTGAAAAACTCATTGGTACATGCCAGGATTTGAACCCGAGCCTCACTGATTTTCGGCCGGCTCTTTAACCGTCCGGGCTATCACTGCTTGTGAAAAAAAAAATATTTGTCCTATTAAATCTTAGAGCACAAAACTAAATGTAAATACTTTTATAACTTGGACAAAAAGGTCTATGACTCAGCATTGGATGTGGACAGTCCACAACCGCTGATATTCTGCCATAGCCCGTCTTGTCAAGGGTAGAACACAAATTAGCAATAGGTATGATATATACTTTACATGACTGATTCAGAAGTCCCTCGACAGACAGGATATTGTATTTTAGGGGTATGTATTGTTAGTCCTTAAATATCGATTCAAGCGAACTCTATTGGGACTACGTCTCTACGCGTCACGTCACGAGGAACTGTAAACAATCCCGCGCATTATGGCTGACGAGCTAGGCTGTGGCGCGTAGCTACCGCCGTATCAGCCGTATCAACTATACGGGGCCCCTGGGCCACGGGGGCCCCCAACGTGCGTAAGCAAAAATTAATAAAAACTTCCCATTTTTTTTTAACGTGAACGCCTGTCAGACCTATAACTATTGTCCCTATAGGCAGAAACTTTAGTGAAACTAGTCATCATCAGCTATAAATGATTTAATAAATCATTTTGCCGAAAAAAAGGCGAGGAGAGTGTATATTTCATTTGAATTGTTTGTAAATTTGTGCATTTTTTTTTCTTTTGTAAGAAATCTTTACCCTTCATAAGGGCCCCAAAACAAATTTTATACGGGGCCCCGCCAAGGCACGCTATCCCACTGGCTAGGCTGTGGCGCGTACCCATAGATAAATGTTTGCCAGAGTCTCTGAAAGTCTGTAACTTAAATATAAACCATAATAAGGCGTTATAAATTAATCTTCTTAATAATTTAAGAATTACTTTATTTTTAGTAGTCTAAAAGGGTTGACATATTTTAATGAATACATATTTACTACTTGACTATAAAGTAGGTAAAACTACATAATACGTATAGATGAAAATGCTCGAGCCAGTAAATAATCAGTTTTTCAATATTACGCTTGTTTCTGTACCAATTTCTGTTTTGACGGTTTCCTGCGTCTACATGTTGTCACATCAATTATTTTCATTTAATTGTAAGTGAACTTGTCCATTTAAAGTTGACAAATTTTAGCTTAGTGAATAAATATGTTAATATATTTACGACCAATGATTATGTTTGGCCTCCATTGTAAACATTGCAGTGATTTCGTAATTTAATTGAACAATCGAATTACTTTTTCTCATGATTGTACCAGCCTCGATATGGTGCTAACGTTTGTCAGAGATAGTGATCGCGACTATACTTGTCCATCTTGATCTCTGTATTGTCTTACGGTGATTGATATTAGGTCTTTTGACTTTCACTTTAAGGGCTGGTTGCGTAATTGTCTTATATTTTTTATTATTTTATTTTCTCACTTTAAAACACGCGCAAATTTTGTAAACTATGCTTTTAGCCTAAGATCCGGCCGCAAAAAAGTGTAGGGATCGAGTAAGTATAAGCTAAAAACCAAATTTTTACTCATATTTATGATCAGGAAAATATATATCTATAAGGGTACCCCTATCGAAATATGGCCGCAAGTATTTATAATAAAAAAAATATCTTGATTTTGTGGACGAAATTTCATTCACTTGTTTTTTTACATAAAATACCATCCACTTCACGGCAATATGCATAAAGACTCTGAAAAATCATGAAAAATCAGCTGATTTTTCATAATCTTTATGTATTTTGCCCCTTTATGTATATTGCCGCTTTATGTATAAAGATTTTGAAGTCTTTATGGATATTGCCGTGAAGTGGACGATATTTTATGTAAAAAAAACAAGTGAATGAAATTTCGTCCCAAAAATCAAGATTTTTTTTATCGATAATCCTTATAGATATATATTCTCCTTATCATAAATATGCGTAAAAATTTGGTTTGTAGCTTATACTCGATCCCTACACTTTTTTGCGGCCGGATCTCGTACTATTTACCGCGATGTAGCATTTTTTTCTAGTGTAGGGATGTGTAAAGAGGCTCAGTAACGCCAACGACAATTAGCTGTTATCAGCCTCATAACATTTTTGTTGAACTTATTTAATGAAGTATGTTAATAAATTATTTGATACTGACTTTCTTAATACATTTCTTAAAGTATAGTCAAAATACATACACAGTAAAACGCGAGTTCAAGGGCGGACTAAAAACGCAACAAAACCGATATATCTTTGGCAAGCAATGTAAAAACAATGTCGACTATTTACTATTGTATAAGGTAACATTAAGGGTACTGAATTCTATTACAGTAAATGAATGCGTCCACACTAAGAACTCCTACATACCTATGGACGAGATCTCGAAGGAACGAAACCCCAAGTCCTAACCCAACGGGATCTCGATGGATCGAAGACCAACTCGACGCTATGTAAGGTTATTAATCATAACTATTATTGTAAACCATATATTTACTACTAAGACATGAGATTAAAAAGAGCTGCTCTTGAGTTTCTTGCTGGTTCTCCTCAGGGTATTGCATTTGGAACAAGGAACTAACTCTTCTGTGGAGATGGGCTGCTGTTTACATTTAGACAATCCTCATGGACGAGTTTAGAGTCCCTTGTTATTAGACCTTTCTAAGTGTACTACCGGTCGACGCAAAACTACAGCAAGCGATGTCGCAAAAATGTAGGTAGGTCCATACTATGCTAATGACCCTTGGGCGTTGACCGGTTAAATGATTTTTGACATTTGACTTTTGATCGGGATCCCGCCGGAACGAGATCCCGACCAAACGAGAACTCGACCTAACGAGATCCCGACGGAAGTGAACATTAATGACTACTTGGCGCTACTTTGATTGTAGCGGCCGTGATCACAACAGCACGGCGGCGATGGGCTCACCACGATACTTCTGGACCCAAGACCAAAGCTCACTGACGAAAAGTGCATATTTACATTAATACCTCTGCCAAATGAGGAAATGTAGTGAGCGTGTTTTTTAAAAAGTTGTACCTATATAGAAAGTAAAACCAACACCAACAAATCTCAAGAATACTCTCATCTTATAAATGCACTTAATTTCGCAGAACTCACTCTGACTCAACTATTGGGGTCAGACGTCGCCCTCAGAGAGGCTTCCACTTTTATTACTGTAACTTCCGTAGAGCAAGATGATGTGGCCTTCGTCGTGAGTAAACAAAAGCTAATAACCCTTTTAGTGAGAACGGAAACAAGGTTACCAGTAAACGTTATAACGTAACGTAACGGTAACGTGGTTGCGCTTAGTACCTACATTGTGACGTTTGGTACATTGTGACATTTGATATATTTTTATTAGAATTCAAAACTGTCTCATTTTGTGCCAGTATTATTATTTAGAGCTTTTGTTAAATGTAACGAAAATGGCGTGAATTGCTTCGAGAAAAGGATGGTACGGCCGTGCCGTTTTTTTGATCGACTTGGCGAGGGCACTACCGTGCCCCCAGATAAATCAACGTTGTTTATTACTCTTAACAATTTTCTCTGCTTTACACACAAACATTTTGACAGATTTGGATGTTCCATTCCCAAGAAAATAAATAAAATGTTAGTTTGAAAAACTCTACTTTCTTAACTATATCGATAAAAAACGGCAATTTGATATATGAACCCCTAATAACTCATTTCTATCTTCTAATTTCTAAAATAAACAATGGCCTGCGCTTGGGGGGATTTGTTTTTTAAATTTAAAAGGCTCCCAAGAACCTCGAGCTATAGGTATATCCAATAAAAAAAGAATGATCAAAATCGGGCCACTCTTTCGAAAACAGTGGTCATCCATTTTCTTAAATATTTCCTAATATTTTGTCCGTGTAAAAACATGACGCGAAATGTCGCTGGTTCGGGGAACCTATATCCATTAAACAGATAATTTCCTTAACGTCCGGTCAGAGGGCACAATAATCAATAAATCTTAGCAACAGGGTTGGCGACCTGTCATTTCCATGGCAACGTCCCACGCACTTCCAGAATCGTGTTCGATATTCAAATTTCACGACGAGAAATCTGTTCCCGATTTTTTAGGCTTTATTGAGGTAAGAGTGTATTTAAACTGTAGAACCAATCTTCTACACATCCTAACTCTACAAGCCTTAACTTCACAAACTCTACACCATAAATACATGTGGCTTGGCCGTTTTGCTACCAACACATGAGCGTAAACATAAATTAGCAAAAAATGGGTATTTCCAGGAATGGAATGTATGTCGACATTTTCGGGAAAAAGGCGTGAGCGTATTTATTTGTTATCTACTAGCGGGTGCCCAGCGGGGCGTTGCCCGTGAAGATCCAGTTTATTCCCTTTCCCGTGGGAATTTCCAATAATCCCTTCATAACGCTTGCCTACGACGTATAAGACTACATACCTACCAACTTTCCAGTTTCTAGATGTTATGGTCTCCATACCAAATTTCATCAAAATCCGTCTAGTAGTATTTGCGTGATAAGTACCTACACAACCAGACAGACAGACAGACAAAAATTCAAAAATTGGTGTTTTGATATCTACACCGATAACTTTCTATACTACCGCTAAAATTTTCAAAAAATATTGCATGTACAGACACGGCCTCGTTACAATTTTATTATATGTATAGATAGCAAACCAGAACTTGAGACCTAACGGAGGTTTTAACACGACGGGGTTAAAGTAGTTTCATGCAATTGGCGAGAAGTCAAAATAAATAATGTATAGCGGTTAAATTGGACTTGAATTCTGCGCAGGCGCACTGCGCAATCCGTCTAAAGTTAAACGAATAAATGTGAGTCGCAACCGTTAAGTGCTGCTTATAAACTAAGTAAGTAGTTTAATTAAAAAGTCAATTGGATAGCGTGTTCGGCGCAATGTGTAAAATAACGTAATTGTATTTTTAAATGCAATTTATGTTAGGGCTGATTTTTCAATCGTCAGATAAACTTGATCTGGACAAAATATTGATGCTTTCACTCTGTGACACAATAGAAAGGAAAAGTGACGGATATTTATTTTTCTGATAACTTTTAACTGACTATTGTAAAATCTGCCCTTAAATGTCGAATAAATGAAAAATGAAAATGTTTTTATTTCTGTAAGTAATTAAAAATTACACTTAGAAAATTGTCAATAGTCTAATAACAAGACACTCTAAACTCGTCCATGAAGATTGGCTAAATGTAAACAGCAGCCCATCTCCACCAACGAGTTGCTGGTTCCAAATACAGTAGGTACCCCGAGAAGAAGCAGCAAGAAACTGGAAGGCAATATAATCTAGGCATCTAAATCTTGGTAAGACCTTGACTCTTGTTGATACCTTGCCTGGCCTTGAAGACGAATCGTTACTCCAGAGCGTATTCATCAAAATATATATTCCAAAAACCGGTCACCTGCGAGTCGTAATCGCTCACCAAGGGTTCCGTACCACCAAAAAACATTAAAAAATATGCGTTTATTGTTTAATCACTACATAGTATAAAACAAAGTCGCATTCTCTGTCCCTATATCCCTATGTATACTTAAATCTTTAAAACTACGCAACGGATTTTGATGCGGTTTTTTGTAATAGATAAAGTGATTGAAAATGAAGGTTTTGGTATCAGCATTGCACCCGTGCGAAGCCGGGGCAGGTCGCTAGTATGGTATATTTTGAATATTATTAAATTGTTATGATATAAAAGATACAGCTCTTTAAAGGTACGATTGGTGGAAGGATAGATATACCTAAGGACCAGTTACAAAAAATAGCACTTACTTATTTTTTAAATAGATACACAGTAAAGATTTTTTTCACCCAGTTGTGTGTTGTTCTTTCATAATCAGTTAGTAAAGTTATAAATCAAAAACCTCTCACCAAAACTTCATAAAAGTGTAATATGTTTTGCATAATCGTTCACAAAAACTTAATTTTAGCCGTAAGGCTTTTTGCTACATATCCTGTCTGCGAGAAGTGTAGGCGAAATGCTTTTGGCTTCTTAATAAGAGCTTATGCAATTTTCAATCAGTCATAGAAATCGATAGTGATTCATGATCATCAGGGCCGGATCTATCGTATGGCTTTTTGGGCTTCAGCCCAGGGCCCCGTGGATTCCAGGGGTCCCCAGCTAAGTCAAGTCAAAGTCAAAAATAGACGATAATGCGAAAAAATATATAATATTATTAAATTAAACTGATCGTAAGGTTTGCAGCCCTGCGAATCCGGCAATCAATCAAACCCGTTCATTTCATTTAATTCAAGTCTACGTCGTGTTAGTACTTCGAACTGAACTGAGTAATTAGGTGGGCCCCTAAGTAGTATTAGTCCAGGGCCCCCTAAACTCACGGTCCGGCCATGATGATCATGCGGTGTGAGAATGAAACACATTATCGAAAATACATTCCGTTGATGCAACTCAGAGATATTTTTGCGTTACGACGTTCGTATTGCAGTGAACCCAGAAATGTGTTTCGTCAACGTTTTCCGGTAGTTAAATGAGTTACTTTTGATTAGTCAAACAAAACGATACATGTTTCATAGTAAATATGAAACATGTACTGAGTACTATGGACGTGGACAGGATGTGATCGCTTTTTAAACCGTTGTACTGTAATTTCATAATCATTTCATGAAATTACTTATTTTTTTCTACATGCTTTAAAAAATAAAATAAATAATCTTACGCCATTTTTATGACCGAGGGTGTAGACAGAGGTATTTTATTTCTGGAAAAACCCACGTTTCACCGTTATATTCTTTGGACCCTTAAGCGTGATGGTGGCGAGCTTATTCGCGAACCGGGTCTGTTACAATGTCTTAGAATTAATTCTAGGACCTACGGGTTTCCATACATAACATTCATTAAGAATATATCTAAAATAATCTCATTTTAAATAACAAACCATTGGTTATTCGAACATCTATTATTAAGGGTCCAAGCTCCAAAGACCAAACAGGTGAAAAGTGGGTATTTCCAGAAATTGAATAACTTTGCCCACCTCGGGGATAAAAGGCTGAGTTTCATTTTATTTTTTACTAGCAGCGCCCCGCGGTTTCACCCGCGTAGTTCCCGTTCCTGTGGGAATATCGGAATAAAAAGTATCCTATGTCCGTCTCCTGGTTCTAAGCTACCTCCCCACCAACTTTCAGCCAAATCGGTTTAGCTATTAACGCGTGATGCCGTGACCAAGGGAAAAAGGGATTAATTTTTATATTTTTTATTATTCTAATTAGATGTCTCGAATTTCCGTACCACGTTTTTCCCGTCTATCTACATCATATAACGCTGCTATACGGCCCAAATTCTGAATGTTGTATCTCTAGCTATTTAGCAGGCCGATGAGTTATCAGTAAAAAGGACTCTCTGCGTCATACATAAGATATAGGTCTAATTTGCGATGCAATTTCACAAAGAATGATTAACAGAAGCCGTGAAAAGACTCGAGTCACAATTATAATTTAAACATCGCGGATCAAAATAATCTAGAAATAAATAGGTATTTATGAAGAAAATCACGTGTTATTTTGTAGTTCTTGAGTAGGATTAAAACTTTAAAACTTAACTGTCAGAATTTTTAAATACTATTAGGTAGTATTTAAATTGTTACAGTTAAGTTTAAGAGTTTTAATACCTACTACTCAGGAAATATAAAATACCACGTACACTTTGATACGGTTTTTTACAAACGATACTAAGTTTTTTACATGATCGAGATATAAAATAATTGTGACTTTGACATCGTAAAATATGACTAAGTAGTGTGACATAGCCTTGGCTCAATAACGGGACAGATTTCACGGGAAGAGTATACCTAGTCGAGTATCCATCTAAACTTGAAATCAAGATCTGTTTCAAATAAGGAATCCAGTTAGAGTCTTCACACAGGCATGTAAACAGTCAAGACGATTTCAAAGACATAAATAATATCGGAAATTAGCACCTTTTGTTTAGCACCCTTCACTTTAGCGACTTTGGTTAAGCGTTTCGTAATAATTACTAAATGCAGCTTGTTTACTTTTTGTCTCTAATCGAATTATACGAGTAGGTATACGCCTAGTCGATCGAACGACCTAAACGAAAAAAAATTCAAAATTGGAAGGAGTGAATTAACATAAAAAGAACATACGCGTCCAATTGAGAGCTTTCTGTTTTGAAGTCGTATAATAAACACAAAATCTTTGTAAATAACGTACATGACAATACAGGAGCTGAAATATCTGATAGGTTAATCACAATGTAACTAATCTCCGGATTACCTACATACACGAGTAAAACTCATTTAGACAAATATCAACAAAAAGATAACAAACCTCTTTGTAAAAACAGCAGAATGATAAGTGGGTCATATTTCTGAAATACCTAAGTAATTTGGATGGAATGAATTAATCTGGAATCGGAACAATTGTGCGCACTTTGCAAATTGATGTGCTGTTTTACTATCCAAGAGGGCTTCAAGTTATGGAAGATTTTATTTATATTAATTATGCGCATAGTTATAATATATAACTGTTCCACGCGATTTTTCCCTCGCAAGTCCCGTTCCTAGTAGAAAATAATAGCCCATGTTACTTCCACAAAAATAAGCTTTCCATAAGTGAAAGTTTTAAAAAATGGTCCCGTAGTTTTGGAAGTACAAATCTTTCTTCTCTATAATATTTATGTGGTTCATTTCGTTCATTTTCATTTATTAAATTCATTTCACAATATGACATTTTATCTGTTCGTTTCGTTTGTTCTATTCGTTTCGTTCATATCGTTCGTTTCGTTAGTTTCGTTAATTTCGTTCGTTTCATTCATTTCACTGACGTGGGGTTGTACCCTCCATTCTGAATACACCGAGTGTCCAGTAGACTATGGCCTCAGTAAGTTAGACACTTGCACCAACGGCCACGAATGGCCACATTACGTTAGATACCGTTTTTTCTCACCAAACCGAGCGATGAGCCAACTAAAGATAATCACCGTAAGACCACTCTGCTCAAATGCAATTGCATTGTTGCGTTACGTGAAATATTTCTTTAAAATTATTTTCGCAGTCATTTATTTGTAAAATGATAATTTATTACTCTGTTTCTTACCAACCTTTTCAGGACTAAACCGATGAACCGATTTTGATGAAATTCGGCAGGATGATAGTTTAGTTTTCATCACGGAAAATATATAGTTCCTAGGAGGCAGCAACCTAAACTTCACGCACACGAAGTCGCAGGCAACAGCTAGTTATTAATTATTAATTTATTAATTATTGGAATGCAATACCTCTGCCTACACGCTTGAGGATAAAAATAAAGAGTAAATAACCGACTTCAACTTATATGGTTTTCTCATGGATGCCAGTGTAAGAGCTGGACCAAATTTCAAATAAAAAAAGAATCATTAAAATCGGTTCACCCTGTCGAAAGTTCTGAGGTAACAAACATAAAAAAACATACAGACGAATTGATAACCTCCTCCTTTTTTGAAGTCGGTTGAAAAGGTCAGAATCTGTTTTAAACAGTGTACATCGTTTAATAGTAGCAGTAGAGTAGCAGTCTAATTTTAGGTTCACCACAAACAGTAATTTTTCTTCGACCAAAACTAATCAATTACATCCGTCGCTTATTCAATGGAAACTGTCGCAATGATACATCGAGTTCTTCTATTACTGTTCGAGGTAAAGAGTTGTTATGTGTCCTCATGACGTGTCTGGTGTGGGCGTAGATGCTTTTGACCTTCTTGAGTTTGTAAGAGCTCTTCATAATTCTATTTGCGCTTATGATAACATATCGGCCCGAATCTGTCACCGTAGTTTAAGAGGTACCCCTCGTATTACTACACTATTACAGTAGAATAACTTTGAATGTTAATATTAATGTAATTATTAACTAAGCAGCGCTTGAACAACTTTTTACTTATTTATCATTATTAAGTATGTACTAGCAGTTCGGTTTCACCGTCGTAGTTTCGTTCCCGTGGGAATAAGGAAATAAAATATAGCCTATGTTACTCGGGATATTGTAGCTTTCCATTTAGTGCAAGAATTTTTAAATCGGTCCGGTCGTTTTTGAGTTTATTCGTAACAAAAACACAAGTTTTTCCTCTTTATAATATTAGTTACTACTGACCCAGTTAAAAAACACTCTTTATGTAGGTATCTCGGATCACAGGCGTATCAAGATTTCAAGATGAAACATGTACCAGATTTAAAGTTAGCGCTGCAACTATACAACTATGAAAACCTTTTTGCCTATTGCGCACGAGGAGACAAAAAATAATAATTTTAAAATTGTTTTGGCTTCCATTGCTATTATTACGGCCATTAATATTAAGTTTTCTTAAATAGCTCTAACATACAGACAGCGGCCAAGTTATAACTCTATTATATGCATAGATACTGTGCAAATATTTCATCACGAGTAGGTTATGGAGATTTTGCGTGCCGTGATAGAGGCATGACTTCTGTTTGATATGGTTCAGTAGAGCAAGCACGAACGCGTGCGTTCAAGGATAAATTCGCATTTTTAGATCACGTTAGATTTTGACACGTGATTGCTAAAATTTATCATTCATTTATAGAATAAGATGAAATAGTTCATGAAAACTAAAAAAAATAGGTGTTTTATGAATAGGCAGGCGCAATAAAAATCAAATGAGCCCAAACTCGAGGTATTTACGAGTATCTATCCAGCGATATTCACATCCTGGCTCAATCATCAGATCCATAGTGTTGCATTGTCACCGAACTTACAAATAGGTATGCCAAATTTCATCTCAGTCGCTTGAAGATATCTGCTTAACTACAAAATAAAAATTATAATCGCAAAAGTGAAGCAATAAAAAACTATACATAGTATAGTATTCAGTACATTTTCCATAGGAAATTTAGTGTTTTAAGAGAACATAAAAAGTAACTACGTTTTTCCTAATTTCCAAATCTTGAATTGTCACATTTGCAAAGAGATCGTGTAGGAAACATGATGTTATGGCTATAATTATATAATTTGATTAAACCACGACTGTCCTACGCTTTATACTAGCGAAAAGGTTGAGAAACTAGGAAAAATCGTGAGATTTCGACGGAGATTTAGTAAAATCTTGTGTGGCACATCTATTATCTCTTTATCGCTGATGCGAGCGTGAGCGGACGCCGTGGCTTAAATTGCCTATTGCCTATCTAATATTGCAATCAGATGACCTGTAGTAAGCCGAAAAATTAGAGGCGTTTTACCGGATTCTGGAAGCACAAGCTACGTCATTGCGGTGATTGTTAGAAGGCCTATGTCCGGGGGGCCAATTCCACTAAATGTCAACGGTTATATTTGGATGACAATGACATGCCAATGGTCAGTCAATGGTGTTGTTTGCTCAATAAAGTGCCAAATTACACCATTGACATATCATTGTCGTACAACTATAACCCTTGACATTTAGTGGAATTTGTCCCCAGCACGTCGCGTCTTTCGTCTGATATGATGATGATGATGGTGGTCATCGCTGGACAAAGCAGATGTATAGGATTGTTTCCAAGATTGTTCCGTTTCTAAACAATAGTACGTAATAGTGAACACGGCATGTACCTCGTATACCCTTACTTTTTGAGCAAAAATGACTAGATTGTCAAAATAATAATTCCTACAAAAAATATACATCTTTTACTTTTCTAGTTAAAGAATGGCTCTTCAAATCGAGATGCTTACATTGAGTCGCCACTTTTACATTGATAGCCTTTGGATATATTTGACTGCAAATTCCGGAATATATCTTCGAAAATCAGCTGCTTTGCTACTAAATAAGTGAGCTTTACTTTAAAATCTGGAGTATCACCTAAATTCATACGGAGATTTTGGATTTGATTTGTAGATATTAGACTAGACACATAACCTACGAACTTCAGAAGAAAGAAGGTATCTTATGAATGTCCAAAATACTTTACATACAACATTACATTATATACAACTCCATATCAAAGGGAAACCCTGACATCGATATACAGGGTGACCTTTTTTTACCGTCTGGAAAAAAATGTGGTGTGATAGGTAAGTTTAATAGATTCATTTGGCAATGTTACTGAAAAAATATTTTTTTTCCCGAAAAATTTTTTTTCTCGCTTAAACTATTATACATTACTCAATTGTAGTCAATAATACACAAAACGAAACACGAAACAGGCTCGTAGCTTCCATTTATGCGAAATCTACCTACAACCGCCAGCTGCGCGTAGTACTGTGCGTAGTTTTCTAGATTTTGTAAATTGCACTAAACATGACTATATTTAACAATTAACCTCGTGTATAGCTTCGGCTCTAGGTACCTTATACGTAATATTTTTTCCCAGGCGGTAAAAAAAATCATCCAGTATATGCTGCTTCGTTAGTTACTTTTTAAAAAAAGCAATGGAAAAATTACAGACTGATTGATTGTTTACTTTTAATTTGTCTCATTGTTATTCTTTATCAAAATTTTAAGTTCGAATTACTCAATTAAAATATTAGTTATTCCTTAGTTTAGAACGTCTATTGTTGTGAATGTTGCGGTAATAAAGATAACTCGTAAAATATTTACAGCTTTAGCGTTGAGATTGTATTAGTGTATGTATGTCTTGTTGGTTATCCAAATAAATAAATAAAATAAAATAATTTCTCAGCAGATTTTTGCCTACCTACATCGTATAAGAAATCTACGGATATTTCACGATGAGTGGGTGAATCAATGCTTTTATATGTAAATCATAGAATAGTGTAGCGACATATAGCGACACTACATGACGGAAAGTTCAAAACCACGCTATCGAAGTTTTTTAATGACTTTTTTTATACAATGCGTAACAGAAAAAGCGCAATTCCCTATACCCCAATTAGTATATTAATATAAAAAAAATATGATGCAATCGAACTTTAGTTATGTCTAACCAATTTTCTTAAATATCGATTAATAATAGCACGATTTCCATAGAAAGCACTAAATTCAGCTACGATAATTAATTTTTTTGAAAAATTTAACACAAATTAAAAATAGCTGAAACCAAATAAGTACTGAACAAACTAATTTCAGGAATTGTGCTTATTCTGTTGTATAAGTAATAAGTTTGTATAAGTATTACACTTTTCCGACATTAACCGTTGGACCGCGGTCCTGAGACACGACAACCTCGCCTGGCGGAAGATCCCATGTCACGATAAAGAAGCATTCCACATCTGCTCCTCCATATAGATTTTCTTCTCTTCTCAGAAGAATTCCACTTCCGTTCCTCAGTAATATAATAATAATAATAAATTGTGGGACACAATTCACACACGGTTATTTAGTCCCAAACTAGGCAGAGCCTGTACTATGGGTACTACAAAACTGATCAACATACTTAAATAAATATTAAACACCCAGACACGAATGCCAACAGACATGTTCATGCACACAAATGTTGGCCCCGGGCGGGGATCGAACCTGCGACCTCCGACTCAGAAGGCAGGGTCACTACCAGCTGAGCCAACAGGCCCGTCAAGTTGTTATGCGAATATATTTATTCGCATAATAACTTGGTAACATAATAATATGCAAAGCTAACCAAGAAAGAAAAATATTGCATAATACCTAACTGATCTACACATTTCCACCGTAACATTTTCAACCTTCATATAGTTAAGGAGGTGACCATATAATTTAGTTACCAAATGAAATGTCAAGCATATGACAGGCATTGGCCAATCGTGGGGTCAAGGGTCATATGTCATGAAAGGAACATGTTAGAGTGTTAAAGTAATTATTGTGAAGCAACCAGATTATTTTGGCGTTATGTACCAAATGTATGCCTAATACTATGTCGTAATAGATTTTGTGTGAGCAAAGTATGTATGTGGTTTGATTAATACCATTGATATAGATTTGGCAGAGGTATAACATTCCTGGAAGTGACTAAATTTCAGTTTATTTTTCAAAATCCTGAACATGGCAGATGGTGAGCCTACTGCCGGAACGGGGAACTGCCCCCTAGCCAAGACTCTTAGCGCTAACGAAATGAATAATTTTGTAGATTGACGTGTATGGGATTGACATAAGCACTAACGCTTATGTTGCGCACGGGCATCCCCCGTGTGTGCTACTTTTCTAGTAAAATTTTATAGTCGAATAAAAATATATTTAAAATATAAATCTTTACTTTTGACCGCAAATAAAAGAATAACAGTGACTTATGCAAAAATCCAAAAACATTAATAAACAAAAAAAGAATACATTCAACTACATATAAAAAGATCCTGTCGCCAACAGTTAACAAGTGCTCAATCTACAAAATCATTCGCTTTTGTCGGTGCATCTTTGCTATAGGGGGGCAGTTTTACATGAAACAGAAGCACCAGTGCCTAACCTATTAAACTGTATCATCATCATCTCATATCACTCTGAGTCCACTGTTGAACATACGCATCTTTACATACTTGAGTTCATAGAATGTTTGCCTAGTAGACGCGGTCTTCTCTTTCAAAAGTGCCAAATCACTTTTGAGTGACCAACTTTCGAAACAGATCGGTATAAAAGACTTCTGCACTTGAGTGTTAGTTGCAATTTGCACGTCATTATTGAAAAAAAAGCCTCCTCTCATTCGTGAGGTCTCGGGTTCGACTCCTGACATGTATTAATGAGTTTTTCAAAGCTTCTATAAAAAAGTATACGTGGTATTTTAGTATTAATACAATAAGTTTTTTAAGAATTATTTACTGCGATAATTAAAGATTAAAACACAAGAAGTCAGATTTTGTATTTCGTCGATTTTTGACAGCTGTGATTTCCAAAGTAATTTCAATAGCCTTTTTTGATCTGTTTGTGTCTCTTTCTTTTGAAGGGTTTATTTTTTTGTCTCAAAATCTTTAAATCGTCAAAATTACAATTTAAAAAATCAGACTTTAGAAGTGACGTGTTACCTACCTGATTAAGATTATTTCCCTTTTAATTTAATAAATAAAAATAAACCAAAAATAAATAACTGTTGTTCACTTTGCATAATAATATTGTACGTTGAGCTCCGAAGGTACCTACTAAATTTAGCGCAAGTACTCGTATTAAATTTTAATACGATACAAACCCTACAGGGCAAGAGTTCAGTACAGAGCCATAACTTTGGTTTGTCATTTATTCGTTTCTAAATCGCAAAATGAACATTCACACGAGATGATTCAGAGGATAATTGCAATCGCTTATATGAGCAATATTGAATGATTAATCGACCATAAGATTCAATGTGTCGAATCGATTTTATGCATCTGGAAATTTATGCTTCTCGTTGTTCAAAGTAGCTACTATACAATTTATTTAAGCCTACTTACTGAAGATAAGTCTTTATATGTTCTTCATTATACAAGTTCATAGATTTTTTTCTCAAAATCTACATGGCCGATTTTTGTGTTTTGTTTCTTTTATTGTTATCTCTATATCTCTAATCTCTATATCTATAAAGGAAGGTTCTCCATTCCTATTGTTCTTTCTTAAAGTTATATATTATAATACCTCTGCCTACCCCCTTGGAGATAAAAGGCGTGAGATTATTGCTTGTATTTTTTTAAAGTTGGTTTTTACCTTGTCAAACACATTTTAACAATCATAGATATACATGCTCACCTTTTTTCCCGAGATTAGGCAAAGACCACAGATATAAAATCTTCTGAATTGGAAGTCTAATAATACTTGTTGTTACTCTATAGAGGGAGAAAGGTATAAACTAATTATGTCACGGAAATGTTTAGCGTTCCCACGGGAAAATAGGCAACAACAACCGCGACTACATTGTAGGACGGCGGCTTGGCGGTTACTAAGTAATTAAGAAAAGATATAGACGGTATTAATTTGTTTAGCTCCACGGCTTTCATCAGGAAGTTTCCATTCCAAGCTTCCTGATTGACAAGGGCAAAACAAAGAGAGGGGTCATTACCCGATACGACTACGACCAAAAAGATTAAAATATAATAGGACATAGAGGGGGCATTGGGAATATTTTCATACAAAACTTTGAGGCTCAAGCGTCATGTCAGTTAGTATGAACGCGAGCTGTCATTTGGTCGAAATTTTACTACTTATTCCACTTGGAATAACTTTTCGGCTTCAAATTTTCCTCGCTTTGTCCCCTCTATGCCCTATTATATTTTAATCTCTTTGACTACGACAAAGCCAAAATTCGTGGAAGTATCAATGTCAAGACAAAGTCAAATCAGAACATGAGCAAATTTTTAATACTCAAAGGATATTTTAATCAAAACCTATTTTTATTATACCTACGCGAAATAAGATTGTCGTCAAAAAGTTCTATTTGAAAATGTTTATTGTTTCGTAGATTCATCTTCTTATTTTTTTTTTGGAACTTCTTAGCCCCCGGTTTTGAATTTTCCTTCTCAGATGAGAACCTCGATATTTTAAAAATTTTAAGACCTTAGGGTCCCTCCATTCGGGATCCCCAGTGGTGACTAAAAGGGTCATCATGTACAGAAACGCGTCCAGATACTTGAAATAGGGGGGGCATTGGAGCACTGGGCAGCAGTAAGGATACTTCCCCAGCACTTGTTTCGTGACTCGACACGGTGGAAAGAATGATGGGATTTTGCGACATCTGAAAAATAAGCATAAATTGTTTTTATTCCCTCGCCTTTCGATAGCTTCTGTTAGCCCATAAATATCGATTCAAGCCAACTCTATTGGAACTACGTCTCTACGCGTGACGTCTCGAGGAACTATCAACTATCCCGCGCATTATGTCTGACGAGCTAGGCTGTGGCGCGTATAGTTAATGGATATAAATGTTTGTCAGAGTCTATAAGAGTCTGTAACTTAATTAAACCATAATTTGAAAGGCTATCGCGTTATAAATTAATCCAATATTACACTACTAACATTATATGCGAAGGGAACTCTGTCTGTCTGTTACCTTTTCACGGCTCAACCGGTGAATATTTTTCCGAAATTTTCGGGCAACCTTTCCGGACAACTTAAAAAAATATATTTCCCTAAACCTAATTTTTTATTGTTGTATCTGTGCATCTGTTGCGCTTACAAAAAAGTGTCATGAAAATGAAAAATCTTTATTTCTTTAACTTACAGTAGGTACCTAATCTGTAATGTGAAGTCATACCACGTTCAGGAAGAGCTCTTACTTTGGTTTTAAAACTCACCGATTGCGGTAAAGTGCGTTCCTTTTGCAGATGTAGTGGCTGATTTAGTGCGACAACGTTATTCATAGGGATCGACTTTTTGATCTCTTCTATGTAGCACCGCGAATTATTTACTAAACATAAAGATGATATCTGTGAATTACCATGGTTATTTCTAGATATATATACTAACTAGTGACCCGCCCCGGCTTCACAAGGGTGCAATGCTAATACTAAAACCTTCCTCTTGAATCACTCTATCTATTAAAAAAAAAACCGCATTAAAATCAGTTGCGTAGTTTTAAAGATTTAAAGCATACATAGGGATATAGGGATAGATAATGTAGTGATATATGTATATAAAAAAATACTGGCTGATTGACTGATCGATCAACGCACATCCTAAACTGCTGCGTCTAGAAACATTAAATTTTTCACAAGGAGCTCTCAAGCCAATAAAATAAAACACAATTAATTTTTAATTGTTACGGTGCATATTGGAGCCGGGCAGTGCTCGACGAATTAAATGACCCCAGTGACCATTAAGAACGGGAGTTTCAGTAATTCCCACGGGAACGGGAATAATCAATCAATGCGATTTCACCCGCGTAAGTCCCGTTCCCGACAGTAAATTACCTAAGATAGCTTTCCATTGGTGAAAAGTTTTTAAATCAGTCAAGTTTTTAAGTTTATAACGAATAAACTTAAAAACTTGACTGATTTAAAAAAACAAACATATAAAAATATATATCTTTCCTCTTTTTAATAATAGTGTAGATGACAGCAAAGATACTTACATTCTGAGACATATTGCGGCCTAGGTCTTCTTCCATCTCCATAATAAATATATGCAAAACTTGTATGAAGTATTGCGCACAGCACAACGTACCCGCTTGGTGACATACTAATTTTAATAACAGTTTAAAACCAAACTATAAAATTTATGAAAATAAACCGGCTAAGTGCGCGTCGGACTCGCGCACAGAGGGTTCAGTAGCTACTGTTCAATGAACATCAATGGGTATCGTAAGTGCACAAACCACATAAACACATTTTTTTGGGACCGCAAAATAAATATCACAACCGCATCAGTTTAATATTTTCAACTTTTAAACTAGTAAAAGGAAATAGTTATTTGAGGGTGAAAGGATTTTTTTTTTTATTGTATGCCCTAATAAACACTCTTTCAAATGTCGACTCCCTTATTACGGCAACTTTTAGCCCAAAATTTTAAATAGTTTTAGAAACCAAACTCGTTCCAAAAACTATTGCAAAAGACAATGCCCATGCACACATTGTTTCTTTTTGAGCCAGAAAGTTTTAGCAAACAGATAGACAGATCAAGCGGCGCAGCAGGAAAGTGTTTCTTTTATTACCGTTTTGGTACGTAACCCTAAAAAATATCAAAATAATTAGTGCAATTTTTATCGAAAACGCCTATCGCATTTAGCCAAAGAGTAACTATGTATTTGACTTCTACCAAACAATTAATCTCATATTCAAAACGATATATATGTATAACATACATAATTTTAATTATACTAATGATAACAAACAGGACAAAATTTGGCACAATCAACTTTAAAAAAATTCACGCACAGACGGAACCAACCACTATGTTTATGTTAGTCGGTTGGCTCCGTGCGGGAATCGAAGTCACGACCTGTGATGTAGGAGGCTGGGTCACGTTTTCCCATCATTGCTGGCAAGGTCAGAAGACTAACCCCCCGTTTCCCAAAGGCAAATCACTACATAGTATAAAACAAAGTCGCTTTCTCTGTCCCTATATCCCTATGTCCCTTTGTTTGCTTAAATCTTTAAAACTACGCAACGGATTTTGATGCGGTTTTTTTTAATGGATAGAGTGATTCAAGAGGAAGGTTTTAGTGTTAGCATTGCACCCGTGCAAAGCCGGGGCGGGTCACTAGTCAAACTATAAAATTATCTGACCGACTGTTAAATAAATCTCATGTTAAAGTTCTGTTTGATTGTTGAAAAGCGTTATGATTTTATTCAGAACAGCAAATGAGTCGGTCCACCCATATCCATGAAACAACACATGCTGCTCATCTGTTTCTGGTACTATTTATATGGCTTTTCTTCAGGTGCTTTGCCTGTGCCTATAGTCGTACTTAGATCACCCTCTACAACTATTGGTATACTTGACCATCCTTTATTTATCCTCCCCTGCTATCGTAGAAGTCTGTCAAAACCGAGCTGATGCTATGTTGGCCATCGCATGAAAACGCAATGTATCTCACAAGTGACAGGTACATGTTATATTAGATTGTTTAGTTAGTGCGATTTCCAAGTCAATCTGTTTATTTAAAACATCAAAGATTTTTCATTTGGATTTGGTCACTATAAAGTGTTGTTAAGCTAATTACGCAGGTAATACTTAATAGTCTTCCTGAAATTATTAGACGAGAGAGCAATAGAAAAGTTTTCTGTATACTTTAAAAAAATATATATATAAAGAGAGATTGCCGATCCCACAGTCAAACTGTTGACACAGTTTTGTGGGGCAATGCATATAGCATTAAGTAAATTGTATGATTATTAATTAAATAAAAAAATAACTTAAGACAGACGGTCCTTTAAGCAGGGCCTGAATAGTTGCGAGACTTGTTTTTTTTAAAGTTATGTTATTTGTGGCATTTTTTAACAAGTTATGTTTTTGATGGCATCAACCTATCAGTTATCATGATCACAGACTTATTGTTCGGTAGACACTTCAGCCAACTCCAACACAATTAACATCTTAATCCATTACATAACGCGTTATAGCGCTATTGCGCAGATAATGGCTGAGCTGTTTATGGGCCATTTAAGTCGTTGCAAGAAAATGACGTTGGCGGTATAACATGCGCCCAATGCCCATCACGGCGACTTTTGACTTCCATTCGTTTACGAATGGAAGTCAAAAGTCGTGAGTTCTTTAGAACTCGTAAAGTCTTGTTTTCAGCTTCACACTGGTTAAAAGAGACGTTGTACATTTTTAATACATGCTCGTATACACAGACCTCTGTTGATTAGGGCAATTAGAAAGAGACAGCTTTATGCGACTCATATAACAGTATTCCTTTCTGACATTCTCAAGCTGAGTTTCGTTGCTTGCGGATCATTCTGTACTACGGGTCATAGACTAGGATTCATTTAGCAAGTTATCCTATAAGTACACAAAATAGGTTAACGTTAAAATCTTATCATCTCGTATTTATTTATCAGCAATCGCGATCTTTATTAATATTGTGAAACATGGCGTAGTTTGGTGTATGACGGGCCTGTTGACTCAGTTGGTAGTGACCCTACCTTCTGATTCGGAAGTCGCGGGGTCGATCCCCGATCGGGGCCTGGCCTGTTGGCTTCGTGTCTGGTCGTTTAATATTTATTTTAGTAAGTTTATCACTTGTTTTTTACCCATAGTAGGTACACAGACAGACCCTGCGTAGTTTGGGACTAAATGACCGTGAAATTGTGTCTAAAAAAAGAAAGGAAAGAAAGTTTGTGTACTGAAACAATAATGATTATATACATGGTTTAGAACGACATTTGAGTTGGTCGCCATGAAAAAAACTAAATAAGAGATGTCTGTTAGTACGCTCATGCTAGCCTTAGACGATGCCGTTTACAACAGAACTGCTAAAACTGTACGTAATGTCGAAATTATGTGTCTGTGTTAATCATTCATTACTATGACTAACATGTATAGTTTATTTGTATCTTGTCCGAGTTTATGTTCTACAAAACACCTCGTTTTTGAATGTGACGAATATCAAAATAACCAATTTTCATTGTTTCACATCAGATTCTTAGTAACTATTTATCGAGATTTTTGAAGGCTATAATTTTCTAAAGAATAAACCATTTACAAAAACAAAAAGTTGACAGAAGAGACATAATTTCGTTCTATTCTGCTAGTAAAGAGTTTTTATTGATGGTCAAAACATAAGTGTTCTGTGATTGGATCACATCCACCTATCTTTCCACTAAGGAGGTAAGTACATACTAATTAATATAATTAACTTAAATATACATTTTAATGAACATGTTTCATATAAAAAGAACTAATTTACAAAACAATACACTTCCTCAAACCGGAAAACAACGATATAATCTCCCGATATAAAAAGCGAGCAAAACAGCTGATCGTATGAGAAAAATTCTCGTGAAAGTGAATCCAAATGAGGTTGACACACAAATGGCGATAAGATCGATCCAACACAATGGCCAGCATCCTCGGAGATTCTGATCGGTTATATAACTATTAGGGCATTTACCAAAGAGATTAAAATATAATAGGGCATAGAGGGGACAAAGCGTGGAAAATTTGAAGCCGAAAAGTTATTTTAAGTGGAATAAGTCTAGTACAATTTCGACCGAATGACAGCTCGCGTTCATACTAACTGACATGACGCTTGAGCTTTAAGCATGCTTCAAAGTTTTGTATGAGAATATTCCCAATGCCCCCTCTATGTTCTATTATATTTTAATCTCTTTGGCATTTTAGTACAGTGAATAGAGACCAAATAAGGGGGGTTACCTTACAAACGGTCCGGTAGTTCTAAATTTTTTACATGTTGTCTAGGATGGTTGTTAAGTGTTTAAAATGCAAAATGCACAATTCCCCCCCCTCCGCGCCCGCCACCATCTTGCAAAAACTTTCACTTCTTACTTAAACTTCACTTATATCTTTGTTTCGGTGCATTTTAGCTACAAAACAGTTTTATTCAATGTTGTAGAGAATAAAATTCCCTATAATATACGTGTTAAATTTTGTTTGTAGGGCAGATAGTTCACGAGATATGATATTTTTAAAAATATAAAAAAATACGCATTTTCCGGAAATTTTTCAAACTTATCAAATAAACAATATGCCGCTGTTTTCATTTTAATGCTTACTGCCCCCTCCGTAAGGTTGGTTAAAAAAGTATACATCCATTTTGTAGGTAATTAAATTCCCTACAATTTTTATTCTTAAAACTTGTTTTTCTCAAATAGGCCAAAATTGAATTACAGCGTTCTAAAGTTAGAAGTTTGAAAAATTTGAAAAAAAGTTTGAAAAAATGCGTATTTTTTTATCTTTTTTAAAATATCATATCTCGTGAACTATCTGCCCTACAAACAAAATTTAACACGTATATTATAGGGAATTTCATTCTCTACAACATTGAAGAGAACTGTTTTGTAGCTAAAATACACCGAAACAAAGATATAAGTGAAAATCTAAAAAAAGTGCCGATTTTTTTTCGGTTTTTTCAAGATGGCGGAGGGCGCGGAGGGGGGGGAATTGTGCATTTTGCATTTTAAACACTTAACAACCATCCTAGACAACATGTAAAAAATTTAGAACTACCGGACCGTAAGGTATAAGCTCTCTATTCACTGGGTTATTTACCGACGGACGCGTTACTCGCGCGGATTCAGGGCGTTTTCGCACAGGTCCTTGCAATTTGGGCTCTATTCTAATTACATAAAACTTATTTTAAAATCTTTTTATTAGCAGACTGCGCTGTGGCTGCGCGATTGCTGTGAAAATTCTTTCACCAGTGGAAAGGTACATCATCACCTTATAGCCTATATTTTACCCATATTTCAACGTGAACGGGAACTACGCGATTGAAACTAAAACATCTAGTTCAGTATAAATTGTCATAATTCCTCGTAAGAGAAAAAGTCGTAAGCTCAATATGTTAAATAGACTACTAGTGAAATATAATAATAATAATTTTGTATGATTTTGGGATTGTTTTTGGTGTTGTAAAGAAATATTGCATTGTACTAGATCCAATAATAAATATTTAAAAAATAAATGAAAGAAATCTATTTATCATTTAATTAAAATGTATTTTCTTAATCTGACATTTTGCGATGGTTCCACTTAATAGATTCACAATCCATCGCAAGCAATCAATACGCAATAGTAAATTTCATTCATATAAATAATATAAAATAATTTAAAAATTGCAATGTTATTTTGGAACTCGCAAATAATCGAAGTCTATAATATGGTGATGAATAAGATACGCCTAGCTATCTACCTAGTATACTCTGACCTACAGCCACTTAGTGAGTTCAATAGGTACCTATAGTATGTAAGTTGACCTCAATCTGCAATAAGATCAACTCATTAGTCTCACGGATGATACGCAGCGAATTGTGACAAAACGTGCTAATGGCCATATTATTTCTCGCTGAGGAGATTTCGGTCAAGGCTGGCTGCCCAAAGTCCCCTTTGCCCTTCGCTATTCTTTTTTAACGGACTTCGTCACGTATGTATCTTTGCCAAAAAAAAATTAACTGATTTTGAATATTTGTTTGCTTGACATGGTAAACCTCAAGGGTGGTCCCATATAAGTTTTTAAAAAATCTGATCAAGAACTTCAGGTGGAGAACGGAACTCTTTATCGGACACTCGCTATCAGTGTAATAGGTTTAGTAACAGTATACCTACGTAATGGATGTTGAATATGCAAATAATAGTATTTTTAGTGCTATTCGTTAGTCGGTTTCACTGATCACTAGTTACTGTAGATTTGCATTTTTGTTTAAAATTTTGGTTATTGTGGATCTCTATCTTACATTTGAAAAAGTTAATTCACAAAGAAAACGTGTATTTCCAGGCATAGAATATCTCTGTAAATTTTTATGAATGTTCTATTATAACAATCATGTGCAATCAACGTTCCCAAAGACTTCTGCCATGGTTCTCCCAATTCGATAGGAAAAATTCTGCGCGGTTTCACCCGCGTTGTTCCCGTTCCCGTGGGAATACGGGAATAAGTAACATATAGCCTATGTTACTCAAGGATTGTAGCCATTGATGAAACAATTTTAAAAATCGGTCTAATAGTTTTTGAGTTTATTGGTAACAAAAATACAAACATACAAAAATACAAATCTTTGCTCTTTATAATATTGGTATAGATGTTACACAATAAGCGCAATTCCTGAAATTAGTTTGTTCAGTATCGATTTCAGCTATTTTGTTATGTGTACATTTTTACCGATTAATGATTTAGCATAGCTGAATTTAGTGTTACCTACCTATGGAAATCGTGCTATTATTTCTCTTTATTTAAGAAGATTAGTTAGACACAACTAAACTTCGAAGGCATCATACATTTTTCATATTAATATACTAATAAATTGAAAAGATTTTTTCTGATGATTAGAATATTTCGTTGAGTATTCATGTGCTCTGTAAATTAAGTAAATACAAATAAGTAACTATTGAGTGATTGACTGAATGTGGACTGATTACAGGCATGTTAGAATATGGTTTAGATCAGAACAGTGAAGCAATCATCTAACCATACAATATCGTTGAAAGAGATCCAGTCCGAGCACGAATGCGGAAAACGATAATTTTGCTGCTAGTTAAAAGAAAAAGCAGTGATAGCCCGGACGGTTAAAGAGCCCGCCGAAAATCAGTAAGGCTCGGGTTCAAATCCTGGCATGTACAGTCAACAAAGTTGATAGTGTTACATGACCAGAAACTAAGATTCAGTTTTCTCTTAAAGCCTTAAATGTATTTGTAGTTTTTTTTTGGAAATTATAGGGATCAAAGATACCTTTTGAAATAAACAATAATGAATAAGATTTAGTTATGACTACCGCAGAAAAATGAGTTCTTAGTTACTGGCCATGTAACCCTAACAACTTTGTTGACTGTACCAATGAGTATTTCAAAACTTACACGTACATATTTATCACTAGCTCGACGGTGAAGGAAAACATCGTGAGGAAACCCACAGGTCTCAGAATTAATTCTGAGATATGTGTAAACAGACCCCGTCCGGCGATGGGCTCACCACCTATCTCGTTTAGTTGTCCAATATATCCCGTGAATTGTGGGTATATCCAGTAATGGAATACCTCTGCCTACCCCCTCGGGGATAAAAAAGGCGTGAGATTATATTATTATTATTAAAAGAAAAACTTTCCAAGTGCGAGCAGGCACAGTCTGAAGGGGGGGGGGGGGGGGGGTGACATGACCCCCCAAAATCTAAGGTCAAATTGAAAAATCTCAAAAATTTGCCAAATAATAAAAGGAATTTCTACGCTTAGGCGTGTAGTTCGAGTTAATATGTTACAAGAGCGATTAACAGGTAGGTATAGCTCTTCTCAGCATTCACCCGTAAATAGTACAGTCAAGAGCACGCTAAGCTTGACACTTTGGACTTTGACCCGGCCCTGTATTCTATGGCGCGCAGTATAAATCAGAGCTCAGCTTAAACTGGTAGTGTCAAGCTTGACTTGCTCTGGACTGTACCTGACGTCTCAGATACTATCACCCGATTCGCAAATACAAAAAGACGACTTCCATTTGTTTTATAGGTAATGTATAAAATAAAATTGTGTCTTGTGCAATAATGTTTATTTTATTCCATATACCTATTTTTTATTAGTGTAGTGAGTGACCCCCCCAAATTTCAGGCTGCGACCGCGCCTGAGTGCGAGTCGCAGTGCAGGCAGAGCTTTGTACCTTTTCTATAAAATTAAATATTTAAAGGTGTTATCAACAAGCGATACAATACTGATGAATGATGAATCGCCTAAATTCGTAAAGGATTTTTGCTGATTACTAAACTGTGGTATTTAGAGACATCGTTTTTATTGTCTTGTAATGTGATTTTAAATATATTTCTATTCTATAAACGTGTATATTTAGATGTTTCGCCTTTCAAACGGCTGAACCAATTTGGCTAAAAGTTGGGGAGGTAGCTTAGAACCAGGAGACGGACATAGGATACTTTTTATTCCGATATTACCACGGGAACGGGAACTACGCGGGAATGGGAACGGGAACAACGCGGGAACGGGAACTATGCGGGTGAAACGGCGAGGCGCTGCTAGTATATCATAAATTCTACTCATAATATATTTTGTAATGTGAAATTTAAGCCTTCTCATAACGATACCCAACTAAACTTAATGTTAATAATACCAGTATAACGTTTTGTAAAATTTAATATAGGTATATTATTTTAAATCATAAATTTGGAGCAGCAATATGTAAAACTTTTCTAAATTACAGCTCGATAGCATTAGTAGCTACTGTAAGTAAATGTTTCTTTATTTTATTACCATTTTGGTACGGAACCCTAGATCGGTATCGTATTTGCACAATGACCTAAGACAGTTTCACCGCAGCACAACCAAATAAGTAACAAACTTGCGGCATCATACACAAATAAAAGGTATTTTGTATTCGGAGCGAACAAAACGTTGAGATACAAATAGGTTTCCGTTACTACATTTTATGTAACTAGCAAACACTCGTAGATGCTACTGGAATATTGATGGCGTCTAGTTACATGAAAGTGTGACGTGTCATTTACGTGTTGCAGTAAATTGGTTCCGTCTCCCGATAACTTCTATTTGTAATGATCTCATCAAACCAGCTGTTGGATTGGAAATGTGCCCATCTCTTACTCGTTGAAGTGCTTTGTTCGTTGCTTCAAAAGTTACTGGCATTTTTGCTATAGCATTGTAAATGGTCATAATATGTCTGTGTCTTCGCCCATACATTGCGATCTGAAGGGAAGTTATGACAATCCTTATGAAGAAAATTCTCAGGGTGGGATCATTCCACAGTTTCGTATAGGCTCTGCATAAAATTTTACTAGCCGTGTGTTAAGTCTGTCCCGTAATGTATTTACAAAAAAGCATACCGGCAGATTACTGGTCTCATCTCTACACATCTCTACAGTAAAAATAAAGAAATAAATAATCTCATGCCTTTTATTTGTTTAATTATTTATTTAATGGTCGGAAGACCAACAGCTACAAAACAGATCTAAACACTTAATTAAGTAAAAACGAAGCCAATGACAGGTCTTCACAGATAACAATACAATGGAAGAAAAAACTCATTTTTGCACACTTGATGCACAGTACGTACTTATTAACTATCACAATATAAAAATAAGTTTAAAGATTGATAATTTACTCAGGTACTTACATAGTAATTATCTGTTAATTAAAAAACAAATTGCTTAACGTGCGCTTTGCCGCCATACAACCGGTACCGAAAAGATCCAGCTCCAATTCTTCGCATCGCACAGTATGTTAAAAGTTCTGCTTGCCCGCCAAATAAAGGTGTTCTGCCGATACCTAGTCGAAGCTACAGGAAGAAATAGTGGTGCACTGTAGCGCAGAATCCTGCACGGGACTTTATGCATTATTTTCTCTAAAAGTTCTGGACAGTCGATAGCAGCGGAGGCGATCTTTAAGAGAAGTACCATATCAGATAATTCGCGTCTTTTATCCAGTGGAAGTAGGTGATGCTTCTTACTTTTTCTTTTTATCCCCGACGGGTTAGGCAGAGGTATTAAATTTTTGGATATACCCACTTTTCACGAGATGTTCTTTGGACCCTAAACGTGATAGGCGGAGAGCCCATCGCCGGACCGGGTTCTGTTACACATGCCTCAGAACTAATTTTGGGACCTGCGGGATTCCTCACGATGTTTTCCTTCACCGTAGAGCTAGTGATAAATATGTACGTGAGTTTTGAAAAACTCATTGGTAGGTACATAATATGCCAGGATTCAAACAAGAGCCTTGCAGATTATCATCATCTGAAGCAGGCTCTTTAACGGTAAAGCTATCACTGCCTTTCTCTAAAGTACTTAAACATTGTATAGCTTACTTAGATCTTATAGTATATTAAGATTTTTCTTGATTCCTAGAGCAAATTTTCCAATCGTAAGAGCCAATAATACAAATAAAAAACATTCAAACAAACCATCGTTCACAATAGCGTTATAGTGACAAGAAAACCAATTATTTTTATATAGTTTGATCTACTTATTACTAAGGTCGGAGTGGAGTTGCATTCACCGTTGAAACATGGGAATTCCAGCTTTTGGCCAAAAACAACAACAACAAAGGTCAAAGATCATATCTGACTGATTGGTGATGTATCAACGCACAGCCTAAACCGCTGGATATAGAGACTTGAAATTTTGCACATATTAGATAGCTTATACAGTGTAGGCATCCACTAAGAAAGGATTTTGCAAAAATCAACCTCTAAAGAGGTGAAATAAATATGCGCAAAAGATGCGGGTAAAAGCTAGTACTTCATATTTTAAAAGAAATGTGTTCGTTATGCATATCAAAGAAAAGTTGATCCTTTAGAAGACTTTGGACAAAATTATGTTAATTCATTGTGTTATGGTAATTCTGTTTGCCATAAACGAAGTGGCTTGATGTAACAACTTGATTTATTTTCTCGGACACATTCTAGTGGTTAAATAAAGGGCATTCTACTTGAATGGTCTATGCGAGAATGTCATCGGCAGAGTTTCTGTCAATTTCTCTAAATATACAACGCTTCACAGAATAAGGGCAATTCCTTATACACCCCAGTTAGTAGGTACATATATCTATTAATATAAAAAAAAAATGCATTCTTACTTTAGTTTTAAAGTAACCTAACCAAATTTCTCAAATAAAGATAAAATAGCTAAAATCGATTAAGTAGTAGATACTCAACAAACTAAATTTAGGAATTGCGCTTATTCTGTCATAAGTTGTATATTACATTAAATAAAATAAAAAAATTATAACAGAAGAAACTGATTGACTGACTGACCAATCAACGCTGGGTCTAGAAGCATGAAAGTTTGAACAAAGGTTTCTTAAAAGTCGCAAGTGAGCACTTAGAAAGGATTTTTGGAGAAACGGGCAACTCCGTGGGGCACCAGCTAGTAATTTAATATAGGGGCCCAAAAGTCCTCTAACTAAAAGCAGATATAGAGCAGCCAGAGCAAACATAATCTTTATACAAACAGTATTATCTAAGGTAAGTCTAGTAATGCAAACGACAGCGCACATTTGTATTAAAATCTAGATAGCTGAAGTGACGCTTGAGATGAAAGTTTCCCCCCTTATCAGTACTTCGGTTATTTTTTGTATGAAAATATTCTCTATGGCAACTCTATGTCCTAGTATAGGTACTCGTAATAAAATCCCTTTGCCTAATTTTTATGTGAGTTTCAATTTTTTTTAGGCTGTGGCGAAAGAGTACACACACCCGCAGAAAACAATTAAGTATAAATTTTACTAAATCATGTTGTTCGTATTTTATCATCTTTAGGATATAAGCAGGTGAAAATCTCTAATCAAATAACTTGTAAAAACGTATTTTATATTAACAAATATATTAACATAACATTTTTAAAGCAAATTACAGATAGATTGATTAGAATGATCACGGATAAAGACATTATTATTTTTTACCGGTGTGATAGCTTAGCGAAAGTTAGGATGTATCCGCTCTTACTCCATTACGAACTAAATTCATTTCATTCAAGAACTAAATCGTACTCCAGAAGAGATTAAAAAAAATCGCCTTTCATCCCCGAGGGGGTAGGTAGAGGTATTCCATTACTGGATATACCCACATTTCACGAGATTTATTGGACCCCTAAACGTGATATAGGTCCATCGCCGGACCGGGTCTATTTACACATGTCTCAGAATTAATTCTGAGACCTGCGGGTTTCCTCACGATGTTTTCCTTCACCGTCGAGCTAGTGATAAATATGTACGTAAGTTTTGAAAAACTCATTGGTATAGCCAGGATTCGAACCCGAGCCTCACTGATTTTCGGCGGGCTATCACTGCTCTAGAAGAAATTATATTACAAAATTGTTTAGCTGTTTGTGAGTTGATTTGGATAATAGCCTAGTTTACGAAGTTTGTTATTAAGTCCCCTCCCAATTTGACTTCAAGTTTGGCTTTCCCTTTAGGGTTTCAAATCTCAACGTACCCGTGTAACTTTTAATTAGTTCACCTTCTTGTTCAGTGCAAGTTTAACGAGCTCATATTGTGTAGGTATTACTTTCGTACGGATTTTCATTGTATTCACTCAACCGAGTTTTCCGACAATTATTACGAAAACGTTATTCCAAACGCCTGGAGGCGATCACTCGACAAAAGTAAAATTTGTTTATTTGCTATCATGTTTTGGTTAGGTATTTTTAGGAACATTAACTAATTTTCGTGATTTATAACGTCTTTTATACCCTTCACGAAGAAATAAATTTTCATAAATTATAAAAGTTTAAAATAATATAGTAAACTGGCATTAAATCTGTCTACTCACGCATCTATAGCGGAAATCAAGCAGGGCGGTGGCAGCGGAGCGGATCGCGGCGGCCGCAAAGCGTCACGCTTCACGGCACGTGCGCTCACGCCATTGGCGTAGCTATGGATTTTTCCTAGGGCGGGCCATGGCCCCAGCCATCAATCGACCGGCCACGGAAAGGTGGTCACTGACTATCAGCGCTATATTTATTTCAGTTATCCAATCCTATTATAGGTACTATTTTTTACTTTTTCTTTTATCTGTGTCCTGACCAAAACTTTGTAGTTTAAGTCGCTAATTTAGCTAGGTATACACCGACAAGAGCTCCGCTCTTAAATTACGAACAACAAGGTAAATCACATAGGTATATTATTATTAGGTATAATTTAGGATGATGTTATTTTATGTATGAGGAAGGGTAATTTGTTTGGGCGGTATGCTCACCGCGAAATTTTTGTAAAATGTTTTTTCGAAACGCCAGTAGGCATTAACTCAACAAAAGTAAAATTTGTTTATTTCCTATCTTGTTTTTGTTAGGTGTTTTTAGGAACATTAATTCATTTTAATTACGTTATTTAATCTTCACGAACATATGTATAGCTTTTCATAAATTATACGAGTTCAAAATTTTATGGTAAACTGACTATAAAATCTATCTACTCACGTACGCAGCTGTAGCGGAAACCAAGCAGGGCGGCGGCATAGTGGGTCGAGCGGAGCGGATGGCGGTGGACGGAAAGCGTTCAGCACACGCTTCACGGCGCGTGCGCTCACCGCGAATACAGCGACCATCGCCAATACACACGCCCCACCGAGCACTGCCCATAGAGCCTACAGAAAATTAATTTATTACATCTCAAATTGTGTTTCTTGTAACGAAGGACATACAACATGCAGGTATCTTAAATAACGCAAACCCTCTTACACCACTAATAATACATTTATATATCAGTTTTTTAATAAGCTTCGACGTAGATATTTTCACAACAACTTTAATTGAATTCAACATTGAAATATTTGAAAGGAACTTTTAGAGACACGTAGTAAGGTTAATTTTTAAATGACTGTAAAAAACCATCGAAATCGATGCCCCTTTCACGTCAGAATCATTTAATTTCAAGTCCTACATTTATTCATGTTACAAGTTGGGTTTTCACTCTGTCTTGTTATGTTTTCCTTTATGTACAATCATATCTCATATTGTAAAACCTGTTTCCGAACCTAATAAATAAATAATTAAGTTGTATAACCAAAGTTAAAAAAAAACACTTACATAAGTTCCAATCTGAATCTTGTTCGCTTCCGCTGGATCTGCAAAACAAATTTATTTTAAAAAACATAGAAAGGCTCTAATAACTCTTAAATAATATGTTTAATTGACTTACCATATGCTGTAGCGTTGCCTGCGGGTCCCACACAGCCGCGATCGTCAACCAAATTCACACGCGCGAGCAGTTTGACATCGAGCACGATATTCCGCGTCCTCTTATCGTCCCGCTCATTGCCTCGCTCGACAATGGGTAGCAGCTGCCATCGGTAGTGGTCGCCCGCGGCTACTGGCCCATGGGCATCCACTTTACGCGATACTGTGTGTGCAAACCATGGCGCAGGATGGGCGTCCGAAACCATTTGTTTGCCGATACTGTGGACAATAAAATGAATGTATGGTCACGCCTTTATCCCTGAGGGTAGAGGTACTCCATTTCGTGATACTTTTCACCAACGTGGCAGATGAGAGTATCCCCAGACCAGGTTACTGATTGATGCTTCAGAACTAATTCTGGGATCTGCTGGTTTCCTTACAATGCAATGTTTTTCCGTCGTGATGGTCGATGAGCGTTGAGTGAGCGTTGGTACATGCCCTCACCAGAATTCAAACCCGAACTTCACGCATTAGAGGCGAACTCACTAACTGGCTATAGGTCAGAGTATGTTAGGTAGATGGCTGGATGTATGAATGAAACAAATTTAATCCTACTAATATTACAAACCCGAAAGTTTGTATGGATGGATGTATGGATGTTTGTTCCTCTTTTACGCAAAAACTACTGAACGGATTTTGATGAAACTTTACAATTATATAGCTATAATAATCAGAATAACACATAGGCTATAGTTTATCAACGTATTAGCACGGGAACGGGAACTACGCGAGTGAAACCGCGAGGCGCTGCTAGTACTTTAAAACCTAACCATTACAGTTTCTAAGCGCTAACAAAACAAGTTCTTTTTCTGAGCGCTCCATTTCAATCTTATTTTTTTTTATCGAGGTAAACATTTAGAATTTGATGATTCAATCTTACAAACCTGACGAAATAGTACTGTTTCCGCAAGCCAGGGGGCAGACGCTGCGGGGAGCGGGGTGGGGGCAGCCTCCAGCTGACGTTCGCGAAGATCTCGCCTTTCACGGAGATGGTTTGCGCCTGCACCTCCGCTATGGGGAGACGCGGCGCATGCGCACAGGAACAAACGTCTGCCACGCATTCTGCAAAACAAAATGCATCGAGTGGATTATAAAACACTAGCAGCGCCCCGCGGTTTCACCCGCGTAGTTCCCGTTCCAATGGGAATACGGGGATAAAATATAGCCTATGTATATTCTGATATATTCTGATGTATAAGCTATATAACTTTGAAGTTTCATCAAAATCCGTTCAGGAGTTTTTGCGTGAAAGAGGAACAAACATCCATCCATACATCCATCCATACAAATTCGCATTTATAATATTAGTAGGATACATACATAATCTCACGCCTTATATCCCCGAGGGGGTAGGCAGAGGTATTCCATTTCTGGATATACCCACTTTTTCACCAGACATTCTTTGGATTCCCAAACGTGATAGGTGAGCCCATCGCCGGACCGGGTCTGTTACACATGTCTCAGAATTCATTCTGGGACCTGCGGGTTTCCTTACTATGTTTTCCTTTACCGTCGAGCTAGTGATAAATATGTATGTACGTAAGTTTTGAAAAACATATTGGTACATGCCAGGATTCGAACCGGAGAGACACTGATTTTCATCATGTGAAGCAGACTCTTTAACCGTAAGGCTATCACTGCTCTATACAATATTTAACAGAATAAGCGCAATACCTGAAGGTAGTTTGTTCAGTATCAATTACTTAATCGATTTCAGCTATCTATAATATGTGTAAAAATTTTCCGTAAAATGAATTAGCATAGCTGAATTCAATGCTATGTATTTATTATATAATTATTTAATAAAAGTAAACTAAAAGTAAAATTAGGAGTAAAACTAAAACTACGAACTAAACTAAACTACAGGAGATGTAAAAAATGAGGCCCCCGTGGCAAGGTGCCCATAACGCAGGCTGCATTCCCGCGCTGGATGGCAATACTTATCCTTTGCGCGAGAAAGTCGCCTGCTCGGGGGTCGTTTGATGCTTCCCTGAGTCGTCTGCTGAGCTCCTTGAAGAGCCCGTGCGCGCCAGGACCCCACGGACCAAGTGTCTCGACGCCGAATGCAATAAAATCGTATTCGGCACCGAGGCACCTGTACTTGCCCACCTTATGGCGTTCGCGAACCTCCGCCGCCGCACCGGCCCGCTTAGTGGTCGCCGGAAGATAGGTCGACGCCAGTGTGTCGGCGCATGTGGCGTCCCACACAAGCGCTCGGCCCATCCTCCAGGGTATCAATGACATACCGTCAGGCCGCTTGCCATCATCCCGCAAAATCTGGGGCTCCAGTACTGCAGGGACGTTGGTACTGACGAGCGCCCTTCGGAGGATGTCATTGAGCGCAGCGTGACGGGAGAGGCGGCCAGCGCCATAAGGGCAGACGAGTCCGTGATGACCAAGACGATCCGCACCAGCTCCACAAGAAGCACAGCAGTGATCAACGCATACCTCGGCCCCCAGCCGGAGATCAACAGCTATACGAAGACTGCAAGGTTCAATAAAGGTTCCCGTGTTTGGTGATGGATAGGCTGCTAGCCAGTGACCGGATTCTGGTCTGGACACTGCCAACAGCCTGGCACGGTCACTGCCAGAAGAGTTATTAATTAAGGAGTCAAGGGTGGCGTGTGATGCAATGTCATCCCAGGCCCTTTGGTTTTTAGGGGTGGGAGGTAAATTTGGACTCGGTCCGGATAACCAGGAATTCGTAGCTTCAACCAAGCACGCGATCTCGCAGTTTGTTGTCACGGGGGCTTTTAGAATTTTTCCTACTAGATCTTTCGTGCTGTGAATTGAAGATAGGAAGGCCGGTAAAGCCACACAAGAAATTTTGCGGATACCCAGGCCACCGTATCTAATAGGTAACGAAGCTTGGGTCCATGCCTGCTCGCTGAGATTTATATTAACAATAGACTCAATTTGGGATTTTATACAATTGTCAATAGGTATCGAATGATTTGGAAATTTCCATACCGGGCAACAGCGAAGCAGGTAGGTTAATTTAGGGACAAAAAGGCAAAATTTTAAAATAAACAAAGCCGAATGACTAGTAATTTTGAGTAGGCGGTCCGAAAATTCGTTAAATTTAGAAACTAAAACATTTAGAATGGGTGAAATAGCCTCATCGAAGATTGGTGACCCTAGAAGACACAGACTGTTTTTGTACTGAATTTTAAAATTTGGGGCAACAATGTTGAAATTTTGAATGATTTCCGAGATCTTAGAAGTATGCACTTTGTCAGATATATATAGTTCGCATTTATTGAAATTTAATTCTAACCCTATGGACTTGAATTTATTTATAATCAGAGACAGATCCGAAAGAACAGTCTGTGAATTCCCTCCTAAAGTACCGTCGTCGAGATACCAGACATTAAATTTAGAATTTAGAGAATGAATGATCGAATTTATAGCCAAACTAAAGATGGCTGGACCGAGGGGATCACCCTGCTGACATCCCACAGCCGAAAGGATCTCATGATTTTTGTGCACTAATTTTGATGGACAGTGATAACATTGGAGTAGAAAGTTGTAGATTTCAGGGACATGTAATTTAATTTCGTTCAGCAGGGTATCCCGATTCACCGAATTAAACGCGTTTTTAACATCTAACTTCACGAGCACCTCGCACAGGTCACTTTGTACGAAGGTGCGGGCGGCATGAACCGCTGCCTCACAGCCCCCGCGGGTGCCGAAGCCGACCTGTACGGGTTCAAAAAGGGACTGCAATTTGGAACGGGTGAGCCGGACGCATACCTTTGCAGCCAAGCGCCTCAAAGTAGAGCCTACGGCTATTGGACGCACTCCTTCGTCCTTCTTTGATAGGGCAATGAGGTTGGCCCCATAGATAATAGGCGTCACGTCTTGGCATACATCTCCTGCGAGCATAATGTTTATTAGACTGGTGAGCGCTGACAAAAGATGTCCACCAGCAATCCCTACGCCGTGACTGGTGAGGTCTTTGAGGTGCTGCGGAGAGATTCCGTCCAAACCGGACGCCGACCCCTTCTGGAAAGAGGCGAGAGCAGTGGCCACGTCTCTTTCCGTAGCCTGAATGCATTCTGAGGGAACAGTAGGACGGTCAACGAAAAGTGGTGAAGAAGGGCCTGGAGGATGTTTTGATTGTAAAGCGGCAAGGGTCTCCGGTGTGTCAAGTGCAATTGTGTCACTAGAAAAAAGGAGCCGTGAAGCACCTTTGAGGTCACCTTCGTGAACTTTTTCCTCGACCTTCTTTAAAATATCATATCCCCTCCGAGGTCGAGAAGGGGTTAAAAATGATGTTACTGCGGTGGCGGTTCTTGTGTTGGCCTTAATCTTTTGTGTAAGTGAAATAGTGTTGTCGCCGAGGACATGTAGAGTCTTGTATGTGAAAGTGAGTAAGTCCTGCCAAGATCGTAAATCATTATTTTTAGTACATTTTCCAACAGCGGTGGCTAAGGCTTCGGCTACCAAGGACCTAGCACCACGTGGTACCGGTGTGGAATGTTTGAGAAGGCTGAGGATATTGTGGAGTGGTGTTGAAACATTTGGTGTGCTTGCAGTCGGCGGTGTGTTACAAGAACCGTGTTGTGTAAGAGGTGTAAGGGGGCTGAGGTTTTGGATACCTGATGTGGATGAAAAAGGTAGTACACGAACCTGGTGTACGCGTGCTTGATGGATATGTAAACCTTTGGAAGAAGCGAAGCTTTTTAGGCACACTTCACAATGGTGCATTTGAGTTTACATCGGCGACATCAGGGAAGCATCACGAAACTTTAATAACTAAATACCTAGCAACTTAAAGAATACTGAACACAAATTTATATAAGAATATGTATAACTTAATAGTAAAAATAGATTATAGAAAGGTGACACTTTAAAAGTCTTATTCGATGAAAGATGACAGGAATCGGCAGAATGATGTTGAGGCGCTAGGGCGCAGGCGTGTGAGCTGGCGTTGCAGAAAAGGATTGGTCGGAGCGTAACGTTGTCTTGGATACGAGGATTGTCAGGAATTGTTTGATAACATTAGGAATGACAGGAAATTCCAGAAGCGGGTTTATCTTTGAGCCTCAGCCCTGGCCGTGGGCATACGTGGACCGCGTAGTCCACATTCACTAGGGAGACGCCAATGGTGTACTATACAGGAAGCACATTTTATAATTGAATGGCCACTAAATTAATTAGAAAACATTAAATTAGTAAATTGAAAAGTAAATGACAACCGCACGGAAGGATTTTGTAAAATTCAACCCCTAAGGGGGAGAAATAAACGTGCGCGAGCGAAGACGCGGGTAAAAGCTACTCGTAGTACACCATAATTTATTATACTCCCAAATATAAAATCCTTTTTTTGGCACCCTAAAGGCAGATTTTCATGCTATGTATGGAAATCGTGATATTATTGATCGATATTTAAGAAAATTGGTTAGACACAACTAAAGTTCGATTGCATCATATTTTTTTTATATTAATATATTAATTGGGGTGTATGAGGAATTGCGCTTTTTCTGTTACGCGTTATCTACTATATAAAAATAAGTCCGGTTTTCCTTCCTGACGATTTAACTCGAGAACGGCCGGACCGATTTTAATGAAACTTTTTGTGTGGGTTCAAGTAGGTCCAGGGATGGTTTATAGCAAAGAAAATTCAGCATTGCACCCGTGCGAAGCCGGGGCGGGTCGCTAGTAGGATTATAAAATATAGGCGTGTCGAGAGATGCTAAGAGGAAGTCTGAAAGTAGCATTCGTCTTTCGTGACGTAGAAGTTGGATTGTGTGTCGTGGTACGGTCGTATAATCTTTTCGGATGAAAGTAATGTTTTATGAAGTGGATGGTTACAGCATGAAGGGAATATCAAGAAAAAGATGGATGGATTGTGTGACAGATATTATTTGTAAGAAGGAAATGAGAGAGAAGGAGTGGAAAACGACAAATCACGGCAAAAATAAAAATATAATACTTCGAGCAAACGACGTACGTGAATTAACAAAATTGGTTGCTACGGTAACACAAAACATTTTGTAATTTGTATAAAAAACAGTAAATAAAATATGTCCATATATGTTGACATCGAAGAACGCCACAAATTTGATATGACAGTTGAATCACAGAACACTTTTACTCCTAGCGGAGAAGAATGCCAACCTCATACAAAAATATGGCGACAAAACTCGACCTACAGCGCGATCTCTGCGATGACCCTAAAAACCACTGACGTATCACCGTATGGCGGGATATTTGAATTTTATAGTGGAATGTTTAAATGTATATTCAGAGCCTATTCATATACTTCTCCCGGGGTGGGTACTATTCATATTATATTCTATTGAAGTTTTACTAAATAACTTCTCAGAATATGATATGAATAATACCCCGGAGAAGTATATGGACAGGCTCTGAATATACATTTAAACACAAGATTAAAAAACTTAATTTAGCTAAAAAAAAACTTTCTTAGGGATTGTTTTACTAAAATATAACATTTACTTACCAAGAAAATATACATTCATTTACAAAGAAAATATACATTCATTTACCAAGAAAATATACATTCATTTACAAAGAAAAATACATTCATTTACAAAAAAAAATATACATTCATTTACAAAGAAAATATACGTATTCAATTACAGTAATTACAGATAAAAAAATGTCCTCTAAAGTCAAAGGCGTTTATTGTCAGTAGGTAGTATTGAATTTACACTTAGAAAAGTCAATAGTTTATAATAACGAGGCACTCTAAACTCTTCTATGAAGACTGGCTAAATGTAAACAGCAGCCCATCTCCACCGACGAGTTGCTGGTTCCAAATGCAGTACCCCGAGAAGAGCCAGCAAGAAACTCACGGGCAGCTCTTTTTAATCTCATGTCTTACTAATAAATATGGTTTACAATAATAATTATAATTAATAGCCTTACAAGAGGAACCATGTAGGACAGTGCCCAGAAGACTGGCTGCATTCTCTCTCTGGATATCTAGGTTGATCCTTTGACAGAGATAGCTGCCAGCCCTCTGGTCATCTGAAGGCCCCCACGGTCCCATGGGGTTATGTCATGTAATTACCGAGTTCTCATAGCCATTTTCCAGCTCCATCATCAGACCCTGGTTACAGTCTAGCACCAAAGTATTTGTCAAGACGAATCATACGAGCCCAAACTCGAGTGGTTTACGAGTAGTAATTGAGGAGTTGCGATATCCACCTCCTTAAACCATCATCAGATCAGCTTGGTGGTACCATAATATTGCATTGTAACCAAACTTACATAAGTATACCAAATTTCAGCTCAATCGGTTGAAAATATCTGCTTCAAAATTGAGTTGCAAGATTCCACTTGAACATCTAATTTTGTAATCCTATACAATTATTATGGGATTACAAAGTTATTTATGCAGTTAGTGTATCTAGAAACCTAGACCGAAATTGCAAATTATTTGAGTTTTTCCTTGATTTATACACTAAACCCTAATTGTATTCTAAATTTGAAGCTTCTACGACTGCTAGAAGTGCCTTAGAGTTTTGATGATCGGTCAGTGAGTCAGTCACGTCAGTCAGTCAGTGAGTGACAAAATTAGGAAACTTTGAATATTTATAATTTTAAAACTACTGGTTCAAATTGGATGAATTTTGAAATATACTGTGTTTATACAATACATGCTTGGTTACTGAAAATCCAGGCTTCTAGGTTTATCCACAACGAAGTTATAGGGGATCGAAAAGTGCGTGAATTGCTTCGAGAAAAGGATGGTACGGCCGTGCCACTTTTTGCTCGACTTGGCGGGGGCACTGCCATGCCCCTAGATCCGGGAAAAAAACTTGGCCCAAGATTCATAGCTGAAAACAAATTAAAATCATTCTTACAAACATTTTACGACAAAATTGACATAAGAATAATGTATATATCATCCTAGCAGCGCCACACTACTCTGGGTACGAAATAGTCTTGAATTTCGTACCCTCGCCGTTTAGCAGATGTAGAGTTTGGTGGCGATGCCAAAATGATATATAGCATATTTCTGCATTTAGGCTACACGACGATTTCGTACTATTTTGTACTTTTAGGAAGGGAGTAGAACTCACACTAAATTCTTCGTGGACTTAAATATATACATCTTTTAAAGTAGGTACATCATATTTCTAAAATATGTTTGCAACATATTAAGATGCCCGGGTACGAAATAGTTTCAAAGAAAATTATCCACTAGATATCGCTTCTAGCATATTATAATACAATCATAATTTATCTATCGATAAAATGTCATTGGCTTCAATAAATCAAAGAAGGTACATACTAAAGTAGTTAAGCAATGTTGGGCACGGTCAGTCAGTGAATGGGTGACCGCCTAGTGGCATTTATATCACGAGCGCTTCCGTGGTTCCGAAGGCACGTTAAAGTGTTGGTCCCGGTTTTCGTTGCTGAGACTGTAGTATGGTTACTAGACATGTCATCTGATTTAGTAAAGTAAAATGAAATAAAAATGTTTTTATTTCTGTAGGTAATTAAAATTACACTTAGAAATGCCAATAGCCTAATAACAAGGCATAATAAACTCGTCCAAGAAGATTGAAACATTACGTACTAACGTCCTCACGAGTACTAAATGTTGGTGAAGTTATATACTATGAAAAAAAAATGACCTTTATTTACGGATACAGGTTTTGGTGCTGCTGTAAAGACGTCATTTTGGCAAAACCACCAACCCCCCCCCCCCCCATATCTGCTAAACCGCGAGGGTACGAAATTCAAGACTACTTCGTACCCAGAGTAGTGTGGCGCTAGGATGATACATACAAAAATAATGTGTAAATATTGTTACTTACCTCAATATATTTGTTGCTCCGGGGTTAGGAAATCTGTAAGCTTTGATGTCCGAATCTTCCTTCGGCTTTAGCCCACATTTCAAACATTTTCTTATGATGTTATCAGCCATAACGACAAACAAAACACAAACACCTTTTCTATCTCCTCGAGTCTCTATCTCACAAATACTTCGCTAGCACTATAGCAAGCACGTTAACACTAATGCGGAGGAACAAAATCTCAACCACGGCTCAACTCAATGCAATAATGAAGAAAAGAAAGCTGTAAATTGTAATTTTAAAAACCACAGACATGACAGACGAGACATCATGATGACAGTATGCCATGGGGCTGCCAATGTTTAATGATGTTCTCTTACATAAATACTTTTTTATGTATTTTTGAATTAATTTTTTTAAAATATTTTAGAAAACAATACATATAATTAAATTATATATTATTATATATAAAACAATTTTTTAAATACTCCCTTTATAGAATATTGAGTTAACTTGTCACACAGAAGATTCCCCATTAGGTATGACACCCAAGTCCCATACCCACTTGACGCCGCCTGAAGTTGAATGGAAAGAATATACTGCGCCGATAAGTGGTCTTTATTTATTTATTATTTATTTATTCATTCACAATCATATTGTATTTGAATATTAATATTTAAACTTATTATTAAACCTGTACAGACATAGTTATTAACTTAGGGCTACTTTTTACAAATACTTACAAATTATCGTCATCTTTAACTCCTTTACAGAATAATAACATTTTCTCAACAAAAGGGCTCTTAATTTGATTTTGAATGTATTAACATTTAATTCGCTCATCAATTCTCTCGGCAGCCTGTTAAAAAGTAATATAGATTGATGCCTGGGGGTATGCCTGACTACCTGTAGTGTCGGTTGCAATGAAAAATTCATATTTTTTCTGCGAGTCGCAACTCGTGTTGCTCTTTCCACTTCGGTTTCTGGTGGATGTTTCATGAGATCACACAAAAGCACAAAAATGTAGAGGCTCATGTACCTAAAGGATCCCACGTAAAGGGAAAAAGCAAGACAATTATGATTATAATACTGAATTTTATCGATATTAATTTCATGCAGCCAAGCTTTTGCGTGTGACAGATTGTTTTGGCTCTACTAGGTATTATTATGAAATACAGCGTTTTTTATTTAATTCACAACCCAACCTAGTACATACCTACCATACCTACTATATTTAAATCAAAGAGATTAAAATATAATAGGACATAGAGGGGGCATTGGGAATATTTTCATACAAAACTTTGAAGCATGTTTGAAGCTCAAGCGTCATGTCAGTTAGTATGAAAGCGAGCTGTCATTCGGTCGAAATTGTACTAGACTTATTCCACTTGGAATAACTTTTCGGGTTCCAATTTTCCTCGCTTTGTCCCCTCTATGCCCTTTTATATTTTAATCTCTTTGATTTAAATACATTGCATTTTGAAACATACTGTATAACAAAATTGAATTGGTGTCAGTAATGTGAATGTGGCAGCTTTCATTCACCAATCTAAGTTGATATAACGATGATCCTATTCTTAGCCAAGAAATTGGCTGGAGAAGTTACATGAATAAGACTAGGTAAGATCTAAGGCAAAGTACGTTTTGACACGAATGTAATTTGTGACTCGCCGTGTTTACACCTGGCGGCTCACACACATTTACTTGCAATAAAACCCCAGCTGAGTTATCGTACAATCAAACGCTAGCAGATTTAGATCGCTACAGACAGAACACGGTAAACAATGTTTTGTCTGAGTCGAAACTAAAGGCTTTATAATTTACTAGTAGGCGCCCAGCGGCGTTGATCGCGCGTGTCCAATTTTTTCTGTGCCAATTTCTCAAAATCATTTCTTGTCCGATGGTCATAATAAAATGAATATACTTCCTTTCAAGACTCTAGCTTCAGTAGCTGTGAGTTGATCAGTCAGTCAGTCAATCAGGGTCTTTACACCCTACTAATATTAATAAACGCGAAAGTTTGGATGTATGCATGTATAGATGTATGGATATATTTGTTCTTCTTTCACGCAAAAACTACAGAACGGATCTTGATGAAACTTTACAGTTATATAGCATATACATTAGAATAACACATTGGCTATATTTTATCCCCGTATTCCAACGAAAACGCGAACTAGAGTCTATGTTACGTTACGGGAATTTTTTTTTCCGAAAATCAGTGAGGCTCGGGTTATTTTTCGGAAAACTCGAAGACTTACTTTTTAGTTTAACCCAGAAACAGAACAAAAAAATTGCTATATGTGGTGATTTTAACATAGATCTTATAACGTCTCAAAAATATGACTGTAATATTGCAAAAAAATTTACTTCTTTGTTAGAGTCCTATAATTATTTTCCGAGAATCACTGAACCTACTAGGGTCTCAGAAGAGTCTAAAACCTGTATCGACAATATGTTATGCAATTTCAAAATAGGATCAACAGGGGTTCACGAGCTTGGTCTATCGGATCACACAGCTCAAACATTAACTATTCCTATAAAACGAAAAAATGATCCAAAATATTGGTATATATATAAAAGGGATTATTCTAATGAAAATTTATTTAAATTTAAAAGCTGTATCCAAAGCTTATCCTTCTCTGAAATAATTGCGGAAAATGATACCAACATAGCTTACAATACTTTTTTGGATTTGTACAAATTGTTTTTTAATCTTTGTTTTCCGAAATATAGAATAAAAATAAAAAGTATTAATAAAAACAAATGGATTACCAAAGGTATTAAAATAGCTAGCAAAGTAAAAAGGAAATTGTATATAGATTTTAAATATAAGAAAGACAAATCAAAACAAAATATGTATGAAACTTATTCTAAATTGTTAAAAAAATGTACACACCAGTCACTCAAACTGACCAACCACAACATTATTCTAAATTCTACGAACAAAAGCAAATCTACATGGAAGATAATAAACATACATACAGGGACTAATAAATTACCAGAATCTATACGTTCACTCACTATTAACAATAATACAATTACTGACGGACCGACAATTGCGCAACAGTTTAATGATTTTTTTATAGATAATTTACCAAAATCACATCATTTAACTAGTAATACAACAAAAAACATTAAGACGGTTAGTTCCACTATATTTCTAGAGCCAGTAACTGCTGAGGAAGTCCTTCGAGAATTGCAAAATCTCAAAAATACCAAATCGGTTGGATATGATGATATTTCTACTGTGGTAATTAAGGAAACATCGAATGAAATAGTGATTCCTCTTACTCATATCATTAACTTATCTCTAGAGAATGGTGTGTTCCCCAACAACTTAAAAATTGCTGTAATAAAACCATTATTTAAAAGTGGCAAAAAAGATGTTTTGAACAATTATAGACCGGTTACTCTTCTGCCTATATTCTCTAAGCTTTTTGAACGCATTATGTATAAGAAATTGATAATTTTTTCAGACAAATATTCTATTATTATTAATGAACAGAATGGTTTTCGTAAAAATAGATCCATTAATCTTGCAGTTTTTCAATTGTTACAGACCATCATTAAATCTGTGGATAATAGAACCAATGTATCAACTATATTCACAGATATGTCTAAAGCATTTGATTGTGTGAATCATGGTATACTACTTCGCAAACTAGAGTTATATGGATTAAGAGGGAAAGCTTTTGAATGGATAAAATCATATTTAGAAAACAGGCAACAATGTACCGAGGTAACTAATTTCTGTGAGCACTCCCGAACTGTGACAAATGTTAGATCTAACTATAGAAACAATGTTAGAGGTGTTCCACAAGGAAGTATTCTGGGACCTCTTCTTTTTTTATTTTATATCAATGATTTGCCTGCACACTCAGGTAACCAAATGGTACTATACGCTGATGATAGTACCTCTATAATTACATGTAAAAATAAAAATAATCTTGAATATGAAGGAAATGTAAATAAAACTTTAGACAAAATAGTTGACTGGTTAAATTTGAACGATCTGAACATTAACTTATCTAAAACCATTATAATGCAATTTCATACTTATAGGAGACAGCCACCAACCTTAAACATATCCCATGAATCAGTTAATATTCTAGAAGTAAATCAAACTAAATTCTTAGGGTTGATATTAGATAGTAATTGTAGTTGGAAACCACATATAGAGGCACTATGTCAAAAACTAACTTGTTATGTATTCCCTCTAAGACGCATTATTAAAAATACATCCATAGAGGCGGGCCTTATGGCATACTATGCTTTAGTGCAATCAAGATTGGTTTATGGTCTAATATTTTGGGGTAGCACCGTGGATTTTACAAAAGCATTTAAAATGCAAAAACGATGTGTGAGAGCACTAGGAGGCATTACTCAAAGAGACTCGTGTCAACCGCTTTTCAAAAAATTTTGTATTCTCCCCTTACCATGTCTTTATGTAAAAGAAGTAGCAATATTTGTAAAGAAACATGAGTATCTATTCCATAATGCTAGTCACAACAGAGATCTCAGAAACAATCATAAACTGATCCACACTTCACGTCACCACACTTCCCTTTACTCTCGAAGCATATTCTGGATGTCTGTTAACATTTTTAATAATATTCCCGATTCTTTTAAAATGTTACATGCAGACAAATTCAAGAGTAAGCTCGACCAGTGGCTTTTAAAGAAATCTTTTTATAGTGTGGACGATTTTTTATGTAACCGGGGAAAGCTATTAGCTAAGCTAAAAATTGTAAAGATTTTTTTTTTGTATTGTTTTGTTTTTGTTTTTATTTGATAAAGTACTTATTAAAAAATGTTTATATAGTGTAGAAGATATAAGGTCCACAATGGGATACAGATATTGTTATTTAGCTTGTTTTTGTTATTTTATGCTATTTTTGTTTAGTTTTTATAATACCTACCTACTTACCTACTTGTTCGGAAGTTATATTGTATACCATAATATGGTAGACTGTAGAGAGTCCTAGTTTATATTTATTTTAAGAACTTTCATATGTAACCTACAGCCATGCAATAAATATTTTGAATTTGAATTTTGAATTTGAATTCCTGGCATGTACCAATGAGTTTTTCAAATCTTACGTACATCTAGCTCGACGGTGAAGGAAAACATCGTGAGGAAACCCGTAGGTCTCAGAATTAATTATGACATGTGTGAACAGACCCGGTCCGCCGATGGGCTCACCACCTATTACGTTTAGGGGTCCAATGTATCTCGTGGAATGTGGGTATATCCAGTAATGGAATACCTCTGCCTACCCCTCGGGGATAAAAGGCGTGAGATTATTTATTTTATTTTTTATTTTAAATGGAAATAGTTATGCTAAGCCAACCGGCAAGGTATTTATTAGTCAAAAAATGTGTAAGAGCGACATTTCGACCAGATGGTTCTTGCAAACCGCTGCTTACTAGACTTGGATTGTTGCCATTACCCTCTTTATATACTGGAAGTATGTTTGTTTATTAAAAAAGCACAGTAAAGTATAAAAAAAATCGTTTGATCTCAAAAGTAGACAACAAAGAAACAGACTTGCGTTGGATTGGAAGAGGCTCCAAAGAGCGCAAAATATGACAAAAAAAAATTATAAGAATATATAAATAAAATAGCCGATGAATTGTCAATGAATTTAAGATTGTTTAAAATAGTTTGCAAGAGTGGCTTCTAAATAAGATGTTTTGCAATGTTAATCAGTAAAGAACCGCCGGTTCCAAATGGAACCGAGACACAATTAAAAATCTGTTGTCTGTGATTCATGGTCTGAGAGGTTAAGGAACTGTTAGATATGCTTACCTACCTAATTATTAAGAAGTTTGTTCGTTGTCACTTTTATATTTGCATGCAAATTTTTTTTTAGCAGAAAATGTATGGACATACAATTTCCTTTATAATATTAATAACATCTTACACCATGTTATATGCAAATAAAGATTTCTTATTCTTATTCTAAAGAATTCCTATTCCAAATTCATAAAACGACTTATGCATGACTAAGAAAAGTTGGGCGTGGTCAGTCAGTGGGTGACCGCCTAGTGGCATTATATACACGAGTACCTCCGTGTTTCGGAAGGCACGTTAAACCATTGGTTCCGGTTTTCGTTGTGTGTACGCACAATGGAAGTCGTTAAGTCATGTCAAATACCTTGAGTGGCTTAAAAAAATCTGAAAGTAGGTGGCCACTAGCCTAACACCATTTCCTAATCTGAGGTGAGCTCGCGTGGTACATTGATAGTAAAATAATAAAAAATCTCACGCCTTTTATCCCCGAGGGGGTAGGCAGATTTATTCCATTTCTCGATATTCCCACTTTTCACGAGATATTCTTTAAACTCCTAAACGTGACAGGTGGCGAGCCCATCGCTGGACCGGGTCTGTTTACGTATGTCTCAGAATTAATTCTGGGACCTACCCGCACGTTCCTCACAATGTTTTCCTTCACCGTCGAGCTAGTGATGAATATGTATGTAAGTTTTGAAAAACTCGTTGGTACATGATTCGAACCCGAGCTTCACTGATTTTCATCATGTGAAGCGGGCTCTTTAACTTTTCTTTTGTAATGCTATCATTGTTCTATTGATTGATTATCAACACTTTCCTCAGTGGGAGGAAAGACCCTTCGATCAGCAGTTGGCTGTTACGGGTTGATGATGATGACGATCAAAGAGAAGTAATAATCCACTCAACTAATAATTACCTAGATGGATAACAACCGAATATATAATAAATTTGTAGTACGAGTAGAATCTATACATATAATAAAACTCTAACGGGGCCGTGTCTGTACATTAAATATTTTTTGAAAATTTTAACGGTAGTGTATATAGTTATCGATATAGATACCGAAACACCAATTTTTGGAATTTTTGTCTGTCTGTCTGTCTGTCTGTCTGTCTGTCTGGTTGTGCACGCATCACTCAAAAACTACTGGACGGATTTTGATGAAATTTGGTATGGAGATAGCTGAGTACCCGGGTCAACATCTAGGGTACTTTTTATTCCAGAAAAATATCTCATTCCCACGGGAACATATAAAAACTGGTTAAAAAGAGAAATACGTACTACTCCGAAACGATAACACCTAGAAACTTGAAAAATGGTATGAAGGTGTCTGATATGTCATAGGAAATTGGTATGAAGGGATTTTTGGAAATTCCCACGGGAACGGGAATAAACTGAATCCAAGTGGGAAAACGCCGCTGGGAACCCGCTATTTGAAATATGGTATGTAGGTGTCTTAAATTTATGTCGTAGGCAACCACTATGAAGGGATTTTCGGAAATTAACACAGGAACGGGAATCAACGGAATCCGCGCGGGCAACGCCGCTGGGCACCCGCTAGTATATAAATAAACGTAAGTATAATGTCGATTGTTAATGACACTATTTCTATAATATATTTCCTTTATGGTTCGTAGAAAAATCTAACCGATTAGAAATTATTCATGAATCTTTCTTTCTCGTTTTTTGTGCCCTTGACCCCCTTCAGGATAAAAGACGTGAGACAAAGAGATTAAATATTTATATTTTAATTTCTTTGGCGTGAGATTATTTTTTATTCGTTTTTTTGTATCAAAATTAGTATTTTAGATTAAGGCCGTCTAACGAGACAAATATATAGGGGATTGTGAGTGGCTGAGTCGGCAGAGGGCGACCTGGGCGTACTTACATCGATCAGAGCGGCAATGTATTTAAAAAAACCAGATAAAGAGTACCCGAAACCGACGAGCTTGTATGAACCGATTGATGGATGTGGATGAGGCGCGTGAGGTATGCCAGGATCGTAGCAGGTGGCGGGCTGTTGTCTCTGCCTACCGCTTCGGGAAAAAGGTGTGAGCATATGAATGTATGTATGTAAATTCGTATTTTCAGAAATAATCTTCCTCCTTTATACGTAAAAGAAAACATACTCGTACATGGCATTGCGTCTCGTTACATAATACCTACTAAATAAATTATCAATCCACAGTTAAAATCAACAAACCGCGCGGCCACCAAAGACAAGAGATTCCTAATGGCTTCCCGACGATGTTTTCATAGTCTATTTATAATTAAGCTATAGGCAAGATTGCGTACTTGATCGTAATTTACAGAATGGATAATTTTTAGAGGGTTTTAATTTGAAAGATTACGGTTCAAGCGGAAATGATGTACAGTCAAGAGCACGCTAAGCTTGACACTTTGGACTTTGACCCGGCCCTGTATTCTATGGCGCGCAGTATAAATCAGAGCTCAGCTTAAACTGGTAGTGTCAAGCTTGACTTGCTCTTGACTGTACGTATTTAGTAATTTCTGGTAATAGTCTAACATGCATTTTTTTTTATCACACAAATATTCATAAGGTTAGGTAAGTACATGTATTGCCCCAAAAAGCTGTGTCAACAGTTTGACTGTGGGATTGGAAGTCTCTTTATACTTACTACAATTTTTGATATTGTTATAATGAGAGATAGTGTTTAGTATACAGAATTTTTTGTATTGCTCTCTTGTCTAATAAATTTTAAGGAAAACTATTGAATAGGTAAATATGGTATTCGTTTTTGAAGGGTTCTGTCACCGCATATGTGTACACTCAAGAGCAAGTCAAGCTTTAAGGTGCAAGTTGGCAGCGGGCGACATGAAGCCGCAGCAGACGACGCGCGACGTGTCGCAGCGACACTACAGGTTTCTATGTATTTCTATGAAATTCCCTCCATAGTTATATAGCGACATGAAGCTAGCGACTCGTCGTCGAGCGGCAGACGGCAGTGTCGCCCGATCGTAGATCAGTCTGAAGAACAACCCCTATAAACCAGGTGGCCCAAAATCCTGAACTGTACGATGCATCTCACAAAAATTAAGTAACGCCGGTCATCTATAATCTATATAATAAAATGATAAACTGACTGACTGGTGATATATCAACGCACAGCTTAAACCGCTGGGTCTAGAGACTTAAAAATTTGCACATAGATAGCTTAGGCATCCACTAAGAAAGGATTTTGCAAAATTCAGATCCTAAGGGGGTGAAATAAAAGTGCGCGAGCGAAGCCGCGGGTAAAAGCTAGTAAAAGATAGAATTTCAAAAAATTATTGGAAAATGCTGCCGTATGCAGTTGAGTTCGAAATCATGACTGCAGTGACATGACGCAACAACGTGTCGCGGCGACATGAAGCCACGACACGTCGTCTGCTGCGGATTCGTGTCGCAAAAAATACGTTTGTTGTATGGGAGCCTCCCTTAAATATTTATTATATTTTGTTTTTAGTATTTGTTGTTATAGTGGCAACAGAAATAGATAATTAGCGGTTCTTGACATACAGCCTGGTGATAGAGAGACGGCGAAGTTTTAGTAATAGGGTCCCGTTTTTACCCTTTGGATACGGAACCCTAAAAAAGACGAATAAGGACACAGTTTCGTACCGTCCAGCTCCACATTGAGATTGGCGGCGGTGTGGCCGTCCCACGGGTGGGCGATCAGTCGCACGCGGTACGCACAGCCTGGTCGCACCGCGCATGTCTCTGCGACGTTGTTGGTGAAAGCCGGCACTAAATACCACTGGGTATCCTGCGAGATATAAGCAGGATTAGCAGTTGTACAGGATCTTATAAATAAATATAAATAGTATGACATAATTTATATACGTTTATTTAGTCCCACACTAGGCAGTGCTTGTACCATGTGCATTAAACAACTGATACCTAAATAGATATTAAACACCCAGAAACGAAGCTAACAATGTTCATGCAGACAAATTTTGGTCCCGAGCGGGAATCGAACCTACTACCTCTGGCACAAAAGGCAGGGACACTACAATTAATAGAGCCAACAAACCGTATACTAATTATAGCAACTTTTATCTGTAATATCTATACTACTTAATATTAAAAGGGGAAAGATTTGTATGTTTGTATCTTCGTTACGAATAAACTCAAAAATTGACGGGCCTGTTGGCTTAGTCGGTAGTGACCCTGCCTTCTGAGTCGGAGGTCGCGGGTTCGATCCCCGCTCGGGGCCAACATTTGTGTGCATGAACATGTCTGTTGGCTTCGTGTCTGGTCGTTTAATATTTATTTAAGTATGTTTATCAGTTGTTTAGTACCCATATCACAGGCTCTGCCTAGTTTGGGACTAAAAAACCGTGTGTGAATTGTGTCCCACAATTTATTTATTATTATTATTAATTACTGGACCGATTTTAAAAATTCTTTTATAAATCTAAAAATGCTAGAATAACCCTGAGTAACATAAGCTATATTTTATTTTTGTATTCCCACGGCAACGAGAACTACGAGGGTGAAACCGCGCAGAACCGCTAGTTTATCATATAGGGAGCTAATCTTTCTTTCTTCTTTCAAAATTCATAATTTAAAAAATTCATTTATTATTGGGTACGCGTTTATTATCCGGCATCGACCGTACGCATCGCAAGCATCTTTTGAAAAAAGCAGCTGACGCTGACACATGACAGTCAAAAGTTTTTTAATATAATGATGGGCTTACTCTTGACCACAGACCACAGAGGTTGTAGTGGGACAGGCGTTATTGCATAAAACCATAGATTTAGTATATATTTTCTTACCCCAGGAATGTTGTACTCGTAACACATAGGCGTTCTACAGTCTGCTGTGTTGGTTACGCTGCTCACTTCGAGCGAGTAGTCTCTGGCTGGTGGTCCTGAGACAAAATATAAACAAAAATTAGAAAAAATAATAATACGAAAACAATACCATTTTTTGAAGTGAAAACTTCTGTAGCGGCGTTGAGCACTTTTGTGGGATGGGTAAAAACTGTGAAACTCGCGTCAGGTCACGTGTGCTGATCGAAAAACCGTAAGACGGTTGGAGAGTAGTGTTGTAACACCGAAATCGATAATCAAGTTTTCACTTCTGCTGGCACTCCCGGAGTGCAACACGTGTTTTTTTTTTTGTTAAAGAATGGTGCAGAATGCCAGGTAATGATGTGTTTTTAGACCAGAAAGTATAAGAAAACTGTCAAAACAAATGAAGACTGACTTCTTCAGAGTGCATAAGATTTTTTATATCTGTTTATTAATGTCAAATATATTGTAGAGATCAAAGAGATTAAAATATAATAGGTCATAGAGGGGATAAAGTTGACGCTTTCAGCCCTTAGAGAGGAAAAATAAAATAAAAAATCTAAAAGCAAGGAAAATCTGAAGCCAAAATTATTACCTAAGGCACAGTATAAATAATCATAAGTCCAGTGTGATTCGATCGAATGACAGCTCGCGTTCATACTAACTGACACGACGCTTGAGATCAAAGTTTTTGTATGAAAATATTCCCAATGCCCCTACGCCCTACTATATTTAAATCTCTTTGGTACAGATACACCCAATTGAACAATGTAAAACAATAAAACTAATATTACGGAAATTTAAATACTTTTACAATGTTAGAATAGCGATAAATTTGATGTAAATACAATAAACTAAAACTATTAATGTATGTACCTACATATTCCGTCGGTAATAAAATGAGTCCCTTCTTTCACATTCCGGAAAGCAGCCATTGAACAAACAGACTTTACCCTTGGATTCACAATGCCCGGTTCCTATATTCGAGAAACCAACCGTTTTGCTTACGGACGGTAGAATTATCTACGAGGCGTAACTCAAAAGTGTTCCTATAAAAAGCTATTCGTAAGCGAACTTACTGACAGCTTGGTACATACGGATGAGAGGGCTACAACTTACGGATAGTAAGGGTAATGTATGGAGATGACAGGATAGAGTGTTCCTACAAATTTTTTGACACGTCAACTAGCTGTCAAAGTTACTAGGCGTTTGATATTTAGTTACTGCCCGAATTCGATCGGTTGTGAACCACAATTTTGGTAGTTTCACTACATAAGATGTGAAAAATAACAATGTCTCATTCAGATAGTGAAATGAGTGACCTACAAATGTTGTCCAACTGGGAGAGTTCAATGAAGAACTTGTTAATCGCCGAAATTACCAAACGATATTGAGACATTTCAATACCTTGTATTTTTACGAATTTCAACTCAGATTTCGGTTGGATAAACCTTCTGTTCAACGATTACTAGTTGAAATTTGATGGTTAAACAAACTTACCTTAAGTGAAGTTTGACCATAATTATACGAGACGTTACATCCGAAGAGATTTATTATTCACTTGGTAGTCCACTCTTCATTGTACTAGGCATCACACAATATTTAGAGCTATAAAATCAAATTAATTTAAAAGTCTGTAAACGATCACACCACCCCCACCCCACTCTGCTCGCCGTGCGCCCGCGCGGCCTCCGAGTACTCATTTTTTCAGAGAAATTCACCTATTTCACAGAAAGTATGGGCCACTAATAATTTTGGTTTTAGAACAAAGTATTGGGAGGGTGGGTTATAAATCTCTTCGGATGTAACGTCTCGTATAATTATGGTCAAACTTCACTTAAGGTAAGTTTGTTTAACCATCAATTATACTAACGACGTTACATCCTCAAGATTTATTATTCACTTGGTAGATGTTTAGCGCAATGTGAAATAGGTGATTGTGCAAGGGACCAAAGAGGAGCATTAATATAATATAACAAAAAATCTTAAGTCAATATATTCGTTCTAATTATTACAATAAAAAAATAAAATAAAATAAAAAAAGAAATAAAGGATTTTATTATAATTTAAAATTTAATCGGAATGGCTATACTCCTAAATATAGCTTGTGCTAAGACATTATCCTCCACCAGTACCAATGGTCGGTTATAGAACTTAGCGAATACAAGACTGTTGCCCGACCATCCTGCAGCCTTTTTAATAAGGTCTATGGATATACCTTTCCTACTATTAGCTGCTGAAGTTGAGGCATATCGAGTGCTGTGCACAGAGAATAATAATATTGTTGTATCAACGCCGCTTTCCGCCAACACCTGTTTGATCCAGCGGCTAATGGTAAGCGCACTCGCGTTATGTATCGGTTTCTTAATACTTAGTGAGAATAAGTTTGTCCATTCGTGAAGTATTTCTAAAAACTTGGAAGCTACGGTCCAAATATAAGGATAACGTCTTTCAAGGACATATTTGATCTTTTTGAGGAAAAAATAAAAAGGAATTATCAAGCGACTCATGGACCGCCCCGATCATGATCAATAATTATGTCGATACAAATAAACTCAACAACCACTGGACCGATTTCAAAAATTGTATCACCATGAGAATCCTATACTATCCCTGAGTAACATAGGCTATATTTATTACTAAATTAAAATTAGGGATCCCTACTAAAGCTTCAATAATGTAACCCAAGGTGTTAAGAAAATCGGCTATAGAATGTCTTTCATCGTATGCGCTGCGGAGACTATTGATGATAGAACAAAATAATGTTCTACAATATTAAAGAATTTATTAATTTCTACAAAGAATTTCGCTATAGCATATGTCTAACTATTGTAGTTATGTCACTGTAACTACTTTTTTACATTTTAAAAGTTGATAGAAATGCCAACCAAAATCAAATCATAATATACATTATTAATCTTTATCCAAATAAATAATTTAATATTAAATACTGTTTAATACCTGTAGATTAATGTTTGAATTATTAAAGTCGGACATTCCATTCAAAAAATATCCCGAATTTAAGAATCTTAACTTATAAATCCAAATTTGTTTGTTAGGCACGCTTTCACGCCTAAACCACTCAACCAATTTTAAAAAATCTTTAACCAATGGAAAGCTACATTATCACTTATCAGGGAGCAGCATAGGCTTATAATTTTATCCCCGTATTCCTAAGGGAACGGCAATTACGCGGGTAAAACTGCGCGAAAAGTGAAAGCGTCTGCAGACGTTTGTGCAGTCCACAACGCGAGAAGAACCACCAACTTTTTGGTAAGTTTATATAACAGTAAATTTCCATTTGGGTAAATTTCCAGAAAGGAAACCTAGAATTAAATTTGGATTCCAGGTAGTTTGATATCTAGGAAAAACTAGGATTATTTTTAATCGTCCTCGCTGAAACGCTTAGGTACCCAATATCAAGGACAAAGCAGAGCGACAGGTATTTCAAGACGAATAAATACTTCCTGAACTGAACTGCAATGTGAAAAACTTTAGTATAAGCGGAATATCGTTGGTATAACAATTAATATTATTAAAGAGACAAAATTGCCACAATTTCTTGAATTATGCACTATTTTTAAATATTATTATATATTGTTAAACTGTGCTATATTATTGTTTTAGTGAACTTTTGACCAGCGAAGCAATTAAGATCTCAACGGCATCTGGAGTTAATGATTGTCTTGTAAATGCTCCCCTGAGAATAGAGATGACACCAGGGTAAGCCTTTTCCAGAGAGGGTGCCTGTTTCTGAAAGGAGATAGGAGCAAATCATATTTCAGTTCGAAAATAATAAGTTCAAACCTTGACAATGTTATGAAATTGGGTACCACGGCTGGCTAGGCCAGTATGGAACTATCATTGTCCCCGTAACTCTGTCACTAATAATTTTACGTAAGCTCTTTAAGATTAACGAGAACGGGGAACGCATAGAAAAAAAAATCAACGCTCCAATCTATAGTGAATGCATCTATGTTGAAGGCATCGGGGTCTCGTTTCCGCGAGATTTGTATCCGACATTTAGCCTTCACTTTAGTGGCGAACAAATCTGTAATATGAGGACGACCAAAAGTATCGATGATTCTGCTAAAAGCTGACGAAGCCAAGCTCCATTCGGTAACGATGTTACTTTGCCTTTATTTTTCATCAGCTTCAATATTGTCTTATGACTAAATATTTAATGCGAATATATGTAATTGTCTTTGCTCACACTATTGCCAGATCTAACGTGTTATAAGTATCATATTTTTTAAGTATAAATCTAAACGTGCCGTCACTCTTAGGAGTAAGGAATATTTTTGATAAAAACTAGCCTGGTTCATTGTTACAGTTCACGATTGCTCTTAAAGTTTAGTGTATTTCAGATTTACTGAGGATGTCATTTTCGGGAATAGTGTGTTGTGAGACAAGGCTGCTGACAGGGATATTTAGTGACGTCCTTCAAAAAGCTGGGGTCAAGAGTGCGAAGAATAAAAGAGCGTGTATAAAAAGGCTTATGAATGTGAAGGAAGCGAGGGAAGTGTGCGAAGATCGGGCAAAGTGGCGATCCATCGTCTCTACCTACCCCCGTGGGAACAAAGCGTGAGCTGTATGTATGTATTCAAGGAAAATGTTGACAGTATCGAAATTAAATTGCGAGTAGTCGTTCATTAAAAAGATTATCCCAAAATACCTTTAAACATAGATTTCGGTTTTCACTTTACAATTATAGCAAATTTAAAATTAACAAAACAATCAACGAAGTTGCAGTTGCAAAAATGCTAGCAACTAAGACGTCACACCTTGCTATTTCAGTACATTTTTCATGTTTCACATTTTTATGATCGACCGATCATAAGTTACTGATTTGACTAGGCAGGACACTACCCTATTGGGTCATCATTAGGTTAAGGTAATCCATAAATAAATAATAAATAATTTCACGCCTTTTATCCAAGAGGGGGTAGGCAGAGGTATTCCATTACTGGATATACCCACATTTTTCGAGATATATTGGACCCCTAAACGTAAGGTACGTAAGGTAATCCAATTATAGTAAAAATAGCGTAATCTACCCGCTTGGGGTATTACCTCTGCTAGTGGTTGCGCGGCTTGGTGTTCGTCTTCGGGAAGGCTGGCGGACGCTCTGCTGCTGCCGGTGGACGCCTGTTCTGTTGGCCCCTCCAGTTTCGCTGTTGAGGGTATTTTTTGGTTGTTGGTGCTGCGCCGTTACTGAGTTTGATGTGAAGACCTGATCCCCTATGGTTTTACGGCACGCCTTTAATTTTCAGATCTAGAAATATATCAGTGACTTATGAAATTCTTTTTAGGATTTTAATCTTGCTCATATCTTCCAGAATTACTACGGAAGCAAGATTAGTAAGCCCGGCAATGCCTAAACCTGATGGTTTTGTGCCTTTTCAGGCACTTTGTCGCGGTTTTTAACCGTCACCGATGCTATTTCTGGATGGAGGGGTACTTTGATTAAGCGAAAGTTCTCTGGTACTTGTACGTTCTCTGGTACGTGTCTTTTCCATCATCTTCTGTTCTGGTTCCTTGGTCAGTCCGTCTACTAGCACCAGACCCCAACGTTTAGCGATTTCATCCGGTATTTTTGGCCCAAACACTTCTTCTTTACCTTTTGGATCACCAAGGGTCTGTAGTATATCCTTAGGTAAAGCCGTTGGATGTTAGTCATATCGACACTAGTACTCGGGCCTGGTTCCGATGGTACAGCTGAATGCGTGGCATTAGGTCTAGCCAGTGCTTCACTGCTTATGCCTGCAGGAGTTGTTACATTTTCCACATAGGGTGAGGCTGCGGGGACTACCGTCACTGTAGAGCGAAACCGTCCTGCTGCGGTAGTGTCGTAGTCTGACAGATAAACATGCTCACATTATGGAGATCTTATACAGTAACGTGACGGAGATTTCGAATTGTCACGTATGTGACCGTATTCTATAAAAACTTGTGTAAGTATGAGCGTTATTCAAGGATCCAACGGTGAAGGACTGGTTAGCTACTTTTGCAGCTTCGATTTTAAGTCATTGAACGTAATCATGTTACGTCACGAGACTATGTGGTTATCAGCACGTGATCGCATCACGGAGTATAGCCATGATATACCGTAGGATAAATACTATAATATTCTCAGTTATCAATCGTGACCACGTCACGGAGTATAACTCATAATACGCTGAAATTTTTAAAACGCCCAAAACAAAGTTTCTAAGGAAGTCAAGTAGCTATAATAAAAGACACTAATTAGCCTGATTTTATGGTAAAGCGTATAATCTAAGTAAATGATTTCTATATAGAAATATTGAGTGAATGTATTTCATTAAAATATAAAAATTCTAAACGACAATAAACAAACTAAAAATAAAATTACGTCGTGTAATAAGTAGATACGTATTTTATTTAGCGTGAGAGTATTTTATAAGTTATAAACCTTTCCTACATTAACATAAGTTATGCATGCATTGACTCACCATCACTCGTTTCCGACGAATGCCTTAGACGTTTTTCTAACCTCTTATTTTTCTCCTAATGTGCTCCTCTTTGTCCCTATGTTTACGCTTGCCCATGATCGATCACTTCTAACTATACAGATTATAATTATGTAGTCGTATTCGAATAAGTCGAATAATATTAGTATTATAATTTTAGTTGTTGCGATGCCCGCACAAAGAAAGCGAATGAGTACTCGGAGGCCGCGCGGGCGCACGGCGAGCAGAGTGGGGTGGGGGTGGTGTGATCGTTTACAGACTTTTAAATTAATTTGATTTTATAGCTCTAAATATTGTGTGATGCCTAGTACAATGAAGAGTGGACTACCAAGTGAATAATAAATCTTGAGGATGTAACGTCGTTAGTATAAATACCCTTATTTAACAGTGAAGGGAGCCAGGTATGTAATAGGTATTATTTGAAACCTCAAAACGTTTAAAAAGTAACGCAACAAATATGTATTGTTGATATGTATACTTTACAATAAGAACCTACATTTTTTCCTATGGTATACGTCCTTTACAGCAATTGCTATTGGCATTACGATTTTATGCTCTGGGAACTATGCTATTATCAGTAGCTGACTTTGTTGGGGTATCCAAATCATCTGCTTTTTGGTATAGTGCGAGATGTGTGTGGAGAGGAATTCAGAAACCGGAAAGGCTACTTTTTATTGAATGTGCAGACAGTATGCAATGCAAATTTGTTGCTAATGAATGTAGTAGCCCGTTGGCCTGGGTCCGCTCATGATGCTACAATATTTAATATATATTTTATATGCTCCAGTAGTGTAGCAAAAAATGCAAGATGCGAATTATACAGAAATATCAAGACTAACATCAGATTTATAGTAATGAATTATCACTTTTTTTCAGCCTGGTTTAGCAGCCTGTCTTGTTCGGGGTCCTCATTGGAATGAAAATTAAACATTTGTATCAAAACAAAATATCAATTTTGTATCCAACATTTGGACCAGTTGCTATTTAGATATTAGTGTTATATTCAGCTGAAGAAAATTTCAAATATGCACTAGGTATATACGATGTGTCATCGTTGTAGGTAATTCTAAAAAGTGATTGTGTTACAGAGTATTGCATTAATAAACAATTTTATTCCAAATTACCAATTATATTTTGCCATACCGGTGTAATACCTACGTATCCATTATTTATTATTTGGTTGTAAGCCTCTCAAGCCCCGTTAATATTATAACATATTTAGTACCTACTTTTTAGTCAGGTATGTACGAGGAAGTAGGGAATTTTGATTAAAATGTTTGTTTTATATCGAAACAAAATACCAAAAAAACATAATCCTTGTAAAAAAAACCAAGTCTTGCAACTCAGTTCTATTACCGTAAAAAGTTGTAAGATCCATGTAATACCAAGTCGGTTAATTTATTCAGTCCCTACTTAAAAGACCTTCTGTCTTAAGTTATTACGTAATTAGCTAACCTAACAACATTAACACTATAAGTAGTGACCATATCAATATTAAAAATCTTTTGTGATTTAAGTAAATTATTGTTGGGACTCAATGTCCCAACAATTGTTGTCTATGGCATCTCATTTCTTTTTGTAGATAGTCCTACTTATTTCCTTTCCGGTATCTTCGACTTCTTAAATAACTTTGTAATCCTATACATTTATATTTGATTAAAGTTATTTATGCACTTGGTGTATCTAGAAACCTGGACCGATATTGCAAAATATTTGAGTTTTTCCTTAATTTTTACACCAAACACTAATTGTATTCTAAATTTGAAGCTTCTACGTCTGCTAGAAGTGCCTTAGAGTTTTGATGATCGATCAGTCAGTCAGTGAAAAAATTAGAAAACTTTGACTAGTTATAACTCTTAATAAACTATTGATTCAAATTAGATGAAATATACTGTGTTTATACAATGCCTGCTTGGATACTGAAAATTTAGGCTTATAGTTTTACTAGCCACCCGCCCCGACTTTGCACGGGTGCAATGCTTATACTAAAACCTTCCTCTTGAATCACTCTATCTATTTAAAAAAAACCGCATCAAAATCCGTTGCGTAGTTTTAAAGATTTAAGCATACATAGGGATATAGTGACAGAGAAAACGACTTTGTTTTATACTATGTAGTGATCCACAACGAAGTTATAGGGGGTCGAAAATGGCTTGCTTCGAGAAAAGGATGGTACCCCCAGATTCAAGCAACTGTTGACGCAAATATGACAAGCAAAAAGATATTGGAATAAAATTATTATCTTTAGGAGATAGAAACTTTTTCTTTAAACGTCTTTGATGACAAGATAGCTCAGCGGCGTGTGGACATTTCAGTTGCGTTTCGTTCATTACAGTATAATTTGTGTTTCATCGATTTACTATTTCCTTTTTAGCAAATCAGATCAAATAGTGCAAGAAAAGGACGTTTTACAAATAAAACTACCGTAAATACGTAAAATAAAAATATTTTGCTTTATTTTTTATTAGAACGTAATTTTTCTGTTTTTTCTAAAACGAAACGCAGCGGAGGGCTTCGGTAAGCTGGTTACCTACAACCGTTCGTCGCAGGTAGATGACGTGAAAACATATAGGAACGTCTCTATCCGTTCGTTACTCGTAGTTGACAAACGGTCCGTTGCTGAAGTACAACCACGATTCGTTGAATATAGGAACCGGGCAAAAGAAGAGTTGAAAGAACGTAAACAATAGAACAATAAAAACAAACACAGCACTGTCCTCATTACTAGTTACGTTTCGCCGAATTTTACGCGTATTACCGCGTTGATCTTGGCCGATCAAATCCACTCGAATCTATTCTCGTTGCTTTTAATGCAAAGTTTACTATGTCGTTTAAAGTTTGAGTTGTATATTTTCTTCTGTAAGAATCACAACCACAAAGAGGCTGGAAGAAAAAAGAATTCCTAAAGAGTGCAAAGAAAGCTTGTCCTAACGAGTCCCCTTGAATCTGGGGGCACGGCAGTGCTCCTTGCCAAGTCGAGCAAAAAAGCGGCACAGCCGTACCATCCTTTTCTCGAAGCAAGCCATTTTCGACCCCCTATAACTTCGTTGTGGATCACTACATAGTATAAAACAAAGTCGCTTTCCCTATATCTCTATGTATGCTTAAATCTTTAAAACTACGCAACGGATTTTGATGCGGTTTTTTTTAATAGAGTGATTCAAAATGAAGGTTTAAGTATAAGCATTGCACCCGTGTGAAGTCGGAGCTGGCGGGGGGGCGAATACTGAAAATTCAGGCTTATAGTTTTACTAGCCACCCGCTAGTAAAACTATAAGCCTGAATTTTCAGTATCCAAGCAGGCATTATATAAACACAATATATTTCATCCAATTTGAACCAATAGTTAATTAAGAGCAGTGATAGCCCGGACGGTTAAAGAGCCGGCCGAAAATCAGTGAAGCTCGGGTTCGAATCCTGGCATGTACCAATGAGTTTTTCAAAAACTTACATACATATTTATCACTAGCTTGACGGTGAAGGAAAACATCGTGAGGAAACCCGCAGGTCTCAGAATTAATTCTGAGACATGTGTAAACAGACCCGGTCCGGCGATCGATGGGCTCACCACCTATCACGTTTAGGGGTCCAATATATCTCGTGAAATGTGGGTATATCCAGTAATGGAATACCTCTGCCTACCCCCTCGGGGACAAAAAGGAGTGAGATTATATTATATTAATTAAGGGTTATATAACTAGTCAAAGTTTCTAATTTTTACACTGACTGACTGATCGATCATCAAAACTCTAAGGCACTTCTAGCAGACGTAGAAGCTTCAAATTTAGAATACAATTAGTGTTTGGTGTAAAAATAAAGGAAAACCTCAAATATTTTGCAATTTCGGTCCAGGTTTCTAGATACACAAACTGCATAAATAACTGTAATCCCATATAAATGTATAGGATTACAAAGTTATTTAAGAAGTCTAAGGTACCGGAAAGGAAAAAGTAGGACTATCTACAAAAAGAAATGAGATACCATAGAAAACAATTGTTGGGACATTGTGTCCCAACAATAATTTACTTAAATCACAAAAGATTTTTAATATTGATATGGTCACAACTTTATTATAATATGGTGCATAAAAATATGGTCACTATAAGATGTTGTTAGGTTAGCTAATTACGTAATAACTTAAGACAGAAGGTCTTTTAAGTAGGGACTGAATAAATTAACCGACTTTGTATTCCATGGATCTTACAACTTTTTACGGTAAAAGAACTGAGTTGCGAGACTTGTTTTTTTTTACAAGTTATGTTTTTTATGGCATTATGTTTTCGATATAAAACGAACATTTCAATCAAAATTCCCTACTTCCTCGTAGTACATACCTAACTAAAAAGTAGGTACTAAATATGTTATAATATTAACGGGTCTTGAGAAGCTTACAACAAAACATTAAATAATGGATAGGTAGGTATTACAACCGGTACTTATAGCAAAATAAATAATTGGTAATTTGGAATAAAATTGTTTATTAATGTAATACTCTGTAACACAATCACTTTTTAAAATTATCTACAACTATGACATAATATACAGTGCATATTTGAAAGTTTCTTCAGCTAAATATAATACTAATATCTAAATAGCAACTGGTCCAATGTTGGATACCAAATTGATAATTTTGATACATTGCTAATGTTTAATTTTCATTTCAATGAGGACCCAGAACAGGACAGGCTGCTAAACCAGGCTGAAAAAAAGTGATAATTCATTACTATAAATCTGATGTCAGTCTTGATCGTTTGCATTATTTGCTACACTACTGGACTACTACCTGGAGCATATAAAATATATATTAAATATTGTAGCATCATGAGCGGACCCAGGCCAACGGGTTACTACATTCATTAGCAACAAATTTGCATTGCATACTGCCTACTATTCAAGAAAAAGTAGCCTTTTCGGGTTTCTGAATTCCTCTCCACACACATCTCGCACTATACCACAAGCAGATGATTTTGATACCCCAACAAAGTCAGCTACTGATAATAGCATAGTTCCCAGAGCATAAAATCGTAATGCCAATAGCAATTGGTGTAAAGGACGTATACCATAGGAAAAAATGTAGGTTCTTATTGTAAAGTATACATATCAACAATACATATTTGTTGCGTTACTTTTTAAACGTTTTGAGGTTTCAAATAATACTTATTACATACCTGGCTCCCTTCACTGTTAAATAAGGGTATTTTTCAACTAGTAACCGCTGAACAGAAGGTTTATCCAATCGATATCTGAGTTGAAATTCGTAAAAATCCAAGGTCTTGAAATGGTCAACCCCTGGTTATAATTTCGGCGATTAACAAGTTCTTCATCGGATTCTGAACTCTCCCAGTCGGAAAACATTTGTAGGTCACTATCTGAATGAGACATATTAGTGATTTTTTACATAAATCGCTAAAAAAAGTTAAATTCTAGTACACAACCGACTGAATTCGGGCAGTAACTAATCAACAAACGCCTAGTAACTTTGACAGCTGGTTGACGTTTCAAAAAAATTATAGGAACACTCTATCCTGTCATCTCCATACATTACCCTTACTATCCGTTACTCGTAGCCCTCCCATCCGTACGTAGCAAGCTGTCAGTAAGTTTGCTTACGAATCGTTTGTTATAGGAACACTTTTGAGTAACGCCTCGTAGATAATTCTACCGTCCGTAAGCAAAACGGTTCGTTTCTCGAATATAGGAACCGGGCATTAAATGTTAATGGATTACGCTGTGCCGTATCAGCTTGTGATGGCCGAATCCGTCCTTGAACTATACTCCAATCAGTCTAAGTGGTTTTGTCATTAAAAGACAAACAGACAGAGCAATCAAAACTGATTAATTGCTATGCTAATACGAAGCTTGGTCAATATAGACCCTGCGTTCTCTTATTAAAACGATTTGAGTACTCGAAACCAATTCAACATACCTCGATAGAGGTATAAAAACAGATACACGCCTTAGAAATGACGAAAATGTGCACTCTGTTGAAAATCTGAGTGCTCTTTTGTTTTAGTATGGGGTTCGATATAGCCGTATCTTTTAGCTAGAAAACAAAATGCCAGCGACTCAATGATACTATATGACATAACTGAGAAAATCTTCAAAGGGAAAACGTTTCCGCTTAGAAAGATATAGCTAAATTTCCAGTAGAAGGGGAAAAATCGGGAAAAGAATCAGGATATTGTCCCAAAAGTCTATTTATGCATTTACACTTAATGGTGCTGGGAAGCTTGACTTGATTATAAAATCTAATGTAAAAGTTTCCAAACGCACACTGGAGCATTACATGATAAATATGGTGGAATTCGCCCAATCGATTGAGATTTTTATTAGCACAAATAAAATGGGTTAGGAAAATATACAAAAGCATAAATCGTAATATTCTGCCTTTCTTTTATTTATGATGTTATGATATATTCCATTTCGCAAATAAAATGTGTACTATGTTTTGATTGAAAATTTTAATGTAGGGGCAAAATGCTAAGCTGCTTATAGTAGCTGTTCCGCGCGGAGTCACCCGAGTAGTTCCTGCATAATACGGGTATAATCATAGATGTATAGAAAATTCAAAATCTATGGGTATAATCAAAGAGATTAAAATATAATATTGCCTATAGGGGACAAAGCGAGGAAAATTTAAAGCCAAAAATTATTCCAAGTGGAATAAGTCCAGTACAATTTCGACCTAATGACAGCTCGCGTTCATATAACTGAAATGACGCTTGAGCTTCAAATATGCTTCAAAGTTTTGTATGAAAATATTCCCAATGCCCCCTCTATGTCCTATTATTTATAGAGCAGCTATCTTTTCCAACCTCGTGACGAAAAAGTCAGTATCGTTTAGTAACAATGAGAATAATAAAAAAGTGTTTCTTTGATGTTTTTGACCATTTCTGGTTGATGAATGAAAAAAAAACGGTTTGTCACTGACTTCTGATTGTTAAACTCTAATTAGGGGTCGGTAATAAAAACTGGAGCTTTCAAGGGACATTTCATCCAAATGTATCAGGCTTAGCGTTGACAGTACCTAAAGATGGCAGCCAGGAGATGTTGAACCTGAGCTCATGGTCTGAGCCCTGCAACGGCAGTGGGATCGCCGCTAGAGCCCGTGGTAGCCCCGCGTGTCTTACGGGGTACTGCCGATCTGGTGGCATGGCACTGTCCTGTAACAATACGAGACATAGTTTAGTTGACAAATTCGAAGGGTAGATCAACAGGCAGGGGCTCTCAAACTTCATCATCATCATCAGCCGGAAGACGTCCACTATTGAACAAAGGCCTCCCCCATAGAACGCGGCAAAGAACGGCAACTTGCTGCTTGCATCCACCAGTTACCCGCGACTTTGACGATGTCATCGGTCCACCTGGTGTGAGGCCTAATAACGCTGCGTCTTTCGTTTCCACTTCAACTTGCATATTCTAAGAGCTATGTCGGTGACCTTAGTTCTTCGGCGGATTATATGAATTATACGAGGAAAGGACGTATAACACTAGTGATGCCTTTTGCAATTATGTTCGTCAATATTCAAAAATCTTTAAACGTATTTGTATCGCGGCTAAAGCTAACCATGTAAGTAATAAAATCAAAAATAGCACAGACATTGTAAAAACAACATGGAAAATTATAAATAGCGAGACTGGAAAATTAAGATCTCAACATTTTGACTTTCAGTTGAAGGTTAACAATAGAATTTTAAGAAATGATAAAGATATATCTGAAGTGTTTGTAATTTTTTTCTCTGATATTCTAGTCTCGACGACCAAGTCACTTAACTCGTCGCCCGCACTCGCTGAATCGCTACTACAAGAACATACCGCTGCATGTAATACAGGCAATTTCGTATTTGATCATGTAAATCCTTGGGACATCCTAAAAGCATTCAAATCAATACAAATGAAAAATACTGCCGATCTCGACGGCTTATCTGTAAAAATCATATCATCCATAATAGACTTAATTGCCTCATCTCTAGCTTGTTTTAGCTAGTAAAATTATTCCATTATTCAAAGCCGGTAGTAGATTAGACCCCTCTAACTTCAGACCAATATCAATTCTACCGACTCTTAGTAAAATTTTTGAGAAAATTATTCTATATCAGTTGAGTGCACATTTTTCTATCAACAGTATAATGTCTGTAAAGCAATTTGGATTTACTAGGGGTCGCTCGACAACCGATGCCGGTGTTGAGCTAGTAAATCATGTTTTTGATGCCTGGGAGAAATCGCAGGATGCTGTTGGGGTTTTCTGTGATTTATCTAAGGCATTCTATTGTGTCCATCATGAAATTCTCATCAGAAAATTACGTCATTATGGCGTACAAGGCCACGCTCTTGATTTAATAAAGTCCTACTTGAGAAGCCGGATACAATGTGTTGATGTAAACGGTTCAAGATCGTCTGGATCGGCGGTTTGTATTGGTGTACCGCAGGGCTCCATTTTAGGCCCATTTCTATTTCTGGTCCATATAAATGACCTACCCAACCGAGTGCAACATGATATTGTACTGTTCGCAGATGATAAATCTCTACTTTTTAAAGTTAAACGACCTATTAAGTCTTATGACGAAGTGAACAGTGCAATTAATGATGTTGTCAGTTGGTTTAACGTTAATAGTTTACTTCTCAATGAGAAAAAAACTAAATGTGTACATTTTTCTTTATCAAATGTTAAACGAACCTTAAACTCAGTTACAATTAAAAACAAAAAATTAGAATGTGTAAACTCTACAGTATTTTTAGGAATAACTCTAGACTCTAAGTTACAGTGGGGACCACACATTGATACGTTGGCAAAAAGGCTCAGTTCTGCTGCATATGCCGTAAAAAAATACGTAATATGTCAAGCGTAGAAACAGCTAGACTTGTCTATTTCAGCTACTTCCACAGCTTGATGTCATATGGCATTCTACTGTGGGGGAATGGTGCTGATGTTCAGAGAATATTTATTTTGCAGAAACGAGCCATTCGTGCAATTTATAAAATGGGGTCTAGGATGTCTCTAAAGGAAAAATTCAAGGAAATTAATATACTGACACTGGCGTCACAGTATATTTACGAAAACGTATTGTATGTTAAAAAGAATATATCACTTTACAAAAAAAATAGTGACAGACATTGTATAAACACTAGAAATAAGAATGAACTGGCTGCTTATGTTAGTCTATTATCTAAAGTTACCAAATCATATAAGGGTCAATGTATACGCTTTTACAATAAGATTCCTATTGCATTACAAAATTTGCCTCTTGACAAATTTAAAACAATAGTTTAAGCAAACATTATATAAAAAAGGCTACTATAAAATTACCGACTACTTAGTAGACCAAAATGCATGGGTTTAACCGACTCAGCGCTATGTAAGGCTATTCATTATAATTACTATTGTGAACCATATTTACTAGTAAGACATGAGACTAAAAAGAGCTGCCCTTGAGTTCTTCTCGGGGTACTGCATTTGGAACCAGCAACTCGTCGGTGGAGATGGGCTGCTGTTTACATTTAGCCAATCCTCATGGACGAGTTTAGTGTGCCTTGTTTATATTGACATTTCAAAGTGTATTTTTTATACCTACTGAAATAAAAGAATTTTGACTTTGACTTTTGACTTTTGGATTTCCTCGTTCCGGATTTTATCGCGCAAAGAAACTCTCAAACTTCTTAGCCAAACGTAAGAAAACGAAATACTTGACGAGCCCTATAAATAAATATGTAAATAAATCGTAGAAATAAATAAATTGTGGGACAGAATTCACACACGGTTATTTAATCCCAAACTAGGCATCCTGTACTATGGTTCCCATACTTAAATATTTATTTAAGTATATCTATCAGTTGTTTGGGAACGACCAGACACGAAGCCAACAGCCATGTTCATGCACACAATAATAATAATAAATTATTAATCAATAACTGGTATATACCTATTGTATGTAATGGTGTGTATTCTATAATAATAATCAAATTACTTGCATTTGCATCTAACGGGTGGTATGAAATTGTTTTTTAGTTTTCATCAATGATTGATATCAAGATCAACAGAATTGAAGTTGAGATGTAGAAAGTCTGCAGTCAATGGAATTCGAAGGGTAAATAAGTCAGTGCGCTCTGAAAACAGAACTCCTCAAAGAGGTTGGAAGGAAATATGTGTCTTGAAGTTTTCGTACTGTTTATTAGTACACTGATAGATCTTTTGTTAGAGACATGAGGGCATACCTCTAAGAACGAGTTTTTCATAAACTCACGTAGTACTCTAGTAGTACTCTATATTAGCTCGACGGTGAAGGAAAACATAGTGAGGAAACCCGCAGAACACAGAATTGATTCTGAGGCATTGGTAAAAACACCTGGCCCGGCTATAGGTACACGTGTCACCTTTAACAGCATTCCAAAAATGTTATGGTAAAAAGTGGGTATTTATATCAGTGGAATACCTCTGTCGTCCTCCTTGGGGATGAGGCGTGAACAATGAACATGTGTTTATGAAATAGTCAATTGATATGGCCCGGATTTTTGCAGCTGCGTTTATAAACATTTAATAAGATTACTTTTCCAACGAACTTTACTACGCCACGTCATACTATTGTCGTTTAATAAAAATCGCTAATCATAGACAAAGTCAATAAAAAAATAGTTGAACGTGACAACGTAATAAGAAAATACTAATGGAATGGATTGTGCCTCTTTGTCCCTCGTTGCGCGCTCTCGCTTGCACTGGAACGCCGCATACGTCATACTTTTCACGTGACAACGTCTTATAATTCGATGGAGCCGGCTGCATGCACGAAAAAGTATGACGTATGCGGCGTTCCGGTGCAAGCGAGAGCGCGCAACGAGCGACAAAGAGGCACAATTCATTCCATCAGTATTTTATTATGACGTTGTCACGTTCAACTATCGTTAGTAAACTGACTTTACAGACAACCGATTTTTTTTTCGTGCATGAAGCCGGCTCCATCGAATTATTAGATGCTGTCACATCAAAAATAGTAAGTATCCCAAGTAGCAAAATTCTCCTATAATTATTGACTTATAAAACTAAACATCTGATCTTATAAAAGCTGCATTAAGGACTATATTTTGCCCTAGAAGCACTTTCGATCCTATTGCGTAGTTTTATAAACGTTTACAAGCACATCTTAGTAGACTATTTATTCTACAAGCACTTTCGGTCCTATTAGGTAGTCTTATAAAGGATTATATGATTACATAATATGATTCTTGTATACCCTACTAAAACGTCTCAAATAAACATAAATCTAACAAATAGAATTCACTCAGCTGTCATACGTTATATTGTTTGTCTTGATAATCAAAATGTAATGATTGGGATTCGATGAAAAAGATATCGCCAATATTAGGATATGATAAAAATGTAGATAGAGTTGACACTTTGTTGACTCATATACAAGTAGTTCTAACAAGCCGGATGTTTTAAATGATAATGTAAAGATTCTAAGTAGTAAACATAGTTGGATTTATGTTTTCATAAGCTTAGGTCCAAGGACGTTTGAAGGAAAAGTTTTTTCCTTTTATTCCAACCTCTTGGCATAGGCCAGTCCAGCTTGTGCCTTATAAAATAAATACAAAGGGTGTTTATAGTAGGTGAGCCGTGAGGACAGGTGGGTAGGCCACGAATCATAATTTCGTCGTGAAATTAAAGTGTATGAGACACAAGTATTGAGTAATTTGCTTAATACGCTTCACGCCTAAACCTATAAACCGATTTTAAAAAAAACTCACCAATCGAAAGCTAAATTATCAGGGAGTAGCGTATGCTATATTTTATCTCCGTTTTACCGACGTGAGTGAAACTTCTGGGCGCTGCTAGTAGTCTAATATATGATCCATCATTAATTCCCTAAAGAAGGGGAAAAGTTTCTCTTGGCGTAAGGTAAACGAAATTTATGAATTTCGTTCCGCTTATTATTGTTTCTTATCTGTTATATGCGGTATTAATTTTGACTCACATAGCTGGGCAAAGGCGCCCGGGGTGCGAAGTGATGTGGAACGTTCCCGTAAAAAGGAGTCGAGTTTGTCTGGATTCTTGGATATTCTTGCGGATATTCTAACGGGAACTCCCGTCTATCTAGACACTTGCTTTCCTCCTTTACAAATATAAGCAATAACAAAACGCACTGGCACACACTTTTCTTACACATTTTTGTTATATTTGCTTTAACACAGCTTTATAATAAAACGTTTTCACAAACTATATAACTATAATATTGAATCATCAATAACACTTACTAAGAATATCACGGATCAGACGAATGTAGGATAGGTACGATCTGTTTTTAAAAACAACATCTATTTTTGGCATAAACAAAACAAAGGCAAATTGTATACGCCGTTTTTCAAGCGTGATTTACATCGAATAATGTTGTTCATTTTGCCAACGGATTGTTGAAATGATTAAGATATGGCCGGCTATCAATTTGGAGGCAATCTGTCGATAATAGCCGATGAGGACTCGAGTACACGGCTGACGCGCGCCCTCGGCACTACGATATCGGAGATAAGATTACATGTTTCGTAAATCATAATAGCACCACATTTAAGCAAACCTTTTTTTAATAATAAATATAGAGGTGTACACTTCAACTTTTTTTATCCACATGATGACAAAAAGAGGACAACGGGATGTAAAAAAAAATATTTCCGTTGCATCTTAACGATTTTTTAATAAACTAGCAGTGCCCTGCGGTTTCACCAGAGCAGTTGCCGTTCCCGGGAAATCAGCATCGCTTTATTGGTTAAGAAGTAAAAGCGTTTGTTTGCAAACAAGTCAAGTGACTTTCGCATTTATAGTATTTATAGGTCGCCATCTGGTGGCCAGCGGCTTTGCCCGTGCGGGTCCTGTTTCTTACCGTTCCCGTGGGAATTTTGAAAAATCCCTTCATAGTGGTCCAAATCTCCTGGTCGGTGGAGATGGGCTACTGTTTACATTTGGCCAATCTTCATGGACGAGTTTAGTTGTTATTAGACTATTGACTTTTCTAAGTGTAATTTTCAATTACCTACAAAAATTAATTTTCATTTCATTAAGTGCTCACTTGGAAGCATTGCGCAAGATTTCATCCTTATGTACCCAGCGGCTTCGGCTGTGGGTTGATTGATCAGTAAGTCAGCCAGTCTGTATCTTCTTTTATACAACGTAACAGAATAAACGCAATTCCTCATATACCCAAATTAGTATATTAATAGTAAAAAAATATGTTGCCTTCGTACTTTAGTTATGTCTAATTAATTTTCTTAAATAAACTAGCACTAAATTGAGCTATGCTTATTCATTTTTCGGAAAAAAATAACACATATTAAAAATAGCTAAAATCGATTAAGTAGTCGCTATACTTACTGAACAAACTAATTTCAGGAATTACGCTTATTCTGTTACATATTGTGTAATGTAGTAGTTTAAGAACTCATTTTTATTTTTTTTAGTTACAGCCATTTATCGGTAGCAGTTACGATACACAGGAATTTGTCAAAACGTTCATGTAAAGTCTAACGCAAAGACGTTTAAAGAAAAAGTTTCTCTCTCCAAGAATGATTTTCTTTCAACCTCTTTGGTGTAACGTATATAATTACTAGCAGCACCCCGCGGTTTCACCCGCGTAGTTCCCGTTCCCGTGGGAATACGGGGATAAAACATAGCATGTGTTAGTCTGGTGTGTAAGCTATATAACTGTAAACATTTTGCGTGTAAGAGGAACAAACATCCATACATACAAACTTTCGCGTTTATAATATTATTTAGGATAATAGGATTAAGTCAAACACTTACATAAGACGTAGGAGCTGTGTCCAACATCGAGACTTCGGCGGATGTCGATAAAACTTGATTCTCTTCCAGAGCAGAGATCCCGGAAACATCTGTATCCGAAATTAACGTCCCGGGACTCGGTCCGGATGTCGCCGGTGTTTGTCCCAAGAAGTCCGGGATTGAATTTAACACATTTTTCCCGGGAAGAAACTCCATTTTATTTTTTGTCGATCCATTTTCAACATGCCACACAAATATCACAACACATAACGTCTTCTGCCATTTATTCATTGTGATTCACATACTTAGCACTTCACTTAATTTTTTCGATTAACACATTTCACTAAACAGTTATAATTAAATATTTTGGGAACATTTAGAATATTATTTAGTATATTTTTTTAATGCGTTACAGTTCCCTGGTCAAAAACATTTAACATCACTGTGATCCGATCGGTAGCATTAGTATCTAGTAACGATAAAAGCAGACTGAACAAATGATGGCATATTGATTAGAATATGTTATAACTAGATAGATAAAGAATCAAATTAAAGCAAAATAATTCGATTTCTCAGTTATCAATCTACGTAGCTAATAAAAATATCATACGTAATGAAATAAATTAAGAGATCCTAGTAAAGTCAGGTTAATCGTTTGAATTTACAATTTTTTTTTGATTTATTAAAAACCTTATATTATCACAGTATACTTATGTACGTACTTTTTATGTAAACTGTCTTTGTGGTCAAAACTTTTTTTACAGTAGGTAGTAAGGTACTATGGATATTATTATTATTATTAGTATTTTGTATTATTTAGAAATAAGAACATGAGCAGTGATAGCCCGGACGGTTAAAGAGCCGGCCGAAAATCAGTGAGGCTCGGGTTCGAATCCTGGCATGTACCAATGAGATTTTCAAAACTTACGTACATATTTATCACTAGCTCGACGGTGAAGGAAAACATCGTGAGGAAACCCGCAGATCTCAGAATTAATTCTGAGGCATGTGTAAATAGACCCGGTCCGGCGATGGGCTCACCACCTATCACGTTTAGGGGTCCAATGTATCTCGTGAAATGTGGGTATATCCAGTAATGGAATACCTCTGCCTACCCCCTCGGGGATGAAAGGCGTGAGATTATATTATTATTATTATTAAGAACATGACCAATTTAGATTTTTATATCTGTAAGGTCATGTATTGATTGTTAAATATATATATATAAATAAATAAATAAATAAATAAATAAATAAATAAATAAATTATTATACAAACTTAGTCTAGATTTTTTCAAATAAATAATATTTTTTTATAAATACTCTCAAGCCTTTATCCCCAAGGGAGGGGAGGCAGAGGTATTTAATTCCGGGAAGTACACACTTTTCACCAGCATATTTTTGAACCCCTAAACGATATGAACGTTACAAAGTCCAATGTGTCAAGCTCAGCGTTGCTAGCGCGCACAGCGTTGTCCGTCTGGGGCGTCTTCTTTCCTTGCATCCTTCAACATTCGCACCATATAAAAAAAAAATCTTTATTTTCTCCACACAGTCCTTATAGATAACTCAATGAATGTAGATACATTTATTAACACATCAAGAAGAACATTAGTGGAGACAGGTACCCAAACTAGGTAGAAACTGTGTCATGGGGTCCTGGTCTCCCTCCAACGGTTGGTAAGTTTTAATTTTTCAGTAGGAAATGTATAGTAGGAAAAAATTATCTACATAAAAGCTTGAAGGGTGTGGGGGTGTGTGAGGGTGTGTTGTGTGTGTATGTATGGGGGTGTGTGAGTTGTGTGTATGTGAATGGTGAATGGTGAGGAGTGATTGACGGGGGGTTGAGAGAAGTGGTTGGCCAACTAGCCCTACGATGCCTTATAGATTTCTTGGGATCAGACAGCTGACTATACTATCTATATATAAAGATATATATATATATCTCTTTCGTTACTCTTAATAGTTTACGGAGGGATTTGTAACTTTTAAACACATTAATTTTTATATCTAGAATTAACAATACCAACCTTAATAAAATCAGACAATGTTTAGCTATACCTTACAGGGGTTCTTACTCAAAAGGATGCCCGCATAAACCATTTCTTAGCCTGCCTCCGCTGCCTGTCTATTATATACTCGGATAATTTTTTAATTATTTGTTTGCAAAGCAAAATCGCATTTTACTCGATTTGCTTCTCAGTGTTGTTAGACGCAGGTTTCACGGAATATTCAATACCTACCTAGTGTGAGAGTTACCTTTCAATAATGTAAGGTTACCTACGTTAAAAGGAGATGATGAAGGCAAATGTGGTCATCCCGTGTTATGTTATGTGGCTATAATTGAATCGATTTTGACCGAATGATAATACGTAGAATACGGGTGCCTGGAAGATACAATGAATTAAGTTATCTTTTTTGTTTTTCGGTACAACCCTTAGAATTACGATCTTGTCGTGTGAGCCCTTCCCCACCCATCTTGCATGAGCGTACCTACCTAAGGTAGGAAGATGCATACAAAATTTTATTTCCCTTTTAAAGCTCTCAAGCCAATAAAATAAAACACAATGTTTTTTAATTGTTACGGTGCCTATTGGAACCGAGCGGTGCTCGACGAATTAAAATGTCGAAAACGAAGCTTTGGTCGGTCCTTACTAAAAACCCTTCAGGCTTACAAAGTTGTATGTTCTAAAATGTCTAGCATGTAAAACATAATATCATACTGTCTAGTGTGTCATAAAAATCTGTAGGTATCTCGTAATGTATATAGTATCTCATACAGTCTTTGCGTTGTTGCGTCAGTTGCGAATTAAAAGCAAATGTCTATAGATACTTAGGTACATTAAAATTTAAATGAACTGTGTGGGTTTTATTAAAAAAATATATGCTATTAGGAAAGCAATGAAACTTACTTTTGAATAAATCTTTTGTTTAAAATTAGCAGAATCCGTATGTATTTTTTATTAATAACTAGCGGATGCCCAGCGGCGTTGCCCGCGCGGATTCCGTTTATTCCCGTTCCCGTGGGAATTTCCGAAAATCCCTTCATAGTGGTTGCCTAGGACATATTTAAGACACCTACATACCTACCATATTTCAAATAGCGGGTGCCCAGCGGCGTTTTCCCGCTTGGATTTAGTTTATTCCCGTTCCCGTGGGAATTTCCGAAAATCCCTTCAAACCAATTTCCTATGACATATCAGACACTTTCATACCATTTTTCAAGTTTCTAGGTGTTATCGTTTCGGAGTAGTACGTATTTCTCTTTTTAACCAGTTTTTATATTTTCCCTTGGGAATGAGATATTTTCCTGGAATAAAAAGTACCCTAGATGTTGACCCGGGTGCTCAGTTATCTCCATACCAAATTTCATCAAAATCCGTCCAGTAGTTTTTGAGTGATGCGTGCACAACCAGACAGACAGACAGACAGACAGACAGACAAAAATTCCAAAAATTGGTGTTTCGGTATCTATATCGATAACTATATACACTACCGTTAAAATTTTCAAAAAATATTTAATGTACAGACACGGCCCCGTTAGAGTTTTATTATATGTATAGAAGACATAAATATTTCACGTAAAGGACGTTCACGGATCAAATTAGTGACGTCCTTCAAAAAGCTGGGGTCAAGAGTGCAAAGAGTAAAAGAGCGTGCATGAAAAGGCTTATGAATGTGAAGGAAGCGAGGGAAGTGTGCAAAGATCGGGCAAAGTGGCGATCCATCGTCTCTGCCTACCCCTGTGGGAAGAAGGCGTGAGCTGTATGTATGTATGTATGTACATAAATATTTATCTGTACCTAAATATAGGGATAAAAAAGTGGATGTTGGTATCTGAGCTTGATAAACTCCGACACTGTTTGTCGATCCGTTCACCATAAAAGTTGGCACATCTGTGTTATTTCATGAAGAAGTTATTTATGCTTCCTACTATCTCAACAGCGACGAGGTCGCGGGGAAAAGCTAGTTATACAATCTATTTTCTTTAGTTCAAAAATATGATATGATATTCGAATATTTCACACAAGCATTGTAATAAATTTTATCAATATTTTAGTAAAAATTTAATAATGCCTTTTGATGCCCTTTATTAGATTTCATTATAAACCATAATTTATATATATTAAAAAAGAGCAGTGATAGCTTAGCCTTACGGTTAAAGAGCCTGCTTCACACGATGAAAATCAGTGATGCTCGGATCGAATTCGGGCTTGTACCAATGAGTTTTTCAAAACTTACGTACCTACATATTTATCACTAGCTCGACGGTAAAGGAAAACATCGCGAGGAAACCCGCAGGTCCCAGAATTAATTCTGAGACATGTATAAGTAGATCCGGTCCGGCGATGGGCTCGCCACCAATCACTTTTAGGGGTGGATTATTCTCGTAAAAAGTGGGTATATCCAGTAATGGAATACCTCTACCTACCCCCTCAGGGATAAAAGGCGTGAGATTATTATTATATTACCATAGTAAAATTCCATATCAAATACACAAAAAAACAAGTCACATGCACAATGCACAGCACGGTCGGATAGACATCACAAGGTAGAAATCGTTACACTGGGGTAATCCCACAGTGGGCGAAAATAAATTTAACATTTTACAAATCTTTGAACACTTTACTAAATCTATGTCAGTCATTCACACACGTTATTGGTCTTTTTCACAGATTTCCATTCACATTTTCATTCAACCCAGGTAGCAATTTCAGACGCCAACCTTAAAATGACGTCTTTTACCAGTCATTATAAGGTCAGTCCGGCGACGGTCGTGGATGTATGTCCTACTGACGTACGGTTATCGACGGCAACAAGTTATTCCAGATGCAGTCTTTGGTGCACGTACCAACGACGTACTTACATGACGTCTTTTGGATCCTTTGGTTAGGACCAGAAAAGAACGTTTCTAGAACAGGAATCTGTAAACGTCTTTATGACGTACGCAACAGATCATTCTGGAACCATCCGAAAAAGTATAGAATACTGTAAAACCAACCATTACCGTTCGAGTAACCGAATAAATTGTATAAGTTAGTCTGTGATGCTAGTAAAAAATGTAACGTAGGATGATTAATTAAAAAAAAATTCAAAATTTTTTTTCATGAATTTTGGTAAAAATTTGATTATAGAGAATTAAGGTGATTTACGCTTATTAAATAAAAACAATTTCAATCAAAACTGATGTACAAAAGGGAGTAACTGTTTAATATTATTTGTATTGTTAAATATATTTTTCCTTCAGTACAGTTATTTTATGCTGTTACAAGTGACTGAACAGCAGCTACTATAGGTTTAACAAAACAATTCACGGCTTCAAACCTCATAACTGCAAGCTGAAGTGTCACTAAACTTGTAAGTTGTACAAGACGCCTAGTTTGGTTAAGACACCACCTTTTTATAAGATATGATGGAGTTGACTTTTAAAAATAAAAAAATAGGTAAATATATAAAAACTTGTCAATCGCATATTCATATGCCGCGGTAGACGTTCACCAATTCAAAAATAGCTGCCACGTACGACGTAGGTACCTACTGTATGTTGAAGCTAATTTATTAAGGGTTTGGTTTTTCTAGAATTATGATTATGAAAATCCATTGTAATTTTTTTTGTTTTATGATTTAATCTAAACGAATGTCCCGTTTAAAACGGGATAAAAATTTGTCTATACAAAAAAGTTCTGAAAAAAGTAGGTAGGTAAGTATGTTTGTTGTAGTTTGTTTAGTTATGATATAACACAAATTTTATAGTAAAAAATATTCTAGAAAATCAAGAGTGTTTTTCGTAATGAATTTGAACTTCTAAGTAATTTTTATTCATTTCATTACTAGACTTCCGCCCGACTTAGACGCTAGACTTCTACTTTTATATCACGCTCCCTATTTTATCTATATAATGAGCACGGCTTGGGTTAGAAGCCCGTCGTGCTTATCTACTATATAAAAATAAGTCGGGTTTTCCTTCCTGACGATTTAACTCCAGAACTGACGAACCGATTTCCATGGTTTTGCATTCGTTGGAAAGGTCTCGGGCTCCGCAAGGTTTATAGCAAAGAAAATTCAGCATTGCACCCGTGCGAAGCCGGGGCGGGTCGCTAGTTATTATTATTATGGAGCAAGAAAATATATAAGTATAATAAAATTCAGAAAATATTAGGTACTATGTAGTATTTGGATTTTTTTTATTTTGGGAGGCAATGTAGGGAAATTAAAAACCATATCAGGCAACATTGAGCTTGGAGCATCCCTGGTTGGTTACTGCCGTTACTGGTCTGTGGAGCGTCCATCCCGTAGGTACATATACCCTCAAATCAAATAAAAAGTTATTTGATCTGAGCATATACCGTTTTGTTTTTCTTTTTATATTCTTACGACGAAGAAATATCTGATGTCTGACTGCTTGCAACTACAATTTTTATGGCCAAAAAAGATTCACAGCAAAAACATCCGTTTAATAAACATCCTGCATCACTAATAAATATGAATACTACTTTGTAGTTTTCATATTTAGTTTAGAGTTAGTTTCAAGAAGACGTCCTACCGACACTTACATGAGACGTTCTACTGACGTTTATGGTATGACGTGTAGCGACGCTACATAGAACGCGCCAATAGACGGCCGAGTTCTAAACCGCGCTATCGGAGTTTTCTAATGAGTTTGTATAAATACAACTGTCCAACATCAACCGTTGGACGGCGGGCCCCAGGCACGATCACCTCGCCTTGCGGAAGATCTTCCTTTTCACGATGGAAGAGCATTCCACCTCCGCTCCTCCATACTGGTGACCCCTCGACACCTGGACATCAGCATAACCTTCTGGAACACCTGGACTTCAGCGCAAACTTCAGAAGCATCATCACATCGTCATCACTCATCACACCCACAACAACCTTCACTCAAGGTCAGCAGCAGCAGCAGTCACACAGCAAGCCAGAATCCGCCCAATCAGTTTATGGTATGACGTATCACAGACGTTTATGGTGTGACGTGTCACAGACGTTTATGGTGTGACGTGTCACAGACGTTTATGGTGTGACGTGTCACAGACGTTTATGGTGTGACGTGTCACAGACGTTCATGGTGTGACGTGTCACCAACGTCGCGATAAGACGTCATTGGGATAAGACAAATCCACGTCACTATAAGATCCTACAGACGTAAATTTTTGACGTCATCTATTTCAAGATGGACCTTAATTGGCCGTCGCCTCTACGTCATTTTGCTACCTGGGAAATCACGAATTTTATACCAGATGTAAGCATAGGTACCTATTAGATTTCTGGAAATAACCACTTTTCACCAGTATATCATTGTACCCTTAAATGTGATCGGTGGTGAGCTAGCTTGCCTCAGATTTTTTTCTTCAACGTCGAGCTAGTGATAAAAATGAACGTAATATGATTTTAATAAAAACTCATAGGTACATGGGGGATTCGAAACCGAGCCTCAGGAACGAGAAGCGGGCTTCTTAACCGCTGGACTATCAACGCTATCACATAAATAGTTATTTAATATTTTACAACAATAACAGTGAATATGTGGTTAGAATTGTCCTCGTTCCTTCACACAATTATTATGATACATTCTTTCTATTTATTTGTAAAATATTTATTGCCTCTATTAGATTTTGGAATAGGTACTATATACCATAATAAAATACCATGCCTAATATACCAATAATTATCAAATATTTTACACAAATAGCATTGAATAAAACAACATCAAACAGTAAACACAACACTTCACAGCGGCTAATTACAAAATTGTACCCAGCTACTAGTGCCCTACGAAACTTTTGGGCGGCTGTCGTTTAGGCGGCCCGCCCGCCCTGTCGGGAGCCGCTGATAGACTGAAATACGTACTGCCCAAGTCCTACAGGGGTACCACATGTGCAACTCGATTTCACTTCATTTTCGTATTCATTTCCGTTTATAAATGAAACTAATACGAGTGCGAGTAAGTATATAAAATGAAACAAATTTCAGTATTTTAAGGAATTTTATACTTGACCACATGAGTTTCGGTTTCCGTTTCGGCCGAAACTGAAGCAACGGCCGAATATTCGGTTTCGGTTTTGGCTGGAAAACCAGTTTTGGTCGGACACTAGTAGGTACACAAGAAGATCTCTTCATCTCTATCACGCGCTTACTGACGTTGTGTCACGTCGCTTCTTGTGGGCTTAGCTTTAGCTTAAAAAAACACAAAGCGAGATATCAGTGAGATCCACGAATACCACCGTCGGTCAAACAGGTTGATTTCTATTTCCTTTCCGTAGGTTCGCTCCAAACTGTCACTAATACATTTCGTCTCTTGTTTTCGGGGATTAAGTAATGTACAGTCAAGAGCACGTAAGCTTTACAGTTGTAGTGCGAGTCGGACCTCTAAGAAGGTTGAAATAAGAACGTTACAAAGTCCAATGTGTTAAGCTCCACGTGCTCTTGACTGTAGTCCGGTTTGTTCGCTGTCATATTGGGGTCCGGCGGAGGCAAATCGAAACTCAGGAATTATTTGATTTCATCATTCATGTATACCTATGCTATTCTATTTTTTATAGTTATAACTAGCGGTGAATGTATTTGTGTGCATCTAGTTCAAGCTAGTGTTTAATTGTTTTGTCAAAAAATGCGTTAGTTTTAACATTATTTGTGTTTGTTTCCTCGTCCCCCGCGCAGAAATTGGCAGACTTTTTTGCTAAGAAACTAGTGCGCGTGACGTCTCCTGTTGGTTTAATACTCAACGATACATAGGGATATAGGAAGACAGAAAGCGTCTTTGTTTTAATACTATGTAGTGATTAGGTACAGAGACCGATATTTCTGTACTATTCATATCTTATTATTTTCATAAAAGTACTGTACGTATTTATTATTGTTTGATTAAACTTCTTTAGAGTAGCACAGAGTCGACGTGATTGTTAGCATGGTTCATCTGTTTGTCTTGCACAGCTGTTTATTTCAGCTGCTGCTAAACTATCTAATGGAAATTTTGAATATTTATAAACCATCCCTGCTCCACTTGATTTCAAATAAATAAATTTGGACAAAAAATTAGGTTTTTGCATAGTAGCTGGTGGTGGTACATTGTCTCTGCCTCCTCCGTCGGGAAAAGCCGTAAGCATATGTAAGTGTCATTTGCTAAATATTTTATTTATTTTTGGAAATCGCTCATTTTTTGACGTGACGTCTTATAAATTGATGGAGCCGGCGGCATTCTCGAAAAAGTGTGACGTACGCGTCGTTCCAGTGCAATTCCATCAGTATTTTCTTATGACGTCACGTTCAACTATCGTCAGTAATCCGACTTTACAGACAACCGATTTTTTTAAAATGAATACCTAACTGAAAACAAGATTTTACAAAGACTAACGGTTCCCACACATTGATTTAATTAAAGGAGGTTTTATATTTTCTTTATTAAAATTTACGCTAAAATTAACGATCGTGCACCTATTGTCCAAATATCTGTCGCAAATTATTTAGTACAATATTTAAGAATATAACATGTCCAACTATGAAATGTTGTTAGGTAGATATAATATGGCTCTTGAATTGAATAAATTTATTATTATATTTAATATTTAATAGGCGACTGTACAAATAAATCATGTGTAAGGGATGTGCTATATTGATCCAAGGCAAGAATGAATAAGAATTTTATTTTCCTGTTAACATATTTACATTTTCAGAGAGGAAGTTGCGCGTTCTATTTTATATTTTATAAGATGTTTTATTCCGTTATCGTTTGGAACAGGAAGAAGTGGAATGAAAATCATTTGTGTCAATACTTTTTTATTTCGTCACAGAAAAAATGCACAGCACGGTCGTATAGACATCACAAGGTAGAAATCGTTACACTGGGGTAGTGAGCCCACTGCGGGCGCCAATAATTGAACATTTTACAAATCTTTGAACACTTAACTAAATCTATGTCAGTCATTCACACACGTTAATGGCCTTTTTTCACAGATTTACATACACATAAAAAGCTACAAAATCGGTAGTATATTAATAATATAATATTATACTTGCTTTAGGTTGCCAAAAAGAATACTGTATGAAGCATTTTTTAAAGTTCTTTTCATCAAAAATTTACGTATTCATATTTAATGTATCAACTTACTAAAAATTATTACTCAAATGAGTTCCTGTCTAATAATTCTAAATGAAGTGTCTTCAATAATTTGAAATGTTAAATGTAGGTACAAACTATTGATGCCTAGAGTCATCAATAAGGTTAAATTAATTAATAATTACTACTAGTCTATCTGTGAAAAAAGGTCCTCAACTAAATCATTAATTTTAAAAGTGTTTGATATTGTTTTCCAAAGTCCACCACAAATACGAAATTATTTACTCTAATGCCGCGTTTCTATTATGCAAATGTCTTACATGCAAAGTGCCAGATGTATGCAACATTGTGCCTCTAGTGATCGTCATTCACACGCATTTTAAAGCTGGTACTACTTTTTTTAATGATAAGCATTTTTCGGTCCGACAACACATGCCACCCGTTTCCGCCAAAACCGCCATTTGTCACTGAATACAAGAAGTAATTAAACTCAAAACTGTAGATTGCGTCCGTGTAATTATGTAATTTACATAAAAACCTCGTGCATAAAACGTCTAAGCTTTGATGACAACACTTACCTTGCATGCCTATGCAAATCTGGATAATATGTTTACAATAGAAGTTGCATGCATGCCTGTAAGAACTAGCACAATGAAACGGGGTTTCTAGGCCACGATCACAAGTCTATAGAACACATAACAATTATTTTTTATCGCTAAGACTAATGTCAAAAAATAAACTTGTTTAAAAAATCTCTTAACCTAATTCCTCCTTAATTTAGAAACTTATACCTATATTAGTAAATGGTTAGTAGTGAATAAATTAAAAACAAACATAATATACATTTCAAATTAAATATAGTTTAAACTATACTTTTAAGTGATTCCAATGAGGGAATCATTTAAATTAAAACAGAACCATGAATAGCACAGTTTCTAATACAATCTATACAGCAATTTATTTTAATTTTAGGAAATGGATGAACTCGTTCATTTACAAAATGTTCACTTTGCAAATGCAAAATTTAATATACCAAAGCCGCAGTGATATTTGAAGAACAGTGACAAAAAGAATCCACTATAAGTTGTTTAAAAATAAAATAATCTTCTACAATAAGTAACAGAATAAGCGCAATTCCGGAAATTAGTTTGTTCAGTATCGACTACTTAATCCATTTCAGCTATTTATAAAGGTGTTAAATTTTTCCGACATATTATTTAGCATAACTGAATCTAGGGCTACCTATGACAAACGCACTATTATTTTGGTATGTTGTCATACCTAACTCATTTTAACATGTTTATATACGACTGTATGAGTTCTAAATAAATAAATAAATTATTGCTCTTTATTTAAGAAATTTAGTTTGACAAAACTAAAGTACGAATGCATTACACATTTTTATATTAATATACTAATTGGGGTGTATGAGGAATTGCGCTTATTCTGTGACGCGTTGTATAATTAATTATAGACTGTAGAGACATTATATTGGAAACTGGTATTCGTAGGAATACAGACAAGGTTTCTCAATTTCAAACATTATATCTATGTACGCATACAAGACCTCAGTGGCGATATATTATATTCAGTACTCGCGTCTTACTCTATTTAATATTGCCGCTCTTCCATATTCTAAGTGTATATCTACTACTGTATATGGCAATCAACAATTCAGGCACATTGTTATCTATGACGAGCCAATCGGATAGGATACATCTTTATATCACAGTGCGCGTCTTTTCTACCTTATTTATAAATGATGGTTTCTAAGGACTAGAGACCATACACAAATAAATACAAATGATTTTATTTGTCAATGTAGGTAGGTTTTACAAAAGATGTTATATTTTTAAACATCAATAGTTCGCTACATTCCGCCAGTGAGCTTATAAATATTACACTTCACGTGGGCCTTTTTATAATTCCTTCCAAGTGTCACTACACATGAATGTAATCAGAATTCTATATGGTAACAACCCGACGCCATATTGTCAGAAATGAAAGACGACGAACTATGTTAAGTATAACCGAATAAGTGTTAAAAATTTTTTTACATATATTTTTTACATTTAGGTGACTTTTTTAACATTCCCTGATATGTTGTTGGTATTTACTCAAAAAAATAGGTAATTTAAGTTGAATTTTCTATTTATTAGAATTAAGTAACTAGTAATGGTGGAACCAAAGTGGTTGTAAGAAAATCATTCTTAGGAGAGAGAAACTTTTTCTTTAAACGTCTTCAGGTGGATCGTTGTCAGGAGACTTCATTTACTATGTTAGTGTTTTTTATAAACTCTGTTTTTTTTGTTATAAATTTATATCTCACAGCGGATTAGGAGATGCAAGGCTATACCTAAATGATAATAACAGGCGTAGCATGTATTCTATTGGTATAATATAATTGACGCGCACATCAATTTCGCCAATTTCATATCAACAGGTGTTCGTGTAAAAATATTGATATGTCTATTTTACAGCTTACCCTAAGTTCATGCTAATGTTGTGCAGGGGTCAAACAGTGATACTTATTATAAAGTACATTATTTAAAATTTTGGGTCCCAAATATTTCTGAGTGTAAATCTTAATTTCGAAGATTAAATTACTGAATTACACATTCGTAACTGTTCTATCAAAATTGCATATTATTATGCAAAACTTGAAAGACCGTACTTTGTAATTACTAAAGTTAATATTAAGATAATTTTATAATAATACGATCTGTAAATGGCACAGAAACATAGGTCTAGGTAGGAATACATTAATAATACAAATAAATTAATAAATCTAAGTGATTAATTCAAATAAGAAATTGTTAAATTCGTTAAAAGGCAAGATTTACCTAAAACTATCTAAAGATTTTTTAACATCAAAAATAATCACAGAGCTTAAAAAATACAACAGAATTAAGAATACAAGATAAACAAAAATAAAATACTTTGCAACTATTGTGATATGTTGTAGTATCGTTGTAAGATTCGAGAAATTATATCGATATAAAAAGAAACAAAAATATATAATATTCGGTAATTCTAATTGGTTCTAATTGGAAATCGATTACGTTCGAAGAAATGAAGACTTAAATTTCACATATATATTTTCTATGACTACTTGTTCATTTAAAGGCATGTAATAAAGTTCAAAATCCATTGCTCGAACAACTTTCAGAAAAACTATGTTAACAGAAATGTGAGGATATCTTGAATTAGTTTAGGACGGTACCTTGACAGTCCTATCAATTACTTAGGCTCTCAGATGTCTTCGTGATTCCTTGCGAGTATGCCTGTTGTATGCTTTCACACACAAACTTATACTGGCTCTGGAAATAAATGGAAACAGTTATGATCACATCTCATTATGTATGCTGGGGCATTTTAGTAACGAGACAAATAATATCGCATTTTTGCTAACTACTATTCACATATCGTTCCTTAGGCTAACAACACCGCATAAGTCATTTTTACCAACTTTACAAGAGACAAAAAAAATTGCGGTGTTGAGATGCCAGTCGTCTTGCGCGCGGGCACTACTTTTCGAATTACGGCTTCTGATTGGCTGAAATCTATATCATGTGACCAATTGTTAGACGCGCAATAACCAGCGCCATCTATAGGCATTAAAATTAACTCTTTGATTTTTTTACGTCATTTTTATGTTCTTTTATTCGAATTTTTGATACGTTTTTTTTTTCTCTGTCAGTACTTAGTATAGTTCTTTTATGGTGTGGTTGAGTAAGAGCTGCATTTCATTTAAATTTGCATACAGTCCATTACATTTTATCCTTTTCAAGGGTGTGGTAAGCTAAGGGACGTAATATAAAGTAGATTTTTTTACTATTTAGAGTTCTTTTCTCACAGACGCAAGACAACCGCTGTTTGGAACCAACCAAGGGTATCTGAGATAGCTTAAATTTTTGGGTTACTTTAGAAAATATTAAAATTTGAATGTAAGTAAGTAAGTAAGTAAGTAAGTAAGTAAGTAAGTAAGTAACAACTCTTTATTGTACACCAATAAAAATATGCAACAAGTGACATATTGATACAGAAAAGTACAAGGGGCGGTCTTATCGCTTAAGTAAGTAACAACTCTTTATTGTACACCAATAAAAATATGCAATAAATAAAATAAATAATCTCTCGCCTTATATCCCCAAAGGGGGTAGGCAGAAGTACTCCATTTCTGGATATACCCGCTTTTCACCAGATATTTAATATGCAATAAGTGACACAAAGATTTAAAAAAGTACAGTCAAGAGCACGCTAAGCTTGACACTTTGGACTTTGACCCGGCCCTGTATTCTATGGCGCGCAGTACAAATCAGAGCTCAGCTTAAACTGGTAGTGTCAAGCTTGACTTGCTCTTGACTGTACAATGAGTTTAATGGATGTCAATTATAGTAAAATAAATTGTTACAACCCGTAGGTCCCAGAATAAATATTGAGGCATGTGTAACAGACCCGGCCCGGCGATGTGCTCACCACCTATCACGTTTAGGGGTCCATAGAATATCGTGAAAAGTGGGTATATCCAGAAATGGAACACCTCTGCCTCATCGAGGATAAAATGCGTGAGTTTTTTTTTAAATTGTTACAGAGTGAAATTGAAATATTGCATTTGGCTTATAAGGCACGCCGAAATACTCACCGCGTTCTGTATGCACATGGGCCGTTGCTTGCGCATGGATCTGACCATGTCCAGAGGGTAGAATGGTTGCCTGCGCGTGAGCAGTTCCAAAGCAGTCTCGGCTAGTATGAGGGCCCCCGTTCGACCGACCCCCGCCGAGCAGTGCACTATCATTGGGGGGTCCAAAAGGCGTTCTTCTTCTTCGCCCTCCAATTCCTCTACTACCGTCGGTATCACTGAAATGGGAGATTTTGTTAGTTACGTCGAGTATGGTGATGTGATGGAAGTGAGCGACTAGTTTTCAAGTGTAAGGTAAGATGAGGAGGACTTACAATATGTACTGAATGAGTTTATGAAATAATAAAATTAACGGCGGTTTTTGTACGAATGGTCTTCTTTCACGATACAGTTTTTTGACGACGTCAATGTTTTTTAAATGTCCGTATTCATTCCAATCACAAGTCGTGAAAAACAGGCCAAGTGCGAGTTGGACTCGCGCACGAAGAGTTCCGTACCCTCTATCTGTACTAATATTATAAAGAGGAAAGATTTGTATTTTTTATGTTTGTTTGTAACGAGTAAACTCAAACTACTAAACCAATTTTAAAAATTATTGAACCAATGGAAAGCTACATTATCACTGAGTCACCATGAGAACGAAACTACAGTACAGCCGTTTAAACTTGACTGCTCTGAAAATAGGCTCCGCGTCTCACTACCAAATGGTCCCTAAAAATGCAGTCATTGCGCAGCCATTTGCTCAACTTCTGAGCTGTCAAGTTAAAACGACCGAACTGTAATCTTTTTTTTGTCTTTCTGTTCCTTATAAATTAAAAGCGAGGCAGACTCACCGGCACGATGGTTCCGCAGCTTGGAGCAGAGCTGAGTGAAGTCGATGAAGGCGGCTGCGTCTTCTGGGACGCCGTGATCCGGCCACGCCGTGTATTGTAGCTGGGTGATGTTCCGAGACGCACCAGTGCTCTCCTGTTATTATACAAGTGACTACTAAAAATGATGATAAAAAGAACTGCCCTGAGTTTCTTGCTGGTTCTTATAGGGGTACTGTATTTGGAACCAGCAACTCAAATGTCAAATGCATTTATTTTTTAGTAGGTATTGGATATACACTTAGAAAAGTCAATAGTTTATAATAACAAGGCACTATAAACTCGTCTATGAAGATTGGTTAAATGTAAACAGTAGCCCATCTCCACCGACAAGTTGCTGGTTTCGAATGCAGTACCCCGAGAAGAGCCAGCAAGAAACTCAAGGGCAGCTCTTTTTAATCTCATGTCTTACTAACAAATATGGTTTACAATATCTTACAATAGCCTATCTGCTGTTTGCATTTAGCCAATCTTCGTGGACGAGTTCAGTGTGCCTTGTTATTAGACTATTGACTTTTCTAAGTGTAATTTTTAATTACCTACAGAAAATAAATAAATACAAAAGATGACGTCACAAAGTCAGTACTCAGAACATTTTCCATAGCAAATTTTCATTCTGATAGCTTATAAAATTCACTAGGCCATCAAATACCCTATTGTAAAATGATACCTATTGAAATGCTACTTTTATTTCGATGCAGTCAAATACTCTATTGAGACGGCTATAAAGTTTCATATACAGTGTGACTGATAAATCGAGGGAATTCAATCCAATCCATCCTATCCAATTAAGAATCAATAAATTATGACGCATATTGAGAGTCGCAAATAAATCATAGCCTTATTACTTTCATTTTACTTTTTGACAAATTTTATAATGCTAGGACAATGGTCCTAGAAATATGAAATTTTTCAAACCGACCATAAATTTTTATGACACATTAAAAATTTACTATTTACAAGTTTGTATGGAATCTTCAGTGAGCGAGTTTAGAAAAAAATACACTACTTATTGAACTTAATACCAACCTTGAGCAGCATTTCTCTCCTAGTATAGTGACCCATGTTCTGCTCGCTGTTAGTGAGGACGGTAAGTGTGTTGGTGGCCTTAAGTGGCGTTGGACCAACCTTGGGCCAATATTGGTGGCACTTGGCCCTACCTCTCTCCGCTAGTACGGTCAGCATAACAATCAGACTACTCTCGCTCTCCCATACCATCTGCCAGAAGTCTCCCACCGTTGATGATAAAGGACCTGTTGATGAAAATGTTATCAATAAATCATCATCTATAATCAGATACCAAAGCATTGAAAATATACAACTTGTTACAAAATACATGCAAGACCTGAAATTAGCTTTGTACAATAAATCGACTAGAAAAAATGGATATTTTATAGTCGTAGAATTATGCAAACAAATAAAAACAACGGTAGAGACATTCACACACAAAATTCACATCATAAAAAAGAAAGCAGGATACATTATATCATATTACAATACTTTAGCTGTATTAAAAAAACATGGACGTTGAATGAAAGTGACACATATTACCAACAAAACCTGAATTTTGGACACACCCCTACCACTAACGGAGATCCACATTCTTTTTGTATCTACAGCACCTAAGTAATTGCAATTGAATAGGCTGTGAGTTGTCTGTCTGTCAGTGTTATTTAGATATTTTAAAAGCTACCAATTGTTATAGGCAATGTATGTAGTTGTGATTAGGACTAAATTGTTGTCACGGGGTGGGTCCAGGAGACCATACACATATCTGTACTATATGTTGCTGGCAACACAAGTAATCTAAAATAGAAATTAAAAAGTAAAAAATGTAGAGAGATGTTTGTGGTTTTGCGTGGCACGAGTGTGCAAGAATAAAAGTCTCAAAAGTTATCGTAAATCTCTGCGTTTCATTACGACCAGCCCCAACAAATTACAGTCCACAGAAATAAGACCAACACTCTATAGGTACAGTCAAGAGCAAGTCAAGCTTGACAGTACCATTTTAAGCTGAGCTCTGATTTGTACTGCGCGCCATAGAATACAGGGCCGGGAGAAAGTCCAAGTGTCAAGCTTAGCGTGCTCTTGACTGTACCTAAATGTGGAGAAAATAAATGATATTATTATTATTATAAGTAAAGTAGTAGTTTACCTTGAGTAGCAATATAAGTGAGCACGAGATCCGAGTTCTGCACTTCCATGTTGATGTAAGATGCGTTGATATAGTCGCCGGTCGGGCCGTTCTTCAATATCACTCGCGTGGAATCATCTACAATGGAAATTTTGCGTAAAATTATAAGAACAAACAAAAAGTCGGTTGATATTTATCCTGTAATGAGAAAGCTTAAGCCCCTTTTCACACGTACCGGTTTCCGCCGGTCCGGCGACGAAATGTATGGCCGATTGCCCGGTTGCCCGCCGGTACGTATGAAAGCGAACGTACATGGCCATATACTTCGCCGCCCGCCGGCCCGGCGGAAACCGGTACGTGTGAAAAGGGGCTAAGTGTAGAACACCTGGATACAGGCGTTTATCAGTTGTAAACTGCTTGCCTGATTATTAATAATAATAATATATTTATCATTAACCGGTAACCACTGCTGAGCTAAGGGTCTTTCCTCAAACATTTCCCAATTCCCGAACCCCTAGGGAGTCGTGTAACCGACTTTTAAAAACCCTATGTTAGGGTTCAGTCACACGACACCCGTCATTGACGATTCGTCAATAAACACGAATCGTCATGACTCATGAGGGATGGATGTTCTCATTGCATAAGGAATCGTGTGTTTTCCAGATTCGTAAAAAAAACCTGATGTTCACATTCTTTTCGAGATTCAGACTTAAATCTTGGATGAACTGCCGAACGATGAACCGAGCGGATCCGTAATAAAAAATCACTATTCGTGCTTTATGATGAACATGATATGTGATTTATGACGTATCCGTAATTTTTCACGATTCGTGATGCGTGTACTATGTCAAGGTCATTCAAAGGCATTGCCGCCCTTAAAAAAACGAATCGAGAAAAAAACCGATTCGTACTAAAACACAAATCGTTTTCGTGTGAATGAGTCCTTAGGCGAATAGACTGCAGATACGTGAAACAAAATCAAAACGACTTACAAGGAGCAATATCTCGATATCGATTCTTGTTCAAATTGAGTGGAAGTTTCGATGCGGTCGTGGGTTCGTCCGGTGATCTTCTCAGCAACGTTTCATACTGTCGAAGTAAAAAACATATAAATACTAAATATTGCCCACGACTTCGTCCGCATTCCGGGATAAAACCTGGATATTATTGTGATGCTAGATATATGTTTTTTTAAACATTTTACCTCCCTAAGTAAAATGAGTAAAATCTTCTACTTTAAGGCCAGGTATTCCTTCAGCAGTAGTAACAGTAGGATTTAGCAAAATTTTACCCTTAAGGGAGTGAAATAAAAGTGCTCGAGCGAAGCCGCGGGTTAAAGCTAGTAGCCAATCTCCACCGACGATTTATTTATTGATGAATTCTTCACCTGTTTGATAGCGGCTCCACTGGCCAGCCCGTCGCCTAGCAACAGCATCGACTGCTCCATGGCGTCGCCTTCAAAGTGATCATCTTCGATCGGCACGAAGCGGACGGCTGGCTCCTCTGGGCCCCCGCTTTCTGGCTCGTATACAGCTGAAAGCAATGATATAAGGCATAACCTCGTTATAAGCCTTTTAGCTAGTCTATACCTATTATATAAAAGAGAAAACGAGAAAGTTAATCCTTTACGTCGGGTATACATAAAGCGTAGATTGACTAAGTCGCGTTACGTCTAGTCATAATGCGAGTAGGCCTAAAGCGAAATAGGACAGCTGATATTTTGACCTACAGACTTGTTGGTCTATAGCGAAATAGGACAGCTCTGGTATTTTCCTCCTTATTTACATTTGAGCTATAAGACAAAAAAACTTTTTTGTCAATTTTGAACAATACAAAATTAAATCCTATTTGAACACTATATCATAAGGTAACTTGGATACTAGTGTATGGTCGTTCAGAGAAGAGCTAATTTTAAGTACCTAACGTACATAATGAATTTTCGGTGAGTTCAAACTCGAGTTCAACGTTACTACAAAAATATTGACTGTACGATCATTGTACAGATATCAACTTAAGTTAAATACCGGAGCGGCGGCTGATTCTTTAATTAAAGACTTAATTTAAGGTGTTAACGTACCATTTGGTTTGACAATCAGCGTGAGGACCCCTCTCGTGTTTCGAATCAACTGCACCACTTGCTCATGTGTGAGCTCTTCCACGTCCGTATCGTTTATTGATGTCACCTGGTGATAAAAATAAATCATTTTTTAAATTTATTTATAAAAAAAGTGAGCCTGTTTCGGGTTCCGTAAGCAAAGGGTAAAAACGGGACCCTATTAATAAGACTTCGCTATCTGTCCGTCCGTCTGTCTGTCACCAGGCTGTATCTCAAGAACCGTGATAGCTACAGTTGAAATTTTCACAAATCATGTATTTCTATTCTATTACCGCTATAACAACAAATACTACAAACAAAATAAAATAAATATTTAAGAGGGGCTACTATACAACAAACGTGTTTTTTGCCGTTTTTATAGACAATGGTACGGAACCCTTTTCATTTCTCCGGGCGGGAAACGGCAAATTTCGGCCCGCTGCGCTAAACGAAGTTGCCGCTTTACAGCTGCGTCGAAAAGAAAAATAGTACACACACCTTCCCGAGGTGTAAGTAAGAAACCCTCAGATCACATGTTTGTAGACAATTACATGAGATATAAGACATTTCTTATTTTACTTATTTTTATCTAGGGAGGTGTGTAATATACTATTCCCACCTGGGCCCGTATTCACGGAGATTCGACATTCGATATTTGACTCGGAATCGGAAAATCTGTCGAAAGGTTTCGAGAAGGGCTATTCAGATGTCATATTTGACATAAGGATTCGACAGATTTTCCGATATCGAATCTCCGTGAATACGGGCCCTGATCGCCTTCCTGCAGCTGCGGACTGGTTCGCGGAGCAACTCGCGACACGAGCACGGGAACCTGTACCCTCTTTTCCCTTTCTACCCCATTATCAAAAAACGCCCCCTAGCGGTAAAGGCCCCCAATCTCTTTAACCTCCACTAAATTCAAAACTAGCGCCACCTAGCGGTAAAGGTTGCTCTTTCCCCTACCTACTAAATTCAAAACTTCCCTTTCTTTTCTCCACCTCACTCATTCTTAATTAGCGCCATCTAGCGTTAAGCTTTAGCGTTAGCTCCTTTCCTACCTGATCGCCTTCTTGTAACTGCGGCCTGGTCTTTGGAGCAACTCGCGACACGAGCACGGGAGCCCCGCCCCCGCCCCGGACGTTGAACCCGAAGCGTCCGTCCGATCCGGCTGCCAGTCGGATGCAAACGGAGTCGTCCGGCTGCGCGTCCGATCCGGACTCCGACTCGTCCACGTACGAGAGCGGGACCCGGATGAAACGCTCCAGGAATCCGCCTTCGCTGTGTTTCAGACGGAATTCATTAATACGTATATTTTGGGACACAATTCATACACGGTAGGCAGGGCCTGTACTATGGGTACTAAACAACTGATAAACGTAGGTACTTAAATATTAAACGTCCAGATACGAAGCCAACAGAAATGTTCATGCACACAAATGTTGGCCCCGACTTAACGACTTCCATTGTGCGTCAACACAACGAAAATAGGGACCAACAATTTATCGTGCCTACCGAAGCACAGAAGGGGAATTAATTCTGAGACCTGTGGGTTTCCTAACTTGTTTGTTGTTGGTTGTTTTCCTTCACCGTCGAGCTAGTGATGAATATGTACGTAAGTTTTTGAAAAAGTCATTGGTACATGCCATGATTTGAACCCGAGCCTCACTGATTTGACACAGTACATACATAAAGTAATAGTACATTATGATAATTTCGCAATAAAAAAATCGCAAATATTATTTTGCGAGGAAATAAATAAAACTCGGACTTTCATTAGCGAATAAAAACAATACAGCGAAAAGAAAAAGAATTTTTACTTGTTCACAAATTAGCGATGCGCGGCGCATCAGCATTGTTTTTTAGGCAAAGGCACAAAAAACAGTCAGTATCACTTATAAAGTAAATTAATATTTTTGTGTTTTTGTTACAGATAAATGGATTAAATTACATAAATGTTTATTTATCATATTTTATCTCCCAAAGTTAATTTTATTCATAAAATGTTGACCACTATTCTGACATAAACTCTTTGCTCTGATTTAAAAGTACCTTTCGTTTTTACACGGAGCATATTGATAAACCGTGCGTTTTACATTACATTCCCGCACAATTGCGTAGTGAGATACAATACGTTATTGAAATTGGTGAAATAAGAGACCTTTTACGAGCAAATGTGTTATAAATATTTAGTACATCGTAACAGAAACTCACTCGTCGGATGGCTGTCTCGGCGGGGCGTCTGTCCAGGCGATGCGCGGCGGAGGCTCCTCGTTGGCCGTGACGCGGGCGCCTCTCGCAGAAGCGACGGACGAGGCAGCGACAGGCGAAGCCGCGCTAGAAGACCGCTCGCGGTTACGGGAACTACTGCGTCTGTAATTGAACGTGAATAAGTCGATAAATGAGGCTCGGGTTCAAATCCTGGCATGTACCAATGAGTTTTTCAAAAACTTACGTACATATTTATCACTAGTTCGATGGTAAAGGAAAACATCGTGAGGAAACCCGCAGGTCTCAGAATTAATTCTGAGACATGTGTAAACAGACCCGGTCCGCCGATGGGCTCACCACCTATCACGTTTAGGGGTCGAATGTATCTCGTGAAATGTGGGTATATCCAGTAATGGAATACCTCTGCCTACCCCCGCGGGGATCAAAAAGGCGTGAGATTATATTATTATTATTAATTCGATAAACGTTGGCTGCGCTCACGAAAAAGTGTCGCGTTCCGTCTGAGCCGAGCGTGCAAGCGAGAGCGCGGAACAAATAGAGAGGCACGATCGGCCTAAGCGTTCGGCTTGTGACGCATCTATCTCTCTTCTACTTCAGTATGCAATTTTTCATAAATGTTTTCTTATTACATTATCAATCACGTATAATTATCGTCCGTAAGCCGACTTTACAGACAACCTTTTTTATTTTATTTTAGTTTATTCACAAAACTGGATACAGTTCTAAAGAGTCCCTAGCTGACACTACAGAACCTGAGAATAAGTCGAAATCAAATCTGATACTGTTATCAGTTTGCAATAGACAGTTCTTGTATTGAATCTTGCCAATTGACCCGATATACTTTACCTTACGAAGCTGCGGCCACAGCGTTCTCTATGGGCATCTTCTAAGGCTTGAGTTTCCGTCCTCGGCACGCTTGGCGCTGCGATACCGGCCAAGGCGCTTAAAGCGCCAAGGAATGGCCGTCGCCTTGGCGCTCGTAATCTGAAGAACCCGTGGCGCTCCACACTGCAGCGCCATAGGGCTTTGGCTGAACGACCCGAACGCATGTTGAAGCCGAGTACCGTGTCGTAGGACTCCGACTGCAAATTATACATGTTGTACTAGCTGTTCCGAGCGGTTTCACCCGCGTGATTCTCGTTCCCGTGGGAATACGGGGATACAATATTGCACTATGTTACTCAGGGATAATGTAGCGAGTAACAACTGTAGAAGTAAGTAAGTAACAACTCTTTGTATACCAATAACAATATGCAACAAGTGACACAGTGATACAAAAAAGTACAATGGGCGGTCTTATCACTTTAAGCGATTTCTTCCAGACAACCTTAGGTAGGATGGATGTAACTGAGACAGATGAAGGTAGGTGGTGCACTAAAGTTAACAATGGATTAAGGTACTTAAATATGAAAGAATTTTTGAAATCGGTCAAGTAGTTTTTGAGTTTATTTATTTATTTATATGGTCAACGGGGTCAGCTGAGGTACTTTTCACCACTATGTTTTTGGACTAACCGTGACAGGTTGAACCCATCGATGGACTGATTTGCTCTTACATATGCTTCAGAATTTCCTTCACCGTCGAGCTAGTGATAAATATATACGTAAGTTTTTGAAAACTTTTTGGTATATGCCCCCACCAGGATTCGAATGCAACCCTCACGCATGAGAGGCGGGTTCACTAACCAAAGGGCTATCATGGCTTTTGACCACAATGAAGCAAAGCAAAACCCAAAAAATATGTTTGTTTGATATTATGTATTTTTTTTTACAATCACGTGAAGAAACGCAGACAAAAGCCAGTTAGAATTATAAGTAACTTACCGGTTCCCTTTTCAACTGTATGAAGAACTGTTTCTTCTTGAAGGAAATCTTGACGATTTTGCTCCAAGAGAATGTGTTGACTCTGACACTGTTTTGAAAGACCACTATTCCTATTGATGTCACACCAATAAAAATGTCTTTGCCGTTGTAATCCTGTAATTAAACGTAAATACTTATAAATGTAAATTTGAGCAGTATTATAAATATACGAGTAATATTATAAATCTTTGTAGGTAAAATTGTAAGTAATCAATAAATCAATCATTTAATCAAATATAAACCTCTAAAAATGTATTTTGCATTCATTTTACAATGATGTGTAACAAATTTAAAATCATAAAACAATTAAATATGTGGTCTAATTTCAGTAACTTTAAGTGTTTAAATTAATTATTATTATCTACTATATAAAAATAAGTCGGGTTTTCCTTCCTGACGATATAACTCCAGAACGCACGAACCGATTTCCACGGTTTTGCATTCGTTGGAAAGGTCTAGGGCTCCGCAAGGTTTATAGCAAAGAAAATTCAGCATTGCACCCGTGCGAAGCCGAGGCGGGTCGCTAGTTTATTATAAAAATTATGTTAACTTTAAATTGTAATGACTAGGTATCCCAAATAACATTTTTGTAAACTTTTATAGGTGCCTGAAAGTGTTTTTGTAAAACTACGATAATTTTATATAATTATTGGGTTCAATTCTACAACACCGCCTAAACCTCTTAATTTTATTTGACAGCTGCTAAAGCATTTTGCTATTCTAGGCAGTACTGTCAAAATCAAATGACAGGACTAAAAATGAATCTGACGTTCCTAATTTAACTGGCCAATTCAATTTAGGTTTAGCGACCTTATGGCTATTCTGTGGACGCCATTTTAAGCATTTTAGAAATGTCATCACAACTAAACTTCCTAAATTTAGCGGCGATTAAAATGGTGTAGCTTAAATTAGATTATAGGAAAAATCCCGACATATTTGTGTTTGTGTTATTTTTCAAGATATGTTCCATATTTTTAGAAATAGTCAGGAGGGTTTTTGGTGGAAATACGAAAAGGGGGATCATGTTTTTTTGTAAAATTTATATTTTGCTGTATATTTTGGGTTTTGACTAATAATATTTTGTGTGGCAGGTGTCTGTGAAGGTGTGCAGTGAATGGAAAGTTCGATAAAATGCATAGGATCGACGTTGTTAGATTGCCGAAGTCATTTAATAAAGTCTTCAGTAAAAGTACTTTAATTTTACTGACGATGATCCAAAAAGGGGTGTTGATGACTCAGTATTTTTGTACATCGACTCCAAAGCAGAGCCGTTTAACTAAGAAATTTGAAGATTGCTGGAGATGTTATTGAATTAACAAGAAAACAAAGACTGAGGACGAGGCACATATCCATTTAAAGATAAACTTTACTGAAGACGAGGCAGTACGGTCTATGACTTTAGCCTGTCCAAAGAAAAAAATCTATTTGATAATACCTTTTCAGTGTTGCCCGAATAATAGTGACTTTAGTATTTGAAGTAAAACAAGAAAATATAAATTAAACCTATGTTAAAATGATAAAAATGGCATCGAAAGTAATCGTTGAGAACTTTATTTACATATTAATAAATATATACACATTTATTATTGTATTTTTTTTAGATTTCATTCATTCGTTCACTCAGTTCTTTTTTTATTTGTAATTGCAACACTATTCAACTTAGGCATTTTACTATCTACCTACCTAAATTTAGTAACCATGGCGTTCTAGAATTGCATTTGGCTTAGCGGCTGCGTAAAACTAAATATAATTTAAGAAATTTAGTTTTAAGCTATTTAGGCAGTGGACGCGTAGAATTGAACCCATTGTCACCGTTATATAAAATTATAATAATTGTTATCTTAAATAAAACTATTTTTACAATCAAACAAAACCATGTTTAATAATCAGTACATTTTCAAATTATTTTCAAAGTAACTGATTTGACTAGGTAGTAAATCACCCCGTTACAATATACAATACACTCTCCATAACCAATTCGCTTTTTAACATCAACATATCTATAGACGTGAGAGGGGAAATAGGCGTGAGATTATGTATGTATGTATGTATCTATAGAAAATTCCATTACCTTAGCGGGATGTGACTCAACCCCGTAACAGTCCAATCTCTTCGCGTGTTCCAAGAAGTTCGCTTCGGCGTCAGCTGGGGCCTGACCTTTATGCAGTTTGTGTAATTCTCTGATTCGTCTCTCGTCTTCCGCGTTTTGTTTAGGCAGTAGGCTAAATTCGGAAAGATAGTTTGGAGGGTGCTCTGATACGTTGTAGTCGCCTAACTCCGCTGAAATATAATAAAATACACTAGACAAAGCATCTTATATATTGAAGTTTTCACTTAAGATAGCAATCATTTAGATAAGATTGAAAATAAATACATCTGAATATTTGATCAATCTAATGTCCAGACAACAATAGTTATATCAAAACAGTGATTTGATGTATAAAGGGGTTTTTAGGGTTCAATATAAAAAAAGGATATCCCCTCGGGGATAAAAAAGGCGTGAGATTATATTATTATTATTATATAAAAAAGGTGCCAACAGGAACCCTACTGTCGGTCCATCTGTCTGTCTGTCATTGGGCTGTATCTTATGAACCGTAATAGGTAGAAAGTTGAGATTTTAACAAAATGTGTATTGTTATATGTTTTCGGATTTAACATTATTGTTTAATTGTTTGTTACATGTACTTTAAGTAATTATATTGTATTTTTCTTTATTATAAAATGTAAGTGTGTAACCTTAATAATAAATAAAAACACATTAATAACACAAATATGTAATAAAAATAATAAACTTAAAAATCATGTTCTTTTTTATTGTATAGTGGGTCGGAACCCTTCGTATCCGACTCACTTGGCCAGTTTATTATCGTGAGAAATGATAAGAGTCCTAATCATTGACCTTAATTATTTTAACCTCTTCGAGGTAAACTATGCTATAAACCAGAATTAGAATGTTTGATGCCTACGGAATGTATAATAACCACTGGTGATGCGGTAAAGGAAAACTTTTTGAGGAAACCTACATAACGTTCTGCATGCGGAAAACAATACTTAAACAAATTAATAACTCTACTAAGAAAGTCGTCACAATATACAGGGTTTAAGGGAAACACTTCGAAAAACAAAGACAGGTGGCGGTGCCGGTGATTCTTGACACAAATCCATAAAAAAAATATCAATTATTATAAAAAGAATTTTTTTTCATACATGTAACACTTTGAGTATTAAACCAACAGGAGACGTCACACACACCAATTTCATTGCAAAAAAGTCTGCCAATTTCTGCTCGGGGGATGAGGAAACGCAGACAAATAATGTTAAACGCATTTATTGACAAAACAATTAAACACTAGCTTGAACTAGATGCACACAAGTACATTTACACAGAGAAACAACCAATTTGAGCACTCCGTGAACTCAAAAAAACTAGTTGAATTTATCAGGTATGAGCGACCGGACTTTTTTGGCAGAGGGGAACGCCTGTCAGTGGCGTCTCCGGTTGGTTTAATACTCAAAGATGTAACACGTTTATTTATTTATTGCAACAGCCATTGTAAATAGTAAGTATAACAATGCAAAAAAGCTTTTCCATCTATTTCATAGTTTCGTTTAAATCTTACCTTGAACAGTGAATGAAGCGAGTAACAAGGCAGTGTTTTTAGACGCTGTCATCCTTCCGTCCAGTAGTAGTTTCCTCAACTGAAGACACAGCAAATACCTGGTGAACTCCTCAGCAAGTCGGGATGGCTCGGGTGGGTAGAACCGGACTGCTAGCCAAAACTGTGCGTTAGCTCCCACTTGTTTCTTTACTGATTTGTTGGCATCTAACCAGCGCTGTAATAAATGTTTTTTTTTCGTTATCGTTTTGTTTTATGTAGGAAACCCGCAGGTCTCAGTTATTCTGAGGCATGTGAAAGAGACCCGGGGGCCAATTCTACTAAATGTCAATGGTTACAGTTGGATGACAATGACATATTAATGGTCAGTCTTTTCTTTCTGTCTGTCTTTTCAGAGCAAATAACACCATCGACTGAACATTGATATGTCATTGTCATGCAATGCAGCAACGATGACACATGTCGAATCAGTAGAGTTAATGACTTTTAATAAGTGACCTTAGAAGCCGATACATTGAATAAGAACACTGAATAAAAATGCCTATTGGCCTAAGCCCTAACGATATTGGAGTGATTATTCTCAAACACACAAGTAGTTTATTTTTCCCGAACAAATTGCTACCAACTAAACAAACAACACAAGAGTGTTTGGTATTTTGGAATTCAATGTGTGTATACATGTATTTTGTTTGGAAGATTACCAGTAAAACAATCAACCAGAAACTGCACATTTTGGAACTATGGGACCTTTGTTTTTTCAAAATAAGGAAATAATTATCAATTTTTGAAAGCATCCAGGGTTCAGACGTAAATATAAGTATGTTCATGAGACATACAAGATAAATTTTACTAATGTAATTTCATACAAATGCTTATTATATATTAATAATAAAATCATAATATTTATTGACACTAAATAGAGTCATTGTCCTTTATACCTAAAAGGAACAGGATAAACTCACATCCTTACTTCCTTAGTATTGTTATAAATGCGATAGTCAGTCTGTTTGTCAGTGTGTTACGCAATCACGCGTAAGCTACTGAACCGATTTAAATGAAATTTGGTACAGAGATAGCCTGAGAAAGGACACATGCTACTTTTTAATGCGAAAAAAGTGTTGTAAGGGGTTGAAAAAAATTTGTTGAACGCGGGTGAAACCGCACAGGACAGCTAGTTTCCTATATTCCAAATACGACAACAAACTGACAATATACCACAAATAAGGATTCAATATTTCTATTTATTATCTAATTATTATATCGATTTATTTTATTATACTTTAAAACAGACCAAAGTGCTGTCTACACTGCACCAATGATGATAAAGATATGAATCACTTAATTATAACACTACCTTTTGTAATCTATGTACTGGAGGGTATGAGTCATTCATAATAATCTTTAATGTATCAACTATCAGTTCAAGAGACTCTCATATGCAGTTTAAATGAGTTAGATAATTTTTTAATTTATATGTCAGGGATAACCCACCATACTTTAATAAATTTGTATAGTAAGCTGGAATTAGATCATACTGTGAACATTTTGAACTATTACAAAGATATTTAGTTTTCCCCAATATAAACTATTGATGCCTCTATAATTTGACCATGAAGGAATATCTTTAATTTTATTATATATCACATAAAAAACTTAAGCTGGTCAAGCATGGATGGATGAGGACAATAGATAAATCTATTATGTCTATGAATCATTACTTGACTGGATTATATAGTATACTAGCGACCCGCCCCGGCTTCGCACGGGTGCAATGCTAACACTAAAACCTTCTTCTTGAATCACTCTATCTATTAAAAAAAACCGCATCAAAATCCGTTGCGTAGTTTTAAAGATTTAAGCATACATAGGGATATAGGGACAGAGAAAGCGACTTTGTTTTAAACTATGTAGTGAGTAGTGATACCGACTCGATGCTATGTAAGGCCGTTAATCATAATTACTAGTAAGACATGAGATTAAAAAGAGCTGCCCTAGAGTTTCTTGCTGGTTCTTCTGTACATTTAGCCAATCTTCATGGAGAGTTTAGAGTGCCTTGTTATTAGACTATTGACATTTTCTAAGTGTACTTTTTGTACCTACAGAAAATAAATGATTTTATTATTTCTTAACTGCTTGTTGCATTCACATACTTTAAGCCCCTTTTCACACGTACCGGTTTCCGCCGGTCCGGCGGCGAAATGTATGGCCGAATGCCTGGTTGCCCGCCGGTACGTATGAAAGCGAACGTACATGGCCATATACTTCGCCGCCTGCCGGCCCGGCGGAAACCGGTACGTGTGAAAAGGGGCTAACTGTTATTGAATTAAAAATGAAGGTATACTTACAGTGATATCTGTGTTGGTAGCATTAGGGATAACGCCATTCTCAGTGAATTGAAGTCCAAAGTAGTCTTTCTCCACTAATTCAATGTGTTGATATACTTGTTCAAGTAGTACATTTCCTTTGGCTTTTTTCTGAAAATTAAATTGGTTTGTATAAAATAATAGTTTTGCCCATAACTTTGTCTGCATTTCCGATCTAAAGTATGTTTTTCCTACCTCAAGATGCAAGCTACATCCCTGCTACATTGATTCACTACTATAAAAATGTAACAGACTGACAGAGTTTGCCAATTATAATATTTGTGAGCAGTGATAGCCTTACGGTTAAAGAGCCTGCTTTACATGATGATAATCAGTGAGGCTCGGATTGGCATCCTGGCATGTACCAATGAGTTTATAAAAACTTACGTATGTACATATTTATCACTAGCTCCACAGTGAAGGAAAACTTTGTGAGAAAACCCGCAGGTCACAGAATGAATTCTGAGACACATGTAAAAGACCCGGTCCGGCGATGGGCTCACTACCAATTACGTTTACGAGTCCAAAGAATATCAAGTGGAAAGTGAGTATATTCAGAAATAGAATACCTTTGCCTACCCTTTCGGGGATAAAAGGCGTGAGATTATTATTATTTATTTTATTAATAATATTGCTATGGAAAGTAGATTTTGTGCTCTTGCAAATTCAGTTTTCTTCGCAATCTTTATCCGCTTTATAAGGGCTTGTCTTAAAAATATACAGAAAGCTAAATAAATTGGTACCTAACAAAAATTAGCCGCCATACCTAACAACTTATCTGCAATTGTCTTAACCCTTTAACAGGCAGTTTCAATTTATCATTGGTTTTAAATCTTATTTCAAATAGATCGAGTTCAATTGAAGAAACAACAAAAAGAACTTACCTCAATTTGGAAGGTGTGCTGTGTTTCATCCAAGAATTGCACGGTGACATTGAAGATGTTGAGCTTCCGCTCCCGCGCCAGCTCTGAGGCTCGCACATTATACGTGCCACTAGAGCTGCTGAAGGCTCGCCGGGAAACGCTCTCAATCATCTCATCTGATAAGTACTCACTACCAATCTCCAATTCACTTAAATTGGCTGCCAACACACTATCGAGACAGGACCGCGAATACACGATCCTTATCCCCTTTCCATCCAATTAAACACTGACTGTATACCGTCAATTAACCTCCTGAACTGAAGACATTTCGAATTAGAAGCAGGAATTATCCTCTTAGTTCATGATCGGAATTTCCGACTTAGGATCCCAAGATCTTACTCATTCTTCCTTCTGAGGGTAATTCTAGACCACGGGGAACCCATGACGTATTATTGTTTAGAAGTTATTACTCATTACACTATGAAAACATTTTTTCATTTAGTATTTATTATTGTCAGATGTTCCTCGCTAAAATGAGCTCCGAGTTATTTTGGTCGCCAGTTGCATAAGAGACTACCGTTGCACTGATTACAGTTTCTGTATTCTTAAAATAGATGCTTCGTTCAAAATTTCTGACTGATAGACAAGGAATGTAATATTTTTAATGATTTACAAAACCTAATCCAAGACAATACACTCGTATGACAAGTCAGTCATTCCGCCATATTGAATGAAAATATTGAAATTTATGTGTCTTAATTTCTACGTTCCGTAACTGCTACGCTTCACAACAGCGGTTCATAAAGATTTGTATAAATTACTGTACATTTAAGTAGGTATCCATTTATTAAGCATCTTAAATATTTATATGGTTATTATAATTATTTTGTGTTAAGTAAAATATAATATATATTTCTATTTTAATACAAAAGAAAAAATCTATATTTTTAGATAAATGCAATAACAAAACGAATGATCGACGAACGAACGACGATGAGTCAAATTGAGCGGTAAATTTTAAAACTTTATTTGAGTACATACATAAACGTAACTTTTCAACCGACTTCAAAAAAGGAGGAGGTTCTTAATTCAACACGTATGTTTTTTAATTATTTTTTTATTCTTGTTACCTCAGAACTTTCGACTGGGTGAACTGATTTGGATGATTTTTTTTTTATTTGAAAGCTGGTGCTTTTAGTGTGTGTGTGTGTGTGTGTGTTAATGTTGTCCAGTTCTGACAATATGGCATACACGAGAAAACCATAATGTAAGTCTTAAATTGCCCGATTAATGGACGAATACCTAAATATCGATTTCGATGATTCTTTTTCGACTTCAAAAAGGAAGAGGTTTTCAATTCGACTGCATTTTTTTAGAATAATTGTTGAAGTCGGTGTTATAATATAATCTTGAGAGTTCTATGTTATTAGTAAGTAGGTATCTATTGGTACCCGACTTCAAAATTTTTATACTTTTATGAAATTATAGTGCAGAAGGTCCCCACCTTTTTTATTAACATTATGTTTCCAAATCAATTTCTACATAGTTATTAAGTAGGTCAGAATCATTGAATACTTATAATTAACAATGTTTTTATTTCAGGCATAAAGAACCCATAGTTTACGAAATTTAAAAGTACCTACAATAGTAGGTACAGTCGTACAAAAAATACTAATAATAATAATATAATCTCACGCCTTTTTTTATCAGAATTAATTCTGAGACCTGCGGGTTTCCTCACGATGTTTTCCTTCACCGTCCAGCTAGTGATAAATATGTACGTAAGTTTTTGAAAAACTCATTGGTACATGCCAGGATTCGAACACGAGCCTCACTGATTTACGGCCGGCTCTTTAACGGTCCGGGCTATGACTGCTCTTCAAAAAATACTAAATAAAAAATAATACAGACCTTACTTTCTTACAACTTATTTTCTATTTGAACCCAAGTGTTTTCGTCTCGTTGTAGTCGTAGTTATACTTGCGTAAGATTTTAAGAAAAAAAAAAGGCTTGATGCATCGAACCCGGGCCTCGTTTATGCAAGGCGGGCTCACTTCTAACAGGGCTAACACTGCTTAGCAAAGCTGCTTTTCGTAATTTTTATTTAATGTCAATTGACTCTTTACATGATACTAGCTACCAACTTCCCACTCCCTATCCATAGCGTAGTACTACCGCTTCCAGAAAATCTTCATTTCATAATTATGGTATGAATATACAAACTTCTAGTCATTGAAGATAATTATGAATTGCCAAAAACAAACCTCCTCGGTCGCCCACCACGCCTTTCTACTTATTTAAGTCTCTAAATTGTGGGTTTGTGTTTATTTAGTACAGTCACGAGCACATGAAGCTTTACACTTGTATTGCGAGTCTGACCTCTCAGACGATTGTATTATGAACTTTACAAAGTCCAATTTGTCAAGCTCGACGTGCTCTTGACTGTACAAAGTTGTTAGGTATCTTTCTCTGCCTGTTTTTCCGCTTACTTCTTCTAAACATCGCAACGGATATTGATTTTGATGTTTTCACTACCATCTAGTCTAGAGAATGTCTTTCAGAAAGTAGGTAGTTTTTACACACACAATGCCATAGTGCAAAGCCAGGGCAGTTGACCTATTGTCTATTTACAACCATAACCACAATCGTCTTTATTTTGACGTACGTTTCTTCTTCCGTACATCTGGCATTACTGCCAGTGTAAGTAGAGCAAGCATTGGCCGCGTAACAAATGTCAAATTAAAACGATTGCGACAAATTATAGATAGACAATAAAGGCCCAGGTCGCTAGATGATGAGATAGGAGGACTAAAATAAAACAATCTTTCAAACAGTTATCTGCCTTTATTCTGCCTTTCTTCGTAAACCAGCAGCCATAGTCATTCGTTCGGTACCATTATGTATAGGAAGGAAAAATTATACGCTATTACATACTGTTACAGTTTGGTTTGAATATGTGTTACAGCTGAAGTTATGTGTAGATTTTAAATCGTAGTTTAGACTATTTAATATTATAGATACATGCGGATCATGAAAACCATGGTGCTATGCGATATCGCTATGTAATTAATAATTATTTATAATTATTTTATTGTTAACGGGACTAGCAGTATTATAGATAAATTATCATTTGTACTTAGCATTCTATGCTTCGTTCTATTACACTATTGTTTGCGAGGAATCAGGTTTTTCACTTAGCTTTATCGATACAGCACATTTAGTATTTTTTCTGTTCAGTTTATTATGAGTACAAGAGCAGATATTACCTACTGAGTAAATGAGAAACCTATAATATTAATCATGAAAAATCTGATTCCGTAATAAGAGATTACGCACAATATCGCATCGCACTGTCCGTGACTGTACCGTACTGCTTGTTGTGGGTAGTGGTGTGATATTAGTCGATAAAATTTCCATTTCGTGAATAATTTTGATTATGGCCAAACATTCCTTTTTAAATACACATTTTTTGCACTTGTAATAATTTTTGAAAATATAAATTTTGATAATATTTTTTTCACTTTTTCCTAAATATTAATCCAAATAGTTTTATTATCCTTAATATTGTATTTACAATTTTTCAACAGCCGAAAAATATGTTCAATTTTATAATATTATTTTTAACGACTCTTGTTAAGTAGTAGGTAACAGTACAAATATTAATGATCACAAGTTGGTTTTCATTGGTCATTAACATACGTTAAATTACAGCCTTATTTCTATTGGTAATACAATTAACAGTAGGTCTAAAGTTGAAAACGGTCTAACTAAATTATTTACACTATTCATCCTAAGAATTAAAATAGTTGTAAAACATTTTATACAGATATTAAATAAGTTTTTTGTAGTCAGTAGATAGGGCTATTTTTGAATGGAAGATACAATATAATGGTAGGTATAATAAAAAGGCCCTATTGATAAAGGAACTTTGACGACAAATAACTACGAGATTTAGGCTCATGCATACTTTTCGAGTGCTTTAAGTTATTAACATAATTATACAATAACGACAAATTTAAGATTTTTTTGAAATCTATAAGTAAGTATATTATTTCAAAATCTACACTTCCAAATGCGAGGCAATTTATTAGTATTTTTTAATACTTATATAACAGACAGCCACCCGAAAAATATGCACTTAAAAATACTAAAATACTTAATTTCAATACAGACCCGCTGTTAAATGTATCAACTTTATTACTCATTTACTGTAATATTTTATGCAAAGAAAAGTGTAATTATTTATGAAATGATTGTTAATGTCGCTACAAAATCCAACTTGAATACCTGCATATAAAATTTCGATAAGCTAAAATCATTTCTGATTATAAACTAATAATTAATAATACATTTTACTGAAATAAAATCGCGAAACAATATTTACAATTCACGAATACGAATTAATTATTCTATACATTATCGTAAAACCTATCTATCAACAAAAACCTACTAATATATTAAAAAATTCTCAATAGGCCACTAACTAAGACTGACGACACATTGTTAACTACTTCATAATATTGATAATTATTATACCTAGATCTATAAAGTGCAACATTCGCTATGTAAAACGAAAACTCAAGAGTATTTCAATAAATTAATGTACCAACTACATTATTTTCCTGCCAAGTGTTTGTGATATTGTACTTATTTACAAAATGCAATATTTTTACAAAAAAAGCTAAAACTAGAAATACCCACTTTTTGCCATTTTCGTCTTATCCACGTTATTAGTCGTAACGATTATATCGATAATTTTATCGACAATTTTGTATAATGCCATCCAATTGGGTGATTTTAATAATTATTAACGCCACTTCGTAGAATTTCGCTTTCAAAAATCCTTTATAACTATAAACTACTGGACTTCGATACGGTGAGTAGATAAGTCATTACGAAACGACCATTTATTTTGTTATTTTGTACTAAACACCTATCTTAAGCTACACACTTCTGACCATACCGTCGTAGACTACATTCAAGACATTTTTTTCAGTCAAAATTTATTTTACTTTACATTGACAACATAAATTAGTGACCTACACAATACTCGTAAAATTGTTTACTGTTTTTGTAACGAATACATTTGTAAAAGGGCAGTTGAAATAATTATTGAGATTCTAGTGCATTTCATAACTTGAATTAAAGTCATAATCAATTTAAGTAATACATAATATTTTTAGCATATCAGTTCTTAAAACCACTTCATCGATACCTTTATTAAGGTGGTGCCCAACACTATTCTAACCAAAAGTTAATAAAGAAGTAAATTAAACCATTCCTTTGGACATCATTCTGACAGTGTTCTTGAGGGCTTGACGTTTATTGCAGAACCATATTCTGATGACCTCTCGTTCGTACCCCAACTGATGCGCTAAACCAGTAATTTCAGTACCTGCAAAAGATTACAAGACGTCAGTTAAATACATTAAGAATCGTTTAGGATACACCGATTTGATACGATATTCTAATAAAAGTTTCCAAATATTGAATTTTCGTGGAAAAATTTCAGACATAGAGTATCTTATGAATAATATAATAATTATATTACTTATGCACAAATAATGAAATGATTTTATTATTGTTACAACGAATAGATAACTATCTAATGAAAAGCCTTCCATTGGATAGTTTTTCGTTCCTCATAGCCACGCACATAGGTTTCGGAAGAATTTATTTCACTTAGAGGTAATGACAGTGAAAAGTAGTTTTACCTTTCAGAACATGAATCATAGACACAATAGATTTTTAATTGTGTCTCGGTTCCAATTGGAACCGGCGCTTCTTAACTGATTAAAATAACCAAATGAACAGGTGGCGATAGCTTTGTTTTATGATTAACTAGCGACCGGCCCCGGCTTCGCACGGGTGCAATGCTTATAAGATTTTCCCGCTTTTCTGTTAAAAATTTTCTTCCTGATTCCTGAATTTTCTTTGCTATAAACCTTACGGAGCCCGAGACCTTTCCAACGAATGCAAAACCATGAAAATCGGTTCTTGCGTTCTGGAGTTATAGTGTCAGGAAGGAAAACCCGACTTATTTTTATATAGTAGACTAGCGACCCGCCCCGGCTTCGCACGGGTGCAATGCTGAATTTTCTAGGAAAACCCGACTTATTTTTATATAATAGACTAGAGGCAACAATTTTCTTCACTTATTTGAGCAAAAACCTACGTGGATTCTGCTTGAAGCCGGTCAAAACTGTTTTACATACAAATACTTTTTTTGGATATCGTACAGTAGTAGATATAGGCGCGGTAATTTTGAAAGAATTTGTTCGATTACTCATTAGGGCACCCAGGCAGGGTGAGCAAGTGCCCCTGCCTCCACCGCCCTTGGGCACCTGCTAAATATTAAGATAAATAATTTATGTTTTTCTCTCTCACATAATACAATATCTCCTTCTCTGTCTCAGCTTGATGAAGAAACTCACCGGAAGGATGCGTGTTCCTCTCAAAGTGAGCGTTGAGCAATTCCAAGGCTTGTGGAGTGAACGAAGTCCGCCGTTTGCGTTTCTTACTTGGCTCCATACCGATGAAATCTGTTAGATGGTTCTGGCCAGAGGCGTACCTGGAATTGCAATATTCATGTATAAATACAATGTAATTTTTTAGGTTTTATTACTTTGGGGTCAATGTGCCCATGCAAGGGTAAATTTCTGGAGGAGGGGGCACAAAAGCACAAAGACGAGTACAGCAATTATCATACTTTTTTTGGCTTTGTCCCTCCCTGATCAAATCAGTATCCGAACTTGTGTCAAAAAAACTAAACATCTTTTCAACTATGAAATCGCAAATATCAGCTGTTCAGTAAAATTTTGGCCCCAAGACAAGGCTAGATACTAACTAATATTATTTAATATACACCTAGTGTAAAATGTGAATTCATTAATAAAGCCCCTTGCTAACGAGAAGGCTGTATGCCGGGCCGGTATTTTTACAAAAACTGTATGTACCCGGCTCATACCTAGTCGATGGCTTGCAGACAGACCAGTGCTAGTGTGAACTCACGAGTCCTTTACAGTCTTACATCAAGATAGTAACTGACGACCGGACGCAGGCCAGTTTACAGCCGTCTTTAGCTCCGGCGAAATACGGTCTCGTTAACAAGGGGCCTTATGATAAGCGGTAGGAAATAAAACCTGCTTACACTAAGTACCTATTTGGTTATTGGGAAAAGTAATTGATACTGGCAATTTTGATTGAATTAATTAGACAGTGAAAATTTAATAAAATAAATAAATAAATGATGTATCATGTTTTAATAGCGAATGTTAAGCACAAAATATAAGTTATGATTTTTACCCCAAATATTGGGAAAACGATGATGATGACATTATAACAATCATAATAATACTAAGTACCGTACTATGACCAGTTATACTAATGTCCTTATTTATTATATGAATAAAAATAAGGCTTACTACGTGATAAAATTGTATTTTTTTATATATTTGGCTTGGACATAGCAAAGTTTTATCCTAAGGATAAATCGCAGAAATTATGGTAAGTGCTTACATAATTTATTTATTTATTTTAGATATATATATAATTTTATTTCAGAATAAGCCTTATTCAGTATTATGAAGAATTTATGTCTACACTAATATAGGTACTTAATTAAACTTATTTTAGTAAAATCCTCTTATGTACCTATTTAAATATACAACAGAAAATTCTAGAAAACTACACTCCCGGACACATCTATCGGGCCACCTAGTGTTTTAAGTTTTGACGGTCCCTAGCTAAAAACGTTGTCACACGAGATCGCGGTCTTCCTTGACAACAAACGAAGCCGCCAGTCTCTATAAACTCTTCGGACAGTAGTACGGCTTAAATTTAGTTGTGCACTCACATTTCTTTGGCTATGCCCGGCCTGCAGAAGTGCCACAGCTTTGGCGGCAATTTCAGGCCGAGTATCCATATTTTTTGGTCAAAACTTTCTCAAAGTTTGCAGTAGCCATATTATTGAACCAATAATAAGAAACATAAATAAAAAAATCCAACTTTCGCAAAATTAAAAAAGTTTTCTCCTCCCTTGCATCATTGAAAACAATGAACAGACTCGAATTTTCTTATTTTTTTTTACAATTCTGTATTCGAAATAAGAAAAAACATACCAAAAGGTTGACCAATAAATCAGCTTTAAAACTGCATACCAACTTATTGCTCCACCTAACATTTATTTTTAGCTAGGGACCGTCAAAACTTAAAACACTAGGTGGCCCGATAGATGTGTCCGGGAGTGTATTATAACAATACTGTAGGTAGAGAAGAAACCACTAAATGAAATGCCACATAGACCTAAAGCGTAAGCGATAATAGGTTTGCAAGACCAAGCTGAAAATTAAAAAAGCAAATACTTATGACCCTTCCCAACGGGCGCTGGAAATAATAAACCTTGTTCTGGTTTCATAATGCGCGTTTCATTTGAATTGTTACATAAATAAACATTATCTACAGGATCACTATCTATCAAAAGGTTCAGTTTTAAAGTCGTAAATGCGAGTATAGTGTCTTCTAACTTTTGATTAGAGATATTTTCTGTTACACCTTATCTTAAGCTTAGACGAGAAATATTTTTTCTTAAATAGGTACTATAAATTAATAAATAATACGCTGACTATTTATTTTAAGAATTGAAAAATTCTGACTGTTAAGTGGCCACTAGCTTAACACCATCTCCTAATCCGCGGGAGATTATAGCCCATACTTTCTCATGTCTGAGAAAAGACCCTTAGCTCAACAGTGGGCTGTTACGGATTGATGATGATGAAGATTTATCAACAAAGGTGTCGATGGTGAGCCTATCGCCAAAGCGGGATGTTACTGCGGGTTTTTTTACGATGTTTTCTTTCACCTTCGAGACAGTGATAAATAAGTACCTACCTACTTACGTAATAATAATAATAATAAATAATATAATCTCACGCCTTTTATCCCCGAGAGGGTAGGCAGCGGTATTCCATTACTGGATATACCCACATTTCACGAGATATATTGGACCCCTAAACGTGATAGGTGGTGAGCCCATCGCCGTACCGGGTTTGTTTACACATGTCTCAGAATTAATTCTGAGACCTGCGGGTTTCCTCACGATGTTTTCCTTCACCGTCGAGCTAGTGATAAATATATGTAAGTACGTAAGTTTTTGAAAAACTCATTGGTACATGCCAGGATTCGAACCCGAGCCTTACAGATTTTCGTTGAGATCATTATCTATCATTATTCGATATTTTGTTACAAATAAGAAACAGAACGAAACAAGCAGTAGAATCCAGAGAACTGAACAATATTAATTCAAGTACTATCGTTAACGGTGACGCTCGTTAAAAATTACCACCAAGAGGGAACGATTGCAAATTGCACCATTTGCAATGTTAAGCCTGTGCCGTTGCATCGAGATAATGCATTTTAATGATGCAAAATGCTAAATCGATAGACACTGCCCCCTTACGACGTCATTATCGCCATCTTGAAGATTTAAGTGACACCTGGCGGCAGTTATGAAAATTTAATGGAAAATTTATTTGAATCGAATTCGGATGCGTTTGTTTCTGAATAGGTTCAAGTACAGTATAATTGGGATGGGTGCAGTATCGTTCATCGGCGCATCCATTATTCAGAATTATTTTAGGGAGCTGTTCAATAAGTACGTCAGTTATCACAAATTCGGCAGTGATGTCAAACGGTACATTATTCAACAGCAACAAAGTCTAAAAAGTAAAATATATTAATAAAATATTCTTATGCCTTATCCCTGATCTTCATCGGCTCTTATAGTAAGAGGATACCGAAATAGACTAATTTAAGTTTTCACCATTATATTTTTGGTACACCCTAAACGTTAACCACCGCATTTCCCTGGTGCTGTTAAACATGACTCAGAAACCATTGCGGGTTTTCTCACGATATTTTCCCTCTCCATCGAGCCAGTGAGAATGAGAAATGCCCTCGTCAGGATTTGAACCTTAGCTTCTCACTGACTGGCTCATTACCAACCAACGCTATAAAAAGATCGCAGTACCCAATCAAATTGTTTAAGGGTCTTTTGTTAAATACTACTGTTATTGCTAAAGAAAAATCAATATGTTTTTCCCACAGTTTTTTATTAGACACAAATCAAATTATAAAAAAAAGGTAAAATGTTCAAAAGAAATTTCATATAAAAACCAAGCGGCCAGCAAGTCGGCAACAACTACATTGCCCGCCACTTCGTTTATTCGTTATTCAAATGCCAAAAATCTTTTATAATAAAAAAAACGCAACTCGATAAAATTTAGTCTATGGAATTGATGTACAGTGTTGATTGTGATGTGGGACAAACAGATAGGTATAGCTACATTTTGTAAGTGACCTTTTAGGCATCACAAACACCATAACAGGAAAAACTGGGAATATCAATGATTTATGCTTAGTTTTTTGAATGACTGGATGAATATAAACATTCAGTGTCCATAAAAGTGTTAGTGCGAATAATAAATTACCGAAATTCGGAACATGAAACACACATACAAAGAGATTAAAATCTATTATATTTAAATCTCTTTGCGCACTTACCTTAGTCTGGCTGGACAAAAGAGATGTCATTCATTTCATTCTTAGACATAGAGCGGCTATTGGGAATATTTTCATACAAAAACTTTGATCTGAAGCACAGTTTATTTTGCTCAAACGAGCGAGCGAGCTGTCTTTTGGACGTATGAAACTAGACTTAATACTTAAAAATAATAAGTTTTAGATTAGGAAGTTATTCTCTTTGGCCACTCTATACCTCAGTATTTTCAAATCTCCTCGGTGGGTGCAAATTAAAACTATAGGCGTTAGTAACTAGCGATACAAAAACATAAAGCCTAGCCCGAAAAGCTTAGTTAGTCCAGATTTGAGAAATGTTTTCACATGGTCGCTAAGCAAGGCCAAATATTCACGATCACGTTGGGCACAGAACCACGAAAAAAATCCACTCATACAAACATATTTACCTCTCCTCTGCTTCCTTCATCCAACGTTCGAGCACCGGTTTGATTTTCTGCGCACTTTTTGGTGTTATATCCAATTTCTCAAATCTGTATCGAACATAAATTGATGTTAGAGTCGTTCTACACGCACCGAAACAAAATTTTACGCGGCAAATTGCTAATGAAGCATTTTTCTGAACGCGGCATTACATTCTCCTTTCCAAATTAACATAGGCATAAACACAGGACATTGACATTGCGTTAATGATTGCAGAGAGAAAAAAACAATGGGCAATTTAGGCTGCCGGGGTAATCAGTTTGATTAATACCGAACGCGGTAACAATAAAGTAACGAATTCAATTAGAAACGAAAGGTAACGTATGCCAATGCCCTGGCTTTTGAATTGCGCAAAATGAATAATAATAAAAATAAGAGTAATGAAAATAATACATCATGCTACATTAGAATGAAAGTTAGGAAATTATTCATAGAGTTACAATGATATTCTCACAACAATTACTCGTCGTGGCGGACTTGGTAGCCGGCACATTAACGTACCGCATTTGTCTTAACATCAAAATGTATGTTGCTATGATTCACGGCGGCTTACGGTAATTACTCGTATGCAAATACCGTATACGTGTGAAAAGGAAAAGAAAGAACGTCAAAACCGGTAATTACACATAATTATATGCGGCACACACACAAAAGGTATGTCGGATCGGCGATCTAGATAAGATTACATTAAACAGCGTTGAAACATTTTGATTTAAAGACAATCTACGTGTGGACTGGGCCGTTGTAAGTAAGTCAAAGCGTGTGCTTAATTTATTACATGTACCTATAGTATCTCCTAAGCTATCTCCATTGTAAAGTTTTGTAAGGAATTAACGATAGGGTATATCAGAGTACATTTTAATATTCACAACGGATAACTCAGGAGACACAATGTGGAGTATTAAACAAAACACATACATGTTTTGTTGTTGTGAAGACAGCTGAGCTGCTAGCATCTGCGAAGCCAGGGCACTGGGAACGGTAACACATTACTTGTTAGAATTGTCTTATCTTTAGTAGAGTCCTAAGACACTGAAGGAGCAACACATTTTAAAATCATTTAGAATACAATTATCATAAATATACGAGAAGAAAGCCGCACGCTTCGTTACATACCTAATTTATTTTGTTACATTTATTTGATCCGTATGTCAACAATATTTAGTTTATGATAATTGCAAATATATCTGCTTTTTCAATTATCTGCTATTAACATATATTACCTGTGTGCAGTTGTTATTAGACTATTTACTTTTCTAAGTGTAATTCTTATTACCTAATGAATAAAATATATTTTCATTTTTCATTTACCTACTTAGTTTCTTACCCATGACACTGCTCTTTTAACATTTTTTGATCGGGATTCTAACATGAAAATCCAGCCGAATTTTGTTTTAAAAAATATTAAGAAGAATCCACAACTTTATAACATTATTTGAAGAAGAGCTGTAAATACTAAAACTAATCTGGCACTAATTGGGCAACCTTAAGAGCAGTTTAGTTATCAAGTAGGTACTAAACATAATTTCAACTAATAATTACACAGTTACCAAATAATTTTCAGTTAATCGCAAAATAACAGGCTATTTCATAGATAAGGACCCAACAAGTTTCAATAAAACTGAGATACTAGAAGATCTGTTAGAAATTCTAAACGTAAGTAACCTTAAATGTTACGTGTCATCGACTTCGAAGTGAGAATATCTATTCTACTTTGTGTTTTGACGCACTTTACATCGTATGAAATTGTAATCCGATGCATCCCACCTCTGGATATGGTTAATTCATTGTTTACTTTCAACATCATCCAGTAGATGACCCTTATTGATGGCAATGACCATGATCGAAGTCATTTTCATATTTTCATACGAATACGGAAGATCATTCAGAATATTTTATGTATTAAAAGGCGAGGATGTGATGTTTTATTCTAATTATGCCTTTAGGTCTTCTTATAATAGTACACTAGCTGGATCATCCCGTTTTTTCCCGTTCCAGTAGGAATTTAGTTTCTGCTTCCCCATAAATAAATAACAAATCATCAAATTCGGTCAAGCCCTTTAATGAAGAGAAGAATCACGATCACACGCACACCGGTTTTTTTTATATATGTATAAAGATTAAAACTCGCAAGTAACTAAGGCTCAAACAATTCATTTATTAGAATAGTTTAGCTTCAACAGCTAGTATTAGATTCTAATTATAAAATTGTTCTCAAGAAATATCTCTAATTAAAATTTTCCGCGCTATTGATTCAAACTTGGAACAGAAACAGGGGAGTGTTAAATTCGTTCTTTTCTCAAATAATATGTTTTAATTAAAATGCAAATTAATTAAGTCCAGCATAATCAAAGGGGTAACTACCATGTAGCAATGTCACGACACAAAATTGGAGGGAGCCGAAAGAAAAATTAATGGAAAATGAAATCACGACGGGACAAAGACAGGGGAACTCTACTCTTTTAATTACACGAAAAAAGTAATTACGGACCAAATAATTAATTAACTGGAACAGAAGTAACGATTAATGATTTTATTATACGAAGGAGGTTTGTAGGGGGTGGCCGAATTGAAATTTCCTTCGGCTTCAGCCGCATTCCGTTTTGCATCGAAATTCGATTTGTTGGCGGGTAACGTTGTTTCGAGCGATTTGATTTGATTCAATTAAACATTATGAGCGCAAAGCTGTGCCGTGTCATGATTAATTCTCGATTTCATCTCAAGGGTTGTTCCGCACATTTTCATGTCCAAATAATTGAACTTAAGTACTTTAATTCATTGCTGCACCGAAAAAACTCTTTATTACACTTATCATAACTGGAACTGTTTTATAATATATTTGTATTATTTTAATTCAGGGCAAGGACTGAAGCAGACAAAAGTTGCAGTTCTATCGATGTTCTAGCTCTTTCATCCACAAATGATAAATTCTTACTTTTAATTAATAAGTACCTACTTTAGTCTGCTAGTATTATTTTTGCTGTGTGTCAATGAATAAACGTATAATTTATTTATACTTATGTTTTTTATCGTGATTTGACACAAGTGTTATAAAACACCGCACAATCAAGTTCACGCAGTGACCCTTGAGAATCCTAATCGTCGAGGTAAATTGAAAACATTCCACCCTAGAACAAAAGTTTAAAAAAATTAAACGCACGCTCTAGTCAGAATGGTGTAACCGTCGCCCGAACGGAAGCCGACGGAATGATGGTAATTAATTAACCGAATTGTAAGCAACGAAAGGAGTCACGCTGTTTTACAAATCACTTCAATTAACGATATTAAAAAGTTAGAATGATAACTGGGCCCGGGCCTGCGTGACGACGTTTCTTTAATCGATTCGGCGATTTTTTGTCGGCTAGGCTCGTGGGGTTGACCACAGAACTGTGTCGGCATAGAATAGTATATTAACGAGAAAACTTAATTTTACATAGAAGGGTGTAGGTAGGTACCTATGCTTTTCTACATCTCAAATATATCGAGTTGCCCAAAAATCACAAATGTAAAACAGTGCGACAAACTATGATTGAAAGGCAGTGAATAAGTCTGGTTATCCAATATAAAAAAAACAGTCTATAACTTTCAAACTTGCTTACCTATTAGCAAAATCTGTAGTACAAACTGCGTTACACAATTTTAATAGCATCTACGATGACTTAGCTCTATGGGGTATCCTCGTGGTTATTTTGACAAGCGTGCGACTTTATCTCTCAATTAAAATTCTGATATTAGCGATAAAAATATGTCTTACTAATTTGACAAGTGACCACCGAGCAGTGACTTTTATAATTTATCAGTACCATATTTATTTCCCTAAATTTATAATAATATGTCGGTAACATTTACTTTAAGTAGGGTAAGCATAAGAAGGTATAATTATTCTGCCCTTAAATCTTCCAAAGTCAAACTGCTACGGCGCCATTTCTATCCAGTGCCATAAAATATTTCATTAAAAACATACATTCTAAATTTAAATCGTCTCACCTGCAAATGGCGCTCTGACTGTACGCGGGGCCCTCGGTAACAGACAGGGCCTGCCCGACCTGAGTCTGCGTGAGACCCAAGCCCAACCGACGAAGCTTGAACGCTTTCGCGAACTCCTTGATATCGTCCAAGTTGATACCGTCCACCACGTTGCTAGACGATTGGCTGATTGTTGGTTGATCTGTCGTGGACAAATTTAAATTAATTTAAAAAAGTTCAAGTAAGGCATGTTTGACAGCACCTGTCACACTACTTGTCACGTTTAGGGGCCCGCACAATATTTATAAGACTCTTGGAATTCTTGGGCGTAGCATAATACTAACTAACTTCATGATAAGACTAGTGGAACGTAGTTAATAACTTCTGTCAACCTTTATTATAATTTAATTTTAAGTTATACGTGGTTATACACAAAATTGAGATAAGTACACCAGAAAAATGATATTTTTCAAACCTTTTTAGTGTCTTTTACACGTATTTTGGTTTTTTGCTTATATAGCTCTCACAGTCATAGAAAGTTCCTTGAAGACGTACGTTGCAGCCTCTGATATACGATTCTCATTAATACGGAGCGGATCTAACCTCGTACAACTAAACAGTCTTAAGCCGTTTAGACGTAGCGCCAAAATTATAGCCAAGTTTAGTGGGCAATTTATGTAATTAGTAGATGGTGGCGGCTCCTAATTATGGGGGATGTCATTAGTAGATGCTACCTCCGCGGCTGGCTCGCGAGTGCTTCCCTGCTTAGCTAACCGATGACAAATTACTTTCCCTATCTACAATGCTGTGACGGAGTCTGGGGCCTCAACTGGGCCTTTGGGCCCCGTTCTGAGACTTTGGGCTCCGTTCTTGGACTTTGGGCCCCGTTATGAGCCGTCAATTTATGACAGCGTGCTACTATATAAGCGGGAGTCTAATGTGAGTGTGAAATTGACAGACCAGTTGGCTGAGTTGGTGACCCTGCCTTCTGAAAGAGTTTTGAATTTGTGTGGATGGACTGTGGGCTTCGTATCTGAGTGCATAATATTTATTTAAGTAAGTTTATCAGTAGGTACCAACAAAATAATACAGGCTCTACAGCAAATTTATTCCCATTCCATAGTGCGGAGTAGTTAGTTAGTTCCATGCGGATTGTGTCCAAAGTCCACAGTAATGTCAGTACAGTACTCGATCACTCCTTGATAGAGATTTTTTTAGTATTCGATTTTTATAGATGATTTTTTAATGCGGTAACGTAGTACGTACGTCTTAGTAACTAATACTATTAATTATTCTTTAGTACTTCCAAGAGAACTCTATTAGCCTCAATAGAATCGTATGGATGGATGAACTAAAGATAATTAGACCAAAAAAAGAATACCGAATAGTATTTCAATTTAACTGTTGCTCGTAATAAAGATTTTTTTTGTTATTGCATTTAAATTAATAACTTTGTAGGGCGGGACCCGGGTGACCTATACATACGGTGCTCTATACCTGTTTTAGGTAGGTAACAGTCTCTCACGCAGACAGGTTTAAGCAAAGGTTAATTTCAATTCTGTTACTCCGTATCTTAAGCTACACTACAATACAATACAATTATTACTCTTTATTGTATAGTAAAAACAACACATTATGGATACCAACATTAATTAAATTACAATGGGTGGTCTTATCGCTTTTAGCGATCTCTTCCAGATAAACCTTAGGATTGCTGATAGCTACCTGATTGTTGAGAGAAAATAAATTACTTATTATTTTTATTTTACAACTCTTTGTGGCCCTTAAGACTAAGTCCGTCCCTGGCTCCCCAGCTAGTTTAAGTAGTGTCTGCATCAATTAAGACGGGGCCTTGGGTAGGGTTGGTAAATTGGCAATCGTTTCTCCATCTACCGGTGTGCAGACGATTCCTAATTTCGTTTGTTACCAATAACTTAGTGTTCGAATGATTTTCGTTATAACCGTAATGAGTTTAGGGGACAATTTCGGGGGATAATGAAGTGGAAAATAATTTCCGGTACAATCGATTGTTTTTTGATGTGCTTATGAAGTGTCGGATAGGTAGGTATAGTTTTTTTTTATTGGGCGGTGATTAAAATTAAGTATGTAGGTACTTTCTGTAGGAAACTAGCGGTTCTGCGCGGTTTCGCCTGTGTAGTTCCCGTTCCCGTGGAACTACGGAGATAGAATATAGCCTATGTTACTCAGGGATATTGTAGCTTTTTTAAGTTTATTCGTTAAAAACATACAAAGGCTACAAGAACACAAAAATACAAATCTTTCCTCTTTATAATATTAGTGTAGATGTAGATTTTTTTTAAGAATTATGTTAACCCATTATTCATTTATAGTAAGTAATTTGGTTAAAGAGCCGGTCGAAAATCAGTGAGGTTCGGTTTCGAATCCTGGCATGTACCAAAGAGTTTTTCAAAAACTTACGTACATATTTATCACTAGCTCGACGGTGAAGGAAAACATCGTGAGGAAACCCGCAGGTCTCAGAATTAATTCTGAGACATGTGTAAATAGACCCGGTCCGGCGATGGGCTCACCATCTATCACGTTTAGGGGTCCAAGGTATCTCGTGAAATGTGGGTATATCCAGTAATGGAATACCTCTGCCTACCCCCTCGGGGATGAAAGGCGTGTTTTTTTTTTATTTAAGTAATTTGGACCTCACGTATCAAAAGAATTCTTAACTCAATTAAAATTTCAGTCGCGGACTAAGAAAATTGTCGTACCTAGGTACATGTTTTATCGGCAAACACAATTACACTAACATTTACAACTATACTCGAACATATAAGGTCATACGGCAACAATACTTATTAACATTAGGGCACTTTCCTTCTAAATTAACTAAATACCTGAGTCTTTCGTAAACCATCGCGTGATGAGCGCGCCCATCAATTTACTCAAAGATAAGCCAATTGTAAAGTAACTAGTACAGTAATAGTTACTCGTACGTTCCAAATCCAATAACAATAATGCATCAAGATACAGACGATAGCAACGCTGTTAATTGTTTAATACATGTAATAAATTAATTAGATACAATTAAAGTTTGCGTGTCGATCTCGTCTATCGGCCTGTTACGTGATCGAAGTGTTTTTTTGGAATAGTCTAATTCGTAATGGCAATTATTTCGGTTTTTGTAACTACTTTCTTTCGAAATTGTTCTTGGATTATGTGGCTATGTTGTCTTTATTAAGTTTTAAGTCGTAAATTAATAACAAAATTGATTTATTTATTAGTGATGTAAAACTTATCGCGTGCTATTTCTGTGTGTCATTCGAAAGTAACGTCTTTTCGTTATTTAAATCCTTTTTGTGTACATACGACATCGCTGTATTGACTTTATCTATACTTCAATAGTGGACTCGATTCTGCCGACCAGCTAACATACCTAATTTTAAGTTAGCTCTATTCTTTCCGCTTTGGAAGGAAAGGGACAGCAATAAGCACGATATTTATTAACAATGTCACAAATGTCAAAATAACAAAATTGAACCTTATGCACGCATTCACATCTTATTCAAATACACGTATTTAACCATTTTAGCAACGATATAGGAAGGTCATGGATAAAAGTGACAGATAAGGCATCAAATTACGGTATCATCAAAATTAAGTTGGTTTTTACATGTTTGACATTCCTCTATAATCTATGGTTTGTTTCTGTCCTTTTTCTTCCGTATTCTATGGAGAAGGATAGGCTAACTTAAAATTAGGAATTTTAGCTGGTCTGGAGAATCGAGTCCAGTATAATCTTTGGACCCCTTAAATCAATAAATATAGGACGGTACACTTATTTCTGGATATAGGCACTTACATACAAAACAGTAAACATTTATTTACAGTAATTAATACAATTTAAAATATTGTATAATGACTATCTGCGCCGCAATTTTTTATTCCATTAACTTGCGTTAGCATTGATTGTAATAAATTCATAAATACACTTTTCTATTATGAAAGTATAACTACTCATTTGTTCTAAACTTATTTCATTTTTCCACGAAATCATCTAATAACAGCCGAAACAGTTCCCCATTCAAAATTATCAATTAATATCAGATTTGCGTTCGTGAAAGCTAACGTTGGGCTTACATGCCAGTCGTTGCATATTAAAATTCGAAAAAAATCGACATAATACAACCAGACCGCTATTTCGACATTTTAAATTCAACGCTTGATTATTCTTAATTAAAGTTTTCGAGTGATTAGGTGAATCATGAACACTTCAACAAAATTAACTTTAACACAGACGTAAATCATTTTATATATAAAACAATGCTTTATTTCAAAGGAAGAAAGAATAAATTGGTAAAGACATAAAATTTGACACACGCAAATCATAAATTTGTGAACAGATATGTAATGGGTGAAATTACGCGCGCCGAATCAACTCGATTCGTGTTACCGATTACGTTTAAGAATCGAAAACGATATCGATTATAATTAACGCGTATTATTATAACTGTTCTAAGTACTTTGAACAAGTTTCTTGAAGTATTCAAGAGGTTGTTCAGTAAAAGTTCGATAATTTCTGTAATACTGTCGAGGGCTTTTCATTCGGTTGGCTGTAATTAAAAAGCCATTTTGATTTTAAAACTGATCAGTTAAATTAAAGGTTAGATTTTAGTAATTAGCGTAGGTACAGATCTACCTACATTCTAAAATTTAAGTAAAACGCAAAATATAATTGTTAAAAGTGGATTTGTCGACACTCTATGGACAACCAAGACTTTGTTATATTTTTGTTACATTTTCACGGTGACGAATTGAGAACCTCCTACTTTTTGCAGTCTGTTAAAACACTTCAACTGTCTGTCTGTTAATGAGATACAGTCCGATGACAGACAGGCAAACAGACGGATAGACGACCAACCCCAAAAAGGTGGTCTTGCTTTTCCCGGACGGAGTCGCATGAAAAAGCTAAAATGTGACAAAGTGAATAGATATAAACTCAGGCATTACGTGGAGCATTGGCTGTGCTAGTGGGAAAGTGGGTAATGAATGGTCCACTCGACTCCACTTTACGTATAACATCGATTACTTCAATTAAGCGGCCATCTAAATGAGCTGTAAATATGGGAGACAAAGAGTCGTTCTATGAAACGATTATTTTCTCTTTACTAAACGCATTTACATTGCACTTTATGTACTAGGTTTGGCGCGAGACTTCGACCGCAAGTAGCCTATGTTGGTTTCACTCCGATGTGGGGCTTTATTGTCTACTAGCGACCCGCCCCGGCTTCGCACGGGTACAATAGTTATACTAAAACCTTCCTCTTGAATCACTCTATCTATTAAAAAAAACCGCATCAAAATCCGTTGCGCAGTTTTAAAGATTTAAGCATACAAAGGAACATAGGAATATAAGGACATAGGGATATTAGGACAGAGAAAGCGACTTTGTTTTATACTATGTAGTGATTATACTATGTAGTGATTACGCGATCAGTGCTTGCTCTTCTTTCACTGACTGTATTGACAGATGTACGGAAAAAGCAACGTATGTTAAAATTAAGACGATTGCGATTACAATTATAAATAGACAGTGGTGCTGATTCTGCGTTACAGCGACTAAACTTATTTTAGGTTACTCCTGACATTTTCTTTCTCCTAGAAAAGAAAAGAGACGCGAGATATTTAGTGCTATCAAATTAAAACTAGTCCTGTCAACTATGGCATTTCAGAACGTGTTTAGTGCATAAGTAAAGAAGTCACGATTAAAATACAGCCTCTGACTGGACTAAATTCGGTATAGGTTATCTTCTATCCCTTTTCTTTTTTTGAGGTAAGACAAAGACAGTACTAAACCAAAATAAGTTTAGTCGGAGTAAAGCAGAATCGCCCTCAATAAGGCCCCTGTTGCTCCATTGCTACCTGAAAGAAGGACAAACCAACAAACACGCGTCCGTATTTTTGTATTGATTTTTGTGTACAATAACCAGTTATTGCATTGTATTGGTGGCTCAGCTGTTTCTTTGATGAGTTTTTTGGCGTAATGCAAACATTACCAAAATACTGCAAACTATGAGTAAAAATATTTTCTATGCCTTTTGTTTTCGTTTAACTGTAACACTACTATTAAAAACTTAAGTCAGCAAACATACATTGGATAGCTATAGCAGCTAGCAGCAGAAGAATGCTCTAAGTAATCATGGTTAAACTAGCCATAAGTAAACAGTTATTTTGAAAATAAAAAACCGTTAAAAACGATTCAAGAAAACCGAACATCGCAAATATAATTCGAGATTAATCATTATGAAGAAAGAACATGGTTATTTAGATGATATTCCTTATAGATACTCATTCGGCATTAGATCATCAGTCAGCCAAGGCCGTATTAGTTTTGAATTCTAATAAAACACTAAAATTGGCGAAATAAAATGTTTTATTACATCTAAATGCCGTTTAGAGCTAGCTGGCGGCCAACTCTTTGTTTTCTTATCGATCGCTCTCAATTTTATCGACAGTCTTAATTATTTGTAATGGATTTTAATTAGTTAATTAATTAATTTAGTTCGGTACGAGAACGCTGCTATAGTCGTTAGTCGGTTTCTTTGAAGCCGCCATACGCTTCCTTACTTTGTCGAACGCTTTTGTGAATTGTACATTTCGTGTCATTAGCCTTATTTCGTTTGAAATTAAATTCGATTATAAATTGTAAGGTTGATTAGAAATTGATAGACAATAATTTCAGTTCATGTTGATGAAACATCCTATGAATATTTCAGAGTGTAACTAGCTTTTTCGGAGTATTGTGTGTAAAAAGAGCTGCCCTTGAGTTTCTTGCTGGTTCTTCTCGGGGTACTGCATCTGCAACCAGCAACTCGTCGCTGCAGATGGGCTACATTTAGCCAATATCCATGGACGAGTTTAGAGCGCCTTGTCATTAGACTATTGTAAGTGTAATTTTCAATTACCTACAGAAAATACTTTTTATTTAAATTTTCACCATAATGTAGAGATCACGCGGACGGAGCCATCGGCAAGAGTTAGTAAACACGTCATAAATATGCGAGCGTATTGTATAATTTAATCTATAAAGTCAGCCGGAAAAGGCTGCTATAACTTTAAAGTCTTAAAAATAATAAACTTACAATTTTCAAGTTGTATACTAGTGCTATCATTCGCGAGCCCACATCAGCATAAGCCAAAAATAAACATAACAAAATTCAAACGACGAATTTTAATTTAAAAGTCAGTGGAGAATTCCCGGTCGACTGTTTAGTCTGCCCTAAAATACATTATCGATTTATTTAGACAAATTGGCGCAGAGAGCAGGAGAGGAACACAGTAATTTAGTAATTGTATCCACTAACAGCGAATTAAATAGTAATCAATAGAACTGGGGCCGCGGGGCACTCTGCACCGTTTACAGCTGCCGATACGACGACGATACGATCACACTCCGATTTCAAATGCATGAGTACCTAAGAATAATATATCTTTGGTGCAGTACACCGAAATAAACAAGAAAAAAAATTTGTACATGGGTGGCTTCATCGCAGTATCTTGATGCACCTAACTTAATATATTTTTCAAAGATATTATTTTATACTATTTAAAATTCATGTATTACATATGAATCTGGGTAATTAATTAGATATCTATTTAGTTTAATCTTTTTATATAATTTACATAATATAATAATAATATAATCTCACGCCTTCTATCCCCGAGGAGGTAGGCAGAGGTATTCCATTACTGAATATACCCACATTTTACGAGATATATTGGACCCCTAAACGTGATAGGTGGTGAGCCATATAATTTACATTACCCCTTAAATAACCTTAATTGGAGTTAACTTATAAACGATAAAAGAATTCATTGCCACCGAAACCATATTTCGATTGTAATACCTGCAAAAAATTATTTTAAAGTATCACCTACTAATATTAATAAATCTATTTTAACTTTATTTATTGCATGTTGTCTTTGACATAGCTCACGCCTGAAAATCGGCTACCTATTTTCTAAATATTTGGTAAAATGTCGTAGATTGTAAACAAGAGAAATGGCTTAGCTTGTGCTATTGTTCCAAATGGCACGGCTGCTTACTCGTCGTACCTAATTCAACATGTTTAGCGACTATGTTTATCTTTGTAATTGTGTCTACTCCCTTCATAAGATACGCACTAATGTCTAATTAGACGCATTATGTTTGTAGTAAACAAGTCGTGATGAATATGTGAGCCTTATGATAATCATAGAATGAAATAAATAGCCGATTGGCAAAAAAAAACATAATTCCTTTTTTAATTGATCTTTATTGTAACACAAACTAAACTTCTTTGAGAATTGTTTTCTACTTTACTTTGTCGCCTTTTAATATTAAAGATAGCTTCTGCAGTTTGTCCGTGAAGGTAACTAGCATACAGACAGGCAATATACATACAGACAAAACCTGCATTTGTCTTAATAAAGAAAATTGATTATTATTTCTATTAAAGTTAATTTCGTTTATCTACTATACAAAACATTAAAAACATGTCACAAAATGGTTGTCACAATATAAAACACAAGCCAACAATTTCCGACTGGAAAACAAGGTAACCCAAACACAGGCATTTCCGAGTCCCGAACTATTTTAAATCGAGCATCACTTTCACTTTCAACACACTGAGCGCTAATTACATTCACGTTTAAACGCTATAATGTGCAGAAATAGCGTGAAATCGACGGACTCATTGGCTGACAATTAACTGAGTAGGTCGCACCTCACTTTTGCTTATTATAGGAACGTGATAAGGGCCAAAGGTGTAACTGAAAAGTTTATTTTTTTAAGCATGGATTTAATAACGAAAACTTATCTGTGATTTAATTTATTTGTAATCTTATCTGAACAACTGTATTTATTTAAGGAAAATAATGTTAAATAAAAGTAAGAAAAAGTTTTTAAAATTCCTAGTAAGCAGGTACTTACCTACATACTTAGAATGTTAAAAAAAATGTGGAACGCTTCACGATTTTGCGTGTCATCCTTGCGCAGGGGCCATGCTAATCTTCTCTGTATCGTTCCAATTTTAGTATATGTACTGCCGAAGCAAGTACACCTGACTAGGCAAACTCACTGTATTTATACTTACCTAGTACGAAAATTCTAATAGCGCGTTTTAGAACTGTATAGATAACTAACAATAGCTTACAGCGCCATCTATTGGAAGGTAAAGTCAACTTGTTTTAGGTTCCAAACCTAAGAAGGAGTATTTATTTGAACAATGTAAATCATAAATCTATTTTACAAAAATGTAATGACTTCGTTTTTCTTTAAGAGTTTTTTCTTGAGATATATTGTTTTAGATTGAGGATGTGGAGTAACGATGTTTTCAATGCAATAATGCACTAGGTAGATATTATCGGTACAGTTATTCACGTGCTGCTGACATGTTTATTTTATATGACACCGATGCTATAATTATGCACTCTTTCAGTTTATTAGTCGATAGAAATTTCTAGCTGCTCGTCGCACAATAACGAGCCATTTACACGAGTGCAATCCACTAAGACAATCCACTAAGACTGCATACAAAAAAACTTGAGGACAATCCATTCCATTGTCCTCACGTTTTTTTGGTATGCAGTCTTAGTGGATTGTCTTAGTGGATTGCCATCGTAACTTATTTGGTTGAATCACCCTATTATTGTGACTGCAGCGTAGGTACCTATTGTGTTGTGTTGGAAGCGTTTTGGAATAGTCATTTGCTGATAATCATAGACAACTACGTTAATAGATATACCCGTTACTATTAATTTTGTAAAATATACAACGCGTAACAGAATAAGCGCAATTCCTCATACACTACACCCCAATGAGTAAATTAACATAAAAAATAGGATGCCTTTATACTTTATTTGTGTTTAACCAATTTTCTTAAATAAAGAGCAATAATAGTACGATTTCCATAGGTAGCACTAAATTCAGCTATGATATATATTTTTTAAATTATAACAAATACTAAAATATCTGAAATCGATTAAATAGTCGACACTGATCAGACTAATTTCAGGAATTGCGCTTATTCTGTTACCATATTATATTTTTAAATCTACTACTAGCTCGACAGTGAAGGCAAACATCGTGAGGAAACCCGCAGGTCAAGGAATTGATTCCGACGCATGTGTAACAGCAGGACTTATTACTGGGGACTTATTGTCTATTTATAATTGTAATCGTCTTTATTTGACATTTGTTACGCTTTCAGTGCTTGCTCTTCTTTCACTGAGTATATTGACAGCACTGGCGGACTAAGGTAGGGGGGTAAGGTTCGGTCCGCCCCGGGGACCTTCATAGAAGCTTCATAGATACAAATACGATTAAAACTACACTAAATTTGAAGGCCCCCCAGGACCAGAGAGGCCCTGGGAATGGGGGGCTTCCAAATCCAAAAGTTCTAACCGGGGGGCCTCATAAAATTTTTCCGCCCCGGGCCTGCGATAGGCTTAGTCCGCCACTGATTGACAGATATACGGAAGAAACAACTTAATATAGCAATATGAAGACGATTGCGATTACAATTATAAATAGACAATAATGCCCCAGCAGGCGTATTCAGGGAGCTTCGATATTCGATATCGGAAAATCTATCTCACACTTTCGAGATGGGTTGATGTAAGTATCGAAAACTAATGTCATATGTGACATAAGGATTCGGGAAATTTTCCGTGGCTGTCAGAAACACCTATAATAAAGTTTCCGAAGTCGATAGATATTCGACTTCGGAAATTTTTTCACTCGATCTGAATCGAACGGAAACGGTATCGAGTCTCCGTGAATACGTCTGCTGGTCCGGTGATGGGATAACACTTGTCACGTTTAGGGGTCCAAATTACAAAAAAATTAAAAGTAGTTATTTCTAGGAATGGAACACCTCTGCCAGCCCCCTCTGGGTAAAAAGCATACCTTTATCGGTTTGGGTACTTACACTTTTGGGCTTTAGACTCAACAAAAGCCTAAAAAAAACCATACCTATCTACTAGTATCTACAGTAAATACTGGATGATTTTTTTTACCGTCTGGAAAAAAATATGACGTATAAGGTATCTAGAGCCGAAGTTATACACAAGATTAATTGTTAAATATAGTCATGTTTAATGCAATTTACAAAATCTAGAAAACTACGCACAGTACTACGCGCAGCTGGCGGTTGTAGGTAAATTGCGCATAAATGGAAGCTACGAGCCTGTTTCTTTTTAAAATACTATTTCAAATATTTCAGTGTGTATTTTTGACTACAATTGAGTAATGTATATTAGTTTAAGCAAGAAAAAAAAATTTTGAGAAAAAAAAAAATTTTAACTAACCTTGCCAAATGAATCTATTACACTTACCTATCACACCACATTTTTTTCCAGACGGTAAAAAAAGTCACCCTGTATATTAAACCTTTTTTGCCAATCCCTCTGATTTTCTACATAAATAATTAATCCAATAGATAATTAAACTAATTGTGTTGCACAAATTCACACACGGTTTTTCAGTGCCAAACTAGGCGGAGCCTGTACTTTGGGTACTAAACAACTGAAAAACATACTTAAATAAATATGAAACACCCAAACACGAAGCCGACAGACATGTTCATGCACTCTAATGTTGGCCCCGAGCGGAGATCGAACCCATGACCTCCGACTCAGAAGGCAGGTTCACTACTAACTGAGCCACAAGCGCGTCAAAGATCCTTAGTAATATTGAGTTGAGCTAGTAATAGAATAATGAAGATACATCCATTCTCTTATATGTTTAAAATAAACGAATAGAATTACATGTTCCAGTCTAGACTGAAAATAGACTGACTTGCTAATGCTTCTTGTAACTTTTTCGAACTGTTCAATCGAACTTCATTCTAAAACTGTTTGAAAAATGGGCCGACAAAAATAAGATTGGCGCCATCCATTAATAGCGGGGTTGATATTATTAATTTAGAGACATTCACAAGATTCATATTATTTTACGTGTTTATATTCTTATTTGAAAGGAAACTAGACTCAAAAATGGATTATCCGTGTTTCTTTTCTCGAAATAAGGGCATCTTCATATAAAAATTGGACTTTGAAATTCGTATATTAATACTAAATAGACATTAAATAGAGTGACAGGTTTTGCTCTGTTTGACTCGTTAAATATTTTGTCAGTCTAATCCATTTTTGTATTGTTTGTTTACATACCTACCTACTATTATTTGAGTTTAGTTTGTTGTCTTTTCAATTGATAATATCAAGTATAACCTAACCTAGTAATCTTACAAGTGAACTTTAAAAATATACTCTGCTTTATCTAAAGCATTATAGTTTTTTTTAATTTATGTGTTAGACTTCAGCATAATTTTAATAATTAATTACTACATACTTACTATATAATTTTTAACTTTAAATCAAAAATAGAAAGGATGCGAAACGATGTTCTTACTCCTAAGTCTAAAAGCGAAATGCCTGCTCACCTACACCGAACAAGGCTTAGCTAATCAACTTTCCCGACTCAGTTACCGACGCACTAGCAACTCCCAAACAGTGCAACGGTCCGTCTACAACAACTCTTTATAGCATTAGGTGAAATAACTCCTAGGACACTGTTAGACTTTGCTAGCTAATGGAACGGTTCTATGCTTAGACCGGCAACTTTTATGGATAAGTAAAATCGAGTTAGAGCCGAGTCCGAAATAGCATTAGTTGCTGTAAGTTTAGCTAGAATGGGGTTGATTTAGCTAATGAGTTGTTCCTGTACACGGGAACAGAATTGAAATGGAAAAGTTTGTTTTGTTAGTCTAAAATAAAATTTAATGTAACATTTCAACGTTGTTGTTATAGTTTATAAATAGAGAGGGTTTCAGTTTGCTTATATCTAAGTTTTAGCAGGTTTTAGCAAGTAGAGCCACTGAGTTAAAACTGCGTTCCATTAGCAGAAACTACTTAGGTGGAACAATATTCTATAGGTAATTGTGATTATTAGATTAAAAATTAAAATATAGAAACAAATCAGCAATAGTAATGAAAATGTGGTCAGTGAGGCAGGATGGGTGTTGAAATACAAACTATTGTGCAAATAAGCCGCCTGTAGATTAAAATAAAATAGTTAATAATAAAATTTGGAATATGCACTTACTTGGTGAATCAGCAAGCAAGTCCGCTTCGTCTTGCGCGGGCGACTTAACCGATCCGGGTGACATTTTGACCGGCGCGTGCGGCGAGGCGGTAGGCCCGGAGCCGGCGCTGCCAGCGCTGCTGACAGGTCCGGCCGCTGTGTTGTGCGACGTCGTGATCGTGATCTCACCATTCGACGCAGCGAGCCTGTACCGTAACATTGTGTTATAAAAGATGCTGTCGAGATAAATATGACACCAAAGAGTTACGTAATAAAAGTAATAAATAAATATGAATTTTGTAAAATAATATTAGTACCTATTTATCGTTTTGTTTACAGTAAATTCATTTTTTTTATTATTAAGCTCAATTGCACTCTTTTTTGTAAGTAAAAAAAACTACATTGAAAACCAAATGATATACCTATGGTCCTTTTTCCTCAAAGACTTGACTTGTGACTGTGTAATAATATAATACGTATATATAGATAGGTATATCTAGTTTGGAAAATATCAATCATATATAGAAAAACATTATCCTCCTTCGACAGAGGAAGTCTGGTAAATAGTGACTACTTATTGCTTATCCGTGTAATTAAAGTTCGAAGAATAATTTTATATCAACTGGGGCTCAACAATACTGCAGCCAGACATAGAAGCATATCGTGCCCAATAATTTGTAGGTGGATTATAATTGAGCCGTAAGGAGTTACGGTTTCTTCTGTGACTTTAAGATGGTGGTTTATGTGAAAGATATACGATAATAGTGTCAGATGATTTCTGTTCTTAAGCCTTTGTGACCGGGAATCTCCATTACAGGAGTGTATTGGTTTGGCTTTGAATTGAAAATTCTATTACCTACTCGGTACCTATCTATAGGTGTACATTTATAGTCTGTAAACAATAAAACGTAACTAAAAAAGAACATAACGAAATAAAGGTAATGGCAGGCTATAGCAAATTTTAAATTAATGGGGAAGTCCAAGCAGTTTTGTATCTAGCAAAAATAAAAATAAACTATTCAAAAAAAGAATGTTTTTAGAATGCCACGACAATAGTTGAGCATGACACTCCGTGTTCTCCGCCCGCACAAATAAGGTGCGCGCTTCATTTGCCGCGCGGCTGCATTAGCGGTAATTGCTGGCTAATTAGGCCTCATCCGTTGCAACAAACTCACACACACGCACTTTTGTTATTATCTGTGGGGTAAAACTTTGTGCGTCAAGATTTTTAGATTGTTTTGACAAGCGCTTTTATTTAAGTTTGTTTATTGATTTGGTAGTGATTGCGTGATTTTTATTTTTTATGTGATTTTTTTTGCAAGGTTTGATTATGATCTCATACTTGTGCAAATTTTCAAAATTATACGAAATAGCTTTGTAAGTACCTAATAAACACGAATAATAAATATGCGATAAGTGATTAATAAACTGATCTCATTTGTATTAACTTGTGTGATTTATGAAACAATCATGTAAGTAGATACCCATGTATATGTAAATTAATTATCTTGCAACATTGTATAATGCCTAATGAATGCACGTTTGTTTAATGAACCAGCTTTACACGCACACTTATTTAAAAACAAGAATAAAACACTTGTAAATACTTGAGTTCTACACACACTAGCGCACACATCATTAATTGTTCCTTCAATTTATCAACAAGTAGATACACCCGACGCTGTAGCTACGCCTTTTCGAGATAATTATTTAAAAAATAATAATAGTACGGTGGCAAATTTAATTACTAGCTTATTTTCTTGTCACTACATGACCTTTAGTAAACATGCGCATACGATAATATACTTACACCCAGTGTACAGAATCGTGAAATGAGCGCCTTAAGGTATGATTAAAGGAAAGATCCTTTTATTGAGGTCAATAATTGCTTTTTAATAAACTTAAGGCAATCTTAACAGTGAAAAATTGTTTCGTGGGAGATTTTGACAGGCTGTATTTACGTAACTGTATTTTAAAATGAATTCAGTATTTTGTATTTATTGGCCATTATCATAAATTTCAAAGCTAATTTTGTAATTCTGTGTAATTCAGGATAAGTTTTGAAATGCAAGTTTTTATTATAAGATCTTTTTCAAGACAATTTAAAACCAGTTCTAAGAGGTCTTGAAAATACTTTTGCTATTTTAAAACTATTAAAAGTGCATTGGTAGGTACTTTTATGTTCTATTTAGAAATTACCCAAACAGTGCTCTATTCGTTTGCTTTAGAATTAAGTACTTTCTATTCATGTTTGATACTGTTTCCATAAAATCCTAAACAATAATAATTTATGTATGCATGTCATTCATTGCATATTATATTATGTAACGTAATAGAATTGAGGTTTTAATACTAAATTATCAGCAGCGTATTAATACCACTAAGTAATTATGAGGTCACATTAATGTCTCTGAAGTAGATACATGAGTCTACGCACACATAGACTGCACTATAATTGTCAGTGCATACTTTAATTATAGCTACGGTCTATATAATACGATTTTATAAAAATAAATTTGTAGTTTTCTTTTAAAATCGAATTAAAGAGGTGTCACCTCTCCCTACTAATACACTTTACACTTCTCTACTATCCCCATATAATAAAGCTCAAAGTGTATTCCTGTTACGTTTTCGAAGTTAAAGGTACCTCTGAAGGGATAGTTGGCCATCTTGAAGAAGAAGCTATTTATGACTCCAAAACGCGGACGCAATCAAAAGTAAACAACACCATTGTGCGGAGTAATGTACGAAAAAAATAATAAGCTAGTGCGCTTTTGTTGTATTGTTGTATAGTAGGTACTAGTATTGTGCCCTCAAAACTAGATTTTCTAATTCAGTATATTGTAGTAAAAAAAAATACCTACCTTGTCCTTATTTTCTGTGACATGAACATTAAATTAAATTCAACCTAAAAATTACCATTACATTTTCTCACCTATAACATAATGAATTACTTAGTTACATTCTCCTACCAGATAATATAATATCAATCATATTTTTAATCTGTGAATAAATTTACACCTGGTAACTCACCAATGAGTTTCGGCTACAACTTACATAATAAAATAATCATAGATCCCTCTGAAAACATTGAAAAGTACATGGAATTTGCGTGCTTTGCCTATCAGACGGCATTATGTAAGTCGTTAGTTAGTATAAGCAGAGCGAGTAAACGCTAATATATTCCGAGGCGATATCCCAGCATAGGATCTATTTATCACCATTACTTGGCGGATTAGGCGCGTCACGGCGCTAAGGTAATTACAGACGGTGGAATACTTAATGCTCCCGCCTAATTATATGGCCGCATTAACCGAATGTCTTTGCTCATACGATCGTTCTAGAAGATAGGTTTTAGGTAAGGTCCGTTCTTAGGGCTGTAACAAATTTAAAGTGTAGATAAATTTGGAAAATAAAAAATCTGATTAAAATATATTTTAAATATGGGTATAAACGCCCCCCCTTGTTTAACTGGGTAAAAAATGTAGCCTTTAGCCTCTGGAGACGAAGACAAATGTTTCAAAGCCCGTGCAACAGTTTAGGCTTTTGGCTAAAAAACATTGTTCTCCTTCTAGTAGTATGATGAAAACACGACTGATAAATTTTAATCATCAGATCAATCTGATACATTTGTCATTCTATTTATTACGTCTTACAAAGCTACTTAGGTTCCAATTCAAATCACAAACCTCAAATAGAACGTTAAATGGTAACCAAATGCCATTTGACTTGATTGTGTTAGGTATCTGCTAGTCTTTTTTGAATTAACCTATACCATAATTAATGTTTATAATTGTTAGCAAGTAGAGCAATACACATACAAAGATGAGAGTATATTTAATGTGTAATCATTACTAATTACTTGCACTGCTGAAGCGGGCACGGACAGAACTAGCGCTTTGGGTGTACTTGGACAGGACAATGTTTTGAATTCATTATATGGTAACTTTTTAAATAGCCATGAAGTGGGTTGTTGAATCTAAATAGTTAGCTGGACTATAGCCAACTCTTTTGAGAATATTTTTTATCTGTAAATATTGTTAACTATTCTGAGAATCTTTACAAAATCCTAGAACTTAAAAATAATAATATTTATTTTTATGTTCTTTTTAGTGTTCTTTGCGGATTTTTCTATCATGTTGCGACATTTTTTGCGCCATCATCTTAGCAACCATACAATAAACATAAAAAACTTCTTTTTAAAGCTACTCTCGTATAAAATTCCAACAAAAAACAATTATATTATAATGCAGATCTTTACTAACATTTATTTAAGTACTCCCAAAATTTGTATATCGTACCAAATCATAATCTCCGTACGCCTCGTAATGTCATTTATATTTTTTATTACGTTTTCCACTCGGGCAACACCAGAAAATTGTTACAAGTACGTGAGTGTACATTATTTATGCAATTATATCAGCGGTACAAAGTTACATTACATCCTGTAATTAGCATTAAATACCTCATTAAGGTAGATAATAGGCAAATGGGTTTTCCTTATTATGTTCTGTAATTACACTCGGTATAAACACTAACTTGTATAAAAGGATCGCACAGACTTACGCGATCAAAGCAACTGAGAAGCGGCAGCGTCAGACGCAGAAAACCATTCAATCAAACATTAATATACTAAATTCGAAAGTAAGTAAGTACCTAAGTAAGTAACAGCTCTTTATTGAACACCAATAAAAGTATGCAATAAGTGACACAATGATTTTTGTTTGTTTGTGAGTTTGTTTGTTACCTTTTCACGGCTAAACCAGTGGACTGATCTGTATCCAATTTTTCAGGAGATAGTTTACAAATTTATAAAGGACATAGACTACTTTTATCTCGGAAAAACACAAGACTTCACTACATAGTATAAAACAAAGTCGCTTTCTCTGTCCCTATATCCCTAATGTCCCTATGTATGCTTAAATCTTTAAACTACGCAACGGATTTTAATGCTGTTTTTTTAATAGATAGAGTGATTCAAGAGGAAGGTTTTAGTATTAGCATTGCACCCGTGCGAAGCCGGGGCGGGTCGCTAGTTATTAATAAAACATTTACGTCTCGTTCAGTATTTCGGCACACGCTCAAGTTACGTTCCTGCCACGCAGACGTTTGGTCGCTCAGGTTTGACTGATGCTTGTCTTGTATTAAGTTATAGGAAAATTACTCGTTGATTAAGATCTCAGTAGATGTTTCCTAAACCCAAAGTTTAAAATACTGAGGTTTATGGGTCGTTTTGTTTAAGTTCGTCATCATCATCACATTCAGGCATTGTTCGACAAGACACAACGCGGAACTTAAATCCAATTAAAGGTCGCGCCACATCTGCGGAACGTACAGCGCCGAAGGTTCGGTGAACAACATACATTGACGTTTCACTTTAAAGATAAATGGATCAGCCACCGGCGTCAACCGTAATGTGTGTTATTCACCAAACGTACGTACGTACGTTCCGCAGATGTGTCGCGACCCTAAGTATTTTTATTCAATACTATCTGTACCGCGCGGCTTCACCGTAGTTCCCGTTCCTGTAATGTTACTCAGTGATAATGTAACTTTCCATTCGTGGAAGAACCTAAAACCCCACTTATCTAACTACCTAACCACCTAAAAACTACCTACATTCTAAATTTTATCTTCCTAGGTTCAGCGGTTAAGGCTGTGCGTTGATAGGTCAGTTAAAAGACTCTTTTTGGATGATTAGTTTAGATGTTATTTGCTCGATTACTTCACCACGACTGCACAAATTTGTATGTTAATTCGTACATACATAGTCTATATTCAACATTAGCACATACACGCAAGCTAATTTATTTAAAATTGAAAAAACCTTTTATTTGTGACAGCTTACAGTTTTTGCCGCAGATGTGCACGTCAACACCTGACAATCTTCATATTTTTTAATAATCAACTAATAACCGAGAGACATTCCGACATTAATTAATTTGATATGACAATATGTCGACATACAAAGTCTTACACCTTTTTACCGCCGATGCAGTCAGAGATAGTTCGCTTGCTACAAACCTTGCAATTCTCTCGCGCTTCGTGGATATCCATCCATCTATGTCTCTAGCAATTTAGTGAAACAATAATCAGAAAAATACCATTAGGTACCTATCTGTTATAATAAGTTATTGTACCTTAATTTTGTGACCTGTAACAAATGTTACTAAGCAAATTATCTGCTGTTTGCATTTAGCCAATCTTCATGGACGAGTTTAGAGTGCCTTGTTATTATAAAATATTGACGTTTCTAAGTGTATGTTTAATACCTATAGAAATAAATTATTTTTGTTTTTTTTTTATTTTGTTCAATTAAGTACATAAGATAATCTTTGAATATTACGACAGTGTCAAATGACGTGTGGTTATCGTGTATACTTTGAATTGGGACCCAAAATGGCAATTAAGCGCTTGGAGATCAAAATTTCTGTTTGTAGAAACTACCCCTAAATCAACCTCATAACTTTAAGAACATTTAGGTAGTATTTTCGAAATATCAATGAATCATGCATTTATGATAATTGTTTACGCTGTATCCCCTGGGGTTTGGCAGAGGAATCCCCTTTTTTTATCATCGCAAAAGGTGTGCTGTTACACATGTTATGAAGTTCTCTTCGAACGATGAATATGTTATTTAATTAATTAGCACTTGTTTTTAATTAATACCTAGAGGTACTTAGTATCGACGGTGATGCATTAAGTAAATGAGGAAACAACTTAAAGAAATTAGTGCGATTAAAGGAAAAAACTTGTAAAAATGGAATTTCCATTAAGTAAATTCTTTACACAATATACACAGGTAATAGGTAAATTGTTTCATATTAACCCCATAATTTATTGATTCCTAGAAATAAATGTGATGTCATAATTAATAGTTATTCAATTCAATTAACTAACACATTTTTGCCGATTGAATTACAATTGAATGAAGGAGACAGCGAAATCACGAAATCTCGGAAGTACCCATTTTTCAACGAGGTATTTTACGGATCCCTAGGCGTGACAGGAGACGACCTCATCGCTGACGCAGAATTCTTTTAATAGCCTTAGTACCATTTCTGGGACCATTAGGTTTCCTCACGATGTTTTCCTTTGCCATCGAACTGGAGAAAAATACGCACGTAATTTTTTTAACGTTAATATGATAAAACAAAAATAATTGTTGTCCTCCATTGTTCTCCGTGTTCAGACCGCTCAATTTTTGACACAAAAGTCACAATACAAATGGCAATCGTCAAATTGAAGGTTAAATGGTAACAATACCATTTGACGCTGTCAGAATTTCTAAGATTAAAAATAAAAATAAATAAATAGTCTCACGATTTTTATCTCAGAGGTATTCTATTTATGGAAATACCCACTTTTCACGAAAATATTCGACCCCTAAACAGATAGGTAATGAGCCGGACCGGGTCTGTTACCCATGCCTTAGAATTAGTTATGAGACCTGCGGGTTTCCTCACGATGTTTTTCCTTCACCCTAGAGCTAGTGATGAATATGTACGTAAGTATTGAAAAACTCATTGGTACATGCCAGGATTTGAATTTGATGGAAAGATTGTCTTAGATAGTAAGCCTGCTAATCTTAAATAACTATAGTACAACATGGTAACCTAACCATGGCAAATATGGCAAAAGACATAAAATAGTTTTTTCAATAACCTTATTTTATTAGTTCTAAGTATTATGTTATGACGAATTGTATGCTCTGTCTTCATTTTAACAAGTATTGTAAATAATACAACCGATACTACTTACACATTCAACAAACGTTAATTAGACTTTTACAACTCGTGTACTCCAGTAATTACACTCATTGTCACATAATTACCATCAACACTTGTCATTGCACCCACGCTGCCTATTTGCCCCCCTTTTTACCCCCTTTTGTACCTAATTCCCACAGCAATAAAGGTTGGAATCGATTAATAAGAGGGCAATGTAATTTGGTTAGGATAGACAAGTCATTGGATTAGAGTTGTTGTGGCACTGTAGTGGACTTTTAAAAGTTCTTTTCATGGATTTGAGTAATGGTTCAGACACTAATTGCGGTACGTATTAGTATTACTAATGTTTTTTGTAATATGGGTAGGTACTAAATTATTTCGCAAAAATATCTATCTAAATTATTTTTCCTAAGTATTGGTCCTCTATTGGAGAGTCTAGAGCCTTGTACTTTGTATTACTACATAGTATTTAAATAGAAACGTTTCGAAGTTACTTATACATTTAAAAAGTCACATTCAAAAACAAGTCTGCAAAGAATAATTGTCCTTAGTGACGTCATAAACCTTAAGTTGTATAAAATCGATTAAAGTTCACGTTGCAAGTCACCACAACATTTGCAAGCTTTTGTGTTTACAAATAACATAAAATATTTTATTTAGTCGTAACAGAATACCTGGATTCAAACATAGGCTAGTTGCCTTCTCAATAAATGAAATAAACGTAAAATTAGTAAACTCGTCACAAATATGCAGATTTATCCAATACTACGAGTACCTAAACGTTTCCGATACATTAAACAACCCTGACGAAAAACATGAAAAGCGCTCACCTGTTAATACTGTTCATCGCAGACGCTCCCGAGTTTTCTCTCTCATTCCTTTCTCTCGAGCCACCGGCGAACCTCTCAAAGTTTTCTCTTTCCTTATAATGTCTCTCTTGTCGAGGTGACGAAGACCTTCGCCCTTGCATTTGCTGAGGCATATTGTTCTGTTGCACGGTTTGTAGAAGGTTGTGATTCCCTTGCGGCTGCTGCAACGCCTGGAGCAATTCTTGGGCATTCGCGGCTCCGTTCGATAGGAAATTTGGTAAGCCAGGGTTTAGTAGTGCGTTCGAGAGAGTCGGGTTTAGCATGTTCGGTCGAATGTTCGCCGATTGCTGAGGGTTGGAGTTTAAGAGCTGGTGTGGCTGTGCCATCGCTTGGAGGTTCGCTAGGGATGTTGATACCACCTGCCCGTTGTTTAGTGCTAGGTTCACCATCTGGTCGTTGGAGTTGACGTGGTTGACTGGTATTGTTAAGATGGTTTGCGTCGCTATTCCTGTTGGGAGAATTTTTGAGGGTTAAAGGAAACATGGTTACATATATTATTGATCACATCTTTTAAGCTTATTTAGTTCCTGGTATATACAGAGCTGAACAAATCGAACAGGAATTTGTTACTTTTACAAAATATTTTATATATTGAGTCAAAGGATATGAATTGTTTTCAAAAAATTCGTGCTATTTTTTTCTAGAAGCGGTCGTGTTTTAGTTCCAGGCTCTTTTCAACATTGTATTCTCACCTTGCGACGTAGGGATAAGAAGCTGCGCCCCCTGGATGCCCTGCACCAGCTGCCCTGATGCCAGGATGAGTTGTGGCATCGGAGAGGGCATTGCTGGAGGAAGCATGTTGTTGTTGCCCACAGGATTCGGAGACCCCATGCCTGCCAAAGATTTAAACATGACACAACTGTTTGACCATATTATAGCACAAGGCTGATTCATGTTACACCGGGCCGGGTCCGAGCCGGGCCCCGTCCGTCCGGTCAACATCTATAGTATACTTTGGTATGAAGCGCTGACCCGGACGGGGCACGGCGTCAGCATGTCGAGGCATATTGTTAGGATGATTCACCCCGGACGCGGCCCGGCCCGTACCCGGCCCGGTGTAAGCCTTTCAGATTTGTGGCAATATACATCATACTGAGACTTGCGGCAGTAAATTTTAACACTGTTAAACAAATAATTTGAGTTTGGAAATTACCTTGCTTAACAAACAAATATTTATCGATTTTTTTATTCTGATTGTTATCTACTTTGCTATTAGCTTTAAATGACCTAACAATTCGGTAGTTTTCCAAAGAGAACTGTTAAAACGACCATTGAAATAACGGTTGTTTGTTAAGTGTTAAAATGACCATATTTCTGTATTTGCATTGAATAAAGAAATGGATGCAATAATAATATGAGACTATTTCATATACCTTTTAAATTCATCGATTGTAATAAGTTTATTATTTCTCTAACGCAGGTTATCTAAAGTGTTATGTGCTAAATGATGCGTGACGCGATCGCCAATTTCCCATTTTATTGTAGCTCTTGAAACTTTTGTAACATCTCATTGATGTTTATGATACGCTAATAAACGTCGGATTTGCTATATAAAACATGTGCTTAGAGATGAGTAAGCAACTTAGTTGCGCCTATTACATCTCCCACCTCGGGGCTCGTCCGTCATGGTGTAAGTTAAAGAATCTACGAAACAATCGTGCAATCCTCACACTCAAACACGACTTTCTACTTAGGTAATTAAACAATAAAATTATATTACAATTACAAGAGTCGGCGTCCATCTAACGAATCCGAGCGTAATAAAGCAACGATAGAAAATTACACAAAATCCATCGGCAACCGAGCACGACTAATTTACCGCGAACAAAACGACTCCGACCAAAATCTAAAACATTATCTGCATGCCTTACAAGCCCGTTAAACTCGGCATTAACATAACGTATTCATTTATACCATGACATTTCACATTTTGTAATAAATGCTCTTTCCTACGGCGCATCAATTAAGAGCCGAAAAAAATGTATAATTAGCTCTATTAAGACAATAAAACTCTTAATGATACCGCAACAGTCGTAATATCCGTGCGTTGGTGAAAAAATATGTAATTATACTCATTATTTAAATAGGTTTTTTCGTCCATTACGGCATAGCTTTAATGGCGGGCGAGTGGAGCCGCTATCTTGAATTCATTAAATCGATTGGATTCGGTAATCACCTAATTACCGATCACGTGATTCCAAAGTTAAGACTTTTTAATGCGCAAACCGTGTCTTTCTGATTAAACCAATCTATCTAATTCACTCTAAATTAGTGGTCTACCCCCAGAATGGACTAGCCGCAGTAACCTGCTATTCGAAATGGTAATGTGCCTGAAAAACTTGAGCCAATACGGATGTGAAGGCGGTACGTATTCGCTAACTAAAATAGAATCGCTGCTTTCTGATTTACGTAACTCAGATTAGCTGGAGTGATTTTAGCGCGAGAGCTTTGTGTGGTTTGAATTTTTGCTTAAATTTAGAGGAATAATCTGACAGATGGGCATTTCAACGGTGCTTAATTATTTATTACGTATCGCGTGGCGGTCTGCCCTTTTCGCCACGCTTTTTTAGGGTAAATAACGGTTTCTCACGCCACTGATACACATACTCTGCCATTCCCAATCCCATTTGTTCGAATTCCAAATCGACGCCACATAATCCTGTATCGTTGAACCCGAGTAGATTTTCGATTAGTTACAGATAATTGTACGATTTACCTATCACAAGAAGTTCAAGCGGATTCGTTACCCTGTACGAATTAGGCGTTAGAGCAATGTTACTCAAAATCGAGTGTTTTTATTTCACCATGGGAATTATTGTAATCTTACAGAACGCTAATTAGTATTTCGTGGGCCAGGAATTTCGATTTAGAGAAGTGAGTAATTACTAGTAATAAAAGTCCAGTGCTGCGAAAAGTTTCCGGCAAATAACTTAAATGATACACACCTATACGTATAGTTATACAATATTTTAATTATTGTTGTAACGGTCAAGTTGAGGTGAGTACTAACCGGAATAAAAGACACGTACGTCAAACTTTGCAGGACGACGATGTTTTAAGTTTTTTACTATGTTAGAATTACGTAACGCTAATACTCAAGTTAAGGTAATCTGCCGATCAAGATTTGCTATTCTTTAAACGCTTCATCTTTGAGCTCCTTCAACCGATCAGCCGATGTCTACCTATCATTGTTTTCGAGGTTGTAAGGTGGTGGTATTTAATATTTATTTCTCATATACAAGAATAGGAATAAACTTTACAATATAAAAAAATGATATTGCTAAAATACTTAAATATTACTTAAATACCAATACCTATTTTACAAGCTTTTATAGATTAGAAATAATCATGTTATAATAAATATAAAATGAAATAATATAGTTACAAGTCAAGAATTTAAAATCTTGAAATTGAACGGGAAAAGACGTTTTCTCAAAAAACTCTACAGTTTTTGGTCTCAAATTTCAAATTGGCTGCAAAAGCTCCTCGCCTGACTATAACCTCCTACCGCCTTGCGTAATAAAATTACTCTTAAAATACGAGTATTAAATCTACACTTAGGTAAGACTTATTTCCTGAAGCACACTGAACTGACAATGGCTTAGAAGTGCACCCACCAAATCCTATATTTTTAGGCGTATAGTATATTCTGTTAACTTTATTTAGTACTGATGTAGACTATTGGTAGCATTAAGCGAATCTTAGTGGCTTATAAATGCTATGTCTCATAATTTTTTGTCTGTGTTAAGGGAAAGAAAGCCTAAATATTTTCTATATCTTTATATACTTCTAATTCTAATTTAATTTCAGTTTATTGTGCTACAGGAGTCATTAATCATATCTTGACTGTTTTAAGTTAATCACGACGTGTAAACAAGCTTTTCAATGTGGCTTAGGTACTTGTATTTTGTTTAAAAATAATTGTAAAATACTTATAGTGACTTCATTATGTTACTGTGACTGTGTTATAGTGACTTTATTATGTGTGACTTCTATAAAATCTATATTTGTATAAGAACTATGCCACAAACGGACTTACCTATCGCAAAATCACCGAAACGATTGCACGTACAAACTTAAAATTTGACAGACATACTTATGTAGGCATGTGAAATTCGACGAAAACGATTGAGTGTTACCTGGCGCACTAACGCTTAAGTTGAGAGGGGAGTTGATGACCGGGTTGGAAGGCATGGACGTCAATCCCTGTAAGTTGGCAGCGAGCTGCGACATCTGCTGCGACATCTGCTGCTGGAGTTGTTGCGACATCGGCGACATATTCTGTTGCATGTTCGCGAGGTTTTGAAGGTTTTGGAACATGGACGCCACTGTGGGAAAATTGTCAGGTTAGATGCTGATTACGAACCTAAATCGGGATTTGAGACGCGAAACAAAGAAACAAAGAAAGAAAAAGTGTTTATTCACAGAAATAATTTTTACAAGACACATTATTACCTCCGCCAAACTGCAAAACAGTTTGTTGGCAGACGTAGCTCCTTTTTTTATATGTTAATATATATTATAAGCAGTTAGGGTAGAGTGAAGAGCATATGAAGCTTGTCACTTGTAGAGCAAGTTTGATCTCTAAGGCGATTGTTGAACGTTACAAAATCCAATGTATCAACCTCCACGTGCTCTTGATTGTAAAAATGAGTCTTATCATGGGAAAAGTGAGTTTATCATTGGAGCATTCTATTATTGGAGCTATGAGTATTATGAGCTATTAGTAACCATGTATTGGTAAGTATAATTTGTACATTACGTATAGCCAATGATCTTATCTTACATCCTATAAATATTAAAAATGCGATTTTGACTTTGTTTTTTTGTGACGCTTTGACGCCAGTAAAGCAATTTTTCAAATTCTTTCACCCATAGAAAGCTACATTTCCAGAAGTCACAAAGGCTATATTTTAGCCCCATATTCCTACGGGAACGGGAATTACGCGGATGAAACCACGAGGCCGTTGCGAGTATAATATTATAACGTGTTTATTTCGTACTTTTTTAAGTCTTAACTGATTTTAATGAATTTTGTCAGAAAGATCTTGTATCATGTTCCGAGGACATAGACTGTTTTTTATAAGATAACACAAAAGAAATCGTAAACAGCTAGTTATAAATAATGAACAATAAAATCTGTCAGTACGAACTCACTGGAGCCATTCAAGTGCTGCTGGTGCTGTGGGCTGCGGCGCGGGGAGGGGGAGTGCGGCTCGTTGTTCTGCGCACGCGCACCGCCCTCCGGCGAGCTTGCGCCGCTCTCCCGGTCCGACTCCGCCTGCTGACAATATATTTGTTATGTTTACCTTTTCATTATAAATCACATTTACTTAATAGAAGTGCAGACAGTAAAAAGTTGACCAATCTGGAAGCACCAGCTTTGAAATAAAAAAAAACATCGGTAACAAACATAAAAATAAATAAAAATAAAAAACATACATACGAATTGATAACCTCCTCCTTTTTGAAGTCGGTTAATCAGTGAGGCTCGGGTTCGAATCCTGGCATGTACCAATGAGTTTTTCAAACTTACGTACATATTTATCACTAGCTCCTGGTTGGAATGATCGGCCGCCATGGCCCACGTACAATGGTCCAATCTAGGACTAAGTGCGGAAACCATAACCCATAATAGATAGAATAGATATCACTAGCTCGTCGGTGAAGGAAGACACCGTGAGGACATCCGCAGGTCCCAGAATGAATTCTGAGGCTGTAACAGACCCGGTCCGGCGATGGGCTCACCACCTATCACGTTCAGGGGTCGAATATACTCGAGAAAAGGGGGTATTTCCAGAAATGAAATACCTCTGCCTACCCCCTCGCGGATAAAAGCTTTTTTTTACTTATTGTATGTTGCAATTTCCGGTCAAACAGCGGGTACTTATGGGCGCAATATCATAATATACGCTTTTATCTCGCAGAATTGTTACCAGACTAGCTAGGGATAATTAGCTACGGATGACGGGCCTGTTGGCTCAGTTGGTAGTGACCCTGCCTGCTGAGTCGGAGGTCGCGGGTTCGATCCCCGCTCGGAGCCAACATTTGTGTGCATGAACATATTATCTGTTGGCTTCGTGTCTGGGTGTTCCATATTTATTTTAGTATGTTTTGTTTATCAGTTGTTTAGTACCCATAGTACAGGCTCTGCCTAGTTTGGGACTGAATAACCGTGTGTAAATTGTGTCCCCCAATTTATTTATATTTATTATTAAATTCCATTTATTCACCCAAGATTTGTGCATCTGGATGCGTAGAGGACCCTTTGTTCACCCTAATGATCTAAGTGGTCACATGTGTTGAATTATTAAGTGCATAACAATTTTATTCTTTACTAGCAGCGCCCCGCGGTTTCACCCGCGTGGTTCCCGTTCCCTATGCCTATGTGTTATTCTGATGTATAAGCTATATAACTGTAAAGTTTCATCAAAATCCGTTCGGTAGTTTTTGCGTGAAAGAGGAACAAACATCCATCCATACATCCAGACATCCATCCAAACAAACTTTCGCGTTTATAATATTAGTAGGATGTGTTATTCTGATGTATAAGCTATATAACTGTAAAGTTTCATCAAAATCCGTTCGGTAGTTTTTGCGTGAAAGAGGAACAAACATCCATCCATACATCCAGACATCCATCCAAACAAACTTTCGCGTTTATAATATTAGTAGGATTGACCTCATTAAAAATAATGATAAGTGACACAATGACAAAAAAGTACCTACAATGGGCGGTCTTATTAGTTTAAGCAACTTCTTTCAGACAACCTGACGATGGATGTAAGTGAGATGAACGTAGGTGGTGTACTTAAGTTAACAGCGGATTAAAGAACAGAGCGTCGTCTGATAATTATTGCTATGTACAGAAACGCTTCATATTCGTTATTTCAATGGTTTCTTATCTATGGTTATTTATTACATATTATGCCACCAGCATTGTTATAAATTTGTTAATTTGAAATATAAAAGGTCATCCAATAAGTAGATTTGTCAATCTTCCCGCGCATAGTGTAAACGTGCGTATACATATAATTTTTAGTGTCCCGTAACGTAAGGAAGTGCATGAACACAATAAAGAAAGATATATTATCACACAGAGCAAACTAACCTGTCACAAGAACATCTTTGCACGATCATTGGCTAACATAGACAGCTACGTAAGAAGGCTGTACTTTCCCAAAAATCAGGACGTCCCGCGAATTTCGGGACAGCTGGCTACACTAGCATTGAAAGATAGGTGATTATAGGCAAATAAACAATTTGATCAATTTAGTTAATGATTATTATGATATCATCGGATATGTGAGAGTATTATTCCGACTGTCAAGTCACCACGTCACTTTTAGGGGTCAGAAAATATTAAATCGGTGAATTTGGTACTTTCAGGAATACCTCTGCTATGTCTCTCGGGGATAAAACGTACATGTATATTTAATACTATTATCACACGTTGGACAGGCCGGTTTATTTAGAAAAAATGCCACCGATTTCATAAAAATATTTCTAGAAATACACAACATTATTGGGGTATCAATACATCAAGCACTAAATAATGTGTTTTAATATTGTAGTGGGTAATATCGGCAGAGCGGCGGCTTTTTTTATTTGTTTATAATTATTATTTTAATTTAAGGCGTTTGTGAAGATTCTTACTTAAACAGATTTAAATAATGACAAAAATATTGAGGGTACTTTATTATAATGAAGAGAAAAGAGGACTACTTATTCATAAACTAAGGATTTTTAAAATTAAACTTTGAAGTGATCACAAATAATATTAAAATACTTTTAAACTGCAGTGATAGCCCGGACGGTTAAAGAGCCGGCCGAAAATCAGTGAGGCTCGGGTTCGAATCCTGGCATGTACCAATGAGTTTTTCAAAACTTACGTACATATTTATCACTAGCTCGACGGTGAAGGAAAACATCGTGAGGAAACCCGCAGATCTCAGAATTAATTCTGAGGCATGTGTAAATAGACCCCGTCCGGCGATGGGCTCACCACCTATCACGTTTAGGGGTCCAATGTATCTCGTGAAATGTGGGTATATCCAGTAATGGAATACCTCTGCCTACCCCCTCGGGGATGAAAGGCGTGAGATTATATATATATATATATATATATATATATATATTTTTAAACTAAATAACACAAGGTAAAACAAAATTGTCTCTAGTGCTATATAGATGGCGCTGTATGTTTCGTTTTCTAATTATTATTTGCTTTGCGTAATAAAAGCATCTACATATATTTTAGTATTAAATAAAAATGTCAAGAAATGTAATATTAATAATTTAATTTAATATAATCTTTATGTAGCAGCTTGTTAACATGGTCATTTGGATGTTAAGTATTTTAAAAAGTTTTCTTCAGTTACCAAATTATAACGTTTTTCTTCAGTTACTCCTAATGACTCTACTTACACAAAATTTTACGACTTTACTCTCATTTAAACAATAACTTTGTAGGCATATAATTAAAAATATAAAATCATTCAGCTCGAACTAAAAAGTATTTCTATAATATACATAATGTACCTATATGTAATTAAATAATTTATTTTTAAAACATCCTGGTTACTTAATCACTTGTTTGTCAGAATACATTAATTTACTTACAAAGGATAATGTCATTCTCTCCACGCCTCCAATAATTTCCGCACTGTCAGAAAAAAGTAGAAAGTAGTAGTCCTTAATCAATTTCCATTGCTTCGTGATTCAAAAAACTCGCGGAATGTTCCGAAAACGCGTTCCACGGCGGAACTTCGGTGCGAACTTCGCGTAACTTCAACAAAGTTTTACCGATCCTCGTAAATGTTCACTCACTAAATGTTCAGAAAAACGTTTACACGCACGTCAAAAGTTGTATTGTTAAAGTTTACGGAGCCAGTGGAACTACAGATACGCGGAAGAGGAACAGCACTATCGACAAAGCGTTCACATATTTTTTCTTTTTTTTATTATTTATCAGCAACCGGTACACATACAGCCGCGCGCCGAAGTTGCACAGCGCGGAATGAAAGCGCGTCATCAGTTTAAAAAATCAACCCCTTCGGTGGTGGCTGGAAAAAATGCGGCCCCGCGGGGTGGTGGGTGGTACGCCGAAATCCTTGCCAAAGCGATCTCCATCGGGCGACTTGTCACTTGTCGAATAAGCATTATAATTAAAGTTTTTTTGTTTAGTTGTTTAATTTAACTGATTGACTCTAATACTGTTCCCAGACTTGCGAAAACAGTTTAATAAATTAAATTTACTAATGTATTTTTTGGGCTGTTGTCGAAATTAGTAGGTAAATTGTATTTTGTCAAACTGATTAAAAAGTTTTTTAAATTCAAATAAATAATTAAGTACATAGACTTTTATTTAAAAACTATATCTGACACGAGACTCTTAACTTCGGTAGGTATAATTGATACACTACTTGAGCCTAGAAGCAGTTTGTCGTCAACAAATTTTTGCCTCGCGTCTAAGCACACCGTTAACTCTCTGGTTTTACCGGCACGATGCAAAGTTGCGACTCGGTTTTCCGCACCTCGCAATCAGAATTTTATCGCATGGGTGACTGATTACTGATTTGCTGTATGAAGGATTTGTATTACAAACTTGGGAATTCCTATTTTTGTATAGGAAACACAATAGCCGTGTTTTATTGTAAGATCGAGTAAGTACCTAGGTATTGTTTTGCTAACACGACTATCTAAGATCGTTTAAAATATTCATTTTGAGTTTAATACGGATTAAATTAAAATTATTTGTAACTGTAAATATTTAAATTCAAATATCTTAGAAGAATTTGCAATTAACATCATTCTATGACGTAGATTTAAAAGCTGGACACAAACCAAATTTCAGAGCGGGCGACTAATGAACAAAGCAGAAAAAATATTCATCAACAAGTAACATTCGGAATAATCAGTGGTACACGAAAAAATCAGTAATTATTCAGATGAAGTTGGACGAACGAAGGGGGTAAGGGGGCAAGGGCCGGCCAAAATAAAAACGGCGTTGCGTAGGGGTGACACCCCTCCCTCGCCTCTACAAATGTTATCTAACTGCGTTTGCTTCGAGCCGCGGCGCCGTTTCGCCCGGAATTAGCACGCCCGAACCGACGAATTTTCAATTTGAACTCAATTTTTTCCCCGGATAGTTGGATCTAATGGAAAACGCGAGGCGATCGAGGAGCTTGTCGACTCGCGGCGCAAGCGGCCGCGGCCGGGTTAATCGTTATTTGGCCGGTAATGTATGGTCATTATTGGGGGCTGCGCACACTCGCGTTTGTCCGATGTGTGTGTAGATTTTTACTCATTAATTTTAAAACGCTCCGGATTTTTTTCAGGGCGGGTGCTAGGGGCCCGGGGCCGAGGGGGTGAAAATTGGCGATGGCCGACGGGTGGGGTGTCACCGGCGGGGGTTATTAAATAGATTGGTCCGCGGCCGAACGGAGCCGATCTGCACTTGTACTCGCGTCATTAACGGGTTGAGAACCGATTTTAAATCGTGAAATAACAGCCTGTTACAGGAAAAGTTGAGCGCGGCTTATCGAGTATTCCCCGTCGTATTCTACGAGCTTAATTGAGTTAATTTCGATCGCTTTTTTAGTAGGTAACTCTACCATCTTTCACGCAACATGATCCTAATCAACCTCAAAGGTACAAGACGTCATTGCGATGCATCGATTGTGTTCGTATTCCCGCTCGCCGGCTGTAATGATTGTCACAACATACAGGTTCGATACACACACACGCGTAACACTTTTTTCCTGCGGCCGTTCAACAGGGGGTGGGAGGGGTGCTTGGGGGGAGGAAATGTGAAAAATACTCGAAAAAAAGGCGAAATTGTAGCAGATATATAATTAAAGTCCGACGTACAGCAACAGCGAACAGCGATGTATTATGCAGGCTCGCTCGATGTCGCGAGCAACTCGATGCTCGGCGGACATTCGCCGTGACAAGTGTTTCGCGAGGGGCCGACGCGACAACCCTCCTTTGATGGTCTAGTGACTTATTAGCATACATTATCTTTTGATACTGTGTCTCGATAGTGTTTAAATATTTGATAATGGTATGGTCTACGTATTTTCTGGTTAATCGTTTATCTGTGAGATTACAGTTTTGTAACCTAACTCGTTATTGATATTTAAAAGTTACTTAAGTCATATAGTTGTAGGAACCAACTCTTTTTGTTAGGTAATTTATGGATGTACATGTAGATCTTTTAGACTTTAAATGCTCAAAGTACGAAGTAAGTGAACAAGATATTGACCATCGATTAAAAATTGACGAATAAAGTGTACAATTTAAGAAAATTTTCGTGGTCGAAGGACAATTGGGACGACGAATTCATATTTTGGCGACAGAGATCTCAGTTTTATGAGCAATTACAAAACATTCTGGTTTCTGTCGGAGGTCGTGGGTTCGATCCTCCCTCGGAGCCAACATTTGTGTGCACGAACAAATCTGTTGGCTTTGTTTCTGGGTGTTTAAATATTTATTTAAGTATGTTTATCAGTTGCTTGGTACCCATAGTACAGGCTCTGCCTAGTTTGGGACTGAATAACCGTGTGTAAATTGTGTCCCATAATTTATTTATTTTATTTTATTCGGAACTAATAGGTATTAGGTATTCCTTCATTTACTATGTCTTTAAAATTATTTTGGTAATTTCCTTACGTGATTGATTTTTTCAAAAACATTTCCTTGAAAGTAGAAATTTTCCTTCCACAGGGAAACTAATCCGATTAAGCTCTATATTTTCTGTATAAATTAGTCTCAACACACCAATAGAATTCTTTATTATTACAAATACTGTTTTTTCACATACCTCTCTAGCTCGCACGTTTTTAAATGCATGTACCTCCCGTTTTGTTATTAATTGTTTATGTCCTTAATAGCCATACACTTTCTACAGCGACTGTACTAGCAGCACACGCAAAACGGATGAGAAAAATTAATTGAACACATACATATTCGCGTGCGTTTGGACCGGCGATAAATCATCTTCCGCGAGTTAGCTAACTGGTTTGATTAACTCTGTATTATATGTGTTCGGTTTCACGTTTTCGGGGTCTCAGGGCGAATTTTGCGTAGGTATCTACATAGAAAAACATACTGTAGGATGAACAGGGTCATTAACATTCCGGTAGCATCACTACATAGTATAAAAAAAAGTCGCTTTTTCTGTCCCTATATCCCTATGTCCCTATATCCCTATGTCCCTATATCCCTATGTCCCTTTGTATGCTTAAATCTTTAAAACTACGCAACAGATTTTGATGCGGTTTTTTTAATAGATAGAGTGATTCAAGAGGAAAGTTTTACTATTAGCATTGCACCCGTGTGAAGCCGGGGCGGGTCGCTAGTTTTTTTATAATTTCACAATTATGAAAGACTAGCATAGGCAGTTATAATAAAAAAAAAATGCTTGTGTCTAAGTTTTTCTAAAGAGAAATATTTTGTCAAAGAAATAAAACAACAGGAAATACTGAGTCATTACAATAAACGAATACCACGTGCATACTCGTCCGAAATTACTTGATTGAAAACAAAGAGCTCTTCACTCAACAAATAACACAATAACTAAATCATTGCTTCAAGCACATCTAAGGGGGGTCCCACACGACAGATGTTTAGGGGGTTCTCGTTTAATTTAACATTAAATTCAATAATAACCTCCCATTTATTGCGTAATTTCCTACCAATTACGTTTCATTTATCGCTCGGTAAATAGATTACGGTGTGATCAGGCGAATGGATTCTGTTTCGGTCTGTTTAGTACCATCATTCGTTTTAAAAACTGTTTTATTTAGTTAGAACGCATTCCATAGATATTTTCGGGAAACTAAAGTACGATGTTCCAACTAACGAGTTGTGTTATTGAAATTCTAGTTGAACTGAGCTTTGGAATAAGTAACTGTGCAAGAAACTTTGAAATCTACACTGCCACACTAATATTATAAAGAGGAAAGATTTGTATTTAAGTTTGTTTGTAACTAATAAATTTAAAAACTACTGGACCGATTTTAAAAATTATTTCGTGTATGGAAAGCTACATTATCACTTAGTAACATAAGCTATGTTTTATTCCCACGGAAACTACACGGGTGAAACCGCGTGGAACAATTAGTTCACAATAAAACCTATAACCATTTTCCTAAAAGTTGTGCTGTACTGAAAGAAGCTTGCCGATTTCAATTCAGGGATGACCAAAATAACAGTCGCTAGAGTAAAAATACTTAGAAATATATTGGAGGTACCAATACCATAAAGACATTTTAATATAAACAAAACTCCGTTATTATTATTAATGACTTAAGATCCTTATTACAAATGGGTTATGATAGTTGTCATAACAAATATAAAAATAAATATTAATTATTCTTTCTAAACTCGCATGCCACAGCTGGAAATTGCATCGACAATAATGAAGAAGATATTTTTAAGTGCACTTATGTGAAAACTATGTTTGAAGTAACAAAACAGATGCTGTTTCTTTTTTGACAATTGTGTTCAAAGTGTCCGTTTTCTGTCTGTATTCGACAGTGAAACTGAATACACCCTATTTTGTCAAGGCCAAGTCAAGGCAGTATATCTCTAAACTAAACGTTAATGGCAAATACTTTCGAGCTCGACTTGGCGGTAACACCGCCGTGTGCTCGGATATCGTAATATTTTGCATTGAGTCATCGCCGATGTCAAATTCTGCATTAGAAAAAACTCTTAGTTAAGTATCTCGCCAATTGTGGAGGGGTGCTAAGTACCGTCGTCCGTCGCGGGGTTGGCTCGACCCCCGGAGTTCGGCGCGTGGGTACTCGACAATCATTCGATTGTTCAATCATAAGCATTCCGAATTCAAATTTAAAAATCCTAATTCAAACGTTAATTGTTGAAGTTTATTCCATAATCTAATGCAATTAGTGAACAAAATGAATATTACTTTTACATAAAAACTACAGATTAATATTATTTTACAGACAATAAATTTGTTATACGAGATTATTTAATCAATGTAATTAACTCTCCGACTAATCTCCGTGTTGTAATTAGTAAAAGAAAAACTGAGTTATTTGAAGCATTACGTCGAATATTTTTTAAATTAAAACATTTTGCAAAACATGAATTGATTAGGTATGTACAAAACGTAATTCTGCTTTTTATAACTTTTTTCTGTTTTGAATGCATGTACAAATTAAGAATATAATGTGCTTTAAAAAGACTTCAACGTCTTTAAGCGCAATTTACCTACTGATTTCAAAAAGGTCGCTTCGTGCTATATTATGTCTATAATTATTGACAGTGAACCCAAAACGGAATCAAAACTCACTCTATGCTGCCTATGCCGGTATGGAAGCCAAAACTGGAATGCAGAAAAAGATAGATGTATTATAGATTGTTGAGGAAAAATCGAGTTTGGGATACATTTTATATTGTCCGATTTGAATAAAAAAATATAAAAATATTTATATCTATATATTATCTTATCACCAACCCAGTGCCACGTCTACAACTAAGATACTACTGACAATATTATGTTCTCTCACACCCTGTTTAGGCTATAGACTGCGCCACAGAAATACTCCTTCGAGTTCAAGAAGCTTATGGATAATTTTATATTCAAACCACTGTGGCCGATGACATTTTATAGTTAGGCACGTTATTTCAATTTTAATAAATATTGTCGGTAGGTGTCACATTCTCCCAGATGTAAGACAAAATACTTGTAGGATCGTAAACTTTGTTAATCAGATAAGACCAATTGGAACCGAGACACAATTAAAAATCAATTGTGTCTGTGATTCAAGGTCTGAGAGGTTAAAAGTTGAATTAGAATCGCAAAATAAAATTTAATTTGACCTATAAGCAGACCAAATGATCGAGAAACAATAAAAATCCTTAGAGTCGTTACGCGGCTAAAACAATAACCTGATTTGTACCTATATTATCTTATATTATTTTCATAGAAACGCATCTATCTCTATTTATGTAGAATAAGCTTCTGCTCGCGACTTTGGCTGCATTCTAGGATGAAAAGTAGCCTATGTCCTGCCTCCAGCAGGCGTAGGTATTCACGGAGGCTCGACACCGTTTCCGTTCGATTCAGATCGAGTGAAAAATTTTCCGAAGTCGAATCTATCGACTTCGGAAACTGTATTCTAGGCGTTTCTGACAGCCACGGAAAACTTTCCGAATCCTTATGTCACATAATATGACATTCGCGACATCTGTGAATAGCCCATCTTCGACAGATTTTCCGATTCCGAGTCGAATATCGAATATCGAAGCTCCGTGAATACGCCTGCAGATGAAAGTTATCTTACTGATAAATTTCTTCAACATGTATTCAGCGGTACCTCTCAGACCATGAATCACAGACACAATAGATTTTTAATTGTGTCTCGGTTCCAATTGGAACCGGCGGTTCTTAACTGATTAAAGCCGTGTAAAGATAATAAAGAAACAGACGGAGTCCCTACCGCATTTTTAATATTACTTGATGGTGTATGGCAACGAAAATCACCCAACAAATCATTTCATAACGTAAACAAATATCACCAGCCCAGACTGAAGTCTAAAACGGCACCTTAAAAACGTAATTAGCTTTCATTATCATTTGTATCAGGAGACGCGTTAAAACTAGCCGGCTATTACGTACCATTACCGAGAATTAAGTTTTTTTGATTAGCCCTAATTAAGGCGCTATAGCGGACCGCCACCAAAACATAGAATTTATTTCCACCACCTAATTGTCTCATAGGTGTGACACCCATTATTTTAATTGCGAATGGTGGCTTTAATAGCAGCTTACGTTTCTTTTCCATGTGCTTTTAATGACGCTGTATAATGTATCATGTAAAGTACGGCCTTATTTTCTCGTAAATGTTAGTTTCGAATGGAAAATGTAAGGAAATCGCACGAGGTACCGATTTAGTTAATACGCGGTTGCCATCGAAGGTGAAGGTAAGTGCTGGTTGGTGTTTTGCATCATATTAATTTGCTTTTTGTTTCTACGTTCCAATGTCCGAGTGACATGTGATTGAATGGTCTGAATGTAATTTTGCATGGTCGATAACTTTAGATTTCTTTTCCGTTACCAGGTGTATTAAAATAGCAGAAAACCCGACATATAAGAAGCACAGAATAGATTTAACATATGACACCCTTCTTCTGGTTAAGTTAGGTAAAAATTACACTCCGAAGATAAAGATCCAACAACAACTCGCATTTCAAACCGGTTATGATACGGGGGCATTATTGTCCAATGTCCATTTATAATTGTAATCGAAATCGGATTTATTGATTTTTTTTCTTATTTTAAGACATTGGCAGTTTAGCCATCGGCACTAAACACGATTCAAATTCAAGATTTTTAGCTCTGCTTCAGAGTCTATGCACAAAACTACATTAAGTTTTATGAAAACTTCTTGAAATGTCACTTAAAAAAAAGTAAAACGATAGTGCACGTTTACTGAAGATGAGACAAGAGGCTTCTTGAGGTAACTCGAAAACTTCCCTTCTACGCATTTTATCGAATTTCCTATTCACTGTACACTATCATGATCATTTTTTACATAATTAACTATCATTATTATTAGCCAAAACCCAAAACACACAGCAAAATTATAATTTTACAAAAAACATGACGCTCTTCGGATTCCCGCCAAAAATCCATCTCTGTATTTGACCTTTGTTATGCGGTCAGTGCTTGCTCTACACACTCGCGGTAATGACAAATGTACAGAAGAAGAAACGTACGTCAAAATGCGGACGATAGTCAATAGGCCGAAATGCAGAGGTAGTATTATCTATTGTTGATCGTCCGTGGGACGCTAGTGCTCCAACTGTTCTTGTTAAGCTGATCAGTTACGTTTATGTAGGGGTGTTCTACTTTTGAGTTCATATCATTTCTAGCCATTTTGTTAATCTTTGCTTATCCTTTCCACATATCATAAGTGAATTATATTAAATTCCTTGTCACTTCTTGTCTCTATCTTAGGTCCAGTTCAATACTTTTATATTTCAACCCTTATTAAACATTTCACCCTCGACTTTGAAAGAGTTTAATTCGCTCACCGACTGCATAACTACGGCAATTACTACTAATGATAATAGTTCCTTTATTGCTTCTGTCCATTAGGCAGTGCTGTGAACATTACCTTTCTTCAAGTTCTATACAACACGTGAGACCTGTCTGTTTGTATGCATTTGATTCTTTACTATGTTTTTAGGGATTTATGCTCTATTACTATGCCTGGAACCTAAAGTGTGCTAGTATGTGTAAATTTTATATCAGAAAGTCTTGTCCGATTATTATCAACTTTTGGTTTTAAAATCAATTGGGGTGAGATTGATAGGAGATTAGATATACATTATTTCTTTTACATTTGTTTGAACCCCAAAACAACAATGTGTCTTTGATATTAACTATGATTAAAGCGACTTAATCGCAGTATAATAACTAATAATAATTTATAATAATATGTTTACGGAAAGTTTTTATTTTCGTTTTTTTTAAAAAAATCTGGTAAATGTGATTTTTATCAGAGCGACCGCCGACAATGCAGATATATTTATTAAAACTAAAGGAAAACATCGTGTGGAAACTAACCATATTGGCTATCATATGAGGCATCTGAAACAGCACTCCACATGTCAAGCCTAGGAGTCCAAAAAATATGGTAAAACAAAGTATTCAAGCAATGCAATATCTTTGCCGATCCCAGATAAAGTGTAAGCATATTTATTAAATTTTATAGGCCTTATAAGAATACGAAAATAAATAAACTTTTTTAGGTGTGGGTCTGAAAACAAGTTGACACTAGGTTCCGATAGATGGCGCTGTAAGCTATTGTTAGTTATCCATACAGTTCTAAAACGCGCTATTAGAATTTTCGTACTAGGTAAGTATAAATACAGTGAGTTTGCCTAGTCAGTTGTACTTGCTTCGGCAGTACATATACTAAAATTGGAACGATACAGAGAAGATTAGCAATGGCCCCTGCGCAAGGATGAGCATTCCACATTTTTTAAATAGATATTTAATCAAAATTTTAATAAAAACTATGTTACATTGTATGTACTTATTTTATTACTAAAAAAATATATTTTTAAGACTTGTGTCTGACATGTTCCGGGTTCCAAAAATTAGTTTGGTGAAAAGGGAATCCCCTCTTGGATGAGTCGTAAGCATTATAATATTAACTTTATTTATTGAAAAGAAAAAATACTTAAAAAAGCATGTGCCTGTTACCATTAAATATCGTTACCGGGCCCACCTCATTTTTTTAATAAACCAAATTGGCTATTTCTTCCGAGCAAAAGTTCTAATGGGGAAATAATTGGAGTTTCCACTTATATTTTATCGCGGCTGTGTGTAAGGTGCTCAATGCTTCGCGATAACGGAGCGATAAGTAAATTGTAAGGGAGGGTCCGTACTGATACATTTTTATCACTCTCGAAAGAGTTTTGTTAACACAGTAGGTACATTTATGAATCCTAAAATAGATTGTTATTTTAATGACAATGACGCATTGAGTGGGTTTCAGCTAAAACCACGCAATAGGGGGCTCATTGTCTATTGACAACCTTAATCTCAATCGGCTTCATATTGACGTACATTGCTTCTGACGTATGTCATTATTACCGTCAAAGTCTCTCTCAGTGACTGCATAATAAATGTCACATAAAGACGATTACAGTTTTTATAAATAGGCAATAATACCTGAGCAACATTTTTGTATTCTTAATTTTAAAACATATAATAGTAGATATGGGATGTTGTAGTTTCTTGTGCACGTTTTCCTCCTAATCTTTAACTTTTCAAAGTGAATAAAGAATATCTAAAAGAGAACTCGTGCCAACACTAAATCAAAGCTTTTTAATTCATCTTTCTTCAATCAGATTGTCAGCAACTCCTTTAATCTAATCAGAGATTTTTTATATTTTAATAACTTCATGTTAGGTTCTCAACACAGGAAGAACAATATACCATCTTGAAAGAGAGGCCTCTGCAGATTGAGAAATAGTGTGGGTTAAACCGGAACCAACAATTTCATGTGTCGCCTAAAGTAAGGAGCGCTTAATGCAACTATAACGCTATGTAACCCATCCATTGCTTACTGATAGCTGTCGGGTCGGGATCGTAAGAATACTATTTACATCAATGACACTAATATTTAGATGACTGATGGTCAATCAATGACATGGTCAGTGACATCGGTAATTTATTATTATTTTAGGTAATTTTATTTTTTGCCGAACATTAGCTTATATCCTACAAAGCACGAATATATATTATTCGAATAATAAAATAACACAATGAAAGTCAAACTAGAAGCAACCTATCATCAAACTTTGTTTACCAAAGTGTTATAGCAGCAAAGTTACAACCTGCAGTGTCGTAATAGCGTAATAGTGTCTGAGTAGAGGGCTGGACTGAGCCATTAAGGAAGGGAAATTAGTGCATTATTGACTGATTTCCCTTCGCAACTAGCTGATAGACGGCGTCGCGTCGGCTTTTCGATTTAAAATACTGGCAGCTTACTGCATTAAGGTTTATCGAATGGACTAGTTTATTTTTTTGGAGAAGGGTTAATTTGTTGCGTCATTTTCAGCCAGTGAATTTATTTTTATTATTCGTATTTTCTTTATAAGTAGATATTCGTCCAATTAGAGACGATGTATTAAAATATTGTATTTTCAGTCACATTATTTTAATAAAGTTTTTATATTGCACTGAGTAGGTACTGCAGTAGCAGTGTTTTATATTAAATATTTTTCTTACAATATTTTTTTTCGATAAAATATTCAAATAAATATACCATGCATGAATCTAACACGTTTTTTTCAAATTTCTACTGATCTATTTTTAAATTTTCCTAATTGGTACGGCAAATAAATAAGTCGATCGATTCTATTCAAACCGGTCTTCACCCCCGCGACAATTGTAGGGTCCCCAATTAGTTTTATGGTACGCTTCATTACAGCCAGTGTTAATTATTATTGTGCTGACGAACGCCTGTTCTCACTCGACGACCTAATTAGAGCCGAGTCGCGTTTTTTTCGCTTTTCTTGTCAGCAAATATGAGCGTTGGGGTGTGCGGGGCTTTGTGAGAGCGTGTATGGGGCACTTATGAAGAGCGGGCGTCGCGGAGAATTTGAATTTCGAATTGTTTTCTGAGGAATACGATTTAAAAATTAAAATAGTTTTTAATTAATTTTCGGCCAGATTTTTTTGTTGAATAGTGCGTTATTTCATCCGAAAGAAATCGAATTCATTTATAAAAATATTTATATATTTTTTTCTTTACTTACATTTATTTAGCGATAATGCGAGTACATAATATAAGCGGATTATACCTATAAAGAAAAAGAAACATGTATAATTGCTTCAATGACAAGCAACATTGTATGAGGCATTAATATTGTGCGTAAACGGTTTCGCGCGGGAAACCAGCACAATAATTGAACGCATTATCTATCACGTGGAAGCTTATCGATTAAATTCATTCGTTATTGTTTTAAACGTTCGGATACACGATCAAACCATTGTGTGCTTCACAATTTCTTGTCAAGCCACGCTTTTTTGCAACGAGAATAATAACTTAATTGCACGATACTGTAAAAATGTGGCAGGTCAAGCGTGACTCGCCCACTTGCCGAGTGTTCTGTATGTTTTATTAGCTGTGACAGCCTACGCCCACTGGTGCTTAAAACAAAATTGGTGATTAGAGCGTACAATTGAATTAAAAAACTGAAAAGGTATCAGTAGGAAATATTTTTTTATGTGATGACTTTTTTCAAGTTTACAGTAGGTAGGTACTTACAGTAAAATGAAAATAAAAACTTTTTTTTTTCGGAAACTTAAATACTTTTGAAATTTTCGTTTTAGTAAGCATTGATTTATTATCAGTAATTTTTATTTTACTACTGATGCCCAGCGGCGTTGCGGGCGCGGATCTTATTCATTCCCGCTCCCGAGGGAATTTCCAAAAAATATAATAATAATAATAAATTGTGGGAAATATCCCTTCTTAGTGCTCACTTACGTCATTTTATTTATATATATGCCTATATAGATGCTATGTTTCTGTAGCAGTTATGAATAGCCATTTTTTTCCCACTTAGAAATTATGGAGGAGCGGAGGTGGTATGCTCCTCCATTATGAAAAGGGAAGATCTTCCGCCAGGCGAGGTGATCGTGCCTGGGTCCGGGGTCCAACGGTTGATGTTGGACAGTTGTATCTATACTTATACAAACTTATTCGAAAACTTCGATAGCGCGGTTTAGAACTCGGCTGTCTATTACCGCGTTTCATGTAGTGTCGTTACATCATCATTGGGTTAACCATTTAAGGAGCGGACTCTAAAACAGTTAAGGTACCTACAGACTTCTTCGGTACTTTTGAACATTACTGTAACCGACCCGTATGCTTTAAACTGTTTAATAAGCGAAACCATAAATCCACTCACTAATTGGTACGATTAGAAATTTTAATTATTTTATAGATTTCTTTTGTAATGTTATCGGCTCCTTTATAGCCGACCGATTACTTTTCTATTTAATAGTTAGTTAAAATTGATTGTTGCCACGTTAGTTTGTTGATTTCACCAATTATGAATTTTGTACGTGTACTGTGGTATACTCGTGTTATCAATTGTTTGGGAATGTGGGTTAATTAATGTGTACTCCACGTTTTCTTAGGGAAACAATAGTTTTTATTGCCATATTCATTGTGTCATGAGAAATTGATGGGTTGCACGAAGTGTATTCGAATTACAAATCATAGACTTCGAATTTTACACTTGATTTGCCTCAGGGCGATATTAAATAGCATTTATCGTGTTTAAGAATCGTTACAAAGTAACGACAATTTTGAAACCAATAACAAGGTACAAATTACACGTACGTTTCGGACATGGTTTTGTTCAAAAGTAACTGTTGGATTTAGAACGTTGGCGCACACTAAGAAAACGTTTTTTTTTTTTAAAATTCCCATTGTCATTGAGCGCACCTTCCCTTCTAATATTATTAATTAAATAATATTATAAAAATATTTGTCTCTTTTTATGTAAGTATAAAAAATATATATTTAGAACGATACTTAAATTAAGTATTATTTAAAATGTTCGAGTGTCCAGCGGAACACTGGTGGAGCAATATTCAAATTTAAACTTTGCTGATGTAAAATTGTACATGTTAACGATAATTCGCCAATCTAAGGCTGCTATGGACGTCAGCCTGAAATATTCATCGCAACTAGATTGTAGGTGGGACATTCATTATTAATACTGTATGAATTGCACATTACCGTATCTTCCACCATTATCGATTGACGATGAAATCCGATGATTTTAAGTACTTAGTGAACCGATTGAATGAAATTAGTGTTGTAATTTTGCGAATAATTAATTTTGTTAATATTACAATAGTGTTGAAGTTTCAATACTCTCGTCAGACTACGCAGGCTGAGTTCGTGGTGACCCTGCACTTCGAGTCGGAGATCGCTGGTTAGATTCCTACCCGAGGCCAAGATTTAAGTGCAAGACCATACACCTACTTATTTAAGAATTTGTCAGTTGTTTATCATCGATAACTTGTTCAATTTGGGACTAAGTATATAATAATCATGTGTGAACGCGTAGTGAGTGAAACTTACTTGCGAGTATTAGAGTCAAGTCGGATATGAACAATCAACATCACAATCAACTCAACTCAAAAATCTTTTTTAATTTAAGGTTAGAAGTTAAGTTTGTGTAAGAAGCATGCTATTTTTTGTTTTATGAAATAAACAATTTTAATAGACAAAAACAAAATGATAAACGTTTAGGATTGACATAAGCGGTGGAAAAGTAACGTTACCTACCTATATTCATCGATAGTTCCTAGTTACGATACGTAGTCTTTGGAGGACCATACCTCACCCGAATCATCCCAGGCCTAATGTATGAGAGGCTTAAAACAGTTATATCACAGTTTTCTGTGTCAAATCAAGAGTGGATCTATGCAAAGAATGCTGAAGGCAAAAAGATTAAAATATAATAGGGAATAGAGGGGACAAAGCGAGGAAAATTTGAAGCCGAAAAGTTATTCCAAGTGGAATCAGTCTAGTACAATTTCGACCGAATGACAGCTCGCGTTCATACTAACTGATGACATGACGCTTGAGCTTCAAAGTTTTGTATGAAAAAAATCAGAATGCCCCCTCTATGTCCTATTATATTTTAATCTCTTTGGCTGAAGGGCAAGCCTTTTGGAAGGTAATGAGTTGATCCTTAAGGCATTCGTGAATCACGCTCAGTTTGCTCTAACTACTGTTTGATTAAATAAATTAATGTCCACTCCTTTATCGCCGAGGCTTTGACAGAAGTAAGTATTCTATTTTTGGACGCAAATCATCACAGAACAGTGATAGCCTTACGGTTAAGGAGCCTGCTTCACATGATGATAATCAGTGAGGCTCGGGTTAAAACCCTGGCATGTACCAATGAGTTTTTCAAAACTTACGTACATATTTATCACTAGCTCGACGGCGAAGGAAAACATCGTGAGGAAATTTGCAGGCCCCAGAATTAAATTGTGATTTGTACAAAAAACCCAGTCCGGCGATAGGCTCACCACCTATCACGTTTAGGGGTCCAAAGAATATATCGTGAAAAGTGGGTATATCCAGAAATGGAATACCCCCTCGGGGATAAAAGGCGTGAGATTATTATTATTATAATTACCGGTGTAATTTTCAGACCTTTGAATGGGACGGTGTTGAGCCCATCACTGGACCAGGATGATGTTACACATGCCTCTGAAAAAATTTATCCTCACGAAGTTTTAAAACTCATTGCCCAGTGGCTCTCGAATTCTAAACGCAAGGATAGACAGGCAAGCCTTTTGTAATAATTAGTCTTCTAAGAATAGCGCACAGTGGCACACTTTCAATAGCATTTAATCTTTTGTGTGGTCAAGTTATCTCCTAGAATAATATCAATCACGATTAATGATCTCAAAATAAAATGTAATGACGAAGTCGACCTCTACACATCGTCCAATTGAAACGGACTCTTAGACCAATTAATTATCGCCTCTCTTACCGAGTGCTAAGAGTTTTGACGTGTATCCATGGAAAATAGACAGTTTGATACGTGAGCTCATAGCTCGTACACACTTGATTTATTCCTTTTAACCGACTTGACCCAGATTCGTGGATTGCCTTTAATTGTTAATAAGCATAATTAAAATGCGTGTTAAACATTATACGCACAGAAGTGGACGAGTTTAAATTGTTGATAGTTGTAGACGTGGCATTGTCTGCTGAATGCTTATGGTCTCTTAGACAACTTTATTGTTTTTGACTCTTATTTCTTTACTTCAATGGTCACGTCATCTTCCTATTTTTCCCAATCAGTTTTTTCTCTAATATAATATAAATATAATATAATCACGCCTTTTTTATCCCCGAGGGGGAAGGCAGAGGTATTCCATTACTGGATATACCCACATTTCACAAGACACATTGGACCCCTAAACGTGATAGGTGGTGAGCCCATCGCCGGACCAGGTCTATTTACACATGTCTCAGAATTAATTCTGAGACCTGCGGGTTTCCTCACGATGTTTTCCTTCACCGTCGAGCTATTGATAAATATGTACGTAAGTTTTGAAAAACTCATTGGTACATGCCAGGATTCGAACCCGAGCCTCACTGATTTTCAGCCGTCCGGGCTATCACTGCGTCTTTTTTTCTCTCAGACCATTTTAATTAGGCAAATGTTTTCGGCGTCTTTCAGTCACGGTCGGAACTCTTCTAAATCTATTTTTATAAACAAATGGTTCAATTGTTTGGTATTTGCTCCAAAACATAGGCAGAACGGATTTAAATATCTTTGCTACGTTACGTTACTTTATCGGTCTGAAAACGTATAACACTGTTAAAAATTGGGTACATTCAGAAATGGAATACCTTTGCTACATCCTCGGATATATGCTGCGAGTGTATTGGTCTATATCGGTAAACAGGTATTATCTTGACACTACACTATGATATTTGCGTTCGTGAATTCCGGCCGGTCTGTATAGCACCTAGGTGAATGGAGGCCGTGTTAAACCACATGGATTATAGTCCTTATTAAAGGTTTATAAAAGGATGTGATCGTTTCACTTCAAGGTTGGGAATGAAATGAGATTTTCAAAAACTTATGTTCAAATATTTGATTGTGCAGCTCTGCGTAAAAGGAAAACATTGCAAGAAAATGTTGCCCACTCATTAGTTCTGAAGCATCTGTTACAATGAAGATGAGGACCAAATATCATGTTCAGAGCTCCGAAAACGGAACTGATAGGTAAAAAGTGGATACTTGTAGGAATAGAATACCTCAGCAAATCTCTTCGGGGAGAAAGTGATATTTGAGTGTTTTTATTTTTAATCTAGGTATACATTTACTTCTACACTAATATTTTATAGAGGAAAGATTAGTATTTTTGTATTTTATAAAAGTGATAGTTTATCAAGGAGAATATACTTCCTAACAGTCTATCGTGTCCTGCCTTGCCTATAAATATACAAACTGTTCTAGTAAAGTCGATTATTAAAATTATCATAATACAAATTACACGACGTAATAAATTATAATCAACGTCAGAGTATAAGATCAATAATGTGTAATTTATTTAATATGCGGCCTTCGTTCGAGTATTAATTATTTAACAATCCACGATTATGGCATTCAAATTGCAAATTACGTTTTTCTATACATTTTGTAACTACTGCGGTACCTAAATGTTATCGTCGACGTAATTAGATATATTACAAGTGTAATTATAATACTCATTACGGCTAACATTTGATGTGGAGGTTAAAGATTACGTATTTAAATAGCTTAGACTAATTTTACTCTGAGGTTGTTTTATTGCAAAATAATGCGAGCGCAACATTTACTTAAATAAATATTATATGCTCACATCTTATCCTTATAGGGGTAGTAGAGGTATTAAATTTCCTGAAGTATCTACTTTGTAACAGTGTAATTTGAGACCCCAGAAAGTGATATCTGGTGTGCCTATTAGCTGATAGGTAGGCCTCAAAGAAGCTACTTTAAATATCTCCACTCATATCAGAACCTATTCTAGAACTTTTCCGTCACCCTCTGATAAATGTGTAGAGCGTAGAGCGGTGTAGCGGGGATGGAATGCTCCTCCATCGTGAAAACAGAAGATCTTCCTCCAGGCGAGGTGATAGTTCTTTGGGACCGCTGTCAATTGATGTTGGACAGTTGTATTTATACAAACCCCTGTGAAAACTTCGATAGCGCGGCTTAAAACTTGTGACGTCAATTACAAGTAAGGCGTCACAAGTGATACCTACGAGTAAATACGTAAGTTTGAAGTTGTTCTGAACGTGTACACACGATGCTGCTCCCACTTTTTCTAGTCGCATCTGAGAATCAATGTTTTGCTCTCTGAAGAAATCTACAAACTATAGTCCCTTTGCAATGCTATACACACATGCATTGTATATAGTAGTAGGTAAATACCTTTTTTTTGCGGATATGGCGTTTTTTATTATTATTTTTGTGTGTATTGTGTTGAATATAATGTTGTTTTATACTTCCTCAGGGCACTCGGCTAACTGTGACATATATAAAAATATATTTCTTAATTCAAATTCCGTCCGGTTTACAGGCTGTAACTTCAACACAATCACAACGTAATAAACCCATAAAAACCGGTGCTAATTAGGTAAATTATCAAGTTTAATTAGTAATAATGTTTGTACATATGTGTTTATACGGTCATTGTGTAATTGCTACAAAATCGAGCATTGCGATCGATAAACAGTAATTATAGGTAATTCCTGCTTACCGGTAATTTATCTTATCGGAAAAACAGTCGTGCTAACGTGAATTACTAATTACGTTTGTACTACAATATTATAAAAGACTTGCTAATAAACAATGTTCCCATCGAACAAACATTTATTTACAAAGAAAATATACAGTCATTTACAATAATTATACATAAAAAATGACCTCCAAAGAGGAATCATATGGGACAGTGCCCAGAAGACTGGCCGGATTCCCTCTCTGGATAGCTAGGCTGATCCTTTGACAGATATAGCTGCCATCCCTATGTACCTACCTATAGTTAAATTCACTGCATTTTAAACCAACTCGTGGGTGGAGATAGCCTCCTCTTCCTCTTGTTTACATTTAACCAATCTTCATGGTCGAGTTTAGAGTTCCTTGTTATTAGTCTGTTGACGTTTTTAAGTGTATTTTTTTTACTTACAGAAATGAATGATCTTTGACTCCAACCTCTTCCAAAACTCTTCCCCAATTAGTCTAGGCAATAAAGGTAGTGGACCCCAACATTAATTCCTTAGTCGATGAAACTTTGCAGGATTGTAGTATAGTATAAGACAATACTTGCATTAAAAAATCCAAAAAAAAACCTAACCGAAGTTAGGTTTTTATACTAAAAAAAATTTTTTTTGGTTGATATTTTGATAATTTTTTATTTTGGATTTTCCTATTGTAAGTCCACAGCGACTATTAAATGACATTCCAGTTAAAAAAGTGGACTGAGCAATTTTCCCGTGCAAGGTACATATACGTGTGAGTTTTGTTGTTTCTAATAGGAGTTTTTTTTGGATATTTCGTATATAGCTTTCTTAACACACATGCATATTGCTGGCGAAGAAAATTTTGACTGAGCATTTTTCCCAACAAAGATATCAAATAAATAAGTATTTCAGTAAAAATACCTAACTTCGGTTAGGTTTTTTTTTTTGGATTTTTTTATGCAAGTATTGTCTCATACTATACTACAATCCTGCAAAGTATCATCGACTGAGGAATTCATGTTGGGGTCTTTATACAAAAATCCGCTTCATTGCCTGGACTAAATCACCAGTGAAGCAGTTTATGAAACCATAATTCTTTACAATCTGGGTAAAAACCCATATAACTTTTACGGATCGGATGATGATGATGCCTATAGCTATAGCCTGACACTTTGACTGACTGACTCCACTTTGGTCGATACTACCAAATAGTCAGGGCTTAGTAGTGGGATTTCTAAATACTATCACTATAGTCCAAGATATCTGCACTAGCTAGTAACAGCGCACCGCTAAAACCTATAAGGCGATGAGGTAAAACTAGTGACCACCTAACTGTCTAAAAGTGTCTAAAAATTTAAAACCGACCGACTAAAGGTAGAATTCCGTGGGTCACGGGTGGCTGATGCGACATTTATTCGCACTTATTAAAATCCTATCGTAAAAGACTGACTTTGCTCCCTCTTTTTGAGGACCAAAACGTCACTTTTCGAATAGATGGTATGAAAAAGAGATTTAAATATAATAGGGCATAGAGGGGGCATTGGGGATATTTTCATACAAAATTTTGAAGCCTAAGCGTCATGTCCTTGTCATATCAGTTAGTATGAACGCGAGCTGTCATTCGGTCGAAATTGTACCAGACTTATTCCACTTGGAATAACTTTTGACTTCAAAACCCGACCGTTTCGAAATTTTTATAATAATATAATATAATATAATCTCACGCCTTTTATCCCCGAGGGGGTAGGCAGAGGTATTCCATTACTGGATGTACCCACATTTCACGAGATATATTGGACCCCTAAACGTGATAGGTGGTGAGCCCATCGCCGGACCGGGTCTGTTTACACATGTCTCAGTTATAATACTTTGTCATTTTTCCATACCGCCATTAGTCGCCTAAATCAAAATGACAGACGTCGGCCGCACGCGTCTGTCGCAAACTTCGGAAATGGCGACATACATTTTCATACGTTGACTATTGTCGTATCAGCCGCGCCCGTCAGTCGCATGCGATCGATCGCGCGCGGCTGCGATCGGCGGCAACCCACGGAAGTGCACCTTTACACTGGGCACAGCGACAAGCTGGACTAACGGTTCAACGTGCCTTCCGAAACACGGATGAAGCTATATTGTTAAGGGTCCTTTCAGATCTTGGAGGTGGCCTGTGCTCTGTCGTAATTATTACTAAGATAACTAAGCTAGGCACTGTCAAATTAACAACTAAACAATCTAATATATCCCCCCAAATTTCCCGCTATGAGAATCGTAAACCCACCAGATTATAATGCATTAGCACCGAACATAGTTTCTATCTAACGTGGCTATTAATCTTAGTAACCCCAAGGATATAAACCTCGGAGCACACCGGGAGCTAGACTAGCTGCCTTGCTTCCGTCGTGCATTCATTACTAATTACGCTTCGATTATGATAGTGACACGGCGTTGCATATTTTATAGGGGGCGCATTGTTACCTGCGCTCGGTGTGCAACAGACTTTACGTGCTTGACGTTAGATATTTAAACCTGAGGCAGATCTAACGTGCGCGATCTGGTAAAATTTTGTACGCTCGTAACTGGGAGTGAAGACTTTGTAAGAGCTACGTATACCGAGGAATGTGAATGTAGTCTTAGAAAAGTCTTAAAACTTTTACAAAATATGTGCGTGCACCTTTGTTGAATTGTAAAAATGTAATAAATTATTGCACTATGCCTTAAAAATATGTAAGTTGTCACATAGTCCTTCAAGAAGCAACTAATTAGTAATTTTGTTTAGGGGACTAAATTAAGAATGTTTAAAATTGCCCCATAATTTATTTCAAAACAGTGATAGTAAAATATTAATTTTGTTGGTAGCAATCCCGTCTTTCATGAGGTTTGGGTTCGATTACTGGTGAGGCCATTTATTAATGAGTTTATCGAAAAAAATATTAAAAAAAAATACGCTTATAACTCAAGCTTAAGTATGAGCGTATTTATTTTATTTATTCAAAGAGACAAATTATAAAAACTTCATAATGTGCATCAAAGCATTCAATAATGCACAAAAACACTTCCACGCTCGACACACACGCTCGCCTAGGTACAGCAACAAAGTATACTAATACATTACCGTAGGTCTAATTATACTTCATTATTACTAATTGTACAATACACCGACTAAGAAGTATCCGCGACTATTAATGACAAAAGCAATTAGGGTGAACGCACACACCCGTAAACGTCTCAGTGTGCGTTGGCCATGAGCTTATTTTGTAAGTGCATTTATAGAAATGTTTATGCTTTAGTGTATAATAATAATTGTTATAGTTAATATAGTTACTTTATATTGTTTGGTACAGGTTGATCTCTGTGGAAATAAGTTTATTCCAATGTTTTAGGGCTCCAAAGAGAATATTTTTTGGTAAATTAGTGACGTCATGAATGTATTAAGAAGTCTTTAAGTTGTGTGTCACAAAGTCTAGATTGTATTGTATTGTATTCCATAATGAATTCGGAAAGTTATATCCTAGGATACATTTTAATGTCGGTTTGTGAATATAATCCTACAGTTCAATAACAGGGAACTATTCTATTTAGTCAGTCTGTTTTTAAATTTAGTAAAGTGATAGGATTTGTGAAAGAGGAATTCTTTGAATTCAGCGAAAGGACAGTTAATTTTGGAATAAAATTACAGAAAACGTTATCGTTCTGTTTCATCAATATCGGTCCTCGGATTTGAAGTGAAAAGGTAACGTCCAATAGAGAAGTTACTTTCGCATTTAACATATTGGTAAGAACATTGATTAGGTAAATATTTATGGAATAGTGAAATGAAAAGAAATAGGAAATTTACTTAATCCAAGTGATAATCTGTCGTTTCTAGTCGTTACGCTTTGTCTAAAAGGGTTTATGTACATACTCGTTTTCACAGTTATTAGACTAGAGACACCGCCTTCTGAGTTAGAGAACGCTTGTCTGGGTATTAACATCTATATTAGTTTGTTTATCACTATACTACACTGCCGGACAAAAAAACTGTAGGTACCTATCTAAGTACAAGATTACTTTCAAATTCAAACATTTACCTACATTTACAAGGTACGTTTTTTTTACATTTATCTAAATGGGACGGATACACCCGTCCCTAACGAATAAAAAACTTCATTTTAGATTAATAGGGACAATAAACATACTATGTAAATATAAAATGGTTTGAAAGTCATCGTGCGTACTTTAATGCAGTTTTTTTGTCCGGCAGTTTATATACATGCTCTAAGTAGCAGTGTGTAAATTGTGTGAAATGTACTCGTTGATAAGACAAGAAGTAGTGTTGTGTTTTTTAAATTATTGAAAACTGTTAAGGTGCAACAAAGACGGGCCTGTTGGCACAGTTGGTAGTGACCCTGCCTTCTGAGTCGGAGCTCGCGGGTTCGATCCCCGCTCGGGGCCAATATTTGTGTGCATGAACATGTCTATTGGCTTTGTGTCTGGTCGTTTATTTATTTAAGTATGTCTATCAGTTGTTTAGTACCCATAGTACAGCCTCTGCCTAGTTTAGGACTAAAAAACCGTCTGTAAATTGTGTCCCACAATTCATTATTAATATTATTATTTCCAAAGAGATTAAAATATAATAGGACATAGAGGGGGCATTGGGAATATTTTCATACAAAACTTTGAAGCATGTTTGAAGCTCAAGCGTCATCTCAGTTAGTATGAACGCGAGCTGTCATTCGGTCGAAATTGTACTAGACTTATTCAACTTGGAATAACTTTTGGCTTAAAATTTTCCTCGCCTTGTCCCCTCTATGCACTATTATATTTTATCTCTTTGATTATTTCTAACGTCAATTCAACCTACTACTCCGGCGCACAAACAAAACCATTACAAAGATAATTACCTGTTTAAGAAGGAAACTTACAGTATTCGTGTGTGTGCGTGTAGACTTGTATAGACCGCGTTATGAGCTCTCATTAGTCGAATGCTTAATGGTCCTAAGCATGCGGGCGAGATCATGCGACATGCGATTGTTGCACATCTCCATTGGACGACACGGCAAAGACGTTCAGTCAAAATAAATGTAAATAAATTAACATAGGTTTTCCTTTATTCTAAGTTTTTATCAGCACCCAAACGTGACGGGTTTTTACCCTAACGCCGCATAGAGTGTTGTTACACATGGCTCAGATCATATTCTGGGGTTTTTTCAAGATGTTGAGCTAGTATATATAAATGTGTAGGTACGAAAGTTTTAGAAATACTTATTGGAGGCTCTTACTTGGGCCTCAAATATAAGAGGCGGGCTCACTTCCAATAAGGATTCCTATTACATTTTTATCATTAGCTCAACGTTGAAGGAAAACTTGTGAGAAAAAGCAGCAGGCTGCAGTATTTAATCTGGTTGCATTTATAACATTATATTATATTAACATTAAATAAACACCACCTGATACATTTAGGAATCGCAAAACACCCTTTGAAAAGTAAAAACTTGCACAATATAAAATCCGTTCAAATGCATTGCATTGGCTAGTAGACGGGTACCTTTATAAAGTCATCAAATAATGTCGTGTCTTGCCAATGCAATGCGCACACCCCTTAATTCAGAGGTGGCGGCATCGCCCGGTACAGCGGCCGGCGTTAATGACAATAACTTGCTATTAACGAGGCAATCCGGCTAAATACACTAGCTTCCGCCTCCTACCTAACATCGCGGCCGTACTAACTCCCCAAATCCGCCGGGTTACAAGGGAATGTATCAAGTTTAGTGATTAGTTGAGTCACGCTAAAACAATGTAAATGATGCATAATGATTCATGGCGTAGACGTTTGTCTTTGGTTCTATTTTAAGTTGGTTTGTTTTGCAATTCGAAGTGCAAATATTTTTAGGTATTTTCATTTAAAATACGGTCTAGTTTCAATATTTCACCCCAAAAATCACTATCACAAAAAGGAACTGACTGTATAAACCAGAATGTATGTTTTTTATACACATAGCAAAGGGATCTAAGTCCTCAGCCGACTTCATGAGGTCATGAAAAATAAGCAATAAATAAATATTAACAATGTATTTCTTCATTTTTAACTGTTTTTAACATAATTAAAAATGAGGGAATACGTTGTTTTTTGTTCGTTGTTGATGTTGTATTTGATACCTTGTCAAGCGTATAAAAAAATGTTTACGTTCAACTCTTGATATTTGACGTTTTGAGGTAGTCACGTTAAATCGGGTATTTTTGTGAAAGATCATCATCGTGATGAGACACATATAGAGATGGTCTTTTTAGGCGATTGGTGACACTAGAAAAAAGCAGATGACAAACTTTTCGGTTAAGGATTTAGATTTTTTATTACTGTCCGGTGTCTACAGGGTATGTTGTCTGTGCTCGCAACCCCCCTTATATTGCAGATTCACCTAGAAAGGGTCCACCTACACTTGGTTTCCGATTACTAGTGATTTCGGGAGACTATTTCTTCTCTACCTACTAGTTATCCGTTTTGATATTTTGTAGTGAGGCTTTACTTATTAGAAACTGAAGGAAAAACCACAAAAATGGAATAAAAAAACCCATCCTCTTCATAAATACAGCATGTCTAAACATAGAGAAAAATCTTAAGGAGAAAAGTATTCATACACAAACGTATTTGTATGGGGGGGACATTTTTATAGGTAAATTATAAAAGGACTTCCATTTTCTAGTGAGTGCTTAGTATTATGGTGCTTAACTACTAACTTTGATTAATAAAAAAACAATTGTGCAACTTTCCCGTTCCCGATCCCGTATGCCGTAAACTACGCATTGTTGAGGTAATCGATATGTAATTATGTGCTTTACAATCACCCGCAATTACTGGTGTACTACTGCTGTTTATTCGATAAAGTACTGAGAAAGTAAACATTTTATAGTATGTATTTGTCGCAGTGATATTGAATTGTAATTTCACTAGTGGCATTATATTACATCGATGTGGTGGGTCGATTTGCTGACAAAAACGCTGAAAAAAATACGTTTCCTGTAACTCCCTTACCAACATATAAATGCTCACGCCTTTCAGCTTCGAGGGGGTAAGCAGAAGTACCTATTCCATTCCTGGAAATACTTACTTTTAACCAGTATACTTTTTGTAACCCTCTGTCACGTACAATCAAGATTACGTGGAGTTTGACAAATTGAACTTTGTAACGTTTTTATTACAATTGCCTTATGGGTCAGACTCGCACTACAAGAGTAAAGCTTCATGTGCTCTTGACTGTAGATGGTGTGCCTGTCGCCGGACCGTGGTGATGCTTCAGAATTATTTTTAATTTTTTGAGTTTTTGTCTTTTTTATGATACTAGCGACCCGCTGCGGCTTCGCACGGGTGCAATGCTAACATTAAAACCTTCCTCTTGAATCACTCTATCTATTAAAAAAAAAACGCACCAAAATCCGTTGCGTAGTTTTAAAGATTTAAGCGTACATACGGACATAGGGATATAGGGACAGAGAAATCGACTTTGTTTTATACTATGTAGTGATATGTTGTGATTATTATTAGCCATAGAAAATCATTCTGAGATTTAAAGGCTGTAAAGGTTCATAGACAGGTATAACTTTTTGAAGGTATGCAGGCGGATGGACGGGTGGAAAACGTCGTAGACTTAGTAGGGTCCCGCCCCGGGTACTGAACCCTAAAAAGCCTAATCAACCGTCGCGCATTTTTCGGTTCGCAATCAACCGGACGCATTTCCTCGCCACGAGCGGCAATCGGAAAAATATAATTACCAACATAATCCTCGGCAAATTGGATTAAAAATGAAAAAAAAAGTAGAAAGTGTTTTAGGGTGCGTCATTATTTTTTCCCGGGAAAGGGATTGGGGCCTAATTACGACAGATGGATCGCCGTACAGTATGTAATAACGCTAATTAATCGATCGCTCAACTCCGACATGAGTTTTTTGCGTGTTGAGGGCTTTTCGATGGCCTCTTAAATATAAATTTCAATTCGCTGCGGATTTATTACGTACTAGCAGCGCCCTGTGGTTTCACCCGCGTAGTTCCCGTTCCCGTGGGAATATGGGGATAAAATATAGCTATGTGTTATTCTAATGTACTAGCTATATAACTGTAAAGTTTCATCAAAATCCGTTCAATAGTTTTTGCGTGAAAGAGGAACAAACATCTATACATCCATACATACAAAATTTTGCGTTTATAATATTAGTAGGATTACCATACCATTGGTAAAAGTTGACACGTACAGATAGTCACCCGATGAGAAATTTTAGTTTGATAGAGTTCCATTATACAACATATTATTATATTGATAAAAAAAAATGAAATATCTAAGTACGTATTTAATTAAAAACAAAAATAAATTTATCATTATTTACGTAGTTAATAAGGTTGGTTATGCTTTTACTATAATTTACCAATTCATATTTTTAGTCATTATACTTTACTTAGACAGATAGTTATTTAGTTATAAACTAGTTAAAGCCTACACTATGGGTAGTTAGCCACTGTTAAACCTGCATGCAGATACGAAACCAATAATCATAAGTAGAGCTAATAAAATCTATACCTCACTAGCTAGTCACTAACTCCATCTGGTGGTGAAAACACGAATCAATGCTTTTGATTCGTGTCATTCAACTGAGACCCAATCCGTATAAGGACTGAATTTCCCGCTCTACACGAAAAAACCAAGTGCATCTATCGCGAAAACTTACACGAATAATCCCAGAATTATCGGTTATCTATCTATATCTATACTTATCACTACATAGTATAAAACAAAGTCGCTTTCTCTGTCCCTACATCCCTATGTCCCTATGTATGCTTAAATCATTAAAACTACGCAACGGATTTTGATGCAGTTTTTTTAATAGATAGAGTGATTCAAGAGGAAGGTTTTAGTATTAGCATTGCACCCGTGCGAAGCCGGGGTGGGTCGCTAGTACTTAATATTATAAAGAGGAAAGATTTGTATTTTTTTTTTTACGAATATGTTAAAAAAAATCTTGCACCAATGGCTAGCTAGAAGATCTCCGAGTAACATAGGCTATATTTTATTGCCTTATTCCCATGGGAACGGGAACTACGCGGGTGAAACCGCACAGAACCGCTACTAACCTATAGAATGGTGAAGGCATGAACAGCAAGTAGTGGCGAGGGGTACACGAATAGAGCCACTTAATTTCACCCTTCAACCCCTTCATTATAATCACCACCCACACAGACACACTATCGATCCGGTATCTATACACTGTACGTTTATACAAGTGATTAGTGTATTTAATTTGAAAATGCTAAGTAGTTGCCTTGTTTTATAGCTGTGTTACTGCCGTTTGTGTGTATGTAATTATGAACGTAGTAGGGGTGGGCTAACCCTTTCGCTGTACTAGCGATCGCGATCGTAATTTTACGATTAATGATTATTATTCGTTTGTTTTGAAAGTGGATTTTATATCGATTCCGATTGTAAGTACCGTGTTGACGCCAATCCGTTCCTGTTGAGGCGGTTTTATTGATAATAATAACTTTATTGGTTTTATTTCTAACATGTCTAGTCATCAGAGTAGGAAAACTATTTCTTGGTATACCACTGAGACTTTTTCTAATCAGGAATTGATATTATTTTGCTATTATTCGGTGGGACAGTAAGTTTTATTCTTGTATTTCCATCAACCGTTATATCCTTCTTCCACATAACATCTTTCACTCATCCATCCATTTCTTCTTTCGTATTTCCTTAGAAGAAACTCAGAGATCTATAAAAGCAAATTCGAGGGACTAACTCATCATTAATTCTCCAAAGGGCTAAGAAAGGCTTTTTTTAAATTCTCACTTATATGGGTTAAAAAAAAGATGAGCGCAAGTAACGCCGCTGAACGCCCATGTACGTAATAAGTTAATAGAAGTCAACAGCGCCACAGAGTAGATGTAAGTAAGAACACCGATTAATTTAAATGTGTAAAACTGTGAGCACACCATGAGCAATTCGCAACAACACTTACACAGGAGTAATGACTCGTCTGTCCATATAATCATAGAGCAGCCATTACTCCCTCTTTGCGGTGTCCTCCATTCGCGTTTCTTGGCGGACAAGACGGGAAAATAAAAAATCGAAGACGTCGATGCGTGTTCTTAAATTTGTGCTATTAATAGACAATACCCGAAACCGTGAAGCATTGATCATTATGAGTCGATTGGGGGATGTGTGCAGCACGAGATATCTGCCGGGTAAGTAGCAAGTAGCAGTGTGTTGTCTTTGCTTACCCCAATGGTAAATAGGCGTGAGATTATGTGTGCTTGTACGTACTAATAATAGGATAAATAAAGACAATTGGACTGTAGTGTTAAGCAAAAAGAGTAACTTTAAGCATGAAAGGAAAAAGGACAGTCAAAATTAATACACACACCAACACTCTCTCTAAAACATACATCAGATCCCCGATAAAAATTTAAAGAAATCGCCAATATAAACACACGAGAAAATTTAATCGAGAGGCTCATAAAGAGACATTATGTTTGACACATTAATAAAACGTAATACGCTCTCGATCGCCCGTATGCGGGACTCGTACCAAAAAAGGTGTGTAGGATGGTCACCGCACAAGGGGGAGGGCCTCCACGACATTAATTTCGTGAAATGAACCTAATTTACATTTAAATAAGGACTCGCCTTAGCTGGGATAAGTTGCGAAACTAGCGGCCTCAGGCACTCTCCTGCCCAAAGCAACGGGGTATTTTCATTACTATAATTCAATTCGAACGCTTCACAGTTGTATTTATGTATATTTATGTTTAGGTAGATATATCGAAGGTTTCTGTAAGATGAAAATGTCTTCTGAAGCTTTGAGGATAAACAGTGTTAATCTTGATATTGCTATAGAACTTTCTGGAATTGTTGAACAATATTTTTGTTGCAGTAAACCAAAATGATACTTTAACTTTATTTACTCAGTTGAGGGAAGTAATATGATTTTAGTCGTAAAAACAATCTTGATCATTGTAAAGATTTGTCAACAAAAAAGATTAGCAGAATTTTGACAAAACTCAAAACATAACTACTCAAAGCAGTCAGGTTTTTGGATTGCGATTACTCTACAATAGTTTAAATTAATAGTAAAAGTCTATATCTAAAGTTCAGAGGAAATGTAATCCTTATTTCGAGGGATCCAACGCTGTCTTATTTATTCGTCTAAACATTTCTGCAGAATTGAAATGATTTAAGGATTCAAGAAATCACAGAATTAATCATTAGTTAGTATTAAGTACTTATACTGTAGTCATTTGGATTTATACTAAATACTGCAAGTGCTTCTTTAAATCCGACTTTAAGAACCCAATAGGAGACTTAAATTTTCCATTAGAAACTTATTTGTAAGTATTCCCAAGGGCGAAGATCTCATCTATGATGAACCCTTGATGAACTTTTACCTAGGTTCATCTTAGATGAGATCTTCGCACTTGCGAATAAATAGGAAAGTAATCTTTATAGCAAAATATTAGGAGCCTTGTCGTATCATAGAATATCTTGTAGAAACAAACTGACCAAGCTGAAACTTTACATTGTAGAATTCCTTCTAAAGTTTGATATTATCTATTCTATATACATACTTGAGAATGACTCGACCAATTGAGTAGATATTTTTTTTGTTAGGTTTTTAATTCTATTGTCAAGACAAGGTTTGTTTGTGTGATAGATTTTTACTAGAAAATCTACCAAAAAACAATTATACCCATAGGTACTATTATATATAATATACAATTAATTTATATTTAATTCAGATATTGTGATGCATAAATCAGTGATGGTTGCCATGTGGCTTAAATCGACTTATGGCGAACTGCATGTATAGCATACGGTATCAAAAATGTTAAAATACGGATCCTAAAGATAGTTTTTACCGCGTAGTTACCATTTTAGTCCTCTAAGCGATGTTTCCATTCGCCGCGAATCTGGTGATAAATCCGAACATAAACTCCAAGACTCTTTAAGAGTCGATATTATTAAAGGATTTAAAATAAACAAGTTAAGAGTCCGAGGGCCCAGCTCAACTTCCCGAAGTTCTGAACAAGCTACGAACGGTTCGTCGGCGAAAGAGGGTCATCACATCAATAACAAAATTAAAAATTCCCCAATTTGAATTTTAATTGCGTCCGATTATAATCAAGTCGATCACGAATTACGGGATCCCTCGTGAAGATCAACTTTGGCGTTCCATTGTTAATGAAATGAACCCTTTTTATGCAGTTCTTGCTATGTTATTCAATGATTTTTAACCGACTTCAAAAAGGAGGAGGTTATCAATTCGTCTGTATATACATATATTTATGTTTGTTACCTCAGAACCTTCGACTGGGTGAACCGATTACGATGATTCTTTTTTTATTTGAAAGCTGGTGCTCTCAGTGTGTTGTTGTCCATTTGTGACAATGGCATCTATGAGAAAACCATATAAGTTAAAGATTGAAGTTGGTTTTTCAACTCTTGAGAGTTCTTTGTTATTTAGAATAATCTATTAGTTAAGTAACTAACTAGTTAACTAACTTCAATTAATGCTCGCGACCATTTTATCTGCTTGACGAACACGGTTGTAAATCAGATATTTTTTACTTGCAAAAATCTTCAAAGACCACGATTGTTTAACCAAACTTTTAATTTAAGATTCATCTCCTCTATAATTCAACATGCGATCTCCAACTAGTTATACGTCTGGACCGCCTCAAAGCAAGGGGGTGTAAGTTTAATCCTTATAAATTTCCTTTTTACACAAAGCAATATAAGTAATTAGCATAATTTCGTTGAGTAAATGAAATATGGTAATGAGGGGGTGCTAACCCCTTCTTGGGGGTGTTGTGGGGGGAGGAGGTCTAGTCGCATCCTCGCTGATACTCGTCGCCCGATGTAGTGATGATTACAATTAAATTATCCGCCGTTAAGGGACGGCCATTTTGTTTTGATTTCGTGCTTGTAGTTTTAGATTCGGGAATCATAAGTATTAAAATATTTAGTTTTTCTATAAATTAAAAAAAAATGAAGGTTTAGGACAGCACTCCAAAGTGAAAGGTCCCAATAATATTAAAACACATTTAAAATCGTTTAGATACGTAAAAGTCCTGAATAGACTTGAAAAATTCTGCTTGTTACAATTTATGTGGATACTGGAGAGTACCCTAAAACACTCTCTCCTATACCACAATGGGTTTGTATGGGATATTTTATTACAGTTTATAGAACCATAGCTCTGCAGTGGGCTTTTACGAGATGATCTTTATGACCATACATTATTTTTTTCGGTTGACACTATTTATAAAGATAATGGAGGTGACTATCTACTAATATTTCAAATGTGAAAATAAGTCTGTTTCTTTGTTTGTCCACTTTACTATCTAAACCGCTGAATTGGCGGTAAGATAATTTTCACGAAATTACGTAAGTTGTAATAGACTGTTACAATTACACTTTTCGTAATATACTTTATTTTGTCTTCTCATCCAACATTAATACGCTACGAGCATCTATAATAATAAGCAAACTTAAATAAAAACCCAAATAATCAACTTGCCTTACCCCATCGTAATGAGCAACGAAAAAAATCGATTGGACGCCAATTAAAACCGAAGTGCTAATAAAATCCAAAAGGAACCGATCCGACTGCTCTAGTTCGTGAAATGGCTCCCGTGATAAAAGGTCTTCGAAAACACAATACTGCTCTACCCTCCACATCAGAGAGAGACCGCCATACCCAAGATCCGAGCAGAGGGAAAAGGATAAAGCCCAATTGGAATTAATTAATTATAATTAAGTTTTAAGTTGACGCGCCGGTTACGAGTAAGCGTAGACTTTCGTTTAATTTGTGAGTGTGTGCGTTTTGATAGTTGGGTGTGTGTTTAGTATCGATTGGAACTATGGGCAGAGATAATGAGCTGGGTAGGGCGGGTAATAAGTTTTTGAGGCCATAGCTTCAATGTTATCCAACAAAATGGGGAGCTATTATCTTGGTCTGCAGTTTCGTTGGCACGCTATTTTGAATTTCTTTCGGCTCTATATGCTGGTGGTTTAGATAATAGTGGTCCTACCTATTTTGACAAAAGATCGCGGGTTCAGAAGCCGTCCGGGACTGATAATTGTTTGCAAGAACACGATGATTTTTTTGTGTGTGTTTATATATACCTAAGTACGTTCGCTTGTTGTTTGTCCCACAAAGATGAGTTACTTATCTCTTAGACAACTCTTAAACAAAGTCGATATCTGGCTCTATGTTTCTCCGGTAAATCTTCTAAGCCACACAACTGATTTTCGATAGTCTTCACTAATAGAAAGAGTGATTGATATATATCAAAGACATTGCCGTGATGTGCGAAACCGGGGCAACTCGCTAATCAAACTATATATACAGAGAGAAAACCTGATAGCCTGACTGACACATCATGCACAGCCAAAACTACTGAAGCTATTGACTTGATTCCTATTATGATCTAGGCTGATGCAAAAAAAATACGGTATCTGCGTCTCCCATTCATTATTTATTTTTTCATCCCATTCATTAGTTATTATACAAAGGAACTACTTAAGCACAACTTTCCAGGGTTATTAGTTAATACAGCTTACCGTTACACCTTACTAAATTGATTTTACTATACAAGTGTGTAGTTCTAAAAATGATATATTTTTTTTACATACTAGGGCCTAGTACATAAGTATGAGCGATGTGTAAATATGTAAAAAAAATATATCATTTTTAGAACTACACACTTGTATAGTGTCTTAATATTACCCTAGTAACTAGGGTAATACTAAGACCTACATTTTAAGAATAAATAATTAATATAGGTAATTATTAATTAACTACCCTCGGTATAAGTAATTGGCGAGAGCTTAGACCGTGTTTCTAGTTTCTCGGAAACCAAAACACGTGCTTGGGTTTGTAGAACTGACTTTAGTTAATTAGTCAATTTATCAATAACTAGCGACCCGCCCCGTCTTCGCACGGGTGCAATGCTTATACTAAAACCTTCCTCTTGAATCACTCTATCTATTAAAAAAAACCGCATCAAAATCCGTTGCGTAGTTTTAAAGATTTAAGCATACAAAGGGACATAGGGACATAAGGACATTGGGACATAGGGATATAAGGACAGAGAAAGCGACTTTGTTTTATACTATGTAGTGATATCAAACGTTCGATAACCTGGATGAAAGTTAAGTATATGAGAAACTGTATTTCTATTCAATTGCCCCAGTAGGTGATACGAATTGTAATACGTAACGTGAATCGATTCACGTTTTTAAACGTCAACTGAAGGCTCACTTTCTTGCAAGCATTGATATAAATTAATTTCTGTTCTATTTATGTTATAATTATGCATTATTATTTTTATTCTCAAGTATGTATAAATGTGTGTAAGTATTTTCAATTATTCTTTAATATATATTATATACTAGCTGACCCGACAGATGCTGTCCTGTAAAAATGTGATAAATGAAGAACCACACCAGACAGATTTTAAGCAAACTTCACATAAACCATCTGCTAAATAGTCCGAATAAAGCCTAAAAATTTGGTTTGGATAGGTGAGCCCGTTCTTGAGTTATAAAATAACAACGAAAAGTGGCATCGATTTTTATATATAGATTATGTGTATATTTAAGTATAAGTACCTAAATGTATTTATTTATGTAATAGTATGTAGGAGTATGTTCAATAATATAATTAATTATATTAAGAAGGTACTTTAGTAAACCCCCTACCGTAGTTCTAATCTCTCAGTTTCATCCATCCTTAGGTTGTTTGGAAGAGATCGCTAAAAGCGATAAGACCGCAAATTGTAATGTTGGTATCCATATTGTGATGTTGTTGGTGTAAAATAAAGAGTTGTTGTATTGTATTGTATGTGGTATCGGATAAATAGGTACGTTTGTTATGTGGATTTGTCCTGTTGGGTCAGTTGGTAGTGACCCTAATTTCTGAGCCGGAGGTCGCGGGCTTGATTCCAGCTCGGGGTCAACATTCGTGTGCATGAACCTGTCTATTGGCTTCGTGTCTGGTTGTTTAATATTGATTTAAGGATGTCATTTAGTACCCGTAGTACAGGATATGCCTAGTTTGGGGCTAAATAACCGTGTGTGAATTGTAACTCACTATTTTGTTTGTATTTTTATCTCTAAGAGTAAGTGTATGTCGGTTTGACAGATTTTAAAGTGAGAGAGGGCCTTAGATTCATCGTCGTCTTCGCAGTGTAATTCGCAATTTTTTACCGGACTCCACCAAAAAAACAGTATGTCTTGCATTTTTTCATGAATGGTAGCGCAATTACTTGACTAAAATTAAATTTAGTATGGTTTATATATAAAGGCTGATTTACACACTGTTTAGTTAAGTTGGTCAATAGATGGATATTGCTTCTATAGACAGGTATATGAATACCAAACCTCATAGTGGGCAAGCAATGTTCATCTACTGACCAACTTAACTAAATAGTGTGTAAACCATCCATAAGAGCAGTGATAGCCTTGCGGTTAATGAGTCCGCTTTGTGTGAGGCTCGGGTTTGTATTCTGGCGAGGGCATGTGACCTACCAATGAGTTAAAAAAAACCTACGTACACATTTATCACTACCTCGACGGTGAAGGAAGACATCGTGAGGAAACGCACAGGTCCCAGAGGGTAAATCTGCAACATGTGTAACAACACTCGGTCCGGTAGGGGTCCGAAGAATGTACTAGTGAAACGTGGGTGTTTCCAGAATATGGAATACCTCTGCAGACCCTTGGGGTTAAAAGTCTTGAGATTATTTATTTCTATTTTGGTCTAAAATATTTTAATACTACCAGCGCCCCGCGGTTTCACCCGCGTAGGTCCCGTTCCCGTGGGAATACGGGGATAAAATATAGCCTATGTGTTATTCTGATGTATAAGCTATATAATTGTAAAGTTTCATCAAAGTCCGTTCAGTAGTTTTTGCGTGAAAGAGGAACAAACATCCACCCATACAAACTTTCTCGTTTATAATATTAGTAGGATTGGTTCTCATCGATGGTCATGATTCATCTCTTGTTTAATAATTTGTTTACTTGTAACTTGATGGGCCAAGTACTGTGCCATAGATGTCACGTATATAAGTAATGGAACTTCGCATAGATATTGTGGTCCGATGAATGACAAAGGCGACTTTGTATCCAGATTGGATAAGTTTCAATGGGACAGCACGCAAAATCAACACAAGACTAGATGGGATTGGCAATCTCTAAGTATATATTGACACTCAATAAAATATTAATATTAAAAAAAAACTACGTAATATTAGGTACCTACTGTGTATTAAATATCTTCGTCAATAAATTAGTCCGCTGTTTATATTTAATAATTTTTTTCACGATTTATAAGTCAGTGTGTAAGTAAGGCGTACTTATATGATGTGTTTTTTTATGATAGTAAACAGCTCTGTAACATTCAGCCGATAAACTTTATTAGACACTAGCACATAACTAATATAGCTCATGTTACTCCCAAAAAAGTAAGCTTTCCATGACCGTTTTTTTTTAAATCGATACAGTAGTTTCGGAGGCTATTTATGCAACAAAAGAACATACAAATTTTTCCTTTTTATAGTATTTGTGTAGATAGATAAATACTTATACAGGTGCACACGTAAATATCTCAAAGTACTTAGTTCATTTTAAGGTTGCCGTTTTAAATTTGGCTCCAAAATAAAACAATAGCAGACGAATGGAACTTGTTACGTCACTAAAATGACGTATCCAACACCTGCCGTCCAAGTAGATAGCCGACAAAGATCACCATACGTGAGGGGGTACGAATTAGGAGCGGCCGACCGTCTCCACTATAACAACAGGGGGTACCCCACGGGGGGACTATCGATTTTCGTTGAGAAACCGGACTAGAGACATGCAAGGCTTAATAACAATTCGGGATAACCTTTACACGGAGATTTGATTGAAGAATTCGGAGACTGTCTTTTGTTTTGGCAGTTTGCGTTTCAAATGACGGTGGGGTGGGGAGTTCCATTTGATCGCCTTTTGTTTTTGTATTAGCATACAATCGGACATTTTAATTAGGTTGTAATTTTGTAGGCAGAGTTTAGCAGTTGTAGTGTTTGAGCAGCAGGTTAGATAATGACCTTTAAAAAACTTACTATATTAACTCCCTAACTAGTTTATAATTATAAGAGCAGCTTGTTATAAGCCAGCAAGTAAATTAGTTATTAATTTACTAAACCACAACTCTCAAGGTCATATATAAAACATGCAAATACTTAGTGAATTCGGTAGTTAAAAACATTATGGAAATATATCTCATATTCAGTTATTTAGTCAAAAACTAAGTGAAGCCTTAACTATAGAAACAAAATATCTTATAAAAATAGTTAAACACTCAGAAAACCACAATCATGTTCATGAACACAAATGCACCCGGTCTCGGACGGGAATCGAATCATGATCTCTTACTCAAAAGGCAGGGTTACTACCAACTAAGTCAACGGGCCCGCTAAAAGCTTATAACTAAACGCAACCTAAAAGATTTATTCGCAGAATCAGGACCGAAGTAAACAAAACAAGATCGCCTCATTACACCGTGTTCAACACTCCACTTTTCCCCAAAACTGGGTGTAAAAAAACAAGTAGTCTATCCTCACTCAAAGGAGAGCGTACACCAAGTGGCACCCGAGGCGTCTAACACTCGCGCCAAATGTAAAAAATAAATAAAAAATGTGTTGAAAGTGAGGAGGGAAATGCAAAGGATCCGTAGAGGGGTCCCGGAGGGAGAGCCGGTTGTAACGAGCGTTGTTAATCTGCCGTTTTGATTGAGTGAGTTTAAAAATGATTGCTTTAACTGAATTTAAAGCAGCTGTTTTTTAATATATATATATATATATATATATATATATATATATATAATCTCACGCCTTTTTATCCCCGAGGGGGTAGGCAGAGGTATTCCATTACTGGATATACCCACATTTCACGAGATATATTGGACCCCTAAACGTGATAGGTGTTAGCGTTGAGAAAATGGTTTAATTTAGGAAAATAATAAATAAATAAACATTGAATAAAAACATTTTGATACGTTTTATGTTACCTAATTAGATAATTATTAAATTAATTCTGAGACATGTGTAAACAGACCCGGTCCGGCGATAGGCTCACCACCTATCACGTTTAGGGGTCCAATATATCTCGTGAAATGTGGGTATATCCAGTAATGGAATACCTCTGCCTAGCCCCTCGGGGATAAAAAAGGCGTGAGATTATTACACTTTATTATTATGTTACCTAACTGTAAATTAAGAAACTTTGGGGAGAGTTTTAAAAAATATATGATAATTTTGAGACATGGTTTCGATATCAATAAACTTTATTAGCGTTATATATAATACATTGTAATATACTTGGGATTATAATATAGCATCTATAAAGCCCATAATTAACATCATAATAATTAACTCGTAAGTAGCATAAACAAATTTTAATTTAAACTAACCCAAATAAAACATAGTACTTAATACAAAGGAATAATTTACGATATGGAAATATTTTCCATTATGCGCAAGTACTTGGCTGAATCTCTTAACATTATTAACTTAATTGTTGCTTAGATTATATCAGCTAATTTTGTATTGTTAAAAGATGGCCTTCTTCATGCAACTTATCTTTTTAATGTGAAATTAATGGCTCAGGCTCATTATCACGCTATGTTAACCATTTAATTTAGAACTTAATTTAAATCTTTACTTGCTTAGATATTTATTACATCGGTATAATGTAACTTATACTTAATTTATTTCCATTATTCACCGACCAAGGGTATTCTTTACTTAAACAATAATGTTAACATTGTATAATAAGGTGTAATAGTTTAATAATACTAAAGATAATTAAGACATTGCGCACATCTAAGATGCGTGACGTGACAAATTAACGTGAAGGCAAAGGCAGTAAGACGCTTAGTAACAAGATACTACTAAGCAAGAAGATAAGTATCAAAGTTACGCAAATAGAAAAAATTTCAGACAACGGTAATATAATAATAATAATAATATAATCTCACGCCTTTCATCCCGGAGGGGGTAGGCAGAGGTATTCCATTACTGGATATGCCCACATTTCACGAGATACATTGGACCCCTAAACGTGATAGGTGGTGAGCCCATCGCCGGACCGGGTCTATTTACACATGCCTCAGAATTAATTCTGAGATCTGCGGGTTTCCTCACGATGTTTTCCTTCACCGTCGAGCTAGTGATAAATATGTACGTAAGTTTTGAAAAACTCATTGGTACATGCCAGGATTCGAACCCGAGCCTCACTGATTTTCGGCCGGCTCTTTAACCGTCCGGGCTATCACTGCTCTTTTCAGACAACGGTCCGGTTAGTTATACCGCAGCAACACTCAAAAGTAACATAAATCGCAATCTAAAAGATACACAGCGAAACCTCACCGATTCGGCATCAAAAGCAAAAAGTTAGTAAGCCAAAAACACACAAACAACTTCGGATCGTGTTAACCAGAGTTTAACGGCCGTTGCAAGCGGCCCGGGCGCCGGGAAAGCACATATTTGTTCGCGCCCGACGTTTTTGACATTCCTACCTCGCCTCAACTTTTCTTAGGGTTGTTGAGCTTGTACATTGATCGGCTTTACGCCTATTTAGGGTTGACAGTTGTTGTTTCGTGTGTGTGTGAAAACTGCTTCCAAAAACTTGTCACTAAAAATGTCGTTTTAGATTTCACTGCTTGCATTACGTGATTTAATCTAATTATTGTTGTGGTAGTTTATTCATTAAATAAATATTTAGGACCAAATTAAACGCTCACTTGTTAGATCTTTTGTAAATTACATTGAGTGAATGTTTATGTAGTTAAGAGTAGGTTGAACATTGTGACAATTGCTATTATTACCACCCAGAAAGTCACCCAATTAATCCATTCTGGATTATTTCAAACATTTAACATCAACAATAAAACTTACTATAAACCATTATCGCACTCGAAACAACTCATAAAGCGAGTCCGCTAAACGTTAAAACTTCACAAGCGGCAACCCTAACAGAGGCAATGAAAAGTCGGTTAAGCTAATGTTATCGAGAAATAAAAATGTATAATAAAATACAAACACGCGGCGCGAGGAAACAATTTGCCGTAGGAGACTGGAAGATTTCATGCCTGCCACTAATCCAACCAACGGAAAATCAGCTTTAACACTCGATATTACGGCTTAAACCAGCACTGAATGCTCGGCCAGAAAATTCCTTGAATTTCCTCGTTGTAGTGGTACAATTCTCGACGTTAGAAATAGAGAGGTAGAGTCGGTAGTTGTTTGATGTGTGTTGCCGGTAATTCAGGAAGAAAAGAGAGTTTTCCGGCTCGTCGGGGCGTCGTGACATTTGTGTTAACCGGGGCCGGGGGAGAGCCATTCATAAAGGAATACCTACTTGTTTGAAAGTAAACTGGTTTGGTGTACTGAGATTTTTACTTACAGTACCTAGTACAGTAGTAGTAACACGTTACTTTGAAAACATGTGTACTATTTTAGTATTGCGTGGGATCTTCATATGACCCTACCGTTTATTTATAGGAAGTTTGAGCGTTGATTTTATTGTTCAGTGACGTAAGTGAAATTTAACGTTTATTGCTAAGATACCGAAGAGTAATTTTGACATGACTGAAACATGGCTCTAATGCCTTATAACCAGTGATCGAATATTCGGATGCATATTTACCTAAAGTGTAGGTGTTGGTTATTATGGAATGCACGTTTGTATCGAAAAAATCCCGGGAATTCGGAAGCGACAATTTTTTTTTACAATAGAATCAAATCGGGTATAGGAATATTTACTTAGTTTAAAGTGTTGGAAATTATTATGGAATGCACTTTTGTATCGAAAAAATTCCGGGATTTCGGATTCAACAAATTTACTGTTTTTATTATATATAGAATCAAATCGGGTGTAGGTATATTCACTTGTTTTAACTGTTTCTTATATTAAAAAAAAAACTAGAAATAATAACTTCCTCTTCATTTTTCTTAAATTTTCAAAACATTCATCTCAAAGGAATAATAAATAACATCCCCCTGTTTTTTAAAAATAAATACCACATGCTAAAGACGACGTTTCTTCACCATGTTACAGACTAGTTTCGCATTCCCAAATTTTCTGAAATCCCGGGATTTATATTTAAAAAATATGTTTTAAGAAGCCCCTTCCATAATTTCCTAACCAAAAATGAAGTTTAGGTAAATATGCATCCGAATATTCGATCACTACTTATAACCTAAACAATCTAATTACCCAAAGGATCTTACTCATAGGATGATATATTATCTAAACTAAAAACTCGTCGACTGAAAACTCTTTGCATGGTTCCAAAAAGGAAACATAACTAAAGAAAAAAGAAACACGTTCTATAATTCTAAAATTGGAACACCTATCCAAATGTCAAGCTTAACGATCCTGTTAAACAACAGCCACGGAGAAAAAGAAAAAACCCAACTCGATTATTCGAAATCGGAACGTTCTTTACTTTTTCTAATCCGTCGGCAAGGACACGTTTACGGCGCCACCTGTTGAGTTGGGTCACGTGACTTTTTTGTTCCAAGGACGCGTGCCTCCTTCGCTCATTCATGGGCGGGCTCCCCCGCTCCTTACGAGGGGGCTGAGGGGATTTTTTGTTCCCCTACGTGAACTCCCGAGGGCTTTCACCTACGTGCATTTTCGAGGTCACGGCGGGAATATTTCGAGGGCTTGTTTACTCTTTGTGGCCACAACTTTTGCCTCCGAATTGGTTTGCTTCTTGGTTGTTCCTGTTTGGGAAATGGGATTCTGAATGACCAAGTTTGTGACTACTTTAGGAACTTGAGGAGATTTATTTCTATGTCGCATGATCGAAATTATTGAATGACAATTTTTTATTAGAAGTTTGTCATAATTTTTTGTTTTTATATTCCCTACTTATTATTTACAAGCGAAATTTCCTCGATTTTGCTTAGGTTTATAAGATATACAAAAAACTTACTCGTTTATCGATCATTCTATTAGTGAAAACCTCATCAAAATTATATGCCTGGTTTAGTGGGAATTAGCGGATATTATACAGATAGACAGACGCGGAAAGCGACTTTATTTTCTACTATGCAGAGATGAAGCATTAATGATTAAAGTTATATTAGTAAACCAAATGAAACTGAACTTTGCAAAAAAAAAGACCTCAAATCATGTAAGAAACAAGAAAACTATTACGGTACAAGGAAATTTATTAATTATAATGATTAAACTTAAATCGCGTGCGTTCCTATAAGCGAGTTCTAATTAAATCGTAAAATCAACTCGATCTTTTATTACTGAGATAATTCTTAACGGACGGATTTACATAATAACAACGAGTAGTAATTACCATTTGCATTATCTAGAACGTGACTAAAGTAGGTTTTAATACTTACTTAATGTGGTCATTAACTGGTATCAAGGCAGAGAATAGTTGGACACATAAAAAGATAATTAGGGTTCAGAACTAAAAGAGGTGAGTTAATTATAAGTCATTTTATATATGAAATAGACAACAGATTGCACTACAAGTTATACTGTCGCGGTACTATCGTGTGTCTATAACAAACTAGCTTTTACCCGCGGCTTCGGTTGCGAACGTTTATTTCACCCCCTCAGGGGTTGAATTTTGCAATAAACTTTCTTAGTGGATGCCTACACTGTATAAGCTATCTATGTGCTAAATTTCTAGACCTAGACCCAGCGGTTTAGGCTATGCGTTGATACATCACCAATAAGTCAGTCAGTTTATCATCTACTATATAAAAATAAGTCGGGTTTTCCTTCCTGACGATTTAACTCCAGAACTGACGAACCGATTTCCATGGTTTTGCATTCGTTGGAAAGGTCTCGGGCTCCGCAAGGTTTATAGCAAAGAAAATTCAGCATTGCACCCGTGCGAAGCCGGGGCGGGTCGCTAGTTTTATATATATATTACTCTTAGACGATAAGGATAATCTTTCTAAGGAATTGCACATCATAGCCGGTGAGCGACCCACACTCACTTCGTTCACAACATCATCATCTTTGAAATTCTCGCATTTTCTCTACAGTAATATGCATGTATATTATTCATATAAACCTTTGTCTTAAATCACTATGTCTATTGATGGAAACTGCATTAAAATCCGTTGCGTAGTTTATAACACTAAGCGTACAGACGAAACAGTCGAAAGCGACTTGGTTTTATACTATGTAATGTGAATGTCATATCACATTCAATAATAGCAAGAAAGTTAGTACGAAATCTGCCTTTTGCACTTGGAAATCAGTTAAAAAAGTATAATTTATAAAGCTCAGTTGATTTAACCTACGTTACGTTATAAAGACCAGTTTCAAGACTAAGGTCCAAGTCTACTCACAATAAATGACTGTTATTATAAAGTGCTATATATAATTTATAATTTTAACTCACTGATTATTATAATTATATTTTTATTAAAAAAAAAATATAAGTTGGCACTTAATGGTAATAAGAAGTGATGGAATTTTAGACACCTGATTATTGGTTTAACGGTTGATTAAGTAACTGCCGGCTATCGTTACAAATTATAGTAGCTTCTGTAGTATCAGTATGAAAAGCGATATATTCTGAATTACGGCAGTACAAAACTGTCGAAACCAATGCATAGGAATTTGAATCAAATCGGCAGCAGCGGCGTCTACAAAATTTGCAACTTGAGTTCATATTACTTACGTTTACTGTAATTTACCCTGATGTTTCCTCCCCGGACGTTAGCCATATGCTGGTTATGAAAAAACTGAGCCAAGTACTCATCAACTAGGTAAAATTCTTTAAAAAAAATTAGTTTACGTTATAAAAGTTTTCGATATTGAAATTATTTATTATTAAATACTTTTGTAAGTTAAATGAGATGTCGCATAAATGCAAGATACAACATTTTATTTTAGTGACAAAAGTATACGATCACTACATAGTATAAAACAAAGTCGCTTTCTCTGTCCCTATGTCCCTATGTGTGCTTAAGTCTTTCAAACTACGCAACGGATTTTGATGCGGTTTTTTTATTAGATAGAGTGATTCAAGAGGAAGGTTTTAGTGTTAGCATTGCACCCGTGCGAAGCCGGGGCGGGACGCTAGTTTATAATATAAACGGATTTGTTGAATAGAATATAACTGTGAACAGACTTTTTCTCATTGCTAACTAAAAAGAAACAAAAGAAAATAGCCTACCCCCAACCCCAACAGCTAGTAATTAATCCAATCGGACACTCCCAAGAACTAGGCTACCTAAACTATAGAATTATTAGACTTAACCGGATTCTAATTAAACCCTGTCTCTGATAGTGCACCGTGGAGCCGTAGTCTGCGTAATTTACATTAATCCAATAATTGCATGGAGGTTTCCTAGTTAGAAATTCAAATGAGATGATGTACAGGGGTGTCTATGGGGAGGCGTGTGAGACGCGCGGTTACTGGCTATCTGATCTTGGCATACAGGGTGTCTGATTTGGGTGGGAGTTTCAAAAAATAGGTTAGTAAGTTAACAATAAAATAGGCGCCTACAACCCCGATGACTTGAAGATTTAAGAACTTCGTTTAAATTAAAAGATACGTGCTTATTCGAGGGTAATACAAAGTGTAATTTTGGTAGAGTTTTAATTTATAATTCATCTGGTAAAGCGAACACAACAGACACTAAGCTTGACTGTACAAAACAAAAAGAAAATATCAGGAATAAACATTTTAAAACAAATATACGAATAAATAAGATGATGTCAACAACAAAGCCGCTATAAATACGAAAAATACTTTTCAGTTCTAAACAATACTAATGTATGTATTTCTTTCCTACGGCTTACGAACAATACTTAAATGGCTGAGTTTGTAGCCTTACGAGAGAAACGGGGTTCGATTCACTCCCACCAATATTTATGTACTTACATGTTACATTTGGTGAGTTGTCCCTCGATTTTTATATGTACTTACTTATATTTAGGTAGTGGTATTAGGCTTTGTGGTATTGAAACTATTTTATGTATTTATTTACATCGGTATTACGGCCCTTTGTAGCAGGCGTACTGAATAAATTCATTTTTATAAACAAACTGTATAAAGAAAAAGTATTAAAGAACACATACCTCTATCTATTCGTCTTCATCTATTGAGTAAGATCGTTTGGTATTCACAAAATCCTCCAGAGACAAACTGATGGGGAAAATTGTCTAAAAACTTTCCTTTCCTCCGCCAAATTCTTAGTCACACGCGCAAATAATACAGAGTTATTGTTCCCTCGCATCTAATTCTGGAGGGACTTGATTAATTAAATTGTTATGCTAATGAAGACTGGGGATTTTTGGTCGATACCGACGCAGCTTAGTTTCTGCTTCGCCACTAATTTACGTACACAGATAGAAAAGATTACTTAATTCAAGTAATATTACTTGATCCAAGAGTTTTTCATATTCGTATATGAGGAAAGTCGTAAATCTCTTGGATCAAGAGTGAAAAGATTTCAGAGTTTATTATTTAAATCAAACAATAAAATACTCTCTACAAAAGCGCATGAAACTTTTATCTAAAATTTTTACGCTCTTGGACCGAATAAATAAAAAATTTAGATTTAATTTGTGTCGTTCTTCATTTCAAACAACAAAGCAAGAACGAGAAATGCTTGAATGAAGAGTTATCGACTCTTTATTTAATAATTGGTGTGTCTTGCCTTAAGGTTTAAAGCTTAGTTTAAGATTTAAAAAATTTGACGTGAAGTATTTAATATGCTTGACACTAACAACTGCGCTTTTAAATTAAATATATTTCTGCTTTGTTGTGAGATTGCGCATTGCTTCCAGGAAATACGATAAATATTTATCCTAAAATTGTGAATCTTTAGTATGAAAGAGACGAATGCTTTTTATAAAAGATTCGCATATTTCAATTAAACATTATATTAATTTGGGCGAAACGAACCTATTGTTCAATATGAAAGTTTCTGATACTTCAATTAAACTTTATGTTAGTTTGGGTGAAAAGAGCCTATTACTTGATATGAAAGATTCTGTTAATTATATTAAACTTTATAAAAGTTTGGTCTAAAAGAGTGCAATTATTAATTTAGGAGAAAAAGTACACGATTTTGTTTTGGTCGTTCTTGGATATATACTAAGAACAACCAAATCAACATCGGGTACAATTACAAACGAAAACCATAGGTATTGAATTGAGTCATAACACAAAACTGAAGAACCGTCACAGAATATAGGAAATAGGAAAGAAAAAAAAACGTTCCAATAGGTAACAATAAAATATGGAAAAGCAAAGCATAATCAATATCTATACAATCAGAATCTTTCATAAATTAAGTCCTAAAACTATTATATTAAAGGAAGGTACTTAATTATTAATTGAAAAAGCTGTATGCAAGTTATTTTATATTCAATTTTATTCATTTGTAAAGTAAACAAACTACTGTGCATTTAAAGTAAACAAACTACTGTCGATTTCACTGATTACACCTACTGAAATACAGATGTATGTAGTATTTCGATCGTCGGTAAAATATCGAAAATATTAATAGTCCGTCGAGTAAGCGACATACCTCAATTTTTTTGCACATACCTACATATAATATTTCGGTAAAAATTCTGAGTTAACGTAGTCCGAGACTTGCCCCATGCGACGCCCGGATGCAGGCGAAGGGTACTAATGGGTTAAAAAATTTTAAAAAATCTCCGCATCCAAGCATATACGTGGCAAGGCTCGGACCAAGTTGACTCGGAATTTTGTTAGGAATAATCAAAAGTTAAATTAATAAGTCACTATCTACATTCTTGTACTTTTGTTCAAAGTCCCAGGATATCTGAAATAACAAAACATGTGTTACGTTACTCTGTCATGATTTATCAGAAAAATACTAAGTATAAAAAACAGGACACTTGGTCAAAGATTTCTCAAGGATGCTACATCGTGGTTACTTACCAGCGTTTGAGCTTTGGAGCTTTTGAGTATTGGAAACTTTTCTATGTACTCATACACCGTCAAGGTTTTAGAATTCTGTCGCTCCACATATGTGTTTTCCCACTTCTTTAAGAGCTCGTCCCACGGCTCATAATTTTGCATAAGCCATAGTGCATCATCAGATGTTCCTAAAATAAAAGAGTACTTGCATTAATTTAAACACACAAAAATATTATGGCTGCAAATAGTCTAGTGTTAGGCTAGGTGATGATAACTGAAGAATGGAATATAACCTAACCTAACCATAATAATAACGGGTGTTATTTAAATGGTTAGCAGAGTATTCGTATTTTTGTGAGCAGAAAAATTTAATCTGTAAGCAGAAATAGCTAATTGGTCAGCTACTCATGGCCAGCAAACATTACAAAACCAATCAGCAATTTATGTCATTCTGGATGGCTGTAATTATGTTTGAGCTACAATGAGTTGCTACTGTTTAATAAAATTTTGGTAAGCACTCAGAGAGGAAGCCAAAAAAATTTTTTTGAGCTGCATATAAAAGTTGCAAAAATTATCTCAGCAAACTTGTCATGCGCAAAATGGGCGCATTCCTTACAAAGATTAGGAAGGAGTTTGGATTATGCAACATTTATGATTATGATTTATGATTATTATTACGATTACAAGTAGTAGTGGTAGTGGCAGCGGTAGTGGTAGTGGTAGTAGTGGTGGTGGTGGTAGCGGTGGTAGTGGTGGTAGTAGTGGTAGTGGTGGTAGTGGTGGTGGTAGTGGCTGTGGCGGTGGTGGTTGTGGTGGTGGTGGTGGCAGTAGTACTGGTGGTGGTAGCGGTAATGGTAATAATGTAGTAGTTATAGTACAATTTTTTACGACATGTTTTCTCTGCTGTTCAATTATGAAATCTTGCTGACCAAGTAGTTATTTTGCGGACCAAGTAACTATTTTGCAGACTGAATGTTTATTATGCAAACCCATGTTATTGTAAGCTGCCTAATTAATTTTTGACCATTATCAAAATTATTTGCCGAACAAGGATTGCTGCCTGATTTTTTTATTTGAGAACAAAATCTTTGTATGCCGACCAAATGATTTAAATGCTTATTCTAACCAAATTTTATAATTGCTGCTCGTTTAATTACTTCTCAATAATAACCTAAGAGACTAATAGGTACTCATAAAAACTTAAAAAAAAACATTATCAACTACTTATGCAACTCCTAGCTCCATCATGACACCCACAGTATAAAGTGCTGGTCAAGATGAATTAAATGAACCCAAACACGGTGGGTTTATGCTGGTCCTAATAACATTTCCTAGCTAACAGTGAAATCCACATTGAAGTCTCAGTGGTTTAGGAGGAGTTAGCAGATAACAGATAACAACAGACATGCGCCTTCAATTTATATTTTGTAGTGATGATAGGCAATGATAATTTAATTACTTTACACATATTCAACTGCTTAACTATCACGGAGAAGAGAACTTACCTTGTATTTCTTCAGTGTCTGCTGAATTCACCTTCGGTTAGGTTTCTTTTTTGGAATTTTTTATGCAAGTATTATCTCATACTATACTAAGTTTCATCGACTGAGGAATTAATGTTAGGAATTAACCTTTATTGCCCAAACTAAAGAGGAAAGTAAGGATAGCGTGGCCTCCTCTGCAGATTCCATTGCTTTCACTTCAGGCTCAAAGCAGTAACAGTTATGTCCAGGACTTCAGGAGTTAATTTTCACAAAAATTTGCTGTTTGCTGTTTTTTCCGTTACGACACAAGAAATAGACGTGCACTCGTAAAATTTGAATTGCCAGTTGCCAACTTGCCAGTGACAAATCGGGGTGGCCAGATATGATTGTTCAGATTCCGCCAAACTAATTAACATTTTCCCATTTTTAAAATTCGTTTAAATAAATGCGCATAAACATGAATACGCATAATAAGTATGAACTCGCATAAACAAATATTAAGTTTAGGATTTGTGTTGAAAAATAAAATAAACATTTGTAGGAAATGGATAGAATCGATATATTGTTTTTGACAAAATCTATCATAGCAACACCATAGACAATAATAAGACCATAGAGTATCTACACTAAGATACTTATACATCTTCATAACAAATAATATTATAATAATGAAAAGTTAATAGGTGAGTTGACAGCTCTGTCAAATACATACAATTTACATCTTTTTGTCTATGATATGTATTTTGCAGAGCTGTCAAGTCACCTATTAACTTTTCCCTAGTATACCTACCTATGTTTACTATTGAACCTACTACATCGAATTTGGGCCCATTCGATTCGCCTCAATCAGAAATTCTGACCTGGTAGATTCCAAGGGTCATCTAATGATGGAGCCGGAACTTGGCCATGGGAACCCTAAGATGAAACCACCCAACTACGTCGAATTTGGGCTCATCGACTCAGCTAAGGTTGACCGAAGTACGAAATACCGAATGTCAAAAGACCGACGTACGTTTGACCGAATGTACGGCAGTCCGATATACGCGAGACCGAAAATGCCGAAGTATGGGCCGCTATTTTCTTTTTGTTGTGGCTATGATTTTTTAGCTTCACTAGTTATCGTACCTAACTGAGTAGTAACTGACTATCGTACCTAAGTCCTAACTGACCGACAACCAGTCAAGTAATTGAAATTTGATTGGTCTCCGTGAGAAATTCCGACCTGGGTGATTTCAAGGGTCTGATGATGGAGCCGGAAGGTGGTCATGGGAACTCGAAGATGGAACTCCCATAGCCACCTTCGGGCTCCATCATCAGACCCTCTAAATCACCAAGTTTCAGGTCGGAATTTCTTACCGGTACTAATCAAATGAGCACCAGTCAACGTAATTGGGTGGTTCCATCTTGGAGTTCCCGTGGCCACCTTCCGGCTCCATCATCAGACCTTTGGAATCACCCAGGTCTAAATTTCTCTCCGAGATGAATCGTACGAGAGCAAGTTCGACGTAGTTGGGTGGTTCCATCTTAGAGTGCCCATGGCCACCTTCTGGCTTCATCATCAGACCCTTGAAATCACTATGTTCCAAGTCGGAATTTCTCATCGATACGAATCAAATGAGCCCAAGTTCAACGTAGTTGGGTGGTTTCATCTTATAAAAATAACTTAAAAAAATACCTGACATCGATGTTTTCCATGACTCACAAGTTACATTCAAACATAAGCTGCTGAAATCATGTCAAGATTTAAAACCGTCCCCCTGAACCGTCCTTTTTTAAGTTTTTTATAGTTTCTTATAATTTTTTATATGTTTTTATTATTAACTTGTCTTATAATTTTACGCAAATGTTGTGCGTGCTACTAATTGGCGAGCATATTATGTAATAGTTTTAGTCTACCTTAAGTTTAAAATGTCACGTTATGTTTTGCTGTAAGCATGCCTAATAAATAAATAAATAAATAAAGGTTATAGTTCCCATGTCCACCTCCCGGATCCGTCGTCAGACCCTTGGAATCACCCAGGTCGAAATTTCTCATCGAGACGAATCAAATGAGAGAATTTCGACGGTCGTCCAATTTACCATAGATCCAGGGAAAATTTATATAGTAGCAACACCAAAAAGGCACTAATATTAGTAACCTACAAATTTTTCCGTCCAAGAGTGAAACTTCCTTGGTCGAAGAAAGAAAAAAAAAGAAATTTTAATCGAAACAATAAATACTAAAAAAGTTTTGAGTTAAGAATGTCTAGTTCTTGTGCTAAGAAACCCTCCGCTCTTGGTGCGAGTAAGAATTTTGGTTCTAGATTTTGGTCGAAGAATGAATTTTGAATGAAATACCTAACAAAAATATTTGAGACAAGAATGAAACGTTCTTGGCCTAAGTACTGGTTTCAAGATTTAAAAACTCTTGAATGAAGATAGAGTGAATCTTATTCTAAAAGCTCTGTTTTCGTTCAAAGTGGCGTGCGTTTTTAAAGGAAGACTTTTGATAGTTCTTGAATGGAAAATGGCGATATTTAACGCAAATGGTAACAATCTTGGGTTAAATAAGAATTGCCAAGAGTTTTCACTTTAACGCTAAGAATGGGAAACTTTTGGTTGGAATAAGTAACTCTTACATCAAAACGGTGTTTCTTCAAACAAAAATTTCTCGGAATCAAACTAAATAAATATAATTTTTGAGGCAATATTTGGGACCCATTTAACTCAAGTAAAGTATTTTATACCAAGATATATATTACTTGCTTGGAGCAATTATTCCAAGAGATTTTTGACTCTTGGTCTAAGTAATCTTTTCTATCTGTGTAGTTTCATTTGGGAAGTAGCTATGTACTGTTGTAAATTATATAACTTAATTACTATTTATGTATGAAGCTGAGACGGGTTTCGTAGTAAACCCTAGTGAAGCTCGCTAGTGCTCTGGGATTATTTGGCTGTGTTAAAGTGATATTGTGTAATAACAAATCTTTATCATACACCAATAGTATAAAAATATAAATATGACAAAAGGTACAACAACAATTCAGAGTATATTGGGCTGTCTTATCGTATAAAGCGAATTTTTATGTTGTGATGCTATAAAAAGTATTATAATACACACACCGGCACAATTAGCGGAACAGAAAAAAAAAGGAGAAAAAAGAGGGAATTTAGAACAATGAATGTAATTTTTAAACAATATATTATTTAAAATGAAACAACAATTAAATTAACATGTTTTGACATTCATTTGTAACACCATACTTAAAATTTTATAAAAATAAAAATTAAATTAAACAAAATGCATTTTTCTTCGATTTTTAATTATAGAGAAACAGCAGAAAATTCAAGATTTTCCAAAGTTTAACAACAATTTCAATGACTGTTCAATATCGAGTGTTTCCTCCTCGTGCTCTGATGAGGGTTTCCATCCGTCTGGGCATGCTGCGGATGATGTTATCAATGGTTTCTTGGGGCAACCTCTGCCATTCTTCAAGTAATGCGTTTCGCAACTCGTTGAGATTATTGGGAGGGGGCATTATTGACTTTACACTCCTGTTTAGCAAGTCCCAGACGTGTTCTATAGGGTTCATATCGGGGGACCGTGCTGGCCACTCCATCACCGTTATACCAACATGGTTTAGGTATGTCTGTACTGTGCGAGCACTGTGAGCCCGAGCATTATCCTGCATTAGAATGAAGTTGTTACCAATAAAGGGGGCAAATGGCACAACATGTTCTTCTAAAATCTCCCTGATATACCGATCAGCATTCAGATTCCCGCCATCGACCACTACTAACTCCGTACGAGCTCCTAAACATATTCCTCCCCAGACCATAATTGAACCGCCGCCATATGCAACTGTATTTTCAAAATTAGACTGGATATACCGTTCTCCTTTGCGTCTCCATACTCGCTGCCTTCCATCAATTTGATTTAACATAACTCTGCATTCATCAGTAAAAAGAACCTGTCCCCAGTCGTCGAAGTCCCAATCACGATGTTCACGACCAAAGTGTAGACGGTTTGTGCGATGATGTCTCTCAAGTTTTGGGGCTTTGGCGGGCACATACGAGCCTATACCCACTTCTTCGAATCTTCTACGAACTGTCCGCTCACTCATCCTTACTGCTCGTACCTCTTCCAGTAAATTTCGAGCCTGCACCGCCGTTAGTCTCGTGTTCCGTCGGACTTGAAGTTGGAGAAAACGGTCATCCCTCCTTGAAGTACACCTTTTCCGGCCTTGTCCTCTCCTTCTCACTAGAGCATTCGTCAATCTGTATCGTTGGATGCTACGATAAATCGTTGATAACGATCGACGAAGGCTTCTGGCAATCGATCTGTAGGTTTGACCATTTCTCCTCATTTGATCTGCCCTAATGATTTCTGATGGCGTTAAATCAGGCATAATTAGATGCTCGTAAATTATCAATATGCGAAAAAACTCAAAAGCCTCAAAAACTGCAATTCAAAGCTTTTCAAATGGAATTCACGAACCTTCTAAAAACGGACAAGCGGTGGAAAAAATGAATCAATGAAAATTAAAACAAAAGAATGAAAAAAAGGGCAGTCGCTTAGTATTCCATTTTTAAATTAAAACCCAAATTTAAAAAAAGCTTGTTTAGCCGGCCAGTAACACGCAAAAATGCGTAAATACTCCCTTTTTTTTCTGTTCCGCTAATTGTGCCGGTGTGTGTAATAGTGGTTAAAGTTTTTTAAGTAAATCACTAATCAGAAAGACTGAAGCATGCACCTTAAAAAGTTAAATTAATACTGGCGATTAATAAATTCTTGGTCTTTATACTTTGAAATTAGAATTAAAAACAAAAAGCTATTGAAAATAATTTATAAATAAAACAAAACACTATCCGCATTTTAATTTGCAGGGTAAACGCACCAGTGATTGACCGGCCGACGAAGGAGCGAGCGGGGAAGAGACGGCGTCGACGCCTTAGTAATTTCCGAAATCGCTTGTCGACAATCAGAATAGTGCTGCGCTAGCTTCGCGTCGAATCCGAATAATTAGATCTCGATCTGCATCTAATTGAGGCTGTAATTTGTTTCAGTTTGATATATAGTTTGCTTGATATGAAATTTTCATTCATACACTACGAATAATTCAATATGCGTAACCCTTAAAATGTATATAAGTTTATTAAAACGTTTCTTGCTATTTTAATTCATATTGGAAGACACTGTTATTTTATAATACAACCCTATAATTATAAGAATATAATTTAAATTCAACCCTATTATAACAGAAACGCAACTAGTTAGGCTTTGATTAAAGTTAATGGATAAATATGTACACGATATTTATTAGACTACCTCTAAATAAACAGACCTTTCAAGTTACAAGCCTAAATAATTTCATATAGACCTAACAAAGGTTAATCAACAAATCAGTACAAACTTACCAGGCGTTCAATGCGTCGACGTCCCAATCAGAAATATAATTAGATTGAGACCGAACGCCTAATTGTGATGGTCTCAAGTTGCGAGCCCCTAGGTGCGGGCAGGCAGTGCAAAATCAATAGTAGACCTACGCTCAGTCGAAATATGCGGCCGAATAAATATGATTAATTTAGGCATGTTTGTCATTAGTGCCGAGAGCTGAATGTCTGACTTCGAAGAAAAACTTATAAAAACTTTTTCACAATTATCAATTAGGTATATTAAATTACCAAATTTCAAAAGTCAAAGTAAAGAATATCAATTTAAAATATTGTCAAAAAATTGACACTAAAAGTCCATTTGCAAAAATTAACGTATTTGGGTACAACCCACGCTGTTTTTAAGACGTTAGCGTTAATAATGAAGCTCTCTTTAACTTCATTACAACTTCATAAAACAATGCAAGAGGTACCATAAACGTCGGCCGTTAAATAAAATACGCGTCTCAAGGAACCGATAACTGTTCTTTCGACCGCTAATCACCCCATGAATTCCACCCGAGCCTACGGACAGTCCGTCATAACTCCAACTTCAAAAGTAATACCATCAACTCGGTGTTAACTTAATTTGAGTCACTTTAACAAGTCCAATTAAAGGAATTTGTGTTTCTCTTATCTTCAATATAACATTGAGCATAATTTCAAATTATATTTCAAACTTTCCGATAATGAAGGGTGGGTGGGAGCGGGTTGGGCGGGGGGGTCGCGGGGACCGGCACTTCGCTTATTTCATTAGTTACATAAATTCTCCTATTGAGGATGGCTGGCAGAAAGGGGACGGTTTACCCTTATTACGAGAGTCTCCTTATCAATACAATTATTAATATAATAATATTATTATTGTAATAATTTCGGAGCGGAGTCGAGAGAGGAGTCGTAGCTTAACTTCGCCAGTAATAAAGGGTGGTGAGAGATAATGGAATGGAAAACAGTTTGAAGTTTTATTGGAAAATTGGTGCCGACTAATTGGCAGCATTATCGATTTGTTGGTGACTCAAGGAGCGGAGGGCAAACATTTCGAATGAAACAGTTTGGGCTATTTGGGCTACTTGGTTAAATGGACGATAAAAGCCAACATTACAGTATAACTCTGTTAAGAGTTTACTAAAACTTAGTGGAATTAGCTTGTCTTGAACCAAATTTTATTCCTTCAATTATTTTCAATGACAATATTTTTATTTACCGTTCTGTCCCATCAATACACCAGTCCGATGCTATTAACTCATAATCCAACCTAATACGTGGCGTGATTCGTGTCAGATAACAATGGTAATGCCCCGTTCTTAGAAACCTCTGCTGATACGATCGACCTGACCTAACGAAGCCTCACATATATAGAAATTGAAACTAGGTTGGGGGTAATCCCTACCCCAGAGACCCGCAAGTATAGCCATAATTCCTTAGGGCCACGTCTCATTATAACACTAATACAAGACTCATCCCGAAGTTACGGTGAATACATTAAAGGGTTCAATCCTTACTGATGAGACATCGGTCGGGGTGGGGCGCCTCCCGGCGGGAGGGTTGCCCCGGGCACTGGCCTGGCTGAGGGGGAAATAAGGCAGGCATTATAGGAGATAGCGTTCATTTACATTGTCCAATAACTCCAAGTAGTGTCCGAGCGAATATTAGTTTATGGCACACGGTACACTCGCCGCTACGAGCGCGTACTGGAGCACTTACCCCGTGTTTGCTACTTATTTACGCAACGGTCAAATTCTTAATGAATTTCCAAAGGGCAAAGGAAAGGGGCGGAATAATTTTCGCTCTGTAATTAATTCGATTTGGTTTTAATTAACGAGACGCCAATTTCAATAAAAAAAATGAAGTCTCCAAAGGATTTCTGATTACAAAACGCCCGCTGACAAAAATTAAAAAGAGTTCTCGGAAAATTTGTTCCCAATACAGACTAGAGTGCATGTAGAGCACTGTGCTTGAGGATAATAAGACAGGGTCGTGCACGCACCGACGGAAATATACGACATTACTATCAGAGAGTGGCATGCAGAGGACGTGCCCCCACGTCGCCTCGCCACACATAAATACACGGAATCAAGATGCACACACACAACTCATATACCACTCTAGTTCGGATAGGCTTTATTCTCATTCAGTAAACGGAGATGCACTATCCTAATTATTGAGAGGCCAGAAACAATGCTTAGTTTCGATTCTATTGTTCACTGTGGTAACATTGGATGGAGCCGGTTTCAGTGGACTATAAACACTGCGACATGTTGTGAAATAGCGAAAAATGTTTATTGAATTTATTTGAAATTCAAATGAATGATTAATAAATTAATTAACTATCTACTTAGTCTTAAGTTTTTGTACACATGGGTATTGTGGTTAACTAAGATTAACTATATAAGATTGTTTTTAAATCAAGATAGGTACACTTTGAACCTATCCTATCTATTTTCTTTATTATGTCTATCAAATAAAAAATAAAAACGTCCAAACAAAAAAGTTCTACAATAATTTTAATAATTATGTCGACGAAAATGCAACAGAGCTATTTACAAATTATTTATATCATTGGCACACGAGTCGAAAGTTAGCACACCATAAAACCTGTCAAGTAATGCTTACAACATAAAACAACAGTTACAAAATTAATTAAACTACAGGAATCTGCCGCAAAGAGCAGCAAGACAAAACAATAGCGGCATCAATAAATTGAAGAGGTTTTCGTCACAACAATAAGACATTTAATCTTCGATCATAATTTCTGTACTCGGACGCCGTCTAAGCATAAATTCATACGTGGCCGCACGCACGCATCGTACCGTCAAATAAACTGGCAGTTTAATCAAAGCCATTAGACAAGTGAGCCAAACACCCGAAACCAAACTACGTTGACCCGTGAAAGTTCTCTAAGCTTCCCCTTCTTGGTACCAACCCCAGGAGGCAGGGAGGCCATGCGTTCTTAATAAAGATGGCGGAAACAATATGGCTGTTTTGGCGGGAGTTTCTAAAATCATCATGTAGCACAAGCTTTTGCAAAAGAACACTTTATGTTAATATTTCAGCACTTAAAAAACAATTAGGTACGAGCAAATAAAAAAAATGCTAATATTTTAGATGTGAAAGTAACTTTGTCTGTCTGTTTGTAACAATTTCACAAGTAAATTGTTAGATTGGGCTTAATTAAATTTGCCAGGGAACCAGTTTTTTTAAATTTAAGTCTTAAGGCAGGGCATATAGAAAGAAACCATTGAAAAAGCTTGTCTAAATTTATAAGTAAAACTGTTCATAAGTATGTTTAGAGGTCATACCTGGTAATACTAAACCAAAGCCTTTCCCCAAATGACTTAAGCTGTTTTGATATCGCAGAGCTTGTAACTTTTACAAATACATGGTCATTTTAAAATAAGTGCAAAAAGGGCAGATCCAAATATTAACAACAAACTATTTTCGCCATTGATTTTTTTCTTCATACGCTACTTTAATAAATAACATCGATTATTAAAAAACAACAGTGGCGTTTTAGTGTGGTAGTGATTGTTTATCAAAAGAACAAAAAAGTACCTATCGTTTTTTTTCTTTTTTCTCTCTTTATAAGTTAATTCTATTTCTCTTACGTATATGTACCAACCCTTAAAATATTTGCACTTGATTTAAAATCCTATACTTAATATTATAAACGCTAAAGTTGTATGTATGGATGTATGGATATGGATGTTTGTTCCTATTTCACGCAAAAACTACTGAACGGATTGTGATGAAACTTTACAGTTATATAGCTTAAACATCACAATAACACATTGGCTATATTTATCCCCGTATTCCCACGGGAACAGGAACTACGCGAGTGAAACCGCAGGGGCTGTTAGTAACTTTATATATCTATCGCAATATGATATTTATTTGCAAAACAGATAAATATAATTTACTCACATTATATCTTAATTTACATTTGCGTTTCCCAAAACCCTCGCAGACGTAAAACAATTACGATCCAAACCCCGAAATCACATTTGCACCGAATTGAATAATTGCTGCTGACTTATCAGCTTGCTGTGTCTACGCTGTGTTGCAGCTACGACAGCATTTATCAAGTGCCTGCGACGCAAGCCGACATACATTACCGATACACACCTATAATGAGAGTCCGACGCGTATATAACTCATCTCGGCTCCCAGTTAAATTATTCAAGGGAGAGTAATCTTATTACATTTACATATTAATCAACGGATTTTAATTATCTCCCTTCCCCCCACCTTGATAATTTGCCTTCGAAATGCGACTTGCCTTGATTGAAGACGTGTTTGTGTGGGTAATGTTCGCTAATAGTTTGTTTGTGTTTGTTAGCATAATTTAGTATTCCGAGTTGATAACTGGTAATGCCGTGAATGTATTATTTCGTTAGACTCACGCTGGGACTTGTGGTTTGGGGGCGGTACTTTACCTGAAAAGAACAAACATCATGTATAAGTGACAACTCTTTACAGTGCACCAATCCCTACTATCTCTACTATTATATGGCAGTTACTGGAAGTTATATTTGTTAAACTAAAAATTAGCAGTTTTTTTTGTAGAACTATAAATTAGAAAAAACATAGCTGCCAGTTTCAATGTAAAAAAAAAAAACATTGAAAAAGTTTTGACTGGTTTTATATTTTATTCGACGGAAATTGTTGTACAAAAGTCATGTAAAGTTATCAAACAGTAGAAAAAAGAACGTATTCCACAAATAACATAATAAAATATCGAAGCGACAAAGTTTTTAATCAAGTATTGTAGTATTTTTGGGATATAAAACAACACTTTGATCGTCTACACAAGTTTGAACTTGTTATTGTTAAAAGCAACAGAGCAACGTTTTTTTTTTCTAAATTGGCACTGGCTTTACATCTGTCAGTACCTTAACCATCGCTATTCTAAATTTCCGAGCTAACAATTTAAATGTATAAAGAATTCTGTTTAGTAAAAAGTGAAAATCTTTGATTGAAATTAAGTATTGTCTATGCTGTTGGCCTTGTTGTGTATATCTAACTTATAAAGATTAAAAATCGCCTTATCCCCAAGTGGATCGGCAGAGATATTTGATTTCTTGAAAGTGTGGTCTCACCAGTGTACTTCTAAACGTATCAGTTGGATCCCATCGCCGGAGTAGGATGCTGGTGACCATGTGAGCTGTGAATTTCCTCACAATCACTTCCTTTACAGTCAAGTAAGTAAGTTAAAAAAGTAATTGGTAAATGCACCCTAAACACACCTACTTATATAATAAGAAATTCAATCTAGATTAGAAATAAAATTTCAGTTTCGTTTTCTGAAATCAATTCCAGCATTTACCATAACCTCAGGCACAATAGCCACTATCAATTGTTTCCTAAAAAACAAATAAAGCCAGCTATACACGAGCTTGATCAGCATACTCATTTGTCGAACGACGCGGCCGGGCGCATTAGTGTCCGAAGAGCGAACTCGGGCTGGGCGTGGCGAATAATCGTAAACCATCCGAGAAATATTATGAGGCTACCAGTGAAGCCCGGAGGCTGCAATTAATAAGTATGTTAATACTGAGAATGAAGAATTAAGGGTATGCGCGGGAGTGGTATGGTGGGGTCATCTTGTATTGGTCACTCGTGGGGTGCTTTCGGAGACCGTTTTAAGTGGCGCTGTGATCGTTTTGGACAGTAGTCACGTTGATAATCGTAGGTTCCTCTTATGCTGTTAGATTATTACTATTTCTAATAAAAGAAAAGATTAAGGAAAGTTATAAAAATAAGGTCGCCGATCTCAGAATTCATTCTGAGACATGTGTAAATAGACCCGGTCCGGCGATGGGCTCACCACCTATCACGTTTAGGGGTCCAATATATCTCGTGAAATGTGGGTATATCCAGTAATGGAATACCTCTGCCTACCCCCTCGGGGATGAAAGGCGTGAGATTATATATATATATATATATATATATTAAAAATAAGATTTTATGAATCTGATTCATTACGTAAAAAGCGGTCTATTAGTCCTAATCAGACTACAGATTGAATTATTCGTTTAACATATATTTTTTTCAGTATTCGCATTCGGTATCATAACAGTATGAATGTTCTATATTTTCTAATAAAAAATTTCTCTTAAAAGTCGAATCTGACACTATGATGAGAGTCACTAACTTTTATAAATTTAATTTTCAATATAAAATACTGTAGGAAAATTACTTATTATTAAAATACCGAACAACCCGATAGCGTCTAAAATTTAGAACATTTACAACACATACACTTTTAATGCAGTTGGGTAGAAATGTAGTCTACGATACTATTGAAAGGAAAACGAACCTATAGCTCCCCACACTTATAAATCTGACCAACTAAAAAATCTCATTTGGGTGTAATCGGGTAAATAAACAGCTAAATATACCATTCACCTATATGGTTTTCACTTATAGTCAATACTTTTATTTTGTGGCAAATAGGTGACTACTACTGAAAACTCATGATAACTAGACTATAAGTAAATGTTCAATCTAAATAAAGGAATTTTATTATTAGGTATAGCCACCAAATCAAATGCTTTTAAATTAAAAGGTACATATTAAAGCGCGCGCGAAACATCGCAGGGCGCTCGACTAGCATTAATTAAAACACAAAGAATATTCGAGATTTTTTTCTGATTGCTCCCATTGTCAGAGTCAAGACTTCATCCCAACCCTTCTAGTACATTATTTTATCTAACTTCTCGCCAACCAGTCGTTTATTTAAAACCAACTTTAATTTAACAAGAATACGAAATTAGTCAAATTGTTGCTTTTTTATTCGACCTCGCGCTTTTTTTTTAAAATAACTCTGAAGTCCTAAAAAATTAGACTTTTATTTCGTATTATTTTTCTTGTGTAACGGAAAAACTTACGTTTCTTTAGGCCATTATTACCAGGTGGTATGAATGTGAATTATCTTAACAATTCAGGTACTTATTGTGTTTCAAAGTTAGAGATAAGAATTTTAATTATTAATAATCGAAATAACTAGATTGATGGAAAGATTATCAATCTAATTATGTTGGGGTAGGTTCGGGTATAATGAATCATGGGAATTATGGTAAAATCGCTTACAAATTTTATAAGCTGATACCTAATTATGAAATTAATTTACCTAATCGCTTAAGATATTTTTAGATGCCATTTGTTTGCTTTATTAAAATTTATGAACGACGCCATTAAAAGAATTTTCCAATGCAACTAAACCAAAATGTAAATGCTGAGAAACTTTAGAATTATTCATTTTAAGTGTTAGTGTATTTGTGATCAGTAAATAGAATAATCTCGTCCATGATTAGAATTACGTCCCGTCCGGAAATAACTAACGTAAACTAAAAATTCTAGCGATCATAAACACGTGTTTACGATTATTAAGTAGTCTATGGCAATTATAACAGCTTACAAAAACGCAAACAAAATTGACTTAATTATCCAATGCTTTCGAGCAATAAATTCTTGTCGAAGCACCATCCACTTCACCCCGACTTCCTCAGAGGCAATCGCGGTAATGGTGAAGCTTGTCCTTATTAAACGCTCGCATCATGCAAGGAAGATAAATGCATCTCGAAATTAATTAATAAAATTGCATTCATAAGTGTGTACGGGGTGTTTCGAGTTGGTAGCTGCTTTATTTACTCTTTTATCTTTTATCTGTTGTATTCAATATAATATACATAATAGAGTTTTCTGTTGTTATATTAGAGTTATCTGTTGTTATATCAGAGTGCTACAAAGCTTCATATTGTAATATAAGATCGCGTTTTTATGTACGTGATATCGACAACAAACTACATACTTATGTTTTAAGATAAATTAGGTTTCGGTAGTTACAATATAATAATGTACTATAAATAAATTTAAAAAAATGTTACAATATTGAAGGTTAGTTGTACAATAATTTTAAAGATCTATTAAAATATAATCTTCCTACGTAAGGTATTTTTATTTAAGATGATAAAAATTACTGGTTTGTTTCTATAAAAAAATATAAAGCATAGAGAACTGCCACTGTGGCACTCTGTGCCAGTTTTTTTTTGCAAGGTATGCTATTACGTTTAAAAGTAGAAGTAAACTAAAGTAAAGAATAAGGTATAATATAACGTTTGAGTATACACTTTACTATGAATGAAACCAACATTTCAACGATACGATACTAAATAAAATCCCACACGCCTTTTTATAGATTTAAAGAGCTTGGGTTATTAATGAGAGTTTATTGCCATTGCTTCGGCTTCCAGTGTTAGTGGCACTAAATATAACACTACTTAAATCTTACCTACGCTCAAATTGTTATTCTATTTGCAATACAAAAAAACTTAATGAAAAATATAGTAATTATAAAAATTTGAAACAACCTGTGGATAATAAAAAATAATAAGCTCCCTGATTGGTTTCGGTCACTCCGTTCATTATTTTCGCGTGTTTACTTTTTCTTATTACTCACTCTTACTCCAATCTTTAGTAATGAAATGAGATTTTTATATCTGTAATTCCATCGATAATCTTACTGTTTTCATTTCGTGTCAAATTGGCAGTTAGGCTGTAATTTTAGTTTTATGATCCCACTCTAATTATGTGAATTACGTCACTTATTATGTTTCGCCGTAAAACATTGACTGCTCATAATATCAGAAATGCTGAACGTCGACATAATTTCCCTTGCTTCTGTTTAGTAGTCGCAAAAGAACCAAAATGAACCAAAGTCCTTATTACCTGGCCAAGTACCTTTGTAAAACACATTGATTAGTCTAATGGAATAGATTGACACAACAGTCTAAAGAAGTATAATGAAATGAAAATGGTCAGTAGTCTCATGACAAGGCACTCTAAACTCGTCCATGAATATCGGCTAAACCGACGAGTTGCTGATTCCAAATGCAGTACCCCGAGAAGAACCAGAAGGAAACTCAAGGGCAGCTCTTTTTAAGCTCAGGTCAGTATAGTCGCTGACACGTAGTTCTTATTAGTTAGCATTAAAATTAATCTAACCGAAACTGGTTTTCCGGCCGAAACCAAAACCTAAACTCACGTGGTCAAGTATAAAATTCCTTAAAATACTGAAATTTGGTGCATTTTACCCATTACAGAATAATGGGTAAAATGCACCAATTAAAATATCATTAATTAGGACACGAAATGGAAACACAGTATATAAATTTTGTTGTATTCATTTATTTAATACTAGCGACCCGCCCCGGCTTCGCACGGGTGCAATGCTTATAAGATTTTCCCGCCTTACTGTTGAATTTTTTCCTGAATTTTCTTTGCTATAAACCTCACGGAGCCCAAGACCTTTCCAACGAATGCAAAACCGTGGAAATCGGTTCGTGCGTTCTGGAGTTACAGCGTCAGGAAGGAAAACCCGACTTATTTTTATATAGTAGATAATATAAAAAAATATTTAATATATTTTTTAAATTAAGTTCTTATAGAAGTTAGGCGAGCGTCAACTTCCGAAATCAGTTTCGGTTTCAGCATAAGTTTCGGCAAATTTTGGCCGAAACTCGGCCGAAACCGAAACCGAACTTTCGGTTGGACAATAATTACAATTAAGCGAACGCCGACTAGGCGAATCAAATCTTCGGCTTGACACACCGATGTCAGCATGAAAATACAGTCAATTGACAGTATCTTTAAAACTAGTCGAACTTCCAATATCAACAAAAAATGCACTAAAGTCTTATCAACAACGGAGTTGGCAAAGGTATCCGATTTCTGCAAGTACAACTTTTCACCACTGTTTTTTCGGACCTGTAAACGTGACATAAATAGTCTATCATCCGACCGGCAATATCTTTAATTCCAACAATAGTTATCGTCACGTGTTTATAAATTTCAATCGACTTCAAAAAAGGAGGAGTTTATCAATTCGGCGATTGTATATTTTTTTGTTACCTCAAAACTTTCGACTAGGTGAACCGATTTTGATTATTTTTTTTATTTGAAAGCTGGAGCTTATTTGGTGCAGTTCTGACACTGACATCCATGAGAAAACTATATAAGTCTGAAGTTTGGATTATGTGCGCGACAAATGGAAGAATAACTCAATATCACGCTTACCGATTTTGATGATTCTTTTTTTAACCGACTTCAAAAACGGAACATGTTCTCAATTCGACTGTATTTTTTTATAATATTATTCGTTGAAGTCATTTTGTTACTCTTCAGAGTTCTATGTTACCTACAGATACTCCCCATCAACAGCACACTGCTGCACTGCAAAGTATATGCGTGTGCTAAAATCATATTACGAAACATTTGGAAGAGGCACTAGCTGCAATAATGTAGCTGAATAAAAACTTCCGGATTTTAAATATCCCACACGAGCACCTTCAAAATTGTGCGTAAACACAACAAAAAACGGGATAACTTTACCGTGTGATTTTTTAATGAGCTTATAGCCTAATTTACAATAAAACCTTTTACATTTTCATCATTTTCATTTTCTCTAAGTCCATTACAAGTTACAAGCTATAACAAATATGGAATTACAGAAAAATAAACATAGTTTAGACCATAGGTTTAGACGAATAATACTTAGATAAATATACTTGTTAAAAGATCAGGTAATATCGCTCGTCACATGCGTTGCAACTAGAAAAAAGTTTTTAATAGATATCTCGAAGTCTACTTACCCACATCCCCACCTAAATCCTGACACCTCAAGTGCACAGCGTAAATTGCGTAATTTCACCGAGTGTAAGCGTAAATAGCGTAACCGCGTCGACTGTATCGCGTAAATCGCAAAGTCCCCGAGCGATCGGCGATTCTAATCAATATGCAAAGATACGGGATGCTTGCGTGTGCGACCGCGGAATTTTTGCGCTTCATTTTGGAAGGGTTTAATTGGTTTCCAATCGAGATTGTATTTATAAATACCGATCGATTATTTGGGAGCGAGGGACGAATTATCACTTGCTAGAAAGTGTTAAAGGCATGTTAAGCGAAAATCATTTGGCTGAATAAGGTTGTAACTTTTTATGTGACAACTTTTGAAGTTATATTATTTATTTTTATTATGTATACAGTGGCTTAATTCACAGTCATTTTGGATTTTAATTACCTTTGCATGTAAAAAAGTTATTTTTAAATTAAAAAACTTTAAAATATTACGTTTCTACGTATGCAGCCGCGTTGCTTATAATATTCCGGAGATAAAAACAAAACACGGCATGACACAGCTCAACTTCAAATCCGTAAAACTGTTCAGACTCTGATACACAAAACATGATCCTTCTTCTAGAATAGGGAAGAATGATACAAATTCTGAGTCGTGTTCAGGAAGTAAAAAGAAGAATGGCAGCAAATTTACTTATAGGAAAGAAGGATCCGAATAACGTAGAATAAGCCTTATCCTAAGGTTAAACTGCTATAACTCTATATATTGCGATTCAATCTTGGAATAACCCGAAGATTGAATCCAGGCTATCATTGTCCTTATTGGCCTTGTGAATACACTAAACCAGAGAGAGACAGAGAGTTTGTATTTGTGATTTGTTAATCGGTTTTGCAACTTTCTCAATATACACACATCTTATAAATAGGCTGGCTGGTGTACGCACGTACAAAGATACGTAAAGGGCCCAACTTGGAAGCTAAATGCAGAAATCGCCCCGGTAAACTAAACTAAGACAAAATCCAGGTCAATACTTTTCTTAACTCTGCTTAAATATGTAAATAGTTCAACTAGATACGTCGAACATTACTCGGACTTTCCAGTGCACACAAAACGCAGTCTACGTAAATTTGCTAGTAATAAAACCAGCTTCATTATACTGCATTAAACGTTCTTATGTTATTGAGAAACTGCTGCGGTACATTTAATCTCATTTAGTGACAGGAAACCTCGTAATAGAAGCACGATTATAGGCCAGGAGACGGATGCCATAGTCTTAGCGTACTTTAATTACGAATTTTGTAATACTACTTATACTGTCACACATTATCTTCGAGGAGGTTTTCAGAGGTATTCCATTCCTTGAAGTAAGTACCACCGCTATTCAGCAGGGTATTTTCGGACCATAGTAGTACCACGTGGAGATTCCTTCACCAGACTCAATTCTGGGCCTACAAGTTTCGTCACGATGGTTTCCTTCACCGTTTAGTAATATTATTATTGTAATATAGGAGGATATCAGAAAATTACATAAAAAAGGTACTTGTATATTGCTTGATTATGTAGTGCTTCATCTCAGGCTTAGATACTGATTTATAAAAAGGCCAACAAAAAAATGTCAACGAAAATAAATCCTAAACTACCTTGATTGAAAATCACTTCGACCTATATTTTTTAAACTTCATAGGTAGGTAATATGTGGAAGTCTGGAGCTGCAATTTTGTACCTTATATTATTAGCTGTATGTAGCCCATAAATAAAAGAAAAAAAACTTTCAGAAGACATGAAATAAAAATAATAATAATCAAGAGCAAAATCATACACCAGCTCCCGGTCTAACGCTCGGCAAGTTGGCGGCCGTGCAACAATCTTACTTTAATTGCGAGTAACATAAATTATTGGCGACTTATTACAATCCGCTCCCGTTCGATACACTGCCCGGAGGTGGTATTATGCACTCTACGTTTCAATACGCGCACAGACCTTGGGGTTTTATTAAATGGGGTTGATAATAAAGTTTTAATAGATGATTGTTTTATGATGAGTTACATTTTATACTATCAAGTCTTCAATTGCTAGTATGTGAAATAATAAAAAGATATTACAGTTGTATTTTGCAACTTGTACCTACTTGTATGGTAAGTGTCAAACATTGTGTTCAAAAGAAAACGTATTAAATCCAACAACATATTGGAAATGAGACTCGGACTACCCGGATGCACAATTAGGGGAACACAGAGACATTTTCATAGATTCGAAGTCACTTTGGAGACTTGATTTTCCGTTAGACGTTGTATGCCTGATATATATGACCACAGAGAACCCCACTATTTTTAAGACCTGCATGTAGGCAAAGAGATTTAAATATAATAGGACATATAGGGGGCATTGGGGATATTTTCATACAAAACTTTGAAGCATGTTTGAAGCTCAAGCGTCATGTCAGTTAGTAGAAACGCGAGCTGTCATTCGGTCGAAATTGTTCTAGACTTATTCCACTTGGAATAACTTTTGGCTTCAAATTTTCCTCGCTTTGTCCCCTCTATGCCTTATTATATTTTAATCTCTTTGCATGTAGGTTATATCCTGTGAGTATAAAGATATTTCATTTCATTTCAAAATTTTTAAATACACTTTGTTATCATCGCCAATTTGTGAAATTGCATTATATAGGTAAAAAATATCGCACAACTCTCAGAATGGCAACCTCGAACATTTTATTCATAGACTTATTATCATAAAATTAACCGATAATAAATCATAGCGGTCCAATTAAGTGGTACGCCGATACGAGATCGACGGGTGTTAGTTGCTAAGGAACGCGGAAAAATTATAGCCAACTTTGTGATTAAGTAGTGCACTTATACTGGCGAATAATTACCTCGACTTATTTAAGTTAGTTTACTTTAAGTTTTTAAGTGCTGAGGATATTAAGTTTTAACATTTAACAAAAACACTACTCCAGTAAATATTTATTGCTCTAAGAGTTTAGTAATTATTTGTTGAAAGATTTGAGTTTCACAGAGTGCACTGTGAAACAACTTGTTTCACAGTGCACTCTGTGAAACTCAAATCTTTCAACTCAGAATCTTTCAAACTCTCAGAATCGACTCCTGTCAAAACGTTTTTTTAGCACAATTTGTAATAATATAATATAATATGTGTAACGTATTGGCCTAGTTCGGTGAATCCTGTAGCACTAATACGGTTAGGAAAAAAACAACGTATCATATGTCAAAATTGGGAAAGCTGTCTAAAGACTCGAATCGAGGGACACTAGGCCATTAATAATCAAGAAAATGTAATTATTACTGGATTTTGCTCAGGTCTTCATCAGCTTTCCAAGATAAGAAGTAGACATACGCCTTGCTAGTCCTCCAAGTATCAAACAACAAAATTAGTTCGACAAACCAACAAAGTTGAAAATAATAATTATTTATTTCTGTGGACAAAAAAAATACAATGAGTCTAAACTCGCCATGAAGATTGGCTAAATGTAAAGCCAGCCTTTCTTCACCGACGAGTAGCTGGTTTCAAATGCAGTACCCCGAGAAGAACCAGGAACAAACTTTTTAAATTTCATTTCTTATTATTAATTAGGAACAAACTCAATTTCGCATTTATAATTATTATTATCTAGATATATATTATATATATATCACAATTATTATCATCAACCTGTACCAGACCACTAGCGACCTATCTTTCCTGACATTTTGAGGAAGTATGGGCTTCAACATTCCACCTATATTAAGCTCGGTGTGGGATGTGATGTTAGGCTAGTATGGTCGCCTTCCCAGCCGCGGATGTGTAACCGCGGTGCCATGGCTGGGCCCGAAGCGGCGAGGAGGAACATCCCAGGGTTTTTAGTGGATATGGCAGCACTAGGCTGCAGAGCCTCTCATAATCCCCAGTCCCTGGGGTCGGGTGCATATGCAGTAATGCATTTTCCCTGGGCAAGAAAAAGTATGGTCGCCTTATTGTAAGATTTTTCTAACCCCTCTAAGAGTATTTGACATAGATTCTCGACAATAAACCACAACTTATATAATAAAGCTTTACGTTAAAAAAATTGCTCGATAGTTCCCGTCGTAGCGCCCAAGCAACTCGATCCTGGTAATGATCTTATTACGTTGATTAATGAGCCACATTTATATCCTTAGTAAACGTACACTTTCTATCTAGGGAGACGGCCCAAGGACACCCCTACTGTCGACTTTGCAAAAATATAGCACCATATATACAGGGTGACTTTTTTACCGTCTGGAAAAAAATGTGGTGTGATAGGTAAGTGTAATAGATTCATTTGGCAATGTTACTTAAAAAAAATATTTTTTTTCTCAAAAAATTTTTTTCTTGCTTAAACTAATATACATTACTCAATTTTAGTCAATAATACACACTGAAATATTTGAAATTGTATTTTAAAAAGAAACAGGCTCGTAGCTTCCATTTATGCGCAATCTACCTACAACCGCCAGCTGCGCGTAGTACTGTGCGTAGTTTTCTAGATTTTGTAAATTGCACTAAACATGACTATATTTAACAATTAATCTCGTGTATAACTTCGGCTCTAGATACCTTATACGTCATATTTTTTTCCAGACGGTAAAAAAAATCATCCAGTATATAGCTCGTAGCCTACATTTTATAAGTAAATAATTAAATTTGCGAGTAATACTTTTTTGGATTTGTCTAGCTTCTAAGCTATATCTTGATACTAACAGTAAAAAATAAGAAGTTATTCGTTTTGGTTTCAATAAAGAATTATGGTTTTGCATTGTTATTCACACAAAAAAGTTTGAAATGATTTCTCAAAATATAACGGGATAACGTAGTTTGCTTTAAGAGAAGGAATTATTAAAATCGGTTCTGTAGTTCATGAGATTATCCCAAAAATACAAAAAAAATCTACCTCTAGTTATAACAAGCAAATCTGAAATAAAAAAAAAACATCTAAAGACTAGTGATAAATAAAGAATGTATCTAATCCAAAGACGTTTAAAGAAAAAGTTTCTAGGAAAGAGAATGATTTTCCTCCAACCTCTTTGATCTAATCATTTACCACAATCTTTTTAAAATCTTTTTCTTGTCACTTTATATTTCTACGAATATTTTTCTTCTTCACTATCGACATAAGTAAAGAAAACGAGTAACCGCTAAAGACGGCCTCCATAATAACATAATTCATTTGATTATTATAGAGCACAGTCATATAGGTCATTTGTAAATTCATGCTACTTTGTTTTGAGTGATACCATCTTCCTTTCGAAATGATTTCTTTGTACGCGGCTCTCTAATTACAACAGTAAGTGTGCATTTTAATTATATAGAAGGGTGCAGAAAAGCGGCGTTGCTCGCGGCGGTGCGTTAAGTTAGACTTTGTAGACTTGCAACTTGAGAATTCAATTCTCTCGTATTTAGTTTTTTTATTAATTTATTTAAATAAATTCATAATATACAGTGGTGTTAAGTACTTAATTCTAACATCGCCAAACTTTTACGTGTGACGGGCCTGTTGGCTCAATTGGTAGTGAGCGGTAGTGAGTCCGCTCGGGATCCACATTTGTGTGCTTGAACATGTCTGTTTGCTTCATGTCTGGTCGTTTAATATTTATTTAAGTTTGGGACTTAATAACCTTGTGTGAATTGTGTCTCACGGTTTACTATTACTATTATTTATTGTAAACTAGTACATTAACCCCAGCAGCTCAACTACTTTCAATAAGTGCGCTTGTAAGCCCCTTCATTAAATAATTTTGTTTCAATCGATTTGAAACAGGCAAACAGCGCTCAGCAGTCTCAACAGGGCGGTATACGTTTCTAGACGGGAATTACCGTGGAAATTTGGAAAAACCTAGTGTTTGCATACGTTCTATCCAAATTTCAGTCTATGCTCTGCTAAGGCAAGTCAGTATATTAATTATATGTATGTGCTGTGAAAAAACTGTTTTAAAAATGTTGTAGTTGTGCAGTTTTAACTTTTATCTAGGACAAAGTATAAAATAATGAACGTAATTTTTGATAAGGAATCCAATTCCGACTTGCAAAAAAATATTTGTTAAGTATTAATTTTTATACAAAACATCAAACTACTTATCTACAATGAATAATAAGTTTTTGTAGCAGAAAACTTTTCTGAAGTCCCTAGCTTCAGTGGCGGTACAAACTCCTTGTGATTAGCAGTCACCGCTTAATAATCGTCTTGGCAATATTTATTGCCTTTTGCTGGCTAATTATCAGGGAATTTTGATACTTGAGTTATTGGTCTCTGGCTGGAAGCCTGTTTATTATATTTGATAATAATTATCTACGGATCTACGGCGCTGAGGCAGACGGTGGTAACTCAATATTTTTAGTTTTAGTTGTATTATTAAATGCGGTTTACTAAATTCACGTTTTATATCAGACGTAATATTCTAGTAATAAATTGTTGTAGATTTATAATCTTATGGAACATATTATTACATAGACTCACATTTCTAACAAAGAAAATAAATAGACCTTATAAAATTTCCCGTAAAACTAACTTTTTTGAGTTACACCCTATTTACCTAATAAAATATTATAAAGCTGTAATTTAGAAAAAGGTTAATAAGTTGAATCAATGTAATATAAATAATTAATATTCATAATATTTGATTAAAACCGAAAACGTTGATCAGAATTCTGGTAGACCAGAGGAGACCACCCATAATTCCGTACATTTTGAAAGATTTATTTTGAATAAATATCTGATTTTTTGTGTGATAATAATAATAATTTATTTCACACAAAAACATGATACATTTTTCATTTGAAGTATTTACATCATTCAGATAAAAGTCGAATTTACTTATTTAATGTATTTAATTTTTTAATTTATTTAATGTAATGAATGAATGAAATGTAATGTAATTTAATTAATTTAATAATGTAATGTAGTGCTGTTGGTGCTGTTATTGTAGGTTATATTTTTATTTTGAATAATTTTATTATGTGACGATATGTGTATACGTCTGAAAAGGCAAAATTTCAGCAGAACTATATTAGAAATCTGTAACACTTAATGTAAACCTGAATTTTATGCACAATAAAGATTATGATTATGTTTCAAGAACTTTATCGTAACTAAAACTTAGTAAGCAGTGTCAGCCCTGTTAGCATTCCTGGTGAAAGGATGTCTCCATGAGATTTCTTAATCTTTCACATAATATAGCCATACGTCGAATGTGAAGCAAAACATCGTGAAACCTGAAGTACTCGAATTTGGTTTTGAGTCATGCGAAAGCCAACTCTTCAGTCTAGTGGACTCACCACTCATCACGTTTAAGGTCCGAAAATGCAATAATGAAAGGAACCCTCTTGAGAATAAGACTAATGGAGTGAGTATTTATACGAAAAGAGCCATCTGATGGTGAATGTCAGTGAGCGTTTTTAAAAAAGTAGCAAATGCACATTTTAAAACATGAATGTTATATTAATATTGTTTAGCACTATACAAACTTCGACCATACAATTTTAGAAATCTATACTAATATTCATAATAATAAATAATTAAATAATTCATAAACAGGAATGATTTGTATTTTTGTATCTTTGTTACGAATAAACTTAAAAACTACTGAACCGATTCTAAAAATTCTTTCACCGATGGAAAGCTACAATATCCCTGAGTAACAGCTATATTTTATTCCCGTATTTCCACGGGAACGGGAACTACGAGAGTGAAACTTAATGTCTTTAAATCTAATGGTCATGATCGCCCATGGACATTGGACATCTGCAGCACCGGAAGAGTCACGTGCTGCCAATCTTTGAGATATCCTCTGAAACGCCTTAACCACAAAGCGACTTGCAGATAACTCAAACACAAGGCCTAATTTTTGACCAATTTTTATCTTTCACTTAATTTCCGACGCTGAGGATTTTTGAAGAGCAGTGATAGCTTTACGGTTGAAGAGCCCGCTTTACATGATGATAATCAGTAAGGCTCTGGTTCGAATCCTGGCATGTCCCAATGAGTTTGTCAAAAACTTACGTACATATTTATCACTAGCTCGACGGTGAAGGAAAACATCGTTAGGAAGCCTGTAGGTCCCAGAATTAATTCTGAGGCAAGTGTAAGCAGACCCGGTCCGGCGATGGGCTCACCACCTATCAGGTTTAGGGGTCCAAAGAATATACTCGTGAAATTGTGTATTTCCAGAAATGGAATACCTTGGCCTTCCGGGGATAAAAGGCGTGAGATTTTCATTATGTATTATTTATTTATTTCTTAGTTCGCCGACGTGTCACAAGCCTCAAAAACTATTGCGCATCGCTCAACCGGTAATACAAAGCAATCTAAATTGGAAAATAGGCAACGCGCAGTGTGTGCTTACCAAAAACGACCATGCTGAATGCGACGCGATTAAAAAAAGAAGTCTGATGCCGATCGCGCCGCGGGAGGGGTGTGGGAACCCGTCCCCCCTTTTTTTCCGACTTTTTTCTTTTTTTCGGGAGGTGGGCGAGGTGCGGGTGCATACAGCCAGCGCCCACCTTTGTTTCGCATAAACAAATTAATTTCGGACGGTGTTTTTGATGGCTAATGTGTTGATCATTGTCGATATTGGCTCCGTCTCGCGAGATGCTCAAGACTTTTATTGGGAGCTGTGTATAGATGAAAACAATGCTTGAAATATTCGAAGTTTTTTAGCTCAAAATGATCAGAATCTATTTCTACATTTTCCTTTCTTCACACAGATTATAACTTCGTATAAAGTAAACTAAATTATACTAGAAAAATTGGACTACTTCCACGTGATACGGCGACACTATAAAAAGGTTCCAACATTCCTTCACGGGCGGTTTAGCCCGTTTCTTCCAACACAGCGTCGGATGCCAATTTGCGTGCCCATCAGATGGAATCAGGTGATAATCAGTCGCTTCAGATACACGTTACACGTACCCTGTGGGGTCGCGCCCCATCCCCGCTCATTAAGGGTGGCAGGCGGCCAGGACAATGCATGTTTGTACTGCTTTTTGCCCATTTTTTTCATTATTTCATTTCATTTCGCCCACCGCCCACACGTCCGCGCTCGCGATTGTGTGCCTCCGCTTTTTTATAATTCGTTACCTTTTTTATCGGTCGCTCCATTTTCAGAGGATGGGTGGAGAGCTGGTCTACAGACGAGCGGTGCGAAAGCTGCCTGGAAAACGATACAATTTATTTTTCAAATACTTACCTTTTTAGCTGCTGCTTTTCCCAAATGATTGTAAGTTTTTATTTCAACAATTATTTATTACATATTATTAGTACCTCTACGAATACTTACAATATAAAAAAAAACTATGTAACATCTTTTAATTACAGATAGATGGAGCAGCTTACTACTTAGGGTCTGTACGCTTAAATAATATCATAATTACAATTATAGTAACCGACCTACCGTAGAAAAAAATACGTATACCTGTTTAAATAAAATTATGGGCGTCCAAATCGCAGCGTTCAAACCGCCAGTCTGCGACGCCCGACATAGACACCCAGTCGATCTAAGTTGTGCATTATTCGCATATTGTTAATAGGTTCCTTTTGTAGGGTGCTCCGGTAGGTGACGTTTTGTCTCATCTCCCATACTGATGGAGTTTCCATTAACGAGTTCGATGATCTAGATATTCTAGATTCTATCATACATTGAGGTGTGTGTTACCAGGTATTCAATTGTGGGGTTTTCTATCAAGACATTTATATTGATACAATTTTATTGGAATTAGGTATATAGCCTATAGGGTAAGTAATGCTTACGTTTTTGTTTGGTAAAGAACGTAAATAGATATCAGATTTGGACATTTATACTTTTTAATAGTTTCGGAATATGATTCTAATTGGAAAAATCACTGTTTGAAACGTTAAAGTAGTATAAATAAGTATTTATAAAAAAAATAAACTGTATTAATAAAATCTTATTTCTAAACTGCGCTTGCTGATCGTTCCGATGGATTTTTCTATTAAAAAAATTAAGTAAGTAACTTAAAATATTCCAAGTCTTCAACTTCGTCTCTTTACAATGCATATTATACATTTATTTATGGAACCACATAAACAAACCTAAGAGATGAAACCACACAAAAGTTACGAATAAAAATAATAGAATAGGCATTTGTATCATGTCATAAATACAAATGCTTAAACATACAGATGTAAATCAATACTATATTATGAGGTTATAAGCTTTGAATTAGAATCGGCCATTACAGAGGGTTTCCATTAATTTTAATGTTGTAAACCAGCGATTGGGGACAAAAACCTGTAGAGTCGCCCATATGTAAAAATATAAAAAAACTATATTTTTGTGAATACATTATAAATTTAAAGAAATTTTATTTACAGATCTCTTAGTTTATCGTCTATTTGATAGTATTCGTATTAAGTCCAAGGAAAACGTAGCTATAAGTGAGCTGTTTATTTCTTAAAAAAATATTGGCTAACCATTTTATTCGGTCTAACTTCAGCAAACAACTGAAAAATCCCACGAAACAAAAGCAAACTCGGACCGCGGGCCGCTCCACGCATTTCGTAGCCCACATTTATAAGTGTATTGAAAAAAAAAATCGAACAGCCGTAATGTACGTGATTCCGCATTTTAATTCACCAGTAATGCTGGGACATCTCCCTTTTTAAATGTTTATTGCTGCTTGTTTTTTTTTCTTTCGTCATATTATTAAGTGCCCAAGCACAGTCGCGCGTCCGTCTGCATACTCTAGAGCATTTTGCATCATAATAAATGGTATAACGTGATAGATAGCGCTTCAAAGTATAGTATTATTTATGAGATTATTTAATCGGCGATGCGTAGCCCCCTTCGGATCATAAATTCTGAATATTCATTGTAAAATAATTGGATTTGTGTTATTTTCTTGTGGTTGTTAAGTTGTCGACAAGATTTTTGCGAGCTGTCGTTATTAAACAAGCTTGAGATGTTCAGTCTAATATTATCAAATTATATTTTACAGTAAACATATCATCCTACTAATATTATAAACGCAAAATTTTGTAAGTATGGATGTATGGATGTTTGTTGCTCTTTCACGCAAAAACCACATAACGGATTTTGATGAAACTTTATAGTTGTATAGCTTATTTACATCAGAATAACACATACCTAAGCTTTATTTTATCCACGTGTTCCCATGGGATAGGGAACTACGCGGGTGAAAATAGTAGGTAATAAATAAACTATTAAATAACGGACCTATAAGCTTAGGTGGTAGTGGCCGTTTGTACCGAAGAGCGCGGGTAAGTTTCGCCTCTGGGTGTTTACAAAAATTTAAGTATGTTTATTAGAACCAATAGCACAGATTGGTATTAAACTTGAATAAGAGAATATATTGTTTTGTTTACTTAATAAGTATCTGAGAGTGGGATGATGTATAGCAAAATTTTCTGTACCTACTAGAGAAAATAGTCGACCAGAAACGACGACAAAAACACCTTCCTTTTTTGTAAAATACTAAGCCAGCCAATCTTTTCGGAATAAACTTAAAAATAAACTTTTGAAAACGTTTAAAGTTGAACGAATTCCGAACGTTTCCGCACATGGCCAGTCACAACCAACTGCCGCCCCGTCACCATGGCAACGGCGTTCCATAATTAAAACTAAATTCGCGCGCATTAGACGCCCAGAATCATGTGCTAATTGCCGAGGGTTGCCACCGGTCGCGACGCGAGCCTGACAAACGACTTTGATCAATCATGCCCGTCCTTCGTGGGCAGCCCTGGCCGCGGCTGCGACGAGATTTATATTTGTAGCAACCCTAACTTTCATAGAGCTTCGGTCTACTTATAGGAACCACTTCATCGTAACCATAACTTGTGCGAACCAATAGTCTATGAAATTCATTAATTAAGAACAGCTTTCTCTCACGTAAGTTATGTTTGCTTCAACTGAGTTGGTCTTTGGTAACATAATTAGAATTTACCATACTACATAATATTGCCTGTCAATTTTGAGATCACTAGGAAGGAAGAAAGAAAAACACACCTATCACGATTCGTAAACATCCTAAAATACCTACTCATCGGTTTCAGATACTCTTTATCTGACTGGTCTTCTACAATAATAATTATGTTTAGCTTTAGGTACATACTAACCTAGAAATTTTATAAAATCGCGAGTGCTTTATACCCGCTACTAATATTATTATAAAGGAGCGAACTGCTCTGAGCTGGAGTTAGAATGAAAGAGAGAAAAAATATCGAGACAACAGTTTAATGTGAAAAATCCAAGACAACTGAACAAAACCGCAAAATAAAAACACTTGTCAAATTTAAAAAAGGTAAAAAAGAAATAAACTATTTGGCTGGCCTATGGCCAGTCATCAACAATTATATTGGTGCTGATTCTGCTTTACAGCGACTAAACTTATTTCAGTTTACTCCTGTGATTTTATTTCTCGTAGAAAAGAAAAGAGACGAGAGATATTTAGTCCTGTCAAATTAAAATTAGTCCTGTCAACTAAGTCCTTTTCTAACGTATTTAGTGCTTATGTAAAGAAGTCACGACTAAAATACCGACAGGACTAAATTCGGTAGGTTATCTTCTATCCCTTTTCTTTTTTTGAGGTAAGACGAAGACAGGACCAAACCAAAATATGTTTAGTCGGTGTAAAGCGGAATCGTCCCCATTGTTTATACAAATAACTTCTATGAATACATAGGAGGATTACCTCCTTAGTATGGAATACTTTACTGTGTGTTCAATCATACTCTAATATCCCTTAATATTATCAAACACCTATCAAAAAATATACTTTACCAATGATGCAAAATATAGACCCGTTTAAAATATTTCCGTAGTTACCCTGGCAACATTTCAACTTTTTTCTTTCGTTTATGCACACCGATCTCTATATATCGTCTATGATAATTTTTTGTGTTAGCTTTATTTCTGGGAAACAAATCAAGTACATTCACAAACTCACGCCGATTTCCCATTGGGGTAGGCAGAGGCTAATTATTCTTAAAAGTTTTTCTAAAAGCATCACAAGAACTATATTATTATATTCATTCGATAGATATAGTATAAGACTTGATATTTTATTTAAATTCAATGACATTGTGGTCAAATCAATTTTATGACAAAGCATAAACCAACAAATTCTAAAAGATACTACTGGTAAATACAATTTTTTTTTTCTCAATGCATTAAAAAATGAGACAACAGGACCCAAACTATTCCGTAAACAATAAGTACTCGTATTACTGCATACGAAAATTTTCGATAGCAATATCATCTATTATGTAAACATTACTACAATTTAGTAACACAAAAAGTCTCGCTGTCACGAAACTTTAGTAAGAACACCTAATAACTTGAAATTTGGTTGAGGTATGCACAGTATCTGCTAAGTAACGATTATTGGAAATTCCCAGGGGAAAGGGAAAACACAGAATCCAAGCGGAAAAGCCACTAGGGCTGGCTGGTTACGAATAAACTAATCGAAAAGAAAATCACGTTTCGTAAAAAGAATACTTCATCGAGGTGATGCATGGGTCGATTTATTTGAAAGTTTATTTCGGTGACGAATATTTTAGTGAGGTGGTTTATTTTGCATGTGAATTAAAAAAGTTATACAGAGTGTCCAAAAAAACTAAAGATGACATCATCATCATCTGCCTATAGTTGACAAAAAGCTTCAATTTTGAATGGCAAATACAATTTATTCGGGTTAAGTCAGCAGATAGAGCAGTAATAGCACTTGTGGTATCAAGCTCGAGGTTTGGGTTCGAATGCCGATGAGGACATTTACTAATGAGTTTTTAACAACAAGCTTCATCACTGTGAAGGAAAACATCGTGAAGAACCCCGATGATTCTGAGGCATGGCAAGTTAAGCAGGCTCACCAACCCCCCTGTCGCTTTAAGAGGTCCGTAAAATACTCTGGTGTGTAAACAAAAGTGGGTATTTCCAGAAAATTAATAGGTACTTTTCACAACCGGCTCTGGGATGAAGCGTGGACAAGATTTAGTTTAAGTTTCATGTTGAAATTAATCTACTTTGCAGGACTTTTCTATTTAATTGACAATTTCCATACAATTAGGCACTAATCAACTTTTTTTTTCTTAATTGATGATATTATTCAAATTCTTTCTCATCTCCTCTGCCAATAAAGCGCCCGTAAACAAGCCGCATTAAAACACCCAAAAACTTTCGCACAACATTTTCACTATAACTTTTAAATTTACATGCCAATTAAAATAAAAAATGGGATGCACCCCCGCGACGCCACCCCTTTAATTATGTTTTTTTTTTGCATTTTTTAATGATAATAAATTCTGTGGGCTGCGGCGTGCGTTCATAATACTTATTATTCGTGCCAGCGGACAGTTATCACCTTGACAAATATGAAGATGGAGTTAACACGTTCACAATGAACTGAATGGAAAGTTTTGTTCTGGAGAAAACGTGGGCTAATGAGATTGTAGGAATGTTTTAGGTCTAGACACTTATACAACAAAACCTTTTGAGGCTTACACATAATGCAGAGGCAGTATCTTTTAGTGAATGCTCCTTTTAATAATGGTTTTTAGTCATTTGCATAAAAGTAATTCAAAAACTTTTTATTATACATTTATGAAAAAAATACTTAAAAATCCTTTTAATATTAGTTTGAATAAATATCGTAAAAATAGCAAAATTGTTTCTATGAGAATAGTATGAATATTGTTAAAACTATATAATATTTTTGTGTCTGAACCAAAACGTAAGTAAGATGTAAGTACTTAAAAAAATCTTCAATTTTGGAACTTTTCTTGGGGATTGCAGAATAAAACCTTCATATTGTCTTCAAATTCCACATATGCTTCCCATCACTGTTTTTCGTATCGGTAAAATGGTGTATACTGGCCCATTTTCATTCCATTCCAACTTTTCAACCGAATAACAGTTATTACATTTGATTGCGAATATTGATAAAATTAGAGCGGTTTTGGATGTTCTTGAAAAGGAAATCCGCACAAAAAACGCAACTGAATCAAAATTTCGAATGTTAGCGAACACAAAAAGGCGACTGGTTAATGAAAAAACTACACGCAGTCAATATTTGATGAGAGCCAATTTAAATGTTCGTCCACTTGTAGACATCGCCATAGTTCGCTTCGGCTACCGCGCTACAGCTGTATTCATATGTGGCAGTGGGGGCACCGCCCGAAATTTCCCGAAAAAAGAAAAACGAAGAAAAATAAAAATGGCGCTCACAGTCGTGCGGATGTGTGCGTCGAAAAAATGCAGATATAATGCAAGTAATAATAATAATAATAGGCGATCGGCCGCGCTCCGGCCGCCCGCCACCACCCAATTTTTATTCAAATGTGCTTGCTTTTTTTAAAACTATTTTTCCCAATATTTTTTCGGGATTTCCATTAGCAATGCCGTCGCATAGTTGTGTAGTTTGCTCTGAATAAGGGCATTGTCCACGCACGTTTGTGCTTTTGTCTAGCGCGATAGCAGATTTTATTAAAAGTTAACCAGACTATGGGAGTATCCGTCGCAGAGGTTTAAGCTTTAATCTCGATACAGATAAGAAGTTTACGTTTACTTAGCTTTTTTTACATTGCACATGAACTGTAGCACGTAATAAATATTTTTATTAAATACACTGTTTTACTTTACTTTTAATGTAGAGGTACTCTGTTGAAGACGACTCTATAAATATAAAATAGTAAACTCAGTAAATAGTTAAATACTTCAAATTCGTTGTATACTTACTTAGATGATCTTACGTAATTATTAGAGATGCTGTTGCATCTCTTGGGATGAAATAAACAAACGAGTAAACTGGAGGTGCAAAATTTGATCCAGAAAATATCCAGGCAACTAATGAATAGGATTGTTTGTTTTCCGGAAAACACGTTTCCTGATTAATTTTGTAAAAAAAGTGAAAACCGAAATATGCTCAACATACGGAATTGAGTGAAACAGAAAAAAGCGCGTTTCCACGACACCCCGACAGAATACGACATGACATTCAATTTAAACTCGGACGACGCGAGCGGACCACGCGTTCAATAATTAACATAATGTACTTTTTCTCCTTTTTGCACTTCCCGTTTGACACTCCATCACTCATGGAAATTCCATTTTCAATGCTGCTATATGAGAGGTGGGGTGCGGGGTGGTCTTTGCATCCGCGCAATGGACATGGCGGTTTTGGGGGTGAAGGGGTGGTCGAAAAAAAGATTGTTAAAAAGGCTGCCCCCGCCGCGGCAGTGTGTGAGTGCGTGCGGAAAAAAGCGCGCACTAATCGATACTATAGATTCTGAGGCAAGTAGGTTGCGCCAGTGGCGAGCCGATTGGTCGGTAGCGAATCGTTTCGCATTTTTCCGATGACCTAACGAAGCGGTGAATGTTTAGTCTTTCGGCGAAATTGCGAGGACCTTTTGAGCGCGGCGTGTGTCGTCTTTTTTGAGCGCCCGACTCGACGGTCAACACTTGAGAATTAAGGGCGCTTATTCGCACTTAACTTGGTCCTTTTCACTTTATAAATTCGTACGGGCCGCAGCTTGGACCGCGGTGAGAATTTGTTGACGCGGAGTAGTTCAACTTCTCACACACGTGATACTGTGATGTACTTTATTAATTGTAAAATAGATCTTCATTAAAAGTCTATGTCAAAATGTAACAAAAAAGAAAGACGCTGACAATTTATCGAACTCAATATCTATACAAATAATTAATTTATAATAAAGAGGTAAAGTTACATTACTCCAGTTGACATACCAACTAGGTTATATTTTATTAATATCCTGACTGTCTGACTGTTCTATAAACTGGCACTCTAAGCCTATAAGGTTTAGAGTGCCTAAACTAAACTAGGCACTCTAAACCTATACATTTGGAATCTAAATATCTTAAATCAGGACACCACCATTTAAAAACGTTTTTCAAAACTCCCGCTGTAACACTTGAAGCCTACTAGTTGATTAAGATTTAATTAATAAAATAGAACAACATAGTATCATACAAAACATAAATTCCAACACCAAAGAAATTAAAATATAATAGGGCATAGAGGGGACAAAGCGAGGAAAATTTGAAGCCAAAAGTTATTCCAAGTGGAATAAGTCTAGTACAATTTCGACCGAATGACAGCTCGCGTTCAGAATAACTGACATGACGCTTGAGCTTCAAACATGGTTCAAAGATTTGTATGAAAATATTCCCAATGCCGCCTCTATGTCCAATTATGTTTTAATCTCTTTGCCCAACACTAAACAAAGTGAAAAGTAAAGGTTAATCCACACAGGAGTGGAACGCTAAGACTCACCTCATTCTTGAGGTTGATGGGCTCTTGCTGCGGCCGGGGCGGCGAGTGCCGTCCCCCCTCCGCGCCCTCCAACATATCAGCCTCGCATCCCGATTCGTCTGCGAAAAAAATAATGTTTAAAAAATAATAATAATAAATTGTGGAACACAATTCAACCACGGTTATTTAGTCCCAAACTAGGCAGGGCCTGTACTATGGGTCTAAACAACTGACAAAACATACCTATAGATATTAAACGCCAACAGACATGTGCAAGTACACAAATGTTGGCCCCGAACGGGGATCAAACTCGCGACCTCCGACTCAGAAGGCAGGGTCACTACCAACTGAGCCAACACTCGACTCCAGACGAATCCGACTGGGACATAATGGAAATAAAATATCAATATCTTCTGATTTTCAAATAAATTATGATTATTTGATTTTAGGAAGGAATTCCACGAAGAGAAGGCAGGCAATTTCAAAATGCTATAATATTTTTAGAGATTTTGGATTTTGGAGTCGGATGAATCCAGCCTAGATAAATTGTTAATAATTTCAGTAAGATTTGATTATTTGTTTGTTTGTTTGTATTGCTTCTGATACTACCGGACCGATTTAAAAAAAAATACAATGGAAATATTACTTTTCTGGAAGTAACACGGGCTATAATTTTCCCACGGGAACGTGCATAAACCCTGAAACCGAATTTTAAAATTCTTTCACGAATGGAATGGAAAGTTACATTATCAGCAACGAGATTTAAATTTAATAGGGCATAGAGGGGTCATTGGGAATATTTTCATACAAAACTTTGAAGCCTAAGCGTCATGTCCTTGTCATGTCAGTTAGTATGAACGCGAGCTGTCATTCGGTCGAAATTGTACTAGACTTATTCCACTTGGAATAACTTTTGACTTCAAATTTTCCTCGCTTTGTCCCCTCTATGCCCTATTATATTTAAATCTCTTTGATTATCAGGGAGTAACATGGGCTATATTTTATTCAAGTTTTTCTACGAGACCTACGCGAGTAAAATCGCAAAGTGTTGCTAGTCATATACATACTTTAAGGTGAGACGTGTCAAAAGAAAGCACGTGTCGGCATAGTAAAAACGGAACAGTAAGACAAGTAGTCTTCGTACAATGTTCCAAGCTCGGCTTGTATGCGAGCGCGACTACACAGACACACACAACTGCAGGATATCGGGGAAGTAGCATACATCGGTTTTGCAATATTATTGCAGGTATGCAAGTGTTTATAAGTATAGATAGTTATCACTGTTTCAATCACAATTTCTCTAAAATGAAATGTTCTCTTCATCGATCGCGAAAATCCATTAATTTTTGTGTCTCTTTTGTATTGTTTTTGGCGTACAATAATAGTTATTTTACTGCATCGTTCAATAAAAAAAGATAAGCAGAATAAACAACCGATCAATAATAATGAGCTATAACAATTATCATTTTTATCATCCCATATTAGTCCTAGCTTCCCAAATTAAATCTTAAATCGCTATATGAACTTGTACTATATATTTTTTTAAACTTATAATAATATACTAAACTTTCCTGTTCCCGTTCCCGTGGGAATACAGGAATAAAATATAGCCTGTCACTATGATATTCTAGCTTTCCATTGGTGAAATAATTTTTAAAACCGGTCCAGTAGTTTTTGAGTCTATTCGTAACAAAGACACTAACATACAAATCTTTCCTCTTTATAATATTAGTATAGAGTATAGACTAGAAACCGAAGATGTTGTCGCTGTGTGCGTAAATATTCCCCACGCACACATAAAAGCCGCGCTCAGAATCGCTGTACGAAGACGACATACTGTTCCGTTTTTACTATGATGTCGGCGACCTACCCCAACGTGGCGCGGGAACTAGGTCAAGATCCGCGGGATTCGAAGGAAAACTCCCGTCTTTGTCTGCCAGCGGCTCGAGTGTGGGGGCGCCCTCTCAGCCGTATCGTCAGCCGTGTGATATCAGGTGAATGTCACTTTGTTTTCGAAGATAGGTACAATATACAACGCGTAACAGAATAAGCGCAATTCCTTATACACCCCAATTAGTATATTAATAAAAAAAAATATGATGCCTTCGTACTTTAGTTGTGTCCAACCAATTTTCTTAAATAAAGAGCAATATATAGCACAATCCATACATAGCACTAAATTCAGGTATGCTAATTCATTTTTCGGAAAAAATTAACACATTTTAAAAATTGCTCAAAATCGATTAAGTAGTCGATATTGAAAAAACTAATTTCAGGAATTGCGCTTATTCTGTTACATGTTGTATATTACACATCTACAAAGTAAAATAAGAAATGTCTCATAGGTGTCACATGTAATTGTCGATCGAGGCGAAGCCGACGTCTACATACATGTGATCTGAGGCTTTCTTATTTACTTCCCGAGGTGTATATACTTTTTTTTTTCGACGGAGGCGGAAAAAGGCAACTTCGTTTAGCGCAGCGGGCTGAAATTTGCCTCTTTCCGCCCGAAGAAATGAAAAAGTACTTATAGTCAGCAAGTCGTTCGGTGGAGATAGGCTGCTGTTTACATTTAGCCAATCTTCATGGACAAGTTTCGAGTGCCTTGTTATTAGGCCATCTTCGTGCTAAGTGTAATAGACTAAACTACAGAAATTAATGATTTTTGACTTTGACTTGACTTTGATAGATTGTTATAAGCAGGTATCAAGGTAAGGAAAACTCCTGTTTGAATTTGTTCGCATATGATTAATTTCTTGCTTGTTTATTAATGTAATTATCAGTCATCATCATCATTACGTGGAAGGAAAAATACGTAAGCTACCAAGTCAGGCACGGGATAGTGACTAAGTAGGTACTAAATTATTCAGAAACTGTTGTAGACACTCAGAGGAATTTGTGACTTATTTCCAATATTTTCGCATCGGTGTTGTAATAGATGTAATCTCTGTAATGACAATAAAGTTGTAACTTGTAGCTTATCAAATTATCACACGGTGTCAAATTACTACAACATTTTTAGTACCTTAGAAAGACTGTTGTTTCAAAACTGCTGCTTTCACAAGATCACGCTAAATAGATTCCACTAGTGGTGCTCTTCTTAAATCAGCATATATCACTGATGTAATAAACATAATGTTACGTATACAAAACAAGCCCTCGGCTGCAAGCGAGGTTGAGCTCTAATGACCTCGCAAACTAAGACACCACCTATCATTGTTCCGCAAATAGCCCGGCCTAAGCAACGGACCGATGCCAAAACCTAGCAGCCGTCGAATATGATTGCTCCTAATGCGCCAGGCGATCGAGGGGGGAAAAGGGTGGGGGGTTACTGCGTCGCACCGTGTTTCTGACCGAACAGTAAGTCTGGCTTAATCCTATCGGAAACGCGGGCCCCCATTGAAGATCGGCAAACGCTGTTTGAGAGGTTGCATGTCACGATGTGTCCGAAGATTTCTAGCACACTGGGTATTCCCATCGTAGCTTTGATGCGTGATTGAGTTGCGAGTGGGTTATTTTCCGTGTGACGTAGCGTCTAGAAATCAAGTTTGGTTGACTAGTATTAGATTGCATCAACATATCATACCATGAACTAGTATCGACTGTGAATTTATTTAAAATCAAGGTTAATTTAAAACATAATAATATATATATAGTACTTTATCTCCCTACAAGATAATAGTAGGTTTACTAGCGTATATAAAACTGAAAGTTTTGGAGCAAATTGGGAACATGCAACATACCATAAAATCCAAAATCGAAACGTAGCTTCAACCCTATCTACTAAATTAAGACACTTCAATCCAATCACCAAACTTGCGAACCGAACTACACGGATCAACAGCATAACTTAAGATATTCCCATCTATTTTAAACGGCCCAAACCTCAAGACTTGTCCGTCGAGTATAGCTCTCGTGCAACGGGCGATGCATCTAGGAGGCCGGACGAGGGGGGGACATTACAAATTAATAGCACAAAGACCGACCGCAGATCGCCTGCGAAAATTTACAGGCTCCAGACACTTATAGTGCATTGCGGACGATAAAGGCACAGCTTTGGTCTGAATTTATATTTAACATGCTGTAAGTGTTGGATGCGACGAAAAATGTCGCTTTGAACTAATTTATGGAGTCAGATTTTAGATGAATGTCTGACGACGCATTGGCACTGTGTCAGGCTGAAATGAAAGAAGACGTTGAGACTTGCTTTGCCACGGGAAATGATATAGGTACAGCTAACGTATAGTAATAATAGTTTATAATTATTTACGAAAATTATCAGCTGTATTTATTTTCCGAGGCGTAAATATTATAATTCCTAACTAATGAAACTGTGAGAAGTCATTTGGAGTGTTTGGGAAAGCTCTCTTGGTAGCGATGATTACCTATTTAATGCAACATTGACATTTATTTTTGAAGGAGCTCATTACCGGTTAAAGGTTTTCTATGCGATTCAAAGGCAGATGAAGAGACACTGCTCTACTACTGGATGTCTTTACACCTGCTTCCTAAAGATATTATGGGCTATGTGGGTTTCGTTGGGTCTTTCTTTTAGGATGAATTTTTATTTTATTTATTGAAAATTGATTATCATAGCCACGGTATTGAACCAAGACCTTAAGAGCATGAGACATAAGCTCATTTTCATAGTGCAATCAGTAGTATAAGTAACTCAAGTTTGATTTACTTTTGTATATGAAATCTCTACAACAATCACATTAACAAGAACCGTACAAAAGTGACCATCTTAATTAAGCATTACGACTCAAAAACATACTCACACGATAAGTGCTTAGCGAAAAACACTATACAAGGTGTATCACACATTACGTTTTCTAATCTTTGTCAGTTTCAACTTTCATCGCTTCAAATTAGTTATTATAGTATTATTTTTACAATTGCATCTTATTAGTTTTGCAGCACCTAGTCAACGTAACTTGTCTAGAATTCAGAATATTCTTCTCCAAAACCGTGGTACTTGCCCAGCGGCGTTTGACCCGATAACTTTCCCCCTTGCCCCTGTAGGGGGTGGGTAATGCGTTGGGGGCGACGCACCCGGCCTGGCTACGAAGGGGTTAGAATGCACACTTAGCTCCGCACTCGAACAAGAACACATTTGCCGAAACCGAGATACGATTGGATTAATCCACGGTTAATCGGACGCGAAGAATTCGTTGATACTTTCCCTGTTCATTCATCGAGAGTGGACAGCGGTGATTTTGCAATTTTTTTTCAATCGTCTGGGAAGAGATGTATTTTTCTTCAACTTAGCTTGTACTTTATCGAATAACTAGCTTTCACCCGCGACTTCGCTTGCGCAATTTATTTCACCCCCTGAGGGGGTGAATTTTGCAAAATACTTTCTTGTATGGATGCCTACACTGTTATATAAGCTATCTATGTGAAAATTTCAAGTCTCTAGACCCAGCAGCTTAGGCTGTGCGGTGATATATCGGAAATCAGTCAGTTTATCATTTTATATATATATATAGAGATAGATATTGAAGAACGTTTGGACCAAGTTGTTCTACTGTAGGTTGGTAAATAGGTATTGTATAATGTCTTAGATCGACTTCTGGGTTGGATTTTTCATGTTTTTCTTCGCCGTGAAATAAACCGAGAAATTTTTAGTCTGTTTGTAAGTTAAAAAATAGTAATTGGTAGTTTCCTGGTCCCCGATTTGAGGCCAGACCTCATGCATGAGAGGACTTAGTCAAACATGGACGCCTGGATAGAAGCGTAGGCATTGGTACCTTTTTAATTTTATGCAAAGAGATTAAAATATAGTAGGACATAGAGGGGGCATTGGGAATATTTTCATATAAAACTTTGAAGCATGTTTGCTGCTCAAGCGTCATGTCAGTTAGTATGAACGCGAGCTGTCATTCGGTCGAAATTGTACTAGACTTATTCCACTTGGAATAACTGTTGGCTTAAAATTTTCCTCCCTTTGTCCCCTCTATGCCCTATTATATTTTAATCTCTTTGATTTTATGTATTTGAGATAAATTAATCATACGACGATTGCATACAGATAGCGATTATTCACCCGTTGTGTGACTTTGCGTCCATTATTTTTCATCAAATTGTATCATTTTAACAGTGCTTTGGATCCAAACAACCAAAACGAAAGAGATTTCGGTACCCTTTTGTTTCATTTTTCTATTCCGTTCCAATATCATTCGCGAAGGCTTTAACGAATGCCTCTCTACAAAAGTAAGCGGACAAATTGCTTCTAAAACAACAAAAGCCGACCGGAAAAATTCACAATCGCACCGAATCATTAATCTCAGAAACAAATGGAAATCGGCCGACATCTGCTATACCTACTCGGCTCGAAAAAAATGGCCGCCATAGTCGACAGTTGTCACGTTATTCTCGACGGGATTAATTAGAAATGCGATTAAAAGCAAACAAAACAGGGAATGGTGAACTTAAATTAATGAAAAATTACCACCCTCAGCGAGCAATCGTCAACTCTTTTTTCAACAGGGTCGCTCCTGCGCATTAAGCGGCTTTAATTTGAATTCGAAATTAGAATTACGCGCGCTTTATAATTATTGTTTTTTTTCAGCCAGCGCTGTTGATTTCTAATTTTAACGAGGGTTGATGACGGACTCGTGGCCGTGTATATGGATTTGGGAAGTAATGAATATGCAATTTTGTTTTTAAATATTAAATATGTTTACTTTTATGATTATATAAGTAGGCACCAACTCAAATTTGGTAGTTGTACCTACTGAATGATTCAAAATTGGAATACAATTTTCTTTATTCTGTTCGAAAGACAGGTCCTTGATGGACGTATAAGTGACCTTTTGATTGACCTTTTTCTTAATCTGTGAATATAATATAATCATAATTAAAAATACAAACTGTATATTTGCCGCCAAATTTTAAATTTCGAACAATAGCGTTCGGAAACAAAAAGTGATTGAGCGGATGACGAGTGCCATTGTGACGCGGAGTGCGTGAGCTGAGAGCTCTTAGGGTAGGTACCTACGCACCGCATCTCGAGGAGAGATGGGGAATTTATTTTTTCCCCGCTTATTAAGGGTATATAAATTATTTATCAAAGATTATATTATGTGTAATTATATAAATATAGGCTTTATATATTTAAATTGTATTTTTATGTTTTCGATACAACTTATAAATAAACGCTCAAGTTTGGAAGGATGGGCGGATGGTTGTTACTCTTCCACTCATAAAACTAATATACAGATTTTGATGATACTTTGAAATCATATAGCTTATACCTTAGATTTATACATGATACACAGGCTTCTTTCTTACACGGACGAATTCGCGGGCAAAAGCTAGTAGTAGTAAATAAATAGATGATCTAGGTATATTATAGTAAGTTTAAGAGATCAGAATCAATTTTCAGATATCGTCTAAATAACGAGTTGCTATTATAGGCGTGTAATACTTAGTGCTTATTGCGAAACCAATAAGCAAAAAAGCGCAAACCTTTGTCATAATCTTATGACAAGAATAAACTAAAGCGTTGACACAAGTTCTTTGAACTGCTTTATTAATAGTTGGTGGAAACAAGAGTTACTACCCAACATCACAGGCGAACAATCGTTAATGGTCAAGGAAATGTGGACTCGAGTGTAAAACCCCCCTAATGCGTGATTTAATGACGAGTCGACTAAGACGAATAATAGAATTATGCATTTAAAGTCGCGTTCCGCCCATATAAAATGTAAGGTAACAGCGAGACTTCGCGGTAGCATTGTTACTTCTTTATTATGTTGTAATTCTTAGTAAAATTTATACGACACGTGGATGGTAACATTCGGCTACCACATTAAATTGTTTTAGTAGTTTTAGGTTTATAAAATTCAAATTAGATTAGGCGATAAAGTGGCCGTGGAGTTTATTAGGTGATAATTTTTGAAGTCTGTCCCAGCAAGTGATTAAAATTAGTTATGTAGCGTAAAAAATTACTTATCGTATTCAGAGCTTCCTGTGAAATTTATAGCATTAGCTTGTTTCGTATTTTAGACTACTTATGGTTATTTATGGTGAAAGTAACGTCTGTTTTTATTATGACTGGCTTTTTTTTAGTCGAGGTCATTTTCCACACAAATTAAGTTCTTTAACATTTATTAGGATTCATCCTTCAAAATATAACAGGAAAATGCCAATACACTGGGGAAAATGAAATATCCTGAGTGAGCTATTATAGAAGCACTTCTTTGCTTATATTATGGATGATTTCGATGTTAATTAGATAGTTCGTACCTTTTACTAATGACGTATTTACTTAAGATATGGAAACTGCTGGACTTTATTCCAAAGATTTTTATAGAAAAAAGAACAATAGCATATATTTTTTAACTATCAATAGTCACAAGTCTATATTATCTAAACTTCTATACTAATATTATAAACAGGAAATATTTTTATTTTTGTATGTTATGAATAAACTCAAAAACTACTGACCGATTTAAAAAATTCTTTCACCAATGGAAAGCTAGAATATCCCTGAGTTACATAGGCCATATTTTATACCCGTATTATTCTAGTCTGTAGTCACAAATATATTGATAAACTAAGTAGTTGTACTCTTATCAATATATTTAGGTAGACTGTCAAGTGTCAATATGCAGACATAATAATAATATGTAGGTAAATCTGAAGATAAAAAAATACTTTTCCTAATATTATAATAATACTAGCGACCCGCCCCGGCTTCGCTCGGATGCAATGCTGACACTAAAACCTTCCTCTTGAATCACTCTATCTATTAAAAAAACCGCAACAAAATCCGTTGCGTAATTATAAAGATTTAAGCATACATAGGGACATAGGGATATTGGGACAGAGAAAGCGACTTTGTTTTATACTATGATGATGAAGTGATGTCCAAACACTGATTAAAATCACTGAAATACCATAACGATAATAAAGCACACCAACTATCAAATATGAATGAAAAGCGCAATTAACCGAACGAATTTACAAATATCCACCAATTAACATGGAGGCAGATAACCATTGCCATCGGTTCACTTTCACTGGATGCAGTTCGCTAAATATAATAATAGATGAACAGATACATCTATGGATGTGCACAACGCGGCATGCCACTTTCAATTTTCCGAACGCAGAGCGCTACGTCATTTGTTTACAATCAGTGGTTGACTTTACGCATTTTGAGCGGTTGTGGTATGACTTTACGCTGTATAAGCGGTGCGGTTTGAGTTTACGCATTTTGATCTGTTGACTAGAGTTGCTTAATGTCATACGCTTTTCTGCTTCGTCTACGTCTTTATCAAAACATTATCAATAAATACTCATTAAATATTTCACTTTCGTGGAACTTATTTCACTCGACGGTGAATAGAAGCATAGTACGGAAAACGCAGGCAAAAATAAATTCGGATACATGTCTAACAGCAACCCGGTCACCACCTATTACGTTTGGGGGTTCAAAGAATATACTGGTAAAACGTGGGTACGTCCAGAAATAGAATACCTCTGCCCACTCCTCAGTGATAAAGGGCGTGGGATTATTTATTTTTTATTTATTTATCTTGTATGGAGCCACTTTTAATTTTCGGTAGGTACTCTGCAAAAAAATCAACTGTCTACTTATTACGGTTCATGTTAAACATCCCACTGGCATACAAACGGAACATAGTAGTTGTCACCCTTTGGGTACGGTACTTTTGACACTTCGCTCACAACATGGTGACTTTTTTTTTTATTTATTTATTTATTCACCATAAGCATATGTTTTCGCTTGTTATACTCGACAAACTGCATAGCAGTTTGTTGGCAAGGTTGCACTCCATGTTCTGTCAAAAAACACTTATTGCTAAATACATAAATAACTATATATCTTATTTTAAAATACCTATATTTAACACTGCCCATTGTACTTCTTTTCAATAACTGTGTCACATATTGCATATTTTTATTGGTGTTCAATGCAGAGTTGTCACTTTCGTTTGAGTCTCTTGTCATAAAATATATATTTAATTGAACAACTTTGGCAGTAGGAACTGATTCGTTCTTTGCCCGTAACATACTGACGTAATTCATATTTTGATCGCTGTGTGTCCCCAGCCTACCGCGCGTACACACGCCGACCACAGGTTTGTAAACCGCGAAATACCGGCAGTGAGCACGCGGCTTTTAAATAATACAGTGGAAGCCTGCTTTGAATTGTTTTCATTCATTATGGAGTGGTGGGGATGGACAGTTTGGCTGCCAGATTTTTTGGCTTCGTTTAGATGATTCGTTTATGAATATTGCTACATGATTTTCTATACAATTATGTGCATAGATATTATTATTAGATATCTATCTATACTAATCTATACTAATATATAAAGAAAAAAAAATGTATTATTCTTAAAAACTACTGGACCTATTTTAAATATTTTCTTCCCGTATTCCCACGGGAACGGAAGCTACGTGGGCGAAACCGCGCAGAACCGCTAGTTAATTATAAATTCTGAATGATGATATAGTCGTCGTTCGTGTCTGGTCGCTTAACCTCTAAGACCAAGCATCCGAGACACAATAGATTTTTAATTGTGTCTCGGTTCCAATTGGAACCCGCGGTTCTTTACAGATAAATATTTATTTATTTAAGTATGTTTATCATTTGTTTAGTGCCCATAGTACAGGCCTTGCCTAGTTTGGGACTAAATAACCGTGTGTTACTGATGGTGTCTTACAATTATTATTATTATAGTGACTAAACTTTAAAAAAGTGTTTAGATATAACTGTGCCTATAATATAGTACAACTATTTAGTTTAATTTACAATAACTTAGCTATGTAAAGGTTTAGCTATTGTTACAATCTCAAACGTGTTTACATTGGACGTTATCCAGACAGCGCCAACCCTAGACGCTTCGTTTGTAGGTTTCGGTTTCACCAACAATGTGACAAAAAAATAAATCCATATCCAACCAAAACTAGCAAAATAAGGAAATAATGGACACATAATTAGTAATAAATTCTTATTTTGTAATAAAACTACGTCCTGTCGTCAGTAAGTAGGTGGATTCTTGCATAATATTTTTCTGTTTAGTCATAGCTTATAGACCAGCTCAGGTATTTCCATCATTATTATTTGTAGATCTTTCCTCAAATCAGTCGTTAAGTCACGTAATATTTGGTGGCTTTAAAATTCTGACAGGTTGACACTAGTCTTAAACCATCTCCTAGTCCGCCGTTAGGTACGAGTATAGCCCATAAAATAAAAAAGCGGTCCGGCGATGGGCTCACCACCTATCACGTATAGGGGTCCAATATATCTCGTGAAATGTGGGTAGGTATATCCAGTAATGGAATACCCCTCCCTACCCCCTCGGGGATAAAAAAGGCGTGAGATTATTATATTATTATAAAAAATCTATACAAGATTATTTTTACTCAACGTTGGAATATCAAAAAATAATATCTTTCACCGTTTCGAACAATATTCTAGCTATAAATTATCTGTAAAAAATAAAAAAAAGTTTTTTTTATTATTAGTGACATAATGGTAAAACAAATCTTTTTTTATTGCATATTTTTATTGGTGTGCAATATAAAGAGTTGTTACTTAGGTACTTACCTACTTCATCATATGTGAGAAACGACGAAAACGACGAAAGTTATTTAATAGAAAAAAAATCAAAGGATCTCAACAAAGCGAATCGCACCCCGCTTATTATGAAAAAAGATTTTAACGATCGATTTCACAATAACTCCAACATCTGTATGTATTGTACGACATAATACGAGTACAATCATAAAAATTGCTCATCCATAAACTCTCTTAGTATTAATACGCATTACCTTCAATGCTAATGAACAAAACTCAACTTTACGTAGTAATATTTAAAGTTCCAAATTGTATTTTTGTCCCGGTATTCATTAGTAACTTGAATCAAAGGGTTGGCAAATCCAACTTCTATTGTTAATAGTCACGCGTCAACTTAGTTCTATAATGAAATATAATTATGTATGTTTTTATATTTCCGTTGCTATAGAAATCTAAGCCGGCTACTTAAATAGCTTTTATCATCTTTTGTGTTTTATATTCATTTGTTGTTGTACTTAGATAGAGTAAGTTATTTTATTTGGTAGCGACTATTGGCGTTCCAAGCAAAGAGATTTGACTTCAAATTTTCCTCGCTTTGTCCCCTCTATGCTCTATTATATTTTAATATCTTTGGTTCCAAATAATTTATATGCTTACTAGATTCTCATATAGAGTGTATTTAATAAGTTTCTTCCTCATAAGTGGTTTCTGGTAGAATTTTTACGCGGTTTTGTGGTAGGTCCTCCTGAGGTTTACCTTTTGCGCTGTGGCACTAGATTTCTTAAAAGGCGTGTTATCGGATATAATTAAAGGATGGCAATGCAATCGACGACTGGTGTTAGGCTATAATGACCATTTACCATCAGATAGCTTTGTAATATAAAAAAATATAGAAGCGATATTTTTTCATACCTACTTCAATCTTAAGTATAATCAGAGTATAATTAAACAAAAACGTTTTGACAGATGTAAAACAATAATGACTCGATGAAATTTTTACGTCACATAATACAGTCGCAAACAAAAGTGGCGACATGGCGTAATTCTCCTTTCTAATTACATTTAATGCCCACAGTTATTTTTTCGAGTTTTAATGCTTGCTGCTATAAAAAGATAATCACAAAAATAATTGAAACGAAATAATAAAGGGAGGAAGAAAGGGGGGTGTGGGGTCGATTAATGACGGCGAAGGGAGGCGCGGGATAGTCGGCACATTACGACCTAAATAATCAACATAATTACACTTTTTACCCCGGTTTCCCCCTTTGTTCCCTAAGTGCTTGTGAAAAGATTCTCTATTTGGGACACTAAATGACGGCTAATGTGGTTTCCGTGGAATCTACGGCGTTGGAATTAAAATGAATGATTTAAAGAATAGGTGAGGTAACACACGAAACGTGTAGAAAACGCAAGTAAAATCGCTAGTTTAAAAAATCATAAGTTCTAAAATTATAGTAAATGCCCAGGCAACTTTGTCTGTTACCTTTTCACGATTAAACCGGACAACTGATCGTGAGAAAACTTGGCAGTACGAATAGTACGATAGTTTTCTTCTTTAATAAATACTAGCGGCGACTAACCTTCTAGCTTTCCATTGGTAAAATAATTTTGAAAATCGGTCAAGAAGTTTTTCAGTTTATACAGTAACAAAGATATAAAAATACAAATCGTTCCTCTTTATAATACCTTTAATTAATAAAGATTCGAGTTTACATCCTGGAAAAAACACAGTTCCTAGAGGACGCAATAACCTAATGTTCACTTGGACGTAGTCGCAGGCTACGACTAACCAAATTATGTTCGAGTTTCACCACCTTCAGTTTTCAATCTTTATTTACCTTCAAAAGCGATAATTTTACTTTAAAATATATATAAAGTTTTATAAAATAGCGGTTCTGGGCGGTTTCACCCGCATAGTTCCCGTTCCCACGAGAATACGGAAATAAAATACTTATAGCCTATGTTACTCGGGGATATTCTAGCTTGCCATTGGTAAAAGAATTTTTAAAATCGGTCCAGTGTTTTTTGAGTTTATTCGTTACAAACATACAAAAATACAAGAATACAAATCATTCATATCTTTATAATATTCGTATATAAATTGCTTCTTTATACTTTCGTTACTACTCACATTACATGCCATACGCAGGAACAATTAAAGCAACTGTCCACAAAGAATAAAAAGTAAATAAGAATTATTTAAGTACAATAAATAAATTATCTTGAACCAAAAATAGCTACCACGAGCAAAGCAAGCGCCCTTCTGGCAAAGAATCAGTATATAATTAGAGATAATGAGACGCTATTCAGATGTCCGTCTGGATCCTTCACCAGTGGCTAAAGTAAGAAAACATTGGACAAGGCATTATTTTATATAGATTCATTTTGGACATTACAGATCAGCTCCCTAGCCAAGTGGTAGAATAAACTTTAATATTTTATTTTTGTATTGTTGCAGTTGTTACAAAACATGAGTTAACATAAAACAAGAATTTACCCAGTGGTGACGTTCTGACACAAGTAGTACAATACAAAGAAAAACTTTGAGTTAATGGTAAACTATTTTTTTTTAATTTACAACTATTGATGTTATGATCCTTGATATAGGTAGTCACGACGGCATAGAGAGAGTGTTTAAGATAAGTGTCTAAGTGTGTAACTGTTATACAGGACTACTATCAATAATACTAAAAATATAATAATTTTTGATCAGTAGGTAACATTTAGAGTGCGATGATTAAACTACGTAGTATTAATACCATGAAACCTGATACCAACAGACGATCATGTAATGTAACAATCAAGCATAGTTGGCTGTCAGTTAATGTAAAATAATTGATACAAAACTCTCAACCAGCTTTTGACATGTTTTATAGAGTACTATCTGTTCCTCGCGGTTTTACACGCATAGTTCCCGTTCCCGGGAGAATACGGGGATAAAATATAACCTATGTTACTCAGGGGTATTCTATCTTTCCATTGGTGAAAGAATTTTTAAAATCGGTATAGTAGTTTTTGAGTTTATTAGTAACAAAGATACAAAGATACAAATCTTTCATCTTTATAATATTAGTATAAAGTATAATATCGCCAAGTCGAGCAATATAGATTACGAGTACATGTTCGTGTTCGTTACGTCTCATAGTTTCTTTCCAACTGTGCACACTCCACCCTATCCGAATCTTCGTGACTCCGCGCGCCAATCCCTCACGGCTGACGAGGACAGGCTCCAAATGAACGGGTTTAATTCGGTGAAATTGTAACTCTTTTTACTGATAGCGGACGGAAATTAGAAGGATTTTGCTAATCAACTGATACAAAGGAGGTATTATTTCATTCAACATTGGCGTAAAACATAAAAAATTAAAACGTAAAAAAAAGAAGATATATTAAAATCTGCGATTGAATTCAATGAAAACTAATTGTGATTAGCGTTATTTTTCATTATTTTCTGTAAGTAAAAAAACACTTAGAAATGTCAATAGTCTTATACCAAGGCACTCTAAACTCGTCCATGAAGATTGGCTAAATGTAACCAGCAGACCATCTCCACCGACGAGTTGTTTGATTGTTTTTAGAACGACACACGTGTTATTGCACTTGAATACAATAATATTAAGAGAAAATGTTTCGAACAAGGTACGTAACAAAAAAAATTGAATACGACCCATAAATTGGATTAACGTTAGTCTCCTCCTTAATAATTAACTATTTGATGGCTTATCTTTTTAACTGTCTAAAGTCAATTTATTTTTATAATAAATAAGCAGATGGCGGAATGAACTAGAAGCCTGTTGCCTTCTCAAGAACATAGAAAGATGAGGCAGAGACCAAGAATAAGTGGACGGAGGGAGCAGAGGTCTTTTCTCAGCTATGGGACAACAGTTAGGCTATTAAATACTAGACGAATACTCGTATACTAAGAGTCAGAGGCATTACCAAACTTATACTACAAAAGACCTAGTGAGGGCTATTTCGAAAAATTTAAACAGAAAATGTAATGAATACACATTCCCTATTATAAAAACTTGCTCATTAAGTATTTCAGTATAGTATTCATTTTCAATTCAAAGCACACGTAATAGTTAAGATTAATTATATCCAATAATTATATTGAACTAAATAAAATAACACAAAAACTCGCAGACGTCACCAGAACATGGTAATAATAAAATGAATAGTCTGAAATATTGCCAAGTTATTTATACACGGCCGTCTACATTACGCTCATTGAAGACTTCTCGGAAACAAAGTCGGCAATGTATGGGGAAACAACGAAAGAATCACAAATCCTCGCACTAAATGCTACTGTTGTGACCCCAAACTCCCCTTTTATAAAAAGCCCGTTGAGTAGACAACTATTAAGCGACACGGGTTCCGTATTAAAAGGAACATAATGTAATAAGATTAACGTAAAAAATATTAAGATATGATTTCTACTGTAAGATATTCAAGTACCTACCTAAAATTTTTTTATTATTATTATTATTGGTAAACAAACTGCATTATCGTATAAAATTTGTTATATAACTGACTATTATGGTGATGTCATTATCACTATCTCTAATCACTATCATCATCACTACATAGTATAAAACAAAGTCGCTTTTCTGTCCTTATATCCCTATATCATTATGTCCTTTGTATGCTTAAATCTTTAAAACTACGTAACGGATTTTGATGCGGTTTTTTTTAATAGATAGAGTGATTTAAGAGGAACGTTTTAGTATTAGCATTGCACCAGTGTGAAGCCGGGTCGGATCGCTAATAAGTTATATATTAAGTATAAGGTAGTTTTGCAATAAATACGTTTTTATCTACGTGTTGATGAATTATTAACGTATCTTAAACTTGCTAAGAACATACCTAGTATTATCATTAATAATATTTATTTATTGATTTTAAGTGTTATTACTTTTTTTTCAATTGTGATTGTGTTCGCAACTTTAATCTAACTTAACAATATAAATAAGTTGGTAATCTCACATGTTTTAGGACTGAATGTTTTTGTTTCCTTGCCTTTCTTATCTTAGTGTAGGCGATGATGCAATGCTAATGAAAATAATTAAGAACATACTTGTTTAGGAACACAAATTAAATTAAATGCGGATCTCTAAAAAAGCAAAATACAAACGCAAGCGAACGCCAAGTTCTAATTAAAATGATTAACTTAATGGTCTTAGTCATTAGCGATTTTAATTCAGAAACGTCTATTTTTTCGTCCGTTGAAATTATAAGTCAGCCACCATTTTACGATTGGCACAACGATTTTTAACTTTTTACGAGCAATCGTAATGCGTCCATTCCATTATTGTTGTTTAATTTTATATCTGTGTTGAGTTGTTGGTCATTTTTGAGGCCACTTTTAGTATTTCTTTTGGTGCGTGTTTACAAATCTTTTGCCTAAGGGCCGATGTAAGCGGACACGTGATCTAACAACTTACTGGGGGCCAATTCCACTAAATGCCAAATGGGAAAAGAACAGTCCCATCTCGAAGCTGGCTACCAAATCTAGCTACGAAGTGGGACGAAGGGACCGTTACAGTTGGATGACAATGACATGTCAATGGTGAGATGATGGTGTTATTTGCTTTGAAAAGTGCCAAAATAAGACCATTGACTAACCATTGACATGCCATTGTCATCCAACTGTAACCGTTGACATATAGTGGAATTGACCCCCTTACAAGTTCTTCCGGAAGATTTTATGATTTAATTTAATAGAGTAAGGAAGATTTTAATTTACTTAAAGCGATTGTTTTTGTCTCAGCTCTCTCAAAACTCGTCGGTTCATCAGCAAAGGCGTGAAAGCTACCAAACGCATCCTGTTTTTTTATACATTTTTTGCGATGCGTTTGTATGTACACTTTGCCTTAAGGATAGAGTCCTACCAAGTCGTAAGATTGCACAAAACTTTACACCACAATAATTACCAAATTGCAAAGTCTTTATTTATCATTCACCTTCAATATACCGCCTAGTTTAATCTTAAATAAACAAACTGTACCTATCATCATTAATATAATTAAAAACTAAATTAAAATAAACACCAAAATTATCACCTGATAACAGCTGCACACAAATGGGTCCGTTTTTAATTATTTTATAATACATTTTATGTCATTATCGAATGTCACAAATGAGCTATTAATTCGTACATAATTAACCCTGCCCTGTGATACCATGCCGTAAACAACACCTAATTAGGTAGAACGCCATAGATTAAACATTAACGAAGCAGAGGTGTCAATGACACAGTAAGTGTCTAGATAATAAGAGACAACTTTACTTTATTAATTATTCAATACCTAATTGTCTTGTAGTTAATTTTTGTCAATATTCAACCAGCGGTTCCCGTGGGAATACGGGAATAAAATAAATGTTACTATCTATGTTACTCAGGGATATTCTAGCTTTCTATTGGTAAAAGAATTTTAAAAATCGTTCGATTAGTTTTTAAATTTATTCGTAACAAAGATACAAACATACAAAAATTCAAATCTTTCCTCTTTATAATATTAGTTAAGATAACTCTATGTATTATAACAACATAATATCTCTATCCTGAAGAAGTTAATTCGTATTGAATTATAAAGCTGTTCCTATACGACTTATATTTAAATGAGATAGAATAACATTCAATTTAAATATCCTTATTATTATTTTGACATAGGTACCTCTAGATATTGTATTTAATATTTAAGACCGTTTAATAAACGTAATCAAAACATTTATTGTCAAATAGTGGCTGATTTATGGACATTTAAAAACTAATTCGATTCTAAGATTCAATTGAGTCTTTTGTAAAATTGTTTAAAATTAAAAGAACTTATGAAATTAAAATTTTATTTATCTTGCTAGATAATTTATCATTATTCAACAAAGGATATTATATATATTAGTTTCTCTAAGTGTTTGTGACAGGGATAGATATAGGTTTGTGCTTGTGACTTATGTTCGGGATAAACCTGGATGATAATAATAATAATATAATATAATCTCACGCCTTTTTTTTTTATCCCCGAGGGTGTAGGCAGAGGTATTCCATTACTGGATATACCCACATTTCACGAGATATATTGGACCCCTAAACGTGATAGGTGGTGAGCACCTGGATGAATCCTTCCTAAATATGTATAGAAATTAGTATCCTTAGTATCCTACTGCGTCATGGCCAGAAAGCAAGACAGAGTGATCATTCATTTAACTTACTCCATTCTAATTGAAGGCACAAAACACAAGGGAAAGACGACGGCGATTCAATGATCTATCGAGTCTACATAAATTATTGATACTCTCGATATAGGTACGTAAAGTTAATGACGCATAATATTTTGTTAATTACGTTAATTACCTACTCGGAAAATCACTTATTGTGTAACATTGCGCAACTAGTGACTACAATGTAAAATGATATCGGTTGTCTGAATATAGACCAACTTTGGTCATCATCGTATAGAACAAGATGGAAAATAAAAATAAAAGAGGTACCTGTATCTAGCTCCGCAGTTGTGGCTGCTACGGACCCAGTGGGCGAAGTGGGGCAATTGACTCTAGAATATAGGTACTTTAAGTATATTTTCACACTATCTCTATTGGAAACAATAAAACATTTTTGACCCTGTCTTCAACACTCGGTCGGCCGGATCGCGCTGACGAAAACCAACACCAACAACGCGCGACCTATAATAATGATGTTATTTGTGTTGTTGTTATGTCTTTTTATATAATACAACTAATGGTAAATAATAGGATTTTCTATTGCAACAGATCGCCCGTGGTAGGCTGCTGCTTGATAGGCTCTATACGTACCTAATGTACATATTTATTTATTAAGAAGATACATACAATGTAGCTTCGAGTAGGATATGGCTACTTACAATGATTGTATAAACTCTGCAAATTGATAGCAGTAGTATAATTCGTGATTACAAAGTGCCTACTTCCGTATGGGATACAGGCAATCTCGGTATACTCAGTAATAGCTAACAGGAATAGGTCCCAATATGTTTAAGCAGGTAATGAACAATTTAGAAATTATAGCCCTAGGTTATTGCGCCCCTTAGGAACGATGTGCTTTTCGGGTAAGTAATACAGCACAATAATTTACATCTCGATTTATGACATATCTATATCCATACTAATATTAAATGGAGGAAAAATTTGTATTTTTGTATGTTTCTTACGAATAAACTCGAAAACTGCTGGACCGATTTTAACAATTCTTTCACCAATGGAAAGCTAGAAGATCCCTGAGTAACATAGGCTATATTTTATTCCCGTATTTCCACGCGAATGGGAATTACGCGGGCTAGTTTTGTCATAAATCAAGATGTAAACTATCGTTCTTGCAAATTTACACAAGATCAGTCTACCGGGTTTTGAACACATTCGTTATTTTATTATACTTAATCGATAGTATTATTGTTCAGGATCAAATTTCAAACAAACATTTATGTACATGAACATGTGTGTAGACTTCGTGTCTGGGTGTTTCATATTTATTTAAGTATGTTTATCAGTTGTTCAGTACTAATAGCACAGACTCTGCCTAGTTTGGGACTGATTAACTATGTGTTAATTGTCCCACAATTTAATATTAGGTATATTTATCTGTTTATCTTTATTTCTAATACCTCAGGAAGTACCAACGCCATCTGGTGGTAAATGGTTGTTGATGCTCATTAGCTTTAATTTCACAGACAATTTCAACGTTACTGGAAATTACCTAATAATTTCTATAATCAGTATAATTTCACTGTGATTCATGTGTAGCCCGAGGCTTACTCGCACCTTTAAAAAGCCATCGGCCACACAAAAAGCGTTCCCGTTCTATATGTTTGCCTCCATCTCACTCTCTTACATTACTTAATACTTTCTGTTGTTTCGTGCTCCAAATGGTAAAAGCGTTTTCTGGTCGCGAGTGATATTTATAAAATCATAGAAGATTTGTAATAAAATAAAAATTGAATTCTAAAATTCTTATATAGGTATACAGGATGTCCCAGAAGTCAACGATAAGCCGAAAACCAGCGATAAGCCTAGTCATGAGGGTAATCAGAAAAATATAAAAAAAAATCTATGTTCTTTTTTCAAAATGTTATGAAGGTTTAAAAAAAATCCTAAAAAACGGACACCCTGTAATGAACTTTCTTTTACCATGACTGTAAATATTAAATTTTTGAATATTTTTTTTCTGTAGTGCTATAAAGAATAGCCGTGCTACAATTTACAATAAAAAAAAATACATAACTGCCTCATTTGTAAGTAAAAAGTTAAATTTGTTTCCAACATTGAATTCTAAATAATTTCATCAACCAACTTAAACCAGCTGTACTGTAAAAAAAATGTATGGCTACTATTTTGGAAAGTATACTTAAAAGTTGACGCATTTAGTCTAAATTCTAAAATGGTATAACACATGCTAGGTTTTGTTATAGTTGGATTTAAATCAAAGCCATCAAACAAATGACATAAACAAAAGATGTACGAATAAAAAATCCCTGTTAGGTTCTCTATTCAAAAATATGAGTCCGTCTCCATTCAAAAAGATTTGAACCTGGATTTACCTAAGAAGGTTGCGTTACCAACATTTCACCTCATTAAATTAGATTGGCATAGAATCCGGATTCATCGAGAAAAAAAATTTTCATGCCTCAACTATAACAAAACCTAGCATGTGTTATACCATTTTAGAATTTAGACTAAATGCGTCAACTTTTAAGTATACTTGCCAAAATAGTAGCCATACATTTTTTTTACAGTACAGCTGGTTTAAGTTGGTTGATGAAATTATTTAGAATTCAATGTTGGAAACAAATTTACCTTTTTACTTAAAAGTGAGGCAGTTATGTATTTTTTTTATTGTAAATTGTAGCACGGCTATTCATTATAGCATTACAGAAAAAAAATATTCAAAAAGTAAATATTTACAGTCACGGTACAAGAAAGTTCATTACAGGGTGTCCGTTTTTTAGGATTTTTTTTAAACCTTCATAACATTTTGAAAAAAGAACAGATTTTTTTTTATATTTTTCTGATTACCCTCATGACTAGGCCTATCGCTGGTTTCCGGCTTATCGTTAACTTCTGGGACATCCTGTATAAATAACTAAACATACTCATCACCACTGTAGTTTTAGACCCTTAACTGTGACAGGAGGTGAGCCCATCGACGGACCAGATTGTTGTTACATGCTTTCGATGAAATTTTGGGGTTTGCGGTTTTTTTCACGAAGTTTTCCATCACCATCTTGTATTCAAAAAAAGTCTAGTTGTATGTCAATGAAATCAGGGTGTTAATGTTACCAAATAAAGTTCTAAAATATTCACTTTTTGTACCTATACCAAACCATTTGGTGGAAGACTGTAATAAAACTAAGTACGTAAACAATTTTTGAATTATTTTTGAGTCGCAGATCGAGGATTTTTAAGTTTTTTTAATAAACTTGATAAATTTATAGCTAGAACTACATATTATACTAGCAAGTAAAGATAATAAATGCAAAAAGAAGGCCATTGTAAAGTCAGATTACGATACATTTTCGTCTTAGATTACTATTATTCAGTACCAGAAAATGAGGTCCTAAAAATCAATTAAGGACATGAAGAAAATGAGAAAATTAAGCAACAGATTGCTGCAAATGTATAATAATTCCGGCCAAGTGTGAGTCAGACTCGCGCACGGAGGGTTCCCTACAAACTTTGCTTTAACAAAAAGATACAAACTTAACTTTGCCCTTGGAAAAATATTGTCCCCATACGTTCGGCATAGGTCGCGATCTGTTTACCAACCGCAAATAAATTTAAAAATTCTTGTTGTGATGTTTTCGGATTTTCCATTTACTTGTGCTAAAAAACAAATTTTATAATTTAGGCGAACGGGAAGTGCTCTTAAGGTTTTTATTCCCTTGCAGGTGTCAAAATACGGGACATAAAAATCTTTTCATTGCGTTAACTTAGAATTTCAATTTTTTCAGCTCCGATAGATTGTAGACTTGAGTTTTTTTTTTTATTTCAACTCGATACCTCCTCGAGTTCTTGAGAGAAAGGGTCTTGACAGATATACAGACAGACGGACAAAGAAGTGATCCTATAAGGTTTATCTTTTCCTTTCAAGGAACAGAACCCTAAAACGTCTACTTTAACATAAAATAATTTATTTTGTGTTAACATAACAGGGTTACCGTCCTAACACAATTTATTGATACCAGCAAAAGCGCTCAGAATTTTCTAGTAATTACTTTACTCACAACTTCCTGCTTCAGACTTCGTTACCAACACTTTTAACCGATTTTAATTCGCTGTTTATAAATTTATAATATACTTAAATAAAATCTACTTATAATAGCAGTGATAGCCCGAACGGTTAAAGAGCCGGCCGAAAATCAGTGAGGTTCGGGTTCGAATCCTGGAATGTACCAATTAGTTTTTCAAAAACTTACATACATATTTATCACTAGTGAAGGAAAACATCGTGAGGAAACTCGCAGGTCTCAGAATTAATTCTGAGACATGTGTAAACAGACCCAGTCCGGCGATGGGCTCACCACCTATCACGTTTAGGGGTCCAATATATCTCGTGAAATGTGGGTATATCCAGTAATGGAATACCTCTGCCTACCCCTCGGGGATAAAAAAGGCGTGAGATTATATTATTATATTAAAAATCTACCAAACTATAGGTACAAAGTGTAAATCAATGCTTGAAAATTAACTTTGTTAGTGTGTTACTAATACTCATTGTGTTATTGTGGAGTGTGGACATACTTATGTTTAAGGGTCAGATACAGATATATTAAATAAATCAAGTGTGAAGAATTGATAATTTTTTGGGTGATTTACGACTTCCACGAATTATTTAATATATTATCTAGTTTAATAAAATCTTATTGATGTAGAAAGTTAACAAAATTGGCCCAGTACTTTTAAAAATTAGGGATCTTTGAAATGCTTATTTTACTTGAAAACTCTTAACTTTTTAGGTGTGTAGACATTTTTGCTTTTACCTTTGTGACACTACCTGTGACTCTACTTAATACGCAGTTCACTCAACAGGTAAGGTGATATAATTCTACAAACAATTAAATTAACGCCATTGTGGTCATCAAAAAGTAAGAAAGCATGCGGGTTCATTTACCAACTATGTACAGAACTTACAAAAGAATGAAGAATCAATCTAAATCCACTGCAAATAAATCAAAAATAGTCTCCTATGTTTCGCTTCTCGGTTATGAAAAAGTCTGCCGGTACCGGTAAAAATTAATGATAACCTGGAACATGGCATTTATATCAACAAAAGCTAAAGTGATCCGAAACCTGTTGTTAAAATCTATGACTATCGTATTAATTATATGTAATGCACTCATCAAATCGGTCCCATTCATCAACGTCAGCCAAATGCTAATCCCATTTAAGTAGGCACACGTATTCTAGATTATTTCGCAAGAAATCGTGTCCCGAGAACCTATAACAACCCAAATGAAGGGTTGAGCTCTTCGAATTTTAATGAAATATTTGATTTATGCCCACCGTGAGCATCAGGTAGCTTATTATAAGAATATATCATTAAACATTACGTATATAATTAAAGCCAAGCTTAGCCTCCAGCTACCCCAATTTAAAGCCGGCTCCGCTGCATTATAATTTTAATAAAATTGCCCGCTGTCCGATATAAAAATAAAAAATAATAATAACAAAATTATAACACATCTGATTGATGTATTATTTGGTAATTTATTGGCTGTAATTACATCGTGTAATAATGGTTGATAATGCGGTGCGTTGGAGTGAGGGAACGATTTATTAGTATTTATTAAAGTATGAATTATTGTATAATTACTAGGATGGAAGCTTCCAAACTAAACAGAGCGGTTGTTTTAGGGTTGAATTTATGGGCAGTTCTCGGAGGCGATCTAATCGTGCTTGTTTGCGAGCTATGCGATGTAATACGGGCGCCTCGCCGACGATGAATATTATAAAATTATGGCTGTGCGTATCCACGGCGGCGCTCTGAGGGTTAACGGGTTGCGCACACTTAGCCAAAGTGCCAAACAGTAATAGAGCACTGAGATTCAGCGAGTGCGCCAGAGAACCTTGATAAGGGTGTTTTTTCTAGGAACACTTGATATCTAAACGTATAATCTTGAAATGGTATGAAACAAAATTGCTATCTCCGTCTGTCGGTTTATCTGCTTACTTCTTTTGCTGTAAAGCAGAATCGAGCCCATTAGGGACAAATATATTCATCAAAATAGGTATTTTTTTAATTTTCAAAATGGCCTTCAAAGAGGTACCATGTGAAAAAGTGCGTCGAAGACCGGCAATCCCTCTCTGAATTGCTAAACTGAAATATTTATACAGAAACAACTAAACTATGATTTCTTTCTGTATTACCATTACCACTATCATGTTTATTGACAAAAATTGCCTTGGCTCATGAAAAAATATCTGAAAAATGGATCGCGTATTCTATTCCATTAACATTATCCATCTACGCTCTAATCACACAGTGAATAGATCAACTGAACCCCATAATCGATTACCAACTTTTTCAATAAACCAACATTTAATATCTTGTGCATAAAAATGTTGTTCTAGAACACATAAACAAATAACCTTAGCTTCCTTCGTTGTTAATTGTTTTTATGTCCGTTAATGGTACTTACGCACTATAACGGAGATCATGGCTTGATAAAATATTTCACAGATGTGTTTCTTAAGCTGTTATTACATAGAACTCATAATTTATGCATCGAGTTTATAATTATGTTAGACATGTGTGTGTTGGTTTTTATAATACGAATGAATTAAGACCTTTCTATGCGAGGCGGCTTCTAATTTTGGCTTTTCTCGTGCTACGTTGGAGTTTACTGTCTAAATTTGGCGTATGCCGTTTTAGGAATAATATCAACTATTCAGAAGTTCCCAGAAGGTCGATTCCGTTACGTCTAGGGCATCTGATAATCCATTCTGCTAAATTATTTTTTATTAACACACAAATTTGAAAACAAACAGCTAATGTGTTACAAATGAATAAATAAATAAATAATCCCACGCCTTTTATAATGAGGCAGAGGTACCTATTCCATTTCTGGATGTACCTGTAACGAGGTACCTACTCGGTGTCCAACCTCCTCTATTCCCCCTTTTATAAGCTTTTTGCCCTTTTAACTTCTTTATCTGGCCATACATTCGAAATTTAAATTTTTGAAATTAGAATTACTGCGCTCTCTTCTATTTCTTTCACCAAATAATATATCAATTTTGATGTGTTACAAAATATATATATATAAATTACAAAAGTGTAATTAGTAAATTAGTAAAGTGTAATTACAATTAGTGTTACAAAATCTAAAAAAAAAATAACCGTTCATTATTATTGTCTACTTGATTAATATCTCCCTTTTCCATTCTTAGTCTTGAAGATTTCAAGCTCGTTTCGATTGTCAAATTTAGTTAAACGTCGGGACGCGAGTAAAGCACAAGTCCATCCCATTACGTCTTAATTTTGTGGCTTGGAGGGATAACATAAAAATATGATAATTTTAGGCTAAAAAATACCGATATAGTTCCCGATGAAGTTCCTGCAGAAAGATATGACTAAAAGTAAAGAAAAATCATGCATGTGCAATAAAATTTCAAAATCCTTCTTTAGGATATGCCTAAGAAGAATTTTGGAACTTCATTACATAATGTAAGTTCTGGGGTCAGTCGTCGGTCCATGAGTTCATCGTCGGACTTGAGTGCTGTTACACAAACACATACCTCAGAATCAATTCTAGGAACTGCTCAGAAGGATGTATTCTTCATCGTCGAGCCAGCGATAAATATAATACGTAAGTTTTGACAAAGTCATTCGAACAGGGAATTTTGGGGCCTGCTGATTGAGCTTTTGAGGACTGTAGAGCTATTTTTAAATGTAAAAACTCAATGTCAAAATCATTTATTTTCTGTAGGTATAGAAAATACACTTAGAAAAGTTAATAGTCTAATACCAAGGCAATAAAACTCGTCCATGAAGATTGGCTAAATGTAAACAGCAGCCCATCTCCACCGACGAGTTGCTGGTTCCAAATGCAGTACCCCGACAAGAGCCAGCAAGAAACTCAAACTCAACTAAGTTTTTGACAAACGTATTGGTACTTACGGTACTTAAGGCTTACGATAGAGTGAGAAGGAATGAGCTATGGTCAACACTGGCCATGCATGGGTTGAACCCTATTTTGGTACAGGGTCTGAAATCCCTCTATAGGGATTCTAGAGCCTGTGTCAGAATTAATGGCGCCTACACGGACTGGTTTGACATCTCTGTGGGTGTTAGACAAGGTTGTGTAGCATCGCCATGGCTTTTCAACCTTTTCATGGATAGCTGTTTGACAGATTTGAAAGAGCGAGATTGTGGAGTACGAATGGGAGAGGTACGTGTCAAATGCCTGTTATACGCCGATGATCAAGTAATACTTGAACCATCGGCGTGTAAGTTGCAGGACACTGTAACTCTTGTAAATGAGGCATTTAAGAAGAAAGGCATGAAAGTGAATGTAAGCAAGACGAAGGTAATGGTTCTGGAGAAAGATAGGGACATGTCTGAATGTGATATTATGATTGAAGGCGAGAAAGTAGAACAAGTGCCAGAGTTTGTTTATTTGGGAAGTAAGTTTACAAGAGACGGAAAGTGTGACAGTGATATTGAAAGAAGGGTGAATGCAGGGAACATGATTAACGGAGCTTTGCACTCCTTTATGAAGAGCCAGAATGTGACAAATAAAGCACGTCTGGCTGTTCATGATGGTGTGTTAGTACCTACGTTGATGTATGGCAGTGAGTGTTGGGTATGGCAGAAGAAGCATGAAAGTAGAATAAATGCAGTCGAAATGCGTTCATTAAGAAGCATTAGTGGAGTAAGATTGATAGATAGAGTGAAAAATAGTGTGATCCGAGAGCGTTGCGGCTTGAAAGATGATATAGTAACTAGGATTGAAAGAGGAATGCTCAGGTGGTTTGGTCACATTGAGCGGATGAATGAAAGTCGTCTAACGAGACAAATATACAAGGGTGTTGTGAATGGGCGAGTCGGTAGAGGACGACCTAGGCGTACCTACATCGACCAGATCGGCGATGTGTTGAAGAAAAGCCAGATAAAGAGTACCCGAAACCGACGAGCATGCATGAGTCGTTTGATGGATGTGGAGGAAGCGCGTGAGATCTGCCAGGTTCGTAGCAAGTGGCGGTCTGTTGTCTCTGCCTACCCCAGTGGGAAATAGGCGTGAGATTATGTATGTATGTATGTATGTATTGGTACTTGAGACGAAGCGGCCAGGAGGAACACACCAGGGTTTTTAGTGAGTATGGCAGCACTAGGCTGCAAAGCCCCACATAACCCCCGGCCCCCCCGGGTCGGGTGCGTATGCAGTAATGAATTTTCCCTGCTTAAAAAAAAATCGTTATCTATCACGTTTAGGGGTCCAATATATCTCGTGAAATGTGGGTATATCCAGTAATGGAATACCTCTGCCTACTCGGGGATAAAAAAGGCGTGAGATTATATATATATTTTTTATATTATTTAAAAAAAAACACGCCTTGCACTCCGGGAGTGCCGGCAGAAGTGAAAACTTGATTATCGATTTCGGTGTTACAACACTACTCTCCAACCGTCTTACGGTTTTTTGATCAGCACACGTGACCTGACGCGAGTTTCACAGTTTTTACCCATCCCACAAAAGTGCTCAAAGCCGCTAAAGAAGTTTTCACTTCAAAAAGTCTCAATCCAACAGAGCTCCTTAAAAAAGTTAAGAGTTGGTACTTACCGGAGCCACTGGCAAACAGAAAGTCCCTGTGTAGGGAAGACGTCTTCAGGTAGGGGTAAAACAGCTTGCTGCCTGCTGGGACCGACGCCGCAACTGCAAAACGTCATACCGGTGATAAGTCTCTATCTATCTATCTACACTAATTTTATAAAGAGGAAAGATTCGTATTTTTGTAACGAATAAACTCAAAAACTACTGGACCGATTTCAAAAATTATTTCACTGTTAGAATGCTACAATATGCCTGAGTAACAAAAAAGTGAATTATTTATTATTACATAGAATCTCCGTAGAAAAAAAAACATTCCCTCAAGAATAGAATTGCTCCACTATAAGAAAAGACTTGCCACAGCCATTTTAGACTGTGATCGCTAATCTGGCTGTCAAACGTCTAATTTTCTTCAGTGCAAAAAGAAAATGACCAGCAGCTAATATTAAAAAATATTAAAAATGGTCACACCTATATTACTGACGACCACCACGACTTATTAGATACCTAAAATAATTGTTTCCATCATTTTTTCTTGTCAGACCAGACGCCGAAAAAGAGTATTTAAAAGACCTAACTATTGTTCTAAGTTCAACATCCATATAAAACCTTTTAAATATTTTGTGTTAAGTAGTAAGTACCTACTTAAAATTGACTTTTAGGTAGTATTCGATCAAAGGTAAAATAAAATTTTTATTATTTAAGATTTTTGAACAGTTGATTAAGCTTACCTACTCATTGCTGTATTTTTTTGACTCTCACTTTGAATTATGCAAGACAATTTTATCTATCCAACTATATAGTAAAATCTATCCAATTATTTTTATCTTTCAGACTGCATTACATCTAATATTCGGAAGAAACATTAACGTCCTCCTAAAAGACATTCCATAAAGTTTCCCGAAAAAATATTTTTTTAAAACTTCGTAAAACCAAAAGAATTAAAAGGCAAAATCCGTCCGTTCACGGGGCACCCCACATCTTCGCGCGCTCGTTTAGAAAGGATCCTCAGTGCGGGGAGGGGGGTATGCAAGGAATGCGCGGGCCTGCGCGATTTTTCACTCAAGACCACGTGTTCGTCACGTGCGTGGGAAGTCGAAACTTTCCGCCGAAGTTTTTCTGAACATGCGGAATTATTTCACAGAGACTTTTGTGTTGTCAGAAATTTACTGTTTACATTCGGGGGCAAAAGTTTTATGTGTAGTATATGACAATAAAACGTACCTACGTTTGCAATAAAAAAAAATAAGGGACCTAAGAAGTAAGAAGTATATTGTATTGGAATACTAGGTAGGTAGGAGATTTATTATTTTTAGGTCTAGTTTGCCTATCTATATTAAATTTGGACCTATTGTCTATTTTTATATTAGTAACTCTATTGTATTATAGTGCATTAAGTATATATAGGTAGACTTTAATAGATTTGATGCTACTTATATTATATTTTTTAAAAAACCTAAGGCAAAGAATTGATCTGTAATTTAATTTACAGAGATCCTAAACTTTAGCATTCAAATTAGGACAATTACTTAGTACTGTAAACCTACAAATTAATATGGAATAGATTAAAGATTTAAAAACAGCGAATAAAATTTATTAATTAAAAATAATTCTAAGTACATACATAACTATTTAATTTCAATCATTTTATTTACAACTTTACATCTTCGCATTGAGGGTTCTCGTGATTGTTATATCTACCATTGATTTTTATCTTTGATCTATTTCGACCTACTGCCACAGATTAGAGAATAGTTACTTGCTACTGTACAAAATAGTTAAATATTTTATAAATTTACTTTACTCTGTTTCCTTCCACTTGTAGTTTTTGGATTATGCACCTTTCAGCTTTTTTATGTAAAAAAATATTGAACATACAATACATGTGTAGTCGATGACACGAATTTTTTTTTATTTGTGATTGAGAAGGTCAGAACTACGCAATGAGATTTTATATTTTTGTCCCATTTTAAGAGGCAATGTTTCCACGCTGACACTAGACTATACTGAAGACAATACATGGTAGCGCCCTCTACAATTAGCTTTGCTTTAAGATCCCATTTTGGCGATCTCAACACACCCCTCTAGAGACATGTCAGAATGCATTGTTTCGTCTACAGAATGACAGCGTTTCGAAATTCGAATGCTTTGCCGACAGATAATAGTTTTACGTATTCGTAACTTATGGATATTAAAAAATTAAAATACATCGATTAGTTCCAAATTTCAAAATGATCATTAATATTGATTGATATGAGCCGTGTCTAACACTCATAAAATTTATTGATTATCCAATGGACGTCAGATTTCACCCATAGACAATTCCCTTGTTATTAACGTAATAGTAATAAAACGCTTTCCCAACGCAGCACAATGCGTCTTTAGACCAGACAATTTTGCAATCAACATATCAACTAAACCGTGTCTAGAAAATTCTTAATTGAACTAATGAGAAGTAATTACAATTTTTATTGTAGCCATAATGATTACGATGCCTTAAAATAATAAAAGCAATTAGACATTGATGGGCGCAGCAGAATATCTGTGGCCATCTCTCTCACACAGGCGGTGACAGATGTGGAGTGAGCGGTGAAGAATACAGCCTGATTAGATGTAATTGTTCGAACGGTTATAAAAGTTGATGTCAGTCGATGTTCTGTTTGTCGTAAAATAGCGAGATGTTTCCATTTCTAGTGTATTTGATGTTGAAAAAATAACAAAAATACATTATGTTAGTAGATTGTTGTACGGTTGATTACATTTTTGTACAATCGGTCTATTAATCTAAGCCAGGCTCTTAATGACGGCGTGCCACAATTAAAATGACTGATTCATGGCAATGAAGTTGAGATATAAATGAGTCACGTGATTTACATTAATTAGTACAGAGGACGTAAAAATTCGAACACAATGATGTGATCGTTTCAAAATAGAATTTGGCGTTTGTTTGTTTCAGTTAAGTTTCTTGAATTCATTTTTAAAATTCGAAGTCATAGGTGCCTGTTTTGGTTCGATAGGAAAAGGTGACCAAAGGAAAAAAACAAGAGAGAATCGGCACTGAACTGACTATCTCATCATGAATCTCCAATCAGCCTCGCCTGTTCTCGTTTATTCGATTGACAACTATATGTATACCTGTCTCGCAGATTTAATATAAAAAGGGGGTAAAATGGCGCCATAATTACCGTATGGAATTATCGTATCGAAAGAACGTGAATTGTCCTGCGGTTCCTCATATTTTCCTTCATATGATTAGAATATATTTCATCTCCCAATCCGCGGTGGGCTTGCGTGGGAGATTAAATACTTCCTCATTTGTAAGGAAAGACCCTTAGCTCAGCAGTGGGCTGTTACGGGTTGATAATGAATGAATGATAATGATAAGATTTCTAGTCGATAACTATAATATACCTATCTCGTATATTTTATATGGAAAAAAATGAAACGGCACTACAAATATCGCCGTGTCGAACGAATGTGAATCCGGAGAACATGAAAAGTGTCATTCCTCAATATGTTGCGGCGTTGCGTCCCACTCCTCGGCCGCAACAGCCAGCACGTAGGGATGATGATGAGGACAAGTAGAGATGAGGACACGTAGAGATGAGGAGATGGAGTGAGGATCGAGGGTTTGTAGGACGATGAACATAAACGAGTGTTTCAGCAGCAAAAAGGTATAATACCCACATTTCACATGATACGTTGGACCCCTAAACGTGATAGATGGTGAGCCCATCGAGGGACCGGGTCTATTTTACACATGTCTCATAATTAATTCTGAGACCTGCGGGTTTTTTCATAGTTGTAGAAACATAGATATTTATGATAATTAGAAGCAAAGCTTTTACGTATAGGAAAGCCTATTTATAACACAAATTTTAGGTTAGAGACCGTCTAGTTCGAGATTTGGGTAAGTACTGATTTGCTGGTAAAAGAATAAGAAGTAATAGAAGAGAGAGCTGTAATTCTAATTTCAAAATTCAAAATTTAGAATGTATGGATAAAGAAGTTAAAAGGTCAAAAAGTTTATAAAAGGGGGGATAAAGGAGGTTCGATAACGAGTACCTCGTTACAGTGTAAACTATTGTAATATCAAATTTTATAAATCGGTTAAATTGATGGTGTTTCAATACCCTGTCATGCTTATTAGTTTTTTCGCTTGTAATGCTGCCTGCTGGTTTTGGACTGGCTGTGCTTCAACTGTGTATTTTGTTTATCTATACTAATATTATAAAGAGGAAAGATTTGTACCTACTTTTTTATGTTTGCTACAAATGAACTCAAAAACTACTGGACCGATCTAAAAAATTCTTTTACCAATGAAAAACTAGAATATTCCTGAGTAACATAGGCTATATTTTATTCTCATATTCCCACGGTAATGGGAACTATGCGGGTGAAACCGAGCAGAATCGCTAGTTTATTATAATGCCTAGAGTTAATACTTGATAGGTGTAACTCCAGATAACATATTTTTAAAATTCAAACAGGAGGAGCGAGTTGAAAATTTTACACCCGGAAGAAAGGAGGTGTGGACTGTCGAAAAGCAAATAGACTTGTCAGATTGAATCAAGCTGTCTGTCTATACTCGTGTCTACAAATGCACGCTATGAGTAACATATTTATTTAATTAAGTAGTACATATTATTTGTTTAAAATATATTTATAGAAATGGAATGTCTTTGTTGATCCCCTCGGGTATCTATTTTTGTTACCTATGAAGCCAAGTAAATGAGACACAAAAAAATAAAAAAAATAAAAAAAAAAAATCTCACGCCTTTCATCCCCGAGGGGGTAGGCAGAGGTATTCCATTACTGGATATACCCACATTTCACGAGATACATTGGACCCCTAAACGAGACACAATTTATTTTTTATTGTTCTGTCGCGCATTAGAACCGCACGGTGCTTGACTGATTTGTCTGAAAGGTATTATTAACTGAGTATAAATAAAAAAGACTGCTTTATGTTCTAGCTAGGAAATAAAATTATACCCTTAAACTTCCCCCCCCCCTCATCGTCTCCCCTATTGTGGCAGATTAACTTTTCGGCTAGTCTATATACATACTCAGAAGTAGGTATGTATAAACGGATCCCTATCTCTCTTGGTTACGTGATCACGCGTGAACGGCTGTACCAATTTCCCTAATCCTTTTTTGTTGTGTTTGTTATTATCAGGAGAAGGTTCTTACGAAAGAAAATTTTACTTAACGACTATATTAACTTTTGTACTTATTTTCACTGTCACTGTCAGTTGTTTGACAGTTGGCGCAATTAACAGAAATGTTTTTTTAAAATTAGTTACACCAATTCTAATTCAATGTTCATCGTTAAGACAGGACAACGTCTGTTGGGTTTGCTAGTTATAAAATTAATATAATTTTGAGTTCAACTTTTTAACAATTATTATAATTAAAAAATATAAATGTTACTTTTAATTTCAAAAATAAGTCTTTTTATAAAACATATTTCAATAATTGTACCTACCTACTTATTTCAGATTATTAAAAAAATTGCGTCGAAAAATTGTTTTGTAGTTACATAGTTACAGAATATGTTTTTCACGTAAATTAAATAGAAGCAGAAACTACCTACGGAAAAATGCAACACATGTATGAACCAATCAGCTGATTGTTGGAGTTGGTCGCTCCGCCCAACAACACAACGCACAGCAACCCGAAAAATATTATACGGCATTTCATATTTTTTTCTAGTTTCAATTATTTTGTGATCCCGAAGTTTTTCAGTTCTATCTTTGAATTAAAAGTAAATTCGCAATGTAATATAAATCTGACTTTGAAAAGAAAAGTTTGGGAATTTCGTCTAACTCATCCATTGATACTCGTAGGTAACTATAAATGTACTATGTACTTGAATATAGTTTTTTTTCAATTGTTATACACACTCGAACGTCAATGCACTTATCTAGAAATATCCTCTAGAGCTACTCTCTAGATACGTGAAACGAAAAAAAATATTTAAAAAAAACTTTTTCTAACTTTTATTTTTTTTAAATCTTTTCGAAGTTTATACAGTTCCATTATATTCCAGATACTCTACTTTACTATTAAAATTAAACATCCATGATTAATTCAAATTCAATTGTAAAATTAACTTTATACTGCTGCAATGAGATACTCACAATATCCTGTAGCTAGGTAGTAGTTAAAGGCGTTAGATTTGTTTTCGTAGCAGTGACGCTGTTAATTAGCCGGCGCTCGCTGATTCATCACTTTATAGCGTCTCAACGGCTAGTCCTAGCCGATAATTACTTCACTGCAAATACTTTCCAATAAATCCAAATAATAAGTCGATTTCAGAAATCGAACAACACAAAAAAATATTCAGTCAATTTCCGAACGCACTCAAAAGTTTGGAGCTGTCAAAAGACGCGCGAAACGTTTTTTTTTCCTTGTAGCTGTCACGCGGCACGGGCGAGCGCAGATACGGCCGACCGCGTCAGAACGCTGACGTTCACTAGTCACGGCTCGGCGTAAGTCGAGGAGAAGAAGGCAGCGGTCTCCACCAACACGCCTTTCGTTCGTCTCTCTCTCACGTAGCTATGCCCGCCCGACCATTTTTACGGTTTGACCGACTCAATTCAATTCAACTCAACTCAATTTTCGTGGCGCGAATGCCTTCGCACTGGACGCTAGAGTGAGACGTATAGCGGTCGCCTTATTTCAAGCAATGAAAACTTTTGAACTCAAATTTAATTGTTTATTACTATTGTGCTACGTGTCGTCTCCATTCAAAATAGGTTATGAAGGAAAACATTGATGTTCGATTACGTTTAAACCGAGAATCTGCGTTCGGAAGAGCGGAATACAGCCTTAATCTTGGTTTAAGACGCAGCAGTGGGCACCGATACGGCTGTTTCGCTCGCGCCACTATCGTCCGGCGCACGTTTGCATCGCGCGCGAGTGAGAAATCCGAGCCGTGATAGGCGTTACCGTTTATGTCGGCTCTCGCTGCTGGGTGTGTAAAGTTTTAGGCCGAAACATGTAAAAATGCATCTTGAAAAAAAGTTATGTATTAAAAAAAGAAGCTTAGTGCGCGGGTGGGGGGACATTAATGCTAGCGGGAGGTGGCGAGGATGGCTTTTTTCGCATGCTGTATTTTCGGGGGTGTTCGCGTAACTGGACAATGCATTATCAGGCAACGCTGCCGATGCAGACGCATCACCTTGGTACTTCATTTGAACTAAAAAAAGTATTCAAACTAACTTTTTTTGCCTGTAGAGTCTATTTTGATGATTTTATCGACAGAGAATCTTAATCGTCATCTGATAATCGAAACTATTGACCATCATAAAGCAAAATCTCGATGTTTTTTTATATATTATTTACTGCTTTTGCTGTATTTTCACATAGATTAAGTGATTATTTTATTTTAGTAAAATTAATTGATATAAGTACCTACATTTAAATGAAGTTCGTGAAATTATTTTTTCAATCCTCAAATTAACATCATACTTTTAGTAAAAATAAAAAATAACTACTTTGACAGTTTAACAAAAAATATAGTAAATGGAGAAAAAACTTAACAATAAATTAATTGCTGCTATATAAGGACCACAGTACTTTCTCTACATCACTCTGTAGCGATTTTGCGAATGGGACTGTTCGATCTGCTAACTAATCTCTGGAGATTGTGACGTGAAACTTTCGGCTATGGTGCCAGGGATCAAACCACAGGATAGAACACAACAGTTCAGATGATTCGTGAAAAGGGGATGATTTGAAAGCCGATTGTATAGCCGATTGTAAGCAATGATAGCCTTACGGTTAAAGAGCCTGCTTCATATGACGAAAATCAGTGAGGCTCGGGTTCGAATCCTGGCATGTACCAATGAGTTTTTCAAAACTTACGTACTTACATATTTATCACTAGCTCGACAGTGAAGGAAGACATCGTGAGGAAACCCGCAAGTCCCAGAATTAATTCTGAGACATGTGTAAAACAGACCCAGTTCGGCGATGGGCTCACCATCCTATCACGTTTAGGGGTCAAATATTTTCGTGAAAAGTGAGCATCTCCAGTAATGGAATACCTCTGCCTACCCCCTCGTAGATAAAAGGCGTGAGATTATTTATTTTATTTTTGTATAGATCAGCCCTATTAGATAGAACTCTCTTTATGATATGTCTAAAGGTTCTGCGCGGTTTCATCCACGTAGTTCCCATTCCTGTGCAAATACGGGAATAAAATAGAGCCTAGGTTTTTCAGGTTTCCATTAGTGACAGAATTTTTAAAATCGCTCCAGTAGTTTTTGAGTTTATTCGTAACAAACATACAAAAATACAAATCTTTCCTCTTTATAATATTAGTATAGATTTGTAGAACGGAAGTTCAGGAAATTAACTGTAAAACTTATATCAAAATATAAATATCGTAAATTATTCTGATATTGACGCGATCTACTTACATCCTCGAGAACGCTACAAAGAAGTTTGTCGAGCATATTTATCGATCCTTAATTATAGAGTTCTTTTATGTAGCTTTTTTTTTCATAAACTTTCAGCTGTTCCCTTAACTTTTTAAATTCAGATTATGCAATTTTTTTTTCGTTCTAGGTAGGTTGGTAAGTAATTATTTAAATTCTAAATTGTGTAACCTAAATTGCTTACAATTATGATTGAAATTTCTCAGAAGCACGAATTATCTACTAGATTTCACTGGGACCAACAAATACGTGTACTTTTTGAATAACCTATACTTTTTCCTTAAATTTTCATTTAGTAGAAATTTTAGTTCCCTTTCTTCAAAACACCCATGCAGTAATAACACCATAGCGGCTCATGCAAATTGATACATTAAACGTTTCGTAGTCCTAATTCAAACCAAAAATCCTGAAACGATTTATGTATGTGCATGGATTTAAACAAACAATCACAAGTCTAGAATCTTTGTAGACAAGTAGAATAATATGTCATTTTATCTTCGAACTACTAAGAAGTTTGTTTGTACTTTTATATATAATTCGATAAAAAATGTATTTTGCGCAATATAGTAAAATACAATGAAATCATTAAAAATTGTACACCAATAACAAGTACGAAAGAGAAAGAAAAATAAAATAAAGTACATTGGGTGTTCATACCGCTTTTAACGACCTCTTCCCGACAATCTTGCAATGGACCTGAGGTAAGATGTAGGTAGAGCTATAGTTAACCCTTTTTAATTAGATTCGAATTTATTTAGGAATCGTAATCGGTGAAAGCAGTGGGTTTATGGGGGGCTTGAGGACCGATGCTGACCTCTAGAGCAGATGACTCCTCGAGTAGAAATTGCGTACAGGAGGAGATAGAAGCCTTATTATTTGTAGTGGACGCGGAAGGCTCAAGATCGTTATGATGTGATGTGACGGCATTTGAAAAGGCTTCTCTAGCAGAGATTTTCAGTAAGATGATGAAAATATCTACAGATCGACAGATCTGTGATGGTCTGTGATGCTCGCAGCAGCTCTCTTCCAGTGCAAAAGGACAGCAAAAACTTTGGCAGCATAACTAAAATTAATTCATAAAAAATTGTGGTTTTGTTGTATTCTTCTCCACCAGAATGCTTTGAGCGGATATGGTTCTTCTAAAGAGATCAGAATTCCAATTTGTAAAGTCAAAATTAAATTTTGATTTTGATTAATTTTTGAGTACCTACTTATATAAGGTGTACGGATGTTAAAAATTGGTTTGGATCATTTATGTAATACTAGCTGTTCCACGTAACTTTACTAGCACAAGTCCCGTTCCAGTTTGAAAACGGGAATGAATTTTAGCCTGTGTTACTTTTAAGCTTACCATTAGCGAAAGATTTTTTTAAATCAGTCCAGTATTTTTTGAGTTTAGCTTCGTTACAAAGATACAAAAATACAAATCTTTCTTGTTTACTAGTAATATTAGTACCTAGTGTAGATTTCCAGAAAACAGTACGCAAAATTTTAACAATACCAGAAAGTAATGAATTTGTAATACTCATGTATTACAAATTCATTAGTTTCTGGTAAGAGCTGTATAAAAAATATTTCCAATATCTCTGTACGCTAAAGGCTTATAGACGGATTTCTGTATGTTGTACTCAGTTATCCGAAAAATCACGTAGTTTAACAGCACTATAAACGGCAAGACTCTTACACATTGGTCTAGTAAATAGGAACATGTCAAAGTTTTCCAAAAGAACACGTAGATACGAGTACCTAGTTTATACAGATTCTTCGGACACACTAAAAATTACTTCTTGTGTTGCGTGTGTTTAGAGAAGACGACGAAGTGCCAAGGCAATATTTCACGATTAAAAAAAAAGGTTTACCATATAACATCCAATAAAGTAAAGAAGAAAAAAAGTAAAAAAAAAAAAACTTGGCTCTTTATAAAAGGCTTTAGCTGGTCGACATTTCCTTTTTTCGTTTTTTGTTAAGTTGTTCAGTTGATGAGTATTATTCTCTAGAACGGACCGTTAAGTACTAATTAGATACACGCTATAAATTCATAATAAATATCTAGGTACACATCCTAAAATTATTTCCAATTGAAACAGTACCTCTACCTATACAGTCGTATCATATGTGCTATCAAAATCTACGTCGGCGATAGGAAGGCAACACTTGCACCTAAATAGCTGAAATGACGTCACACCTTTAAATCCGGCCAAGTTGAGCGGCCTAAAGTTGCCGCTGCCGTTAATAATTGATCAGTGCGCATAATACGTGTCGAATTGAACTCTATATAATTGCTATGGAATTTATTGTAAGAAAATATGCCTATCTGAAATTGTTTTAATTATATTTCTTTTATTTGAGTGTAATTATTTTGTTTATGAATCAATATTTATAGATCAATTGCTGCGCCCATTCTGGGATCAAGTTCCTTATCGAATTTACTATAATGAAGACCAGTACAACGTTTAAAAATATATTTTGTGAAAAACTAAACTCTGTCAAATCTGTCCAAATCTGTCAAATAGAGTAAATATTGATGTTGGCATGAAATATACAAAGTCAAATCACCCTTAACTGAAGTTTTTAAAATTATCACACACTCTGTAAAAAAACACTGTCATCATAATATTTTTTTAGATTGTCCAACTATTTCTTACAGTCGTTTCGTTCGTTGCTATCGACAGCCAATATCTTACGATAAAAGACAAACATCACGATAGCAACCGCGACATCTGTGCCAACACACGTAATACGTTCCAATGTCCCAAGTAGATCGTCTGCCGTCTGAAACCTGGGTCGTGTCTAAAAATTAACAGGTGTAATGGATCGCCATTTTGTTACTTTGTTGTTTTATGCAGCTGGAAATCGAGACACGGTTCTATTTACGAAGTAGTCCGTTAAGGCTGGATTCGACCGACGTCGACATCTTTATAATATTAGTGTAGATTTAAATGAGGTTACAACCATTAAACCGATAACTCAAAATAATAAAACCAAATTATCTGAGGTAAGTGCAATAGTCACTTACAGGTACACACTGCATGTACACGGTAAAAATAGAATTAAGTAATGACATTATTTATTTTTTATTTATTTGGGAAATAAACAGTTGTAATAACATAAATTAATCTAACATACGTAATTACGAATACAGCCAGTAAATTTTCCACTGTTATATAGGTACATACAGTAAATGGAAATACTATACAAACTAAGTAGAAAACAAAAAGTAAATTGGAATTAAAATTCTATATTTTTTAAAGATTTATTTATTATAATTATTTATTTGGTTACATAACTAATAATTCATGGATACACATTCGTACACTTTACTATAAAATTTACTGAAAGGATATAAATGTATGTCCATTCGATCTCTGCATGCATTGACAGCTTTACAGCCTACTAACTGGAGAGCAAGAATCTTTTTTTTATGCCCAGGGGAAACGCATTGCTGCATACGCACCCGACCAGGTGGTCCAGGGGTTATGTGGGGCTCTTCAGCCTAGTGCTGCCATACCCACTAAAAACCCTGGTGTGTTCCTCCTCGTCGCTTTGGACCCAGCCATGGCACCGCGGTTATGCATCCGCGGCAGGAGAGCAAGATCCTAACCCAACATCTATCACTGTTTTTTTTTATTGTTCAAACACTAGTTTTTTTAAAAGAACCTTAAGACAAATTATTTTACTTTATCTTTACAGCTATGGAAACAATGTTGACCGCTAGAGGCGGCCCGCGAGGCGGTTAAGACATGAATTAATTATGAGTCATGTCTGTGACGAAAAAACTTCGGAACAACTTCGCAAGTTATCGGAACTCGCTTTCTTAGCCTTGTTCGTGCGTAATTAAATTTTCATAAAATGAGATTGGTTATGTTATGTAATACTAGCTATTGACTGCGAATTTGTCCTCGCTATGAGATTAAAACTTATATTCTCGCTTGAGATGCGAACTACTTCTCTACCAAGTTTTATGTACATCGGCTTAGCCACGAAAAGGTTTGTTTTAGACAGAGTAACTCTGATAAAAAAAAACTTCTGTTCAGTACATGCAAACGCTCACGCCACGCCTTTTTCCCGAAGGGGTAGGCAGAATTTTAAGCACATTTTGTTATTAAAGGCACTATATCTTTGTACTCAACAGGTACTGTAGGTTGTTCAGTGGTTACAAGATCACTTCAAAATAATTTAAGCTAATCTTGTTCAACCTTATTTAATCTAATTAAGTAAACAGAAAATGACCAATTTAGATCATCTATCATTACAAAATTCTGGACGGATTCAGTCCAAACTTGACAATACAAGTCAGTCATGGATCTATAAACTCAATTAGCTGGATAAGTTTTGAAATACATACATTTTGCAGCCAAATAAGAATAGAGTGTGCAAAACTGACAAAAATCTTTGTGAAAGAATATTAAAGATAAAAAAAAAGTGATAATTAATAAAATTACTGACCCAAAAAACCCGGCAAACAAATCATCTAATACTTAACTCAAATACAGATAACCAAAATCTTTCTATCTAAAAAAAATGTTAGTACAACACATTCCAAAGACAATTAATTGCCTATTTTATTTATTCGGAGAAAAAAACAGTACGTTGTGTATGAAAATTCTTATAGAATATGTATTTCACTTACTTAAGTAACACTATGCCCATGGACAGGACATTTCTCGCTAAGATGTATCAAAGAAAAATGTAAAGTAATCCAGTTAAAATTTTAAAAGATAGAAATGCAAAGTTCGCGCTAACACTCACCCACCAACCTATAATCATAGAGGTTCGGTGTTTAATATAATATGAGAGTTATTGTAATAATACATCAAAAAAGTGGTGACTATAGAACGCCTGCCAAAATTAAAAACATCAACATAAAATCAGTCAAAACAAAACTCGGGGTTAGCTATTATTATCATTCGAATCTAAAGAAATAATCCCATCTTCATTCTGCATACATTGGGACGGGCAAAGCGTGCGGGCCGTGTCCGGTCTGAATTTCGTCCAGAGCTTGACCAATATTGGCAGGTACAGTCATGAAGCTTTCCATTTGTAGTGCGAGTCTGACCTCTAAGGCGTATAATAAGAACGTTACAAAGTCCAATATGTCAAGCTCCACGTGCTCTTAACTGCACATTTCATTTATTTATTTTTTTAACTTTATGTACCTACCAAGAAAATGTAGCGAACTGATTAACTAAAGGCATTAAATACCAGTCAAACATCAGTCTAAGCAGAAATAAACGTGACTGATGGTAAGACCGTCGCTGGACCGAACTCGGCAATAGAAACAATATTCTTACAATGACTCGTGTGTGCTCGGGCTTTTAAGCCTCGACTCGACTGCCACGATTATATCGTGTCCTTCTGTTTGTCAATTGTTTGCGATTCGCACGCGATACAAAAATCGGGTGATGCATAGTAGCGCGGCAGTGGGTTCTAGGCTGTACCATACAAATTTCAATGCCCGTGCCGCCACGCCTATGTGATGCAGCTTAAGAAACGAGCTCTCTTGAATTTTGTATAAAAGGAACGTCCAGTATTCAAACATCCTTGTCGCCAGTCCTCGACTTCCACAACCAAGAAAATATTCAAAAGCAACGGGCATCAGATAAAACTTGATTAATCTCCGAACCGAGTTCGCGTCTTATTATAATAAACTAATTAATTATGGAAGCGAACAATTCATTATCGAGCAAAACTGCCTTCCGAACAATAATGATAATGAGTGTAATTAATTATTAGGAAGTTGGTTCAAGACGTACTGGGGGGGCGTGGGGGGTGTACCAAGACGGTACTGGAGTTAAGTTTTGGTGTGGATGCGGCATGTATCGGTCAGACTTTATTCCTACTAATATTATAAACGCGATAGTTTGTATGGATTTTTGTTCCTCTTTCGCCCAAAAACTACTGAACGGATTTTTAGAAACTTTTATAGTTATATAGAATAACACATAGGCTATATTTTATCCCCGTATTTCCACGGGAACGGGAACTAAAACGTGAAACCTCGGGTCACTGCTAGTGAATGAATATGGTAAAGTTTTTGTATATACTTGATTAATCACGTGGAGTATCCTTTTCAAAATACCAAGGCACTTTCCTCTATATTAATCAGCTATTTTGATGTCCATATATTTTAATGATAGCCATAATCTTTCTCTCTTCGTTGAAAAGCTTTATGGTTTTATTTAACCAATCGGAACAGCTTACATGAGATTTAACAGTCGCTCAGCTAGTTTTAGTTTGATTTGCCTTTCGGAAATTTATAGGTATAGTTAGGTAATGTACAAATTTTCGAACACCAAAACGTGTAAGCTTGCCACCGGAGCGGAGTGCTATTCTGAATGCCTCGCAACCAATTCTGAGCTGATAGAGAAATTCACCATCCAGATACAAGATCACTCTTGAACAAAGGCCTCCCCCATAGAACGCAAAACAACAACGAACGGCAACTTGCCACTTGCATCCACTGGTTACCAGCGACCTTGACGATGTCGTCGGTCCACCTGGTCTCTAGGCCAGTAGGCCTCCCGCCTACTCTGTTCTAGTTCGAGGTCGATAGACAAATTATGTGCACACCAATACCGCATCAGCTCTGATCTCATTCGTAGCTTAATGCTAAGAAAAGGGTGTGAGGGGAGGTCAGCTGGTTGTCGCGCTACTGATGGCTTTAATCATTATTACGTATAATTAAAATTTAGATGGAATAATCTATTGTCCACCACTGCCATTCCTTTTGTTGTAGAACGTTTATACGAACTAGTAAACACGATAGGCAGCGACCGTTCTGACAAGCTCTTCAAAACTAAAGCTTATTATGAGAGGGTCTGTCTGATTGAATTTAAAGGAGGTAGTTATACAATGTTTATTATTACAATTTTTCTGATGTCATTAGAGATACATTATTTTACTCAGCTGGGCGTAGAAAGATGATGTTGTGATGATGATGTAGTCCAGAAAACAGTGTAGTTAGGGTAATTGTTAGTACTTTGCACTCGTGAAAATTCCCAGAAACAGAGATTTTTCCAAAAGTGAGACCTAAATAGATCTACTGTCACGAAATTATATCGAAATCATTAGAGCCGTTTTCGAAAACGTGATTCAAAAATAAATCTCAACAAAATTTTCATTTCATAGTTTAGAAATTAACTTTTGCAATACTCTACTTTTCTGAGATCCATACTAACTATATGTACCTGTATACTTAATCCACTTTATACATAATTCTATTACAGAAAAAAGACGAGTAAAATTAAACAATTTGTTTTAATTCTTGGGTTTTGTTTTGATTGATTTCATTTTAAAGGATTTTTACTACACAATAATTAGAAGTAGATACACCAATAGTGCAGGCTCTGCGTAGTTTGGGACTGAATAACCGTCTGTGAAAAGTGTCACCTAATGTATTCGTAGCTATTTATTGTTTTTAAACTATTTTCCATCCCGATTCAAACCCCCGTTTCTGACACTGGATATGACCTATTTACCATTATAAACTGAACCCGTATCATAAGCAAGTCTGTACTACTGGTAGCTCAGCTTAAACTGGATGTAGTATGCTTGGAGTTATTTGATTATAACACATAATCAAATGAATTTACAGACTGTTGACTGACTGCAAGCCCGGGTCCATAAATTATGAAGGCAAGGAGACTTACCCGCCCAAGTATTTGATCAGAAAACGTAGGTCAGTCATCAATATCATACGGTATTTTAATACCACAAAGAATCACCTAACAACTCGACAGCTATGCATTCAACAAGTTGGCATCTTCATCAAATTTTATGATACTTGCCGCGCGATTCAGATTTTATTATAGAAAAGTTTGGTTACGGTCATTAAAAAATTTATCCACTTTGACGCTGCGATATATACTTATAATGTTTTTGAAAGCGATTTTGTTAGCATTACAGTATATGAGTAGCATTTCCTTTCTCAAGTTTCTCTGCTTTTCATCAATGTTGGTAAGGTTTAGCTGTGAAAAGATAACTCAGATAGACTAGTTATTTTTCTTTAATATTACCGTGAATAGATATCTACTACTATACAGAGTCACGTGTCTACCGCGGAATACCTCCACAGAGAAGTATAGATGCAATGTTGGGTGTGACTTGCCTCGTATATGGGACCTGGGTCAGATTTACATGGGTTTATTGAAAACTTTCACACAGTTTCATCTCTTACGAAAAGAACACGTTGGGGAAAACTGCTAGCCCAGAATTTACAGAATGGGGTACGTTGTATCTCGCAGTGGAATATTTTAATGGAAAATGGTTCTACACCCTCTTCATTGAGGAGGCCTGTCGCAGTAAGATCTTATTGTCACGAAACAACTCGTCACTAAGGCAACAGAAAAACACGTTTCAAACATCGATTAACGCCTTGAAAGCTTTATCAAACTCCCTTAAAGTACCAGGGCAACATAAAGAGGCATATGAACGCTCATTAGGTCCGCGGTATCGTCCATAAATACATTATCGTGGGGTGGTGGGGAGAGGGGGTTCGAGGCGGGTTATCGAATTAAAACTTCACTAGCAATAGTAGAGTTGAACACCGTATTAATACACCATGTATAATTCGTGCGCTTGGACAAACTAGGCGCGCTCCATTGGTGTCGACACAAGAAGATCATTTTGGGGTTTTTACGAAACAGGGTTTAAAGTTAGACACTGTTGCTGTCACTTTCATGACAATAATGTTAAACATCTATTATTTAATAGCGTCTAACTATAAACTCCGTTTTATAATGTTTTGTAATAAGACCGTATACTTTTTAGTCGCTGTCGAGTTTTCTTGACGAATGCAGCCTTAGTCGCGATTATTTTAAAGAGATTTAATGAATTAGTGCTATTAAATCTCATAATAGGCAAACATTGTTTCATTCAAATTGTATTCTTTTTTCAAGTACTGAAAATGCAGCTTTTCAATTCAGTCTAGTAAAAACAAAGACACACGTAATCTATCCTACCTCATAATATACTATCTATAGTATTTTATACTTATATTAAAACGAGGAAATATTTGTATTTTTTTATGTTTGTTACGAATAAATTCAAAAACTACACTACCGATTTTAAAAATTCTTTCACCAATAGTGAACTAGAATATTCCTAAGTAACATCGGCTATATTTTATCCCCGTGTTAGCACGGTAACGGGAATTACGCGGGTGAAACAGCGCAGAACCGCTAATACTACTATAAAGAAAGACTTCATATCGAGTCAATAAACTATTACACTAGATGTTAAAGGCTATTTCAAAACACTCGTAAAACAGTCACAATTAAAAAAACATTTTGTGTGTCGATAGCACATGGAAAACGGCGTGTGGGCGGGCGGCGGCGCTGGGCGGGCGCGAAGGAGCGATCGAGGTAAGGGTACTGGCTACGTAATTAGATTTTCAAAGTCCGAATACACTGCTCGTACTTGTCTTCATAATAATGTAAGCGGTGCGAGAAGTTTTGGTACTTGAAAGGTTTGGTTGCAGTATTAAAATGTGATACTTCTAAACTACGAAATCTTTTATTTATGTTTGGGTGGAATTGTATTGAACATTCTAATAGAGTGGTATACTTAGGCAGGTACTAAAGGATGCATGTAAAAACCCTAGGAAGTACTATTGTAGGTAAATCTGTTGCAAAGTAATTACGTGAAACACTTTAAAAATTAAAAGTATAGGTACTATCACCACTATTAACCGAGGAAGTGGTTGTATCTATAATTGTGTGTGTATATTCCATTTCCAGACACACATTTTATCTGTATATTTTTCGGATTCCTAACCTAACCGTGACAATTCCTTATCTGCAGGTTTTTCCACGATATTTCCAAACAAATGAAAAAAAATGAAACTACTTAATTATAAATTGTGTGTAAATTATTGTGTCCCACAAAATAATCTTTTGTGAACACTACAATTATAAAAAAAAAAAAATCTCAACTTTATGTGTAAAATACACAGCTATCTCTTTCGTTGTGTGTACACGTGCTTAATATCGCATTTGCAGACCCAATACCCAATTATTAAACAGCTGATCGTATTTTCTAAAGATCTCAACTCTACAAGCACCAAGACTGGTGACTCCGCAGTCCACATCGAGGTATCGGATATTTAGTTTGCTTTGGGCCGGCGGGGCGCGGGGGCCGAGGCGCTTAAGTCCAACTATAAATTAGGAAGGGTACAGTTTCATTAATCACCCATACGCCGTTATTATTAATTAACCCCCTTCGAACCACCGGAGGTATTAGCTATCGACCGGTTTTGAGCCTAATGTCAACTTAGCTACGAGTTTTAAACATTAATTTGCTTTTTTTGTGACTATAGTATGGGACGTCGAGGCGGGGTTTGAATTATTATTATAGGTTTGTTAGAAGTAAGTCCGCGTTATATGGATGACACCTAGGTTCGATTCCGAGCCCAGGCTTTCCACTAACAACGGCCCTATTACAAAACATAGATAGTTTAAAGAATTGGAATTTTTGCTCAGTTGGTAGTACCTTCTGAGTCGGAGGTCGCGGGTTCGATAACGCTAGGGGCCAACATTTGTGTGCCTGAACATGTCTGATGGCTTCGTGTCTGGGTGTTTAATACTTATTTAAGTATGTTTATCAGCTGTTTAATTTAGTACCCATAGTATAGGCTCCATCTAGTTTATAACAGTGTGTGGATTGTGTTCCAAAAATATAATTATTTTTTATTGTTTTTTATTTAATTTTTTATCTATCTATCCATATATTTGTACAGGCATCACACTGCACTAAATTGGATGAGGCTTACAGTAGTATTGTTTCAGGTCTATAACTAAAAATCTGGTACGTGTTTCATGTTGATACGCCATCTAAAACTGAATTATCTATACTACATTTTTTTTGGGTCAATACGGTTACGAAATCGCGAGCAAAAACTAGTTAGCAACATCGGATTCAGGTATGAGTCTGTAGCACTTATACAATTGTAATTGTGTTGTTTGACTGGTCTTCTCGACCCTTCGTAAAGTCACCTACCGAGCCAGGTAATAATGTCGGAATTTTAATTTTAATTAAGAGTTTAATTACTCGAGTAATGACGTCCATACGAATTCATTTCCAATTAACAACAGCAACTTTACCCAACCCACCGTGTTCCTGTATACCCGCAGTCTAATAAATCTTAATAAATCTACCACTTGGTTATCTACAAAAAATAATTACTAACATAAAATAAATATACCCGTGTATTGTGGAAACAAAACTATTAGCAGCCATTAAATTTAACAAGTACACTATTACGCGCCATAAATTTATGTAAATGATGCCCAACAATGTATTTAGTTAGACCAACAATGAGTTAAGTAGATTTACTTGTGAATGTGTTGGTGGCGTGTCCATTGCCTTCGCGTCCGGCAACCTCAATTCACGCTAATACTTTAAACCAATGATATTATATTTATACTACCGCCCTCGCTTCTTTACGGGTTATCAAAAGAAAATATGAAAATAATATAACTTTTGATACAAATTTACGACAAAATTCCTGTATTCTCATTGAAATTCTGTGTGTCGTTTCGGAGCCTATTGGAGACAAAATTTCAAACATAGTAGACAAAATTTATAAAAACGGTTATTTATGATTGGGCATAGTATAAGCAGCAGCTATATGTTTAAATATATATATATATATATATATAAATATATATCAGACGGATACTTCACACGATTGTAATAATATTGATACTCTATCATTATCATCATTTCACCTACACGACGTCGAATGTAGAGCTTAGGCGAAAGCGGGTGGGATTACGTTTTACGCTGCGTTTTAGGGCGGTAATTAGTCCAGGCAATGAAGCGGATTTTTGTATGAAGACCCCAACATTAATTCCTCAGTCGATGAAACTTTGCAGGATTGTAGTATAGTATGAGACAATACTTGCATAAAAAAATCCAAAAAAAAAAACCTAACCGAAGTTAGGTATTTTTACTGAAATACTTATTTATTTGATATCTTTGTTGGGAAAAATGCTCAGTGAAAATTTTCTTCGCCAGCAATATTCATGAGTGATAAGAAAGCTATATGCGAAATATCCAAAAAAATCTCCTGGTAGAAACGACAAAACTCAGACGTAAATGTACCTTGCACGGGAAAATTGCTCAGTCCATTTTTTTAACTGGAATGTTATTTAATAGTCACTGTGGACTTTCAATAGGAAAATCATAAATAAAAACCGTCTCGCTACATTATTTTCAGAAATTATCAAATTATCAACCAAAAAAAAAATTTTTTTTTAGTATAAAAACCTAACTTCGGTTAGGTTTTTTTTTTGGATTTTTTTATGCAAGTATTGTCTCATACTATACTACAATCCTGCAAAGTTTCATCGACTGAGGAATTAATGTTGGGGTCCACTACCTTTATTGCCTAGACTAAATGAGGGTTTCTGCGAAGCATGTTTACAAAATATATTTTTTTGTTAGAAAAGAACAAGAAAAAAACTATAGTTTTTTTTCTCTATATATAATAATTATTGTTAGCCCCTAAATATCGATTCGAGCGAACTCTATTGGAACTACGTCTCTACGCGTGACGTCACGGGAAACTGTCAACAATCCCGCGCATTCTGGCAGATGAGATAGGCTGTGGCGCGTATAGATATAAATGTTTGCCAGAGTCTCTGAAAGTCTGTAATTTAATCATAAACGATCATATCGCGTTATAAATCAATCCTCTTAATATTATATTTCTCTTACATACCTACTTGTACTTGTACTTGTACTTGTACGCTTAAAATATTTGACCTTATATTAAGCTAGTGACTGCATCTCATGACTGATTCCCTACACAAGTATAATAGGATAAGGTGTAATTAGATTAAGATTCGTGTAACGGGAATTTAAATAAAGAAGAAGAAAAACTTTCTGTCCATTCGGTAATCAATTCTACGATATGTGTCCCTAGCTAATCTAGCTAAGCTAGCTTGGCTATGACGATCCTCTCTGTATGTTACATTTAGAGTCTAAATGTAACATTAAGAGTATAAAGGGTCTAAATTTTAGACCAATAAACAGTTAAGCTCTCTGCGGTTCAAGGAGTAGTATTAGGTATACAAAAAGTTATAGGCTAAATACTTTTCATTAAAAGTAAAAATTTAACGTATTTGTTTTGAAAAAAAAAGTAGACTTGACAAGTCTTTTATTCAGTATATGTAAGCATTGAAGAAAAATTGCTGAGATTTGACGTACTCCACCCACTTCAAATCCATTGGAAACAATTCTAATGAGACATTAACTTACGTAATTAGATGGTCGTTAATTAATATTCATGTGAGACCATAAAATGGCTTAAAATTTTTAACTAAAGCAACTTTTACGCGAACATAAACATAGTTTCGTTTAATTAATTAACAGAAAATTTGGTTTGGACTAATCGAATCTAATACGATGTAGTTTTTATAAACACTTTTAAGATATTGTCTTCACTAAATTTAGAAGCGTAACAGTATTTATGAGTTTGATTCCCGACAACATTCATTTAAGTATATTTATTTCATTCTTTCTTCAACTTACAACCATCATTACAGGCTTATTAAAATGCTTGTTAATCTGTACTACAATATTGTAAAAAACAACATATAAGTAAGTAAATTGTTTTATGTTTGAAAGCACAAATTCTGGTGAATTGAAAACCTGCCCCCTAGCCAAGTGGCATTGCACAATCTAATCGAATGTTCTTTTAGATTGACTTGTATGGGATTGACATTAGCGTTAGCGCTCGTTGGCAAGTGCTTATGGCAATACCATACATGTCAATCTGAAAGAACATTCGATTAGATTGTACAATGCCACTTGGCTAGGGGGGCTTGTATGTTAAAACAATCTGGTGAACTGCTCACAAGCTGTTACTTCGGGTATACATCTAAGTATGTTTATCAGTTGTTTAATTCCCATAGCGCGTATATAATCGCGTGTGTATTTAGTCTAATTATTTATTTATTTACATAACTCGGTGAGCTAGTTGAAATAGTTACGAAAGGAATTATTTTGTTATTTATTTGTTACTACGAATTAAATATCCATTACGTATCGGATGTCAGACAACCTTCAAAAGCGTTTCCCGACTTTAGTCTCTTGGAATTTGCACCTTGTTCGCAGTCATTATAGAATATATCTTCGGTTGTCACAATATATGGCTACTATACAACTAAAAGACGAGGTACTATAGATTACTGGAGAGGTACGGGAACAAAGCAACACACTGACCCCATTCTATAGCAGAGACGGTTGTATTAAGGTTGTATAAAGCAAATGATGTTGCCAATTTGTAAATAAAATTTCAATATGTGTTGTAGAATGATTTTCGCTTAAGAATAAGGTAGTTGAGTGCTAGTCAAATCTATTATTTTGGGCAACTATTTACTATGGGAAATACATACATACATACATATGCTCACGCCTTTTTCCCGAAGGGGTAGGCAGAGACAACAGTGGGAAATAATACTGGATGATTACCTGTAACTTCATAATTATATTACTCGATTGCTTTACTTCCTTTGTTGATGTATATTTTTTAAATCGCCTATAATTGTAAAATAAAAAGATTGATTGATGTGAAATGAAAGATTTTGGCTGACTGATTACTAATTAGTAATCGCCTAAGTCAAACCACAGGCAAGAAATAAAAAAAAACATTGTTACATGAGAATAATCTCAAATACATTTTTGGAAATAGATGTATGTATGTAAATAAAATTCGTGCTCACTCTAAAATTATTTTATTTTATTTTAAAAAGTGTCTGTGATATTTTAGTAGAGACATAATATTAGGTTATTCATAAAAATAATAACACTTTTAGTTTTCTGAAATGTCTCACCATTTTTTATGTTTGAGAATCAAAGAGTCTGTATGCATTATACATCCTTGAAAGGGAAAACAAGCGACATACGGGCAATGTATCGATGCAATAGATAGCTATATTTTTTAAATGTCTTTCTTAGAAGATTCTAAGTATATTATCGATAACTTTGGCGCCTTGTGAAAGTTCTTATATTGGATGATGATCTCCATACTTTTTAATTCTTATTCCCATACGATTACAAATAGATTTTATTATAGTATTTTAGTAGTTTTCCTTAGTTTTTTTAATGGTGATACTTTTCAAGACCCGTGTCTACAACAAATTGCTGAAAGTCTTCTAAAATTCAGCAGTTATTTTAATTGACGGCAAACCTTCTTTGTTTTAAGTATCATCAAAGTATCCGTGTAACCACGTGAAACTGAACTTACGAAGAAAACCTGTACTGGACACTTATTATTCGTCCTAACAGCGGCATTCATCAACGAGAACAACAAGATATACTAATTAATAGAACAAAACAATTCACGTATACGTTTTACGTACGTAACGCTGCATTTCCCAACCTACATTATACCAGCCAACTATCCGTTGACTGACCCACCCCTTATAAATAATAGTGGTAAGGCACCCACCACCCAACACCCCTTAAGGGTAACCCTCTGGATCTCATTTCCAAATTGCATTTCGAAACCGAAAATCGACTTTAGAACTCGAGTGGACCGCCCGAAAAGCTACCTTATCATTCACTGATAAAGTTGCTTGACGTTTGTTGGCCTAAGAGCGAAATTTACAGCTTCCTTGGAAGGTCATAACCTAAGAAGGGGTCTGGCCAGGCCTGTACAAGCACTAACTCGTATAATGAGATATGATAATAAACGCTCCAGTTGAATATTGATGTTGAAAGTTAGGGATGCACTCAGCATGGTTAAGATAGCAACTCGTGATTAATTTGTAAATAAAAGTGTGGAACGTAACTTTTACTTCAAAATGTTGGAAGACCGCCCATTGTACTTTTTATTTTTATGTCACTTTTGTATTGTTTTTGGTATAGTTGTTAGTTGTACTATAGTTGGCAGTGACCCTGCCCTCTAATTCAAAGATCACATGTTCGATTAAAATACCTAATTCAAACTTTTCACAACGTTTTAAAAACGCATTTAAAACGCCAAAGACATAGCTGTAGATACTTCCAAGCAAGCAACATAATATCTTCAGTAAACAAATGTTTATTCCCTTATTCACATTTATTCCCTTGACGTCACTAATTGATCGCGCGTTAAAATAGGTTCTATTAACATGGTGGGATGAATCACCCGCTGGCATTATGCCTTACACAATTATCAGCCTCTCCTAGTACTTACACCAATTAATTGTTATGTCTACTCATTTCAGAACACCCTGAAATAACAGATAAAGCAGAAGACGAATCATCTTGAATTAATAAGTGTTTCCGTCTTGTTTCTATAAAAACTATTTTGAAAACAATTTTGAAACTGATTTAATTATAATTATAAGATGTAAGTGCCAATGTTCTATCTTATATATTAAAAATACAATAAAGAATTAAACCCACCAAATCTTAGTTTATTGAAACTTAGGATTTCGTTTTGAATTGATTAAAAGAAACCATACTCGGTCTGTCAAAGTTCTTATTTAATTAAATCATTTCACATATTGCAATTAAGTCCAAATTGCAATAGAGCAGATTTTTATTGAAATAAATTTATAACATACAGTGGTGTTACATAATTCGTAGTTACCATTTCTGGACTACATTTAAAAAGCATAAGTATTTAAAATAAAGGAGCTAGCTAATGACGTTCATAACCTGTGTACATGGACCCAATAGTTTCGTAAATAATTTAAATTTTTGCATATACTACAATCTGAGACAATAGTGTGTTGGTGCAATTATTACTTTTATGGTGACACCTCAAATTGGCACTGACAGCATCTTAGGCTCCATATGGGCTGCAACATGCGATGATTGCTTGAGGTGCAACTCTTGAGTCACACTTGAGGCACTCATGACAATCAGATTTTATTACAATCACATTATCGGATAAAGTGAGTGATGGTGAAGCGACTTATTTTCGGTAGTAGAATTTTTGTATCATGATATGTCACAGACCTGTGTGGTTGTGTCCCACGACGAGTATCGAACCACGCAACTACTGCTATTTGTCTTTATGAAAACCAAAAAAGGTTTTTTAAATACAAATTTCATCATAAATAATTCGTAAAATCTAGGTAAAATCTATACAACAATTGACAATATTATGATTAGTAGAATAGTGAGTGCGTAGAGTAATAGCAAGGTAAGAGAAAGAATAATAGGTAGAGGTTTAGAAATGTTATTGGCAAAATTTTGAGACATGCAGTCTTATCATCATGATCAACTTGGAACAGCCCCATTATGAGCAAGTCATCATCATCAGTGTACATTTGTTCACAGTTTCTGGCACAACATTCAGACAGTTTCTGGCATGACTTCCGCTAGAGCGTAAACACAACAAAAAGGCCCGCCTGATATTACAAATGAAAATTATTATCATTATTACACTTATGCATAACCTTACATCGGCGTCGACATTTGGACCGCATACGCAATATAATTTAATAAAGCTGCTGTATAGCTGCCAAAGCCCACAGTCAAGTTTTTGCCTGCACGACGTCTGGTCCGAGCAATTAAGCGATTCAAGCGCTTACGATGCGATGCCCGCGAATCTGCATAAGAAGGCTTCAGTCATAGGGGCGCGATAATGGGCGAAGACATGTATTTAATTTATCCCTACTAATATTACTTCCTATATACCTATATCCTACTATCCTACTAAAACTATCCTAATATCCTACTTTATATTATGAACATGAAAGTTTGTGAGGATGGATGGGCGGATGTTTGTATCTCTATCACGAAAAAGTAATCAACGGATATTCACGAAACTTTACAGTAATAATTATACGAGTAGCTTATACATCAGCACAATTTATAGGCTGTAATTTATAAGGATACTAGCTGACCCGCAGACGTTATCCTGTACAACTGTTAGTTGCGTCAAAAACCATAAGGTTACATTAGAAGAGTTAAAATGGTCGTTGTGTTTTCTTATTAAGCTATTGCATAGCTTCTATCGCGGGCCTTGAGCGCGGGGACCGAATCCAGAAATTCCGTAACGAAAAAACCTCACGCTCCCCACTCCGACGGGCACAGAGGTGTGGCTTGAAGGCCGTGCATTGTCTAATGGATGGATGGATGGATGGGTGGATGGACGGACGGACGGACGGACGGACGGACGGACGGACGGACGGACGGACGGACGGACGGACGGACGGATGGACGGACGGACGGACGGACGGACGGACGGACGGACGGATGGATGGACGGAAGGATGTACGGACGGATGGACCGACGGATGGACTGACGGATGGACGGACGGATGGACGGACGGATGGACGGATGGACGGACGGACGGACGGACGGACGGACGGACGGACGGATGGAAGGACGGACGGACGGACGGACGGACGGATGGAAGGACGGATGGACGGACGGATGGACGGACGGATGGAAGGACGGATGGACGGACGGATGGACGGATGGAAGGACGGACGGACGGACGGACGGACGGATGGACGGACGGACGGACGGACGGACGGACGGACGGATGGACGGATGGAAGGACGGACGGACGGACGGACGGACGGATGGACGGACGGATGGACGGATGGACGGACGGATGGAAGGACGGATGGACGGACGGATGGACGGACGGATGGACTGACGGACGGACGGACGGATGGATGGATGGACGGACGGACGGACGGACGGACGGACGGACGGATGGAAGGACGGATGGACGGACGGACGGACGGACGGACGGACGGACGGACGGACGGACGGATGGACGGACGGATGGAAGGACGGATGGACGGACGGATGGACGGATGGAAGGACGGACGGACGGACGGACGGACGGACGGACGGACGGACGGACGGACGGACGGACGGACGGATGGACGGATGGAAGGACGGACGGACGGACGGACGGACGGATGGACGGACGGATGGACGGATGGACGGACGGATGGAAGGACCGATGGACGGACGGATGGACGGACGGATGGACTGACGGACGGACGGACGGATGAATGGATGGATGCCTTCTATCGAGGGCCTTGAGCGCGGGGACCGAATCCAGAAATTCCGTAACGAAAAAAAACCTCACGCTCCCCACTACGACGGGCACGGAGGTGTGGCTTGAAGGCCGTGCATTGTCTAACGTCGTTTGTTTTCGGCAGTCTTGTTGATACAAAATGCTATGCAATAGCTTTACCGGGGCAGTCCCCGAGTGCCACACGTCTTTTTTTTTTCTCTTTCATAAGAGCCTTCTCCTGACAATAACAAACACAAAAAAAAAGAATTACCGTAATTGGTTCAGTCGTTCACGCTGACCAAGGGAAATACGAGTATATAGATTGTGTAATATTCGAGCCCTAGTGGTATCAGAAATGCTAAAGTAACTTAGCCTGTTACCTTTTCACGGCTAGACCAGTGGACGGGGCATCTATGTGCAGTCAAGAGCACATAAAGCTTTACACTTGTAGTCTGACCTCGAAGGCGATTGTAATAAGAACGTTCCAACTTCCAATGTGTCAAACTTCACGTGCTCTTGACTGTACCTATTAAAGGGAAAGGTCGAGATTGTCTAACCCATCAACGCACACAGCACAGCATTCGTTGTACTTGGTATGGTGAAAATTGCAATGAAAGAAGCTCTTAGGACGTAAGCAATAGCCACCCACTATAAGAGTTTTTCGAAATCCCCCGGGAACAGGAAAGCACACGTAACAAAGAAAATTAATAGTAAAAGTATTGCAACTCTTCATAACATGACTTCAATTAACTATATGAACAGACACTCGAACTCGTCTACGAGAAAATGCTGAACAAAAATAATGTGTATTTATTAAAAAATGCACTCCAAATTCACTCCATTAAAACAACTTTATTTGAGCAAATATTGCATATTTTTACTGTCAATTTATGTAATGCTGAGCTGTAATGTAAATGAAGCTATAAATGCTAACTTTTGATTACCTTGAATGATTATAAATAAGAGGAAAGTATAACTGAATTTAAATTGTTGTTTTCCATTGCAATGCAGTTACTGTAGAACGACCCTTGGCTCGTGTACTCATTACAGTAGTTCCAGATCATTGTTTCAAGTCCACACAATAGGACACAAGTTCGCGCCCTGTCTTTACGCTTTCCAATGGTGTCGACACAGACGATGAAATTTCGATATTTAATAAATCTAATAGAGTAAAACCGTACCTAATTTTAGAATGTGTGTCTGAAAATACTTTCTTTCAGAGCCCTAAAACCTAAAAGATATCCTTTTGCAAGTTTCAAGCTATCTCCTCAAATTAAATCCAATGGATTTGCCACTGTAACTAAACCTAAGACCTTACTTATAATATGGATACATTTCTCTATACGAAGGAACCGTAATTCCAACGTATTAAAATTTCATACGCTGCAACACAAGCTAAACATCATATAATGCTAAGCTAGTATTGCACAGCTCAAAGCAAGAATCTCATTCACAATATATCGTTTCAATATTTTGTTAACATGTTCTCTTGCACGGAATTAGAGAAAATCCACTTTTATGTCAAATCGCTGCTAATCTTATAGCAAGCGAGTATTGATGTTACACGTAAAGACGAATACGAATACAATCGCCAAACGTCCTACGCATAATTTTAAACGACCTCAAAATTTAGCTTTCATGATGATCTCCAAAGTATTAACTCAGGAGGCATCGCTAAATAGGTCGACACCGTCACAAATAACTTCTGCAATTTTGGCCATGTAATTTATTTATTTGATCGTCTAGTAGTGTAGGACACTACTTTGTGAATAGTAATCCAGATCCTTTTTGAGGATCATGATTTACCGTTTGCCATCAAAAGAAATCTTAACTTGATTCAACTATACTGTTAGTTTTCTATCGCATATTTATAAAATTGTCTTTCGCTCGCTTTAATCTTTAATAGCGCTGCCCACTTCAGCGCCATTCATGCCTAAGGCAATATTTCATGAAGGACACTTCATATTCCCCACCCCTGTTATCTCTTATCTGATGACAGACTCGAGATAAAATCGTCTTCCCCACATTCTCACCTCCTTTCAAGAAAAGAAATAAAAATGTGTTTGGTGGGAAGAGTAAGGAGCTCCACCTCGCCCCTTACGGTGATCGCCAACCCGCAACATTCCACAGCTGCGATTGCGACCCCCCCGAACGTCCCGGTTTTGCCGGACATCCGGTCTTTTATCCCGCCGAAGCAGGATCGTTGCGGCCGAAGCCGATTGTTGCGGCCGGAGCCGATTGTTGCAGCCGAAGCTGATTGTTGCGGCCGAAGCCGATTGTTGCGGCCGAAGCCGATTGTTGCGGCCGAAGCCGATTGTTGCGGCCGAAGCCGAGGTTTGCCCCAAAGGGACCGTTGCGACCGAAGTCGATTGATGCGGCCGAAGCCGAGTTTTGCCCCGAAGGGACCGTTGCGACCGAAGTCGATTGGTGCGGCCGGAGCCGTGACCGTTGCGACCGAAGTCGTTTGTGGTGCCGAGTTTTGCCCCGAAGGCGAGTTACGGCAGTCATTAAGACCTCAGGATCATTTGCAGTAAGCCCCGAAAGGCATTCTCGAACATATTGATAATAAAAGTTACGCTCGAAGGCGCTTGGTGGTGAGATAGTCTTTAAGACCTCAGGATCATTTATAGTAAGCCCCGAAAGGCAATAAGTCCCGTAGGACAACTCGTTCATAGGTCTTAATGCTCGTCGTGACCCGACCTCGGTCCCTACGAGCCATCGATTCTCGTTCAGCCATCAGAAGCGCTGTCACACCCTGAATGAGCTTATAATGGTAAAACCATTAATTTATATTAATACGCGTCGCGCGCGCACTCATATGATAGTATGAAGTAACCAATGTACGTTCTGCAAATACATGGTTACCATAAGATATATGAGGCATTCCTCATTTTCTCGTTCATTCGTGGTATCACTTTTATTATAATATCAAGCTCAACAGAAGCATGACAGACATCCCCGTCAAGCCAATCAAGACTCTAGACCCCTTTACCATGCCAATACGAATACCGACATGACTCCAGTTCCAGACTCAGAAGAGCCTTACTCCCGAAGATTTGGTCGAGTGTTCGCGTACTAGACCAACAACACTCCTCGAAGATAACTTGTGTTAATGCCCAATTCGCACCGTATAGGTCCACGACCAAGCTAGATGTTGCTTTTCACATTTCAATGAGAGACGTTATCAACCTCCATCAATTAAGTGTTAGTCGACACCATCGTCTCCGTTACTTAGCACCAAGAAGCTCAGAAGTAGTCCCAGGGTGTTTACTATGAACCACAAGACAGCGCTAAGAGGTGCGTCGTCAGTCATTCTGCTACTACCTCCAATGTGTAATATTTAAAAGCGATCGTTACACCAGACGAAGCTTATGGAACATGTCCAAAAACTAAGTCCATATAAGATCACCGTGCCGTACCGTTAGGCAGTGCTGAGGCCCGGACTTTCTACCTTTTCGCACTATATCGCCAAACAGTGTTGAACAAGACAATTGTGAGTCGAAGCATAAGCCCCAACATCACAAGCAAGTCATAATGCAAGTTAAAGAACGGAGGTGTCGCCACCGCCAAGCTAGCATTGGTATGTGCCGACATAAACACCGACCGCGGTGCGGTGAAACGTACTGACACAACCGCTGCACCACTCGGACAGTACCACACCCCGTCAATAACTCAAACACTACAACCCCTGCCTCGTCCCGACATTTGCGTTCGAGCGGACGGCGTTAGCCGCCCTAAGATGGGAGGGAAACCCAGGTGTAACATAGGCCAAACTCTCTTATTTACTTTTATTTTGTCATGCATTTCATATATTAGGCTCGTTTAGAATATTGCATAAAACTACCATATTCCATTAATAAGACAGGGAACCCATACCTGCCTTGTCCTCTTAACTTCTGTTATTAACGAACCTTCAAGCTAATAACGCCATATGAGAGTTTCATATTTTTATTTTATTTATTTATTTATATGTCATATTGCTCAACAGGACTGACCCATGTATCATACATCCTAGGTCCAACCTTTGGACAGCTTTTGAGGTGGCAGCCTCGCCCCGCGACCGCGCACCCTCCCTCACCATATATGCCAGAACCCCCTCTTCGTGTCCCGCCCGGAAAAACCCGACCATCTCCGATTTGGATGAAACCTTTTGTATATCGTAGGGTCCGTGAATAGCATTACAATGGTATACTTTTTATCTCTCTAGCTCCAATAGTTCCGGAGTTATAACCGAAAAATGGTTTATCTTAATACAAGAACGACTCCCCTATATTTTCCATACTAAACAAGTCGGTTTTTCCTGAACCCTACTGAAACCAATTTCTAACTACTTTTATGAAACTTTTATGCTATTTTAACATCTCTTCGATCATACCAAGTCCTATTTTACTGAATTTTCATAATTTTTCGTATTTTCCTAAGTTTTAATATTTTTTTATTTCTGACTATATTTACATGTGTTTACATGTTTACAGCCCCACCAAGCTGTTTTATGTTCTTTTAGTATTTTATATATGATATTAGGGTTGAGGAGTTACACCACGAAAACGCAACAAACAGACAGATAGACAAGACATATTTTCGCGTTTATTAGCAGGGGTTGTATAATTTAACACAAGCATTCTTTGTGAGTATTGCGCTAATTAACCGCTTCATAATAAAATTTTAATTTAGCTTACGTAATTTTTTTATTCTTATCAATGTTGCCGTGAAACATCGAACCAATCGATGACAAAGCTGTCAATAACCAAAAGGTAGCTGATAGCTCTAAAATAAAATGAACGGTGTCGGCATCTATGGAACGCACAAACTATTCGTTGATGTGCTATTTGGCGACACTAAGTAATTTACAGCTACATTGTACTTGCTAGAGTAATGTGTTGCTTTATTACGCATTTCGCCTTTAATGAGGATACAGTTTGTTTAAGTGAAGTAAGACTTTGACAGTCCAGATGATATGTTAAGTGGGCTCAGACCAATTATAAATTAAAGATGGAGCGCTGCTAAGGATAAACTGAAGCCAGAAAAACTACTCCACCCTCTATACATTTACGCTCACAGACACATTTCCCGATGACATAATTAAATTTTTTTCGTACATATATTGCTTCAATTGACGAACTAGTTCTAACTGATCGGTGTGGGTTGAATAGTTTGCTTGTAAAGTGTGTGAGAGCGTGTATGCACGGAGCGTGGAGTAGTTTTTCTGGCTTCAGTTTATCCTTCGCAGCGCTCCATCTTTACTTTTTATTTGATCTGAGTAACTGGGTACGGGAGATTTACCGGAAATATATTGTTCGATACAGGCGCGGTCGCAGCCTAAAATTTTGGAGGGGTCTAGTAAATGAGACTTTATTGTACAATACACAATTTTATTGCACAGATTATAATGTCTCCATCCGCCGTGCTCTCTCCTGCTGGCAGTGACAGGATAGTGAATGACATCAAAGACCTACGCAGCGAGATGGACTCGATCAAAAAAGACTTACTCAACAGTAACACGGCTGAACATCATCAATCAGATCTCGAAGAAAGAATAGCAGCCGCAGAAGCAAAGTTATTAAAGCTTGAAAACATCAGTGACATAATTACTAGTCTTCAGGATCGAGTCTCTGCACTGGAAGAAAAAAACCAGTATCTTGAGCAGACCGAAAGAATATCTCACCTAGAATTACATGGACTTACTGAACACGTTGCCGAAAACCTTGTCAGCGTAGTAGTCCAGGCTGGTAAAGTCGCAGGCGTCTCTATAGTAGAATCTGATTTGAAATGGGTTGGTCGAGTTGGAACCACTACCGAGGGAGGTTCGAAGCCGAGACCTGTTCTTGTAAAATTCGCTCAACATGGTGTCAAAAATGATCTGCTGCGTGCCGTGAGGAAGCGACGCGGCATCAAATTACAGGAGCTTGGGTACGCTGGCGATAATCACAATGTATTTGTAAGTGAAAACCTTACAAAATATTATCGTGACATCTTCCGTGAAGCAAGAAAACTCGAAAATTACCAATTTACCTGGACCTCAAACTGCCGTATATATGTTCGTAAAGACAAAGACTCAAAACCAATTCTAATTAAGTCAAAAAACCAACTAAACTCACTTTAGAAAAAAACACTAAAATATATTTTTGTAATAATGGCTTTCTTTATGCTTGCTTGCTCCTTCGTTTTTCTAGGTATTGTATCAAGAACACACATACGACTATTTTCATTGTCATAAAGGCTATATTACTATTTATCGTCATGAAAATTATTTTATTAATGCATGAATTATTGTATATATTATTAATCGTAAGACATAAATTAAGTGCAACGTTTTGGGCAATCAATTTTAATAAACTTAATTATTTTATATACGTAATCGCAACACTCGAGTATAACACAAAACCGTATTCACTCACTAATGACTGGGTTTTACCTATTCACACCGCATTATGCTTATCTTTGCCTAAGTACCCACTTTTTAATATTTCTATTTATTTGTTTTGTATGGACGTTCACTATAACGAGCTCATTTTATTAGCATGGAGTATAATTTTGTATCGATTTGTTAACACTTCCTTGCAATCAAGATGCCTAAACGTAAGAATAAGTTCAAAAATTTAACGCTCGGACTTCTGAACGTCCATTTGCTGAACACTGGGTGGGATGAATTAGTTGAGACTGTTACATCGTCTCCTATGGATGTATTGTGTTTGACCGAAACTTGGCTCAAATCGAATTCAGATATCAGACATTACACATTACCGGGCTACGTACTGGTGCATAGCCCACGCGGCAGTCGTGGGGGAGGGGTCGGTGCTTACGTGCGCGCAGGACTGCGTGTGCGCTCGTTAGACCATCCAAGTAATATTCTTGAACAGTTATGGATTGAGATCAGATTCAATAAAGTCAAAGTTCTTATCGGTGTAGCCTACCGCCCGGAATCCGTCAGTACCAACACCGCCCTTGACTGCATTAATGAATCACTATCGGTATTTGCTCCTCAATATGAGTTTCTTTTTGTAATGGGTGATCTTAATATTAATTGTTTAGGCCCAAATAACGACGTGGTTACTCCTACGATCTTTAGCTCATTAATTGATTCTTATTACCTTCATCAAGTTGTTGACGCACCTACTCGAGTTACGCCGATATCTCAAACCCTAATTGATGTTATTTTCACCCGTAAAAATATTGCACCGCTGTTGCTTAAAATTATGCATAACGAGGATTTGAGTGATCATGGACTAATCATATCAAAATTTCCTATTAAAGTCGAACGCTTGCCTCCACGCTCCGTGACCTATAGGCCACTGGCCGCTAACGCTGTAACTATTAAAGAAGCTTCAGTGTTCACGCCATGGGAATTTGTGCTTATGTGTGACAATATTAATGACATGGTACATACTTTCAATACGCTTCTCCTAGACTTATTTGATACTTTCGCCCCAGAACGTACCCGGACTTTTAAAGAACCCCCAACACCATGGATGACAGACACTTTATGACAGATTCGGAATATGCGTGACCGCGCCTGTTATAAAGCAAAAAAACGTAATTGTGATTCCGCTTATAAATTTTACCGTGACCTGCGCAATACTTACAACAAGGCCCTATTCAATGAGAAACAAACATACTTTTCGCAATTTGTAAATAAAAACAGAAATAATCCTGCAGTTATGTGGAAGAATATTAATAGTCTAACAGGGTCCAAAGTAAACCGAGTGATCCCTGAACATTTATCCGATCCAGACACTCTCAATGACCAGTTCATTAACAGTGTACCATTTCAATCCGATAGCACGGAAGAACTTTCCAGCCTGCTATCTAGTAAGTTTTCTGAATCCATATTTTATTTTAAGGAACTAACTGAAACCTGTATCCAGCGAATAATAGATTCTTTTCCGTCGTCCAACTCAAAAGGATGCGACAACATATCGATGTGTATGATCAAAATAACGTTACCACATTCCCTTACTGCCATTACTGCAATAGTAAATAAATCCCTCCAGGAAGGAGAGTTTTCCGATCTTTGGAAATGTGCTTTCATCACACCCATTCCGAAAAAATCTAAAGTTGAAAATTTCGCTGATCTCAGACCCATTAGCATATTACCTGCCTTCTCAAAAATTCTAGAAAAAGCTGTGCAACTACAGATCTCCCCTTATCTCGAAAAAAACTCAATTATTCCATCTTTACAATCAGGATTCCGACAAAAACACTCTACCACCTCAGCATTGTTACATATAACGGATGACATGTTAAGAGCTGCTGACGAGGGAAGCGGAACTCTTCTAGTGTTACTGGATTTTACTCGCGCCTTCGACTGCGTTAGTATCCCAATGTTGATGGCAAAACTCCAGTATTATGGATTCGCAAAAAGTGCCTGTAAATGGTTCGAGTCATATTTTGCTGGTCGCACACAAACTGTACAATGTACAAATAAGCACGGAAGGCTAAACAAGTCGCGGCCTCTGTCTGTTGACAGGGGCGTGATTCAGGGATCTATTCTCGGTCCTACTTTATTCGCGGTTTACACGGCTAACATTATCCACACTATCGCCAACTGTCAGTACCATCTATATGCCGATGATACACAGCTGTATGTACACACTCATCCTACAGCTGACAGTGTAAAAAAAGCAACCCTGGATCTCAATGCTGACCTCCTAGCAGTCGCACTGTGGGCTGAAAAACATGGATTAATCCTTAATCCCAACAAAAGCACTTCTATAGTCTGCGGAACTCGACACCAAGTGCGTGCAATAAAACAATTTAACCCCAAAATAAAAATTCACAACTCAATTGTCCCCCGTCAAGAGTGCGTTCGTAACTTGGGGCTACTGATGGATGAAAGTCTAAAGTTTGAACAACATGTGCAGCAAAAGATTGGTAAATGTTTTGGCACGTTGAAAATGCTGTACAAACTTCGACCCTTCTTATGTAACTCCACTCGATCCGAATTATGTAATAGTCTCGTTTTGTCCCACCTTCACTACTGTGATATAGTGTACGGCCCCTGTCTTTTCAAAAAAACTTTAAAAGCGATACAAAGAGTCCAAAACGCATGCATGAGATATTGTTACCGAATACCTAAGAGGGACCATATCACCCCATATCTAATTGAAAAAAAGGTTCTTAAGTTAGAAAATGTAAGACAGCTAAGATATTCTTGTTTTGTTCATACCCTACGTAAAAATAAAGTACCGAAATATTTGTATGATAAACTTGAAGTCAAACCTGTTAATTATAAATTTCGAGATAGAGGTACACTTTTTAAAATTCCTATTCTTTCACTTGTAAGCTCCCAGGGTTGCTTTAAACACGCTGCTGCCAAAATTTGGAACGATCTGCCACCGCCAGTTCGCGACGCTTTGTCACTGTCGCTTAACACGTTCCGGCAAAAATGTGAGCAATGGCTGCTAATGAAGCAATCCTTGGATGCAGGTATCCCTCTATAGCTAGGTTATTGTTTTTTTTTTCTTTTTATTGTATGCATTTCATTCGGCCAATTATTTGCTGATTTGTGTTCTACCCTTGACATGACGGGCTATGGCAGAATATCAGCGGTTGTGGACTGTCCACAGCCAATGCTGAGTCATAGACCTTTTTGTCCAAGTTATAAAAGTATTTACATTTAGTTTTGTGCTCTAAGATTTAATAGGACAAATAAATATTTCTTTCTTTCTTTCTATAAAACAAATGGAAGTCTTTGGGGGGGGGGGGGGCTTCCCCTCACTTTCGGACCGCGCCTGGTTCGGTAGATGGTAGATTTTGAAAACTTGTCTGTGTTTAGATTATACACTTTCATAAGGACAACAATTTATGATGAATTTTATAAGATTTAAATTGATAAAATTAAATACTTATGCATTATTTTGAAAAAGGTAATATGTTTTAATTTAAATTTTAACTTTAGAGATGAAAAAGCTAGCGAAATTCCCGAGAGTCATTTGCTATCATTTATGATAATTGATGATAAATGGCACGTTTTATTTATAAAGTCTAACACACCGACAGACAACTCACCGTGTAAGACGATGGTTCAAGAAACATGAAATAGCTCTGTAATTTCTTATGTAACGTAGATGAGCACAAGGAATTTTGAAAACTCTTACCCGAAACTAATCAAATGGAGAAGATAAGTTTATGCAACATGTTTGAAAAGTTTAGACATCATACTTAAGTATCAAAAAAGTTAATACAAAGTTATAAAAAATATTCTTCAAACCTTTCATTCCTTGAAGATATTGTACCTACTTAGATCTTACACATCTATACCTACTAATATTATAAAGGGGAAAAATTTGTGTTTTTGTATGTTTGTTACGAACAAACCGCTTGTTAATCGTGAATAAATATATTTCTATGCACTCATTTCTCTAAATGAAAACAATTCCCAAATACGCTTACATCGAGGCTTATAAAAACAAAAGAGTTGACCAGTTGAACACTTTGAACAGTGAAAGCAACAGTTCCCCGTTGTAACAAGGTCTGAGCTCTCGTGTAAAACTAAAAGATCGGGGTCCGGACAGAAGTAGCCGTGAAATATGGGACCACCAGCCTTACGAAGCCCGCCCGCTGTTTTTATATGATATAGAGCAGCGATAGTGTGATTTTTCATCATTTTGGTCACCTTATTATTTAAAATTTGTAGGAAAATTTAAAATAATTTTTATTTTTATCATTGGGCTTGCTCTTTTGATTTCAATGCCCAAAGCACACAGATGAGATCAACAATGGAACCAGCTCGCCCAGAAGAGGACTATTTACTAGCGACTTGAATAGAGTCAGGTTGTATAGGTATAAAATGATAAGGTAGTTGATGATGTATTCTAAAACCAATGGATGTTTTGACATATTTTCACTTCTTTAAAAAAATCTAACGTAATACAACACCGGACATAACCTAAGTTATTTATGACTAAAATTATAACTTTCGGGCTTCAAGACCCCGCATCCTCACTGAAACATTTTTTTAAAATAATTAGTTAAACATACATGGCTCTTCCATTACTGACATGTGCTGTTTGATACCGAAAGAAACCATAGGAATTAGTTTTCTAGTGTCATCTGATAGTAGGTATCGGTGATTTTATGAACACAAGAAAAATATAGTTTTTTTTAATATACAGGGGGATTTAACATCTCCACAAAGTTCTAATTTCCTCCCACTTTTTTATTTTTCATCCCGACAACGTAACCGAGTAGCGATGTTCTGTTGTTCGTCTGTCTGTCCACTACCGGCTGGGTAACTATATTCGGCGTCTTTTGTTTGTACGGCCTTCACCTTTTGGGTCAGTTGTGTTTTGTTTTCGCCCTTGTACTTTGTAAGGACGCGTGAAAGCGAAAGGGTTGAGTTCGTATGGAGTCCATTGAACTTTTGGCTTGAATGAATTTTCTTTATGTAAGTTACTTGGTTTAACCTTATTGAAGTTGTAACCAAATTAGATAATGTATGTATTATAATAAACTATTTTATAGGGCTCACGTGGGAAATTAGATCCCTTATGAGAACTAAAACTATAAACTACATCTAAGAAGTTTCATATATACATATTTTTATATTATGTTAAAAAATCATGTTCTGCAAAATGATTATGAACAATGATCATTGGAGCAGATATTATGCTCCAACAAAACATCGAGTAAATAAAAGAAATTTAAAAAGATATAAGTACTCACGCCCTTTATACCCAATTCGATTTTGAAATGCGGGTTTCCTCACGATGTTTTCCTTCACCGTGTAATACATTACTCGAACTGATATTTTGGTTATATTATTATTACTACCAAAACTAGGAGAGTGTACTATGGGTTTTAATAAATATTTTTACTCACACAAAGGTTGTTGTTGAATGGAACTCAAAACCTCTGGCATAGAAAGCAAGTCACTACCAACTAAGCCAATAGCACCATCATTCCAAATTACTTTAGGTAAATCCTAATGTTACTTTCTTTCTGATTAAATCTACTTACTAATAATTTTTATTCCAAATTTATATATTTTTTAGTTTAGGCAACTTGAAAATTGCATACTTTATCAATTTCAATTTTTAACCTTAGACCCTTAAAAAATTTTAACTCTACAAAATCATTGTGAAACGAAACTAATAACTGTGATGTAAATATGAAAATAGAACTGAGTCGTATTTCAAAACTGATCTTACGTTACAATTTGCACTAAATTTATCATACAATAACGTTTGTATCTGAAAATTATTATTCAAATCAAGCAGCATTAATCAATGCGTCGATAAAAGAAAATGCGTGCGGCGATGCTTCTGCGCAACTTAGTGAGGGGCACAGTCGATAGTTTAATATCTAGAAGAGTTTATTTATTAGCATTTCGTTTATAATTTGTAAATAGTCAACGATATAGTCATTATTAGGCAAGATTAAGTGTAACATTATCTCAGCTATGCATTTAAATGAATTCCTTTCGTATTTTTATATTTGTCCACTTAAAACATCATCATATTGAAATGATGAACGGCTGAACCGGACTCTATAAAAGAAACTATTATATAATTCAGAATTAAAAATACTATAACTTTTTTTAAACTAACTCCCAGAAAACAAGCGTGACAACAGTTCAATGAAAATAGAATTAAACTTATTATACTAACGCAAAAGCTATTTTTTCACATGTGTAAACAGAACCGGTCCGGCGATGGGCTCACCACCTATCACGTTTAGGGGTCCAAAGAATATCTCGGGAAAAGTGGGTATATCCAGAAATGGAATACTTCTGCCTACCCCCTCGGGGATAAAAGGCGTGAGATTATTTATTTATTTAATGTATTATTTCATTTCTGTGACATTGTAGTACCTTCATGTTGACATTTTTTATTAAAATCAGGTGACCCGTCTGCCCCCTTTTTCTTATAAAAAAAAATTATTCAGAGTTATCGTGGAAACATCGAAAACTTTAATCGATACCATTGCCATTCGCCACCCATCACTAAACACATCTTAACCGCTCGCGTGAACGAGTGCATCTGTGTGAGTACGCCGCGAGATAATGAAGTATCTGCACTAATATATTATAAAGTTCATTATAAACAATTATTTATTGTTAGCGCATGTTTATTAATAAGGCGAGTCGATAGGGACGGCTACTGTGCATGTGTTTGTGTACAGGGCTGGGAGATTGTTTTTTTTATTAAACTGGATTGTGAGGCCTTGACTGTGGGTGCACTTATAAGAGAGAATTAAGAATTAATTTTCGATTCGTTCAATGAAGGACCATCTTTTAGTTTATAAGATTTGACGGTGATTAAAATAAAGGGACAGAGCAGTGATAGCCTTATTGTTTAGTCAGTAGACGTGACTCCTCGCCAGACAGGGGGCTGTTACACATGTTTCATAACCAATTCAGGGCCTGACGGTTTCTTGAAGATGTTTTCCTTCAAAGTTGAGCTTCTCTAAACTAATGTACGTCTACACTTCTACATCTACACTAATCTTGTCTACACTAATATTATAAAGAGGAAAGATTTTTATTTTTGTAACGAATGAACTCGAAAACTACTGAACCAATTAAAAAAATTCTTTCACCAATGGAAATCTACATTATCAGGGAGTAACATAGGCTAGGTATATTTTATCCACGTATTTCCACGGAGACCGAGTGAAACCGCGCAGAACAGCTAGTGATAAATATGTACTGATGTTCTTTTTTTAAACTTGTTGGTACACACCAAGATTTGAACCCAAACCTCATGAATGAGATGCTAACTCACTTCCAACAACGATATCGTATGTTCCTCGTCAACCCTAGCCGATCCTATGGTTGTCAATGCAACATGAAAGTAAGCTCAAAGCCATTGAGTTAGATTGTGCCTAGATTGCAACGACCGTATATTAAAATGATGGCCCAATCCATCGATACGGGATTCTTTTTGCTTTCTAATAGATCGTCCCGTTTGTTGAAAACTAGCCAGGACCCCATCCAGGGAGTATAAATTCTAATCTAAGTAATATAAACCAAAAGACTTATGGGCGATTTAAAATTAATTACATGCATAGGGCAATTCCGAGAAAGGAGGAGGAGAAGCAGTTTATTTCTTAATAGTTTTATTTTCTTTTATATAGGTTTTGACAACACACAGTCATGTAATAACAGTATCTATACATATAATAAAACTCTAACGGGGCCGTGTCTGTACATTAAATATTTTTTGAAAATTTTAACGGTAGTGTATATAGTTATCGATATAGATACCGAAACACCAATTTTTGGAATTTTTGTCTGTCTGTCTGTCTGTCTGTCTGGTTGTGCACGCTTCACTCAAAAACTACTGGTCGGATTTTGATGAAATTTGGTATGGAGATAACTGAGTACCCGGGTCAACATCTAGGGTACTCTTAATTCCAGAAAAATATCTCATTCCCACGGGAAAATAAAAAAACTGGTTAAAAAAGAAATAAGTACTACTCCGAAACGATAACACCTAGAAACTTGAAAAATGGTATGAAGGTGTCTGATATGTCATAGGAAATTGGTAGGAAGGGATTTTTGGAAATTTCCACGGGAACGGGAATAAACTAAATCCAAGCGGGAAAACGCCGCTGGGCACCCGCAATTTGAAATATGGTATGTAGGTGTCTTAAATATGTCGTAGGCAACCACTATGAAGGGATTTTCGGAAATTCCCACGGGAACGGGAATAAACGGAATCCGCGCGGGCAACGCCGCTGGGCATCCGCTAGTTTACAATATAATTATATTTAAGCTATAAGCAGAAGCACCTACATCAATTAAAATAACTATAGAACCCAGCTGCAAACAAAAGTAACTGAATGGTTTTAAAAAACGACTGTATTGAGAAAACGCGAAAATACATTATAAAAAGAATTCACGATCAATTTTCCGGGAGGATGAGTATCCTATTACATTCAAGAGATAAAAACGAACCTTAACATATCAAGTTCCGTCACACGTTTAGGGTATAGACTTCGCCGCAGAAATACATTCACGTACTTACATACATCATAGAGTAGTCAGTTAAAAACTAGACTTTCGTAATTCACTGGTACATCTATTGGTTTTTATAGTATCAATGACTCAACCACGTGTTATGATTGCCTGAGAAATAAAACAATGTTCAGTTGGCTGTATTTGCTACATAAATACGAGTAATACCATTTATTTCACGGGTTGCATTGACGAAAGTATCGTAAATCACTACATACAACAAAACAAAGTCGCTTCCCGCTGTCTGTCTGTCCCTATGTATGCTTAGATTTTTAAAACTACGCAACGGTTAAGATGCATTTTTTTTAATAGATAGAGTGATATATAGTAAGATTTATATGTATAACTAGCGACCCGCAACGGCTTCCCACGGGTGCAATGCTTATAAGATTTTCCCGCTTTTCTGTTGAAATTTTTGCTGAATTTTCTTTGCTATAAACCTCACGGAACCCGAGACCTTTCCAACGAATGCAAAACCGTGGAGTTATAGCGTCAGGAAGGAAAACCCCACTTATTTTTATATAGTAGAATATAATACATAAGCATTGCAAGCGAAGCCGGGGCGGGTCGCTAGTCGGTCGGTCGCTAGGCACGTTAAGGGAAATGTATTAAATCATTCCAGAGCCTCTTACACATAGTCAGATTTGATGACGTTTCCATAATGAATGCACTTGAGTAAGATAGTTTCGTGGTAGACATAACATTACCTAAGCGTCTGTATGAGTAATGTTCGAGTAAATAAGAGCAAGGCCGTGTTTGTTATGTTGATGATTGTTAGTTCGTCACCATCTGCTACAGGGAAAATTAAACCAATAAATGTTTTTCCCCTGTCTACACACTTGTGCGCAATAGTATGTAGCGACATCTATCCTTCTAACATAAAACAACAAGCACCATAGACTTTAAAGACGTGACGTCACAATGACGTGACGTGACGGCGATGGGCTCGCCACCTATTACGTTTAGGGGTCCAAAGAATATCTCGTGAAAAGTTGGTATATCCAGAAATGGAGTAAGTACCTACCTTTGCCTACCCCCTCGGGGATAAAAGGCGTGAGTTTTTTTTTACGTCACATATTCCAAGTCGCGCTATCAAAGTTCTTATAATGAGTTTTTATAAAATAAAATATAATTTTCTGAATCGGAATACCTCTACCTACCCCCTCGGGGATAAATGGCGTGAGATTATTTATTTATTTTTATAAATACAACTGTTCAACACCAACCCTTGAATGGTGGTCTCCAGGCCTGATCACCTCGCCTGGTAAAAGATCTGATAGCCAAAAGTTAAGGTAGTGCTTTGCTTACTTCAAAATTTGTGAAACTCAAAATATGCCTCACTTTTGTGTGAAAGACATCAACGAGATACCTATTTAATAACGAACAAGTAGTGGGTACTTGTTTGTTATTAAATAGCTATCTCGTTACATAGGTATTGATTAGAATCACAAAAACTAAAAGCTATGTAAAGGTATAAATATGTCCCACGGGCTATATGATACTCGGAAGATGAAGAATACAGCGTCACCCAATCTATATTGATTGAATACCTCTGCCTATCTCCTTTCGGGATAAAAGGCGTGAGATGTTTTTATTTATTTAATCTTTATTGAAAAAAAAGAAATTGACAACTGATCGATAGACGCAGCCGAAACCGCTGGATCTAGAAGCACAAATATTTTGCAAAAATGTTCCTTAAACGACGTAAGTGGGCACTAAGAAGGGATTTTTTTAAATTTCCACAGGAACGGTAATAAATTTTCTCTTTATAATATTAATGTAGATTTAGACTAGGCCACCGACAAACATTGTCCTGTCCAAATCCCATAGAAAAAAATCGCTTTCAGTTTTTCTAAATTGACTTTCCCTAATTACCTTATTCAAACTATTTATTACAAAAAATAAAAGAATTGCCAAATGGGTCCAGCCGTTTTCAAGTGATGAGATTACTAACGCACATAATGTTTTCTTTTATTTACATTTTCATCCTTTACGAATTCGATTAACGTTTGAATTTACGAAGGTACGTACGTGTATTTATGAGTAACGCAACTAGCGTATCAGTTTTGTCCATAAGCAGGGCTGCATCGATCGTTTAACCCTACGCTGGAAATGTGGTCCATTCGGCCCGTACGTTGAAAAATAAGTAAAAAAACTGCGCGCCACCCCTAGGCTCGCCGGTAAAAAAAAACAGATAAAAATGGGACTCGCTCGTAATTTAAACGTCGTACCAGTTGTCGGTAACCGACTGGTATACGTTTTAATTCTGTCAGTTTATATTGTTCATATTGCTGCCGTTTTGTATTTGGAATGCATTTGATAATACTGTAAGTACATTTTTTTTATTCCAAATACAAATTAAGGGGCAAAAAAAATATACTTCGATAAAGTGGATATATCCAGGAATGGAATACCTCTGCCTACCGTTTCGGGTAAAAGAAAAAATAAATTTAAAAAAAACCAAGCCTTTTATCCCCGGTATATTCTTTGGACCCTTAAACGGGGGACAAGAGAGTGAGTATATTTATATTTATTTTATCTTATTAAAATATTATTGAACTTTAATAAAAAGCTTGCAATTACGACGATGAACGGTTTATATTATTTTGATTGGAGATTAGTATTGGCGCAGACTAGTAAGTATATACTGTTAGCCCATAAATATCGATTCGGGCAACTCTATTGGAGTTACGTCTCTACGCGTGACGTCACGAAGGACTGTCAAGGATCCCGCGCTTTATATCTGACGAGCTAGGCTGTGGCGCGTATAGTTAATTGATTTAAATGTTTGCCAGAGTATCTGAAAGTCTGTAACGTAAATAATAAACCATAATATGAAAGGCTATCGCGTTATAATTTAAATATCCAATAATACCTACAGGTAAAAAAAAAACAAGAGTGCCTAAACCTCTGTTTTGTTGCAATTTAAGCAACAGTTTTTTTTTTATATTTAAACAACAAATTTTCTAAAGTAAAATTGTTTGCGATCCCTGCTTTCGATTTTTATAGAGTAGCACTCAAACTACACTGCACATACATTTCACCTCTAGATTGTGTTAATAGGAAGAGTGCTACCGTAATTTTATTCAGAGGTTTCGAGAAACATTGAAATCGAGAACAAAAATCGATTACCTATCTCATTACCTGACGACAAGCTGATAACGAGTTGTATAGTGTAGTTGACAGTGACTGCCTTCTGAGTCGAAGGTCGTGGGTTTGTTTCCCGCCAAGAGCCAACATTTGTGACCATGAACATATCTGTTCGCTTCATGTATGGATGTTTTTAAGTTATTAAGTATTTTAGTACCCTTAGTTAAGTATGGCTTTGCCTAGTTTGGAATATAAAAAAAAAGGTAACCGCGTAACACAAGATTATTTAGTGTCACAAGTTTTTTATGTGACAAACAGTGATAGCCCTATGGGTAAGATCACGTTTATAAATTATTAGAATACTTCGTTATGCCATGAGCCCACCTAATTTATGCGATATCATTAACTTGTTAGATTTTGTTACAGTTAAAATACAGAAACAAGAAAAAATATATATTTCCTATAAGTATGAAAATTTCGTTTATCGCGAAATCCTCTATACACAGCGGCAATTTCTTAGTTAAAGAGCCAAAGCGAATACTTACTTACATGAACAAGTATACATACATCCCAAAACCACATTCTGGTGCAGTTTTAACAGAAATTACGATGTGTGTGTGTATTGTAAAGGATTACAATATGCTAAACAAGCTATAAGCTATATCAACCAATAGCACAACTTGATCCTACCTCATTGAAATACAGGAGCCGTTCAATCTCCAGAATATCCTGTAGAAGACCGAGCAAATCTACAACTAATAACCACTTATCATATCAACATTCGCAGGACCCAATAAACCGCAATAATACAACGCATAAGTGGTGCTATTTGGTAGAGCACCTATCCTGGCATTATATGCAGGATCTTCTAAACATAGTCACAATGACTAGTGATCATTCAATTGTGCCGTGGAAACAGGCAGTTTGTCTACAATGGGACCATCATTTTATATCATTGCATTTCTTTAAGTATAATACTTATATTATGAATGAGCGGAAAGGTTGCTCTTGTTTTGGTATATCCTTCATTGGGAGAGGTACAATTATTGCCATGCTCGCGTTCGCTTTCTTGCCAGTCAAGCTTCAGTTTGTCACTGGCAATCAAAGACAATAAATAGATATAGTATTGTGCCGCGATCTTTGGGCGTGAAAGGATTTTGACGAAGAGTCGCACGCATCAGATACCAACAGACAAGGATAATGACACTTTCAAATCGCAACATAAATTTATTTTACAATGACGCTCAATAGATTTAGTTGCCTGGACCCCAAACTAGGATAATAGGTAGTCCAATTGTGTCTACATCTTGATAACTTGGGGGCATCGAATTGAGTCTTTGAAAAAAATTTGGTTGGCAGAAGTACTCCAGTTCCAGAAATATTCACCTAGTGTCATCAATTTTCACATGCCATTCTAATTCTGGGGACTGCGGATATTTTTACTATGTTTTCCTTCAAACGTGCTAGTAAGATGTGGTAAGATCCTCATTGGTATACAGACAGGAATCAAAATCGCATTTGACACTAACTCACTTCCTACTGTTATTACTGATCTAGTATTTGATTACCCGAAACCGACGAGAATGCATGAGTCGTTTGATGGATGTTGAGGAAGCACGAGAGATCTGCCAGGTTCGTAGCAAGTCTATTGTCTCTGCCTACCCCAATGGGAAATAGGCGTGAGATTATGTATATGTATGCATGTAGTATTTGATTTTATAAGTTATAGGAATTTCATTAACATGAATTTAATCTCAAACATCTCAAGCTTTAATTTTAAAACGAAACTATTATAGAAGTAAATGTACAAAGAAAAACTATAAAATAAAATTGATCAAATGTAATTAAAAATAATGGGCGGATTAATTACTACTGTCAATGCTAATTTTTAATACGATCATACCTTGACAGTACCTTTGTGTTTAACTCAGTTTAAGTGAGACTGTAAAAAGAATTAAAACTAGGTAATTAAATATTTTTATAATTACGGGTTCATACGACAAAATTACACAATATACTCGTACATATCTTTTCACTTAATTATACTGTAGGTAACATTCCTTGTGCAGCAGTGCAAACTTAAATAAATAGTATAAATATAATTGTAGACCGCAACATGTCATTATATTCGCTTTTATTATACTCATTCGCTATTAGCCCTTTGTGACAGCACTGACAAATAAATAACGAGTATTTTTCATATCTAATAGCAAGTGAAGTCTACACAACAGTTACAAATAACTGTAAATAAAAAGTATGTTTTTCAAGGCTTCTACGGAAATCACCAATCATTATTGAGCAAAACAAACCAAACATGTAAATAACTAAATGTAGGACGCTGTCCGATTTTATTATCGTAGGAACAACCGAGTTTGACTACGTAACGTCGCGTTTTATAAGCTAGTTTTTTTTTTATTATAATATGCCCCATGTGAGCATAGTTCTCAGAGGGGTCCGAAAAATAGTCAGTAGATTTTTTTTACGTATTTTAAGGCATTGGCAATTTAGCCATCAGCACTAAACAAACATGACACGAAATTCAATATGTTTACCTCTGCTTCAGAAACTATGCACAAAAATATCATAAGTTTCATCAAACCTTATTGAAACGTCACTTGGTTATCGATAGTAAAACGATAGTACACTTTACTAAAGATTATTTTACTGTAGTTTTAATAATTTTGTGTGTGGTAACACCAACTTCTTCCAGTTGTCGGAGCTAAGGACATTTTTCTTTTTATTTTATTTTATTTCAGTAGTGAAATTTCTTTCTTCTTTTTCCAAACAAAATATCCTTGCAGTTGCATCCCGAGATGGCAACGAGCAAGGTCGTCAGAAAATCGCAGTGACCTTAGCCAGTCAGTAGAGATTACGATTTAGACCGAGTGCGCGTACGACGGCACCTACACGCAGTTGGCCTGAGTAACATCCTGCACAAATATTAAATAACGTATAGTGTACTTATAGTTCTATTCATATACCTACGTATATTTTTAAATAATAAAGTGTACGTATAGCAGAACCGTATGCAAACCTATTAAGGTTTGTAGGATTTCGACGTATTTCTACAACTTGTATTAACGTGGTTATCTTTTAAGTAATGAAATATAATTTTATATAGCTGAAGTGTTGTAATATTTATTACAAATTCATGAAGACGTCACAGGTAGTAAATTTTCCATAGAAACTTAGTTTTGACATTTATTCTATAGACTGACAACAATCCTATTATCTTAAACAAAAATGTATGGTTATTATAAAAGTTTTATAAAAGTGTAGGTTTAAGTAGGGTTAGGTATTGTAAAAGAATTGATATTAATAATTTCAATAATAGTGTTATAACTTCATGGACTTTTGTCAACAATTTCATACAATATTGTTAAACGGTCACCGATGAACTGTAAAATGGTCAGCATAGCACGGTGGTATCCAGAAAACCATATAAACAGAAAACCACATGCAAGTGTTGCTAGTATTGATAATTTAACTAGGGTAATTATTAATTACAGTGTCAACGGGTCTGCGTCCCGTGATGCTGTATGAAATGGAAACGATTGACAAAAGTCCGTGGAGGTATAATACTACTAGTAAAATTACTTATAATATCTAGGCTCTTACAATAACAGTGCGGCATAAACTTTTGTTCAAGATAGTATTGTTGTCAGTCTAGTCAATAATTGTCAAAAGGCAATTTTTCTATGGAAAATGTATTATATATGATTACTACTTTGTGACGTCATCATCAATTTGTAATAAATCTTACAACACATCAGCTTTATAAAATTATATTTCATTACTTAAAATACATAACCACGTTCATACAAGTTGTAGAAATACGAAGAAAACCTACAAACTTTAAAAGGTTAGGTTTGTAACTAATGTTACAGGTATACGTACACCATATTACTTAAAAATATACCTATAGTCTAGGCAATAAAGGTAGTGGACCCCAACATTAATTCCTCAGTCGATGAAACTTTGCAGGATTGTAGTATAGCATGAGACAATACTTGCATAAAAAAATCCAAAAAAAAATACCTAACCGAAGTTTGGTTTTGATACTAAAAAAAAAATTTTTTGTGGTTGATAATTTGTAAATTTCTGAAAATATTGTAGCGAGACCGTTTTTATTTTGGATTTTCCTATCGTAAGACCACAGCGACTATTAAATTACATTCCAGTTAAGAAAATGGACTGAGCAATTTTCCCGTGCAAGGAACATACGTCTGAGTTTTGTTGTTTCTACCAGGAGATTTTTTTGGATATTTCGCATATAGCTTTCTTAACACACACGAATATTGCTGGCGAAGAAAATTTTGACTGAGCATTTTTCTCAACAAAGATATCAAGTAAATAAGTATTTCAGTAAAAATACCTAACTTCGGTTAGGTTTTTTTTTTGGATTTTTTTATGCAAGTATTGTCTCATACTATACTACAATCGTGCAAAGTTTCATCGACTGAGGAATTAATGTTGGGGTCTTCATACAAAAATCCGCTTCATTGCCTGGACTACTACGTCGCGACGTACCGACGCGTCGGTATATGAATAGAACTATAAGTATAAAAAATCTTTATAGAGACGTGAGTCTCGATTATGCATAGCAAAATTCGCAAAAGTAGGCTACACATGAGGCACCCGGTGTGTAGGAATCGCACAATAATTGAACATTTTTATCGCGCCCTATCATTTGGGCCGCGTTTCCAAATAAGCTCATTTATAACGCGCGGGGGCTGAACAAAAACAAAAATTTGAATAAGGAGGGCATTATTTATCGCCGCCCCAATGAAGGCCGTTAATGTGATTTTTTAATAAAAAAAATACACGAGCCAGCCAAACGAGGATCATGTATCATCGCTTTTTTCGGCCAGTCATTGTCCTCGAAAAACATTTTTTTTTGTATTTATTTATCAACCTACGGGAAAACGAAAGTATACATCAAATTAATTACACTGTATATTATGTCGAGTACCCGGTTTTCCTTGATTGTTAAGTAGTTTGGAAGAGAAGTATTTTTAACCATTCTGTTATCTATCACCTTAACCAAATTAGACATACAAAATCTAAAACTTGCTAAAGAAATGTAGAGATGGTGACAGACACTTGTCACCGAAATATCATTGTAAAGAAATAAGGAAAACACAATGAAACCAAAACAATGGGAGAAGAAAACAAAACATCATAAAACCCTTCCCGTGCCTAATTAAAAAAATTAAAAAAGAATTGCTCCCTCAGAACACGCGTTGTCACGTTCCATATTCGCGCGTTAATTACACGTCATTCTTTTTTCAAAAAGCGCGCCAATGACGCGCGCAATTAAAGCCGTGTACAGACAACGGGAAGACGCGACATAAAGCCGGCATACACAATGCGTCCTCGGCAAAATTCGCCGCAGGCCCTGTGAAATTAACAAGGCGATTTACTCTTGACACTAGGCACCTGTTTTTCACTACTTTCCTACGGCTCGGCTGTATGATGCACGGTGCTATTGCGTCTACTTATTGTTTTGTAGACTACATGTTAAATTTTCTTTCTGTTGACGATTTGTAAGCTGCCAGTTTTAAGTTTAAACTTTTGCACATGTTTTTTAGTCTACGTAATCAGACTTAATAATGGCGCTGTGTGTGAATGTTCAGAACGAGATGACTCTTCAGCGCATTGTAGTAATTGTGTGAAATAAAGAGCTTTGTTTGTTATTTCTTTCTTTTTTATTCCATTTTTGAAAACTGTGTTTAGTAGGCTTTATCTCAGGATTAATCTAGGTATAAAGGAGTAATCATAACAATAGTACGAGTGTACAAAAGACCGGACAGTGCAAAACGTTATGCCCACTTCGGCTAAATAGGTCAAATGAAACAATGTGAGTTGACACTGCGTTGCTTCGGGCGATACATCTTATATTCTTCACAAGTCTATCTTAGCGCTGGCTGTGATGTCTTCATCACTAATTCCTTAAGTCGTAACAAGACACTTCAGATTTAAGTCTTCAACTTTTCAGACTGATGTAGTCAGAGGTATTCCATTTCTGGAAATACCCACTTTTCACGAGATATTCTTTGGACCCCTAAACGTGATAGGTGGTGAGCCTATCGTCAGACTGGGTCTGTTTACACATGCCTCAGAATAAATTCTAGGATCTGCGGGTTTCTTAACATAATGATAAAATTATGCATGATTGATCTCAACTATAAACTCAAAAATTAGTAGACCCATTTTCAAGATTATTTTGCCTATACATATATAATATCTTTTTTTCACACATAGTTATTTAGTCCCAAACTAGGCAGGGTCAGTACTATGAGTACCAAACAACTGATAAACATACTGATAAATATTAAACGACCAGACATGCAGCCAACAGACATGTTCATGCACACAAATGTTGACACCGAGCGGGAATCGACCCCGCGACTTCCGACTCAGAAGGGGTCATTACCAACTGAGCCAACAGTCCCGTCGAACTGTAATCTGTATTTTTAGGAAATAAATAAACAAAAGGGTAGATTAGGAACTCGTGCGTGCGACCCTCGATAAAAAAAGGTTTATTAACAAACTTTACAACTATAATAATAAGAAACGAGCTATTAGACCCAGCAGCATTGCCCCCCGAGATAAATCCTATTGTGAAAACATAAACACAGTACAATTTACACAATTATGTAGATTTTATGTTACCCCTAATTGCCAACTTATTTAAAGAGGTTTGTTAATTTCCTCCCTGAGGGGGACGACCGCCTTCAGCAAAGAAAAGATTTTCTTTTCTTCAAATTACATGTAAATGCTATTACGTAAGGAAATTATCGATGGGGTTAGAGGGAGGGCAATAAAAATTCTAATTAACTGAGTGGTGTTTAACAAAATGGGCTTTGCCTAAGTAGGCTCAGGGATTTCTTGAAATCACTAGATAGATTATTAAACTTCGATCACAGTAATGTTTTATTATTATTAATAGCCACTTGAACGTCCGCATCTTAAAGTTACCATTTATAGAAAGTGTTTAATCGGGACAAGTCAGTGAAGTAGCTGTAGTTACGCGAACCGTGGGAGTCGTGGGACCTCAGATTTTTTTTTCTTAACTATAGTTACGTAGACGTTCAAGTGGTTATTATTAATTAATACACTAGCAGCTCTTGAGCTGATGCGTGTATATCACTGCACTTGTGTTCATTGTTTAAAATTTTTATCAAGTCTATTTATAAAACAGTGCACTGATGGGTCACTTATCACTGTTTCTGGGAGAGCATTCCATATGTTGGTGACACGATGTAGTAAAAAGTGTGTTCTGGGTTGCTTGCACATATGTAGGACAAGATTGTGCTAATTCAGCTTTTTATATGGCTTAAATACTACTATCTATTGAAAGGGTTGTTTGAAATTTTATCACCCAAGGTATAATGGTGAAATGGTGGTAAAGCTGCGTAGGTATGTCCAGATTTGAATTACCTCTGCCGACCCCGGGATAAGGTGTGACCCTTTTATATTTTACAATAATAGTTAAGTCAATATACTTACACAACAAAATCCTAAGCAAAGAAGTTACTCGTCTCGTAAAGAAGACTAATAAGTGTCTTATCTTTTTTTTAAATACGATAAGAATCTAAGACAACTCCACATTTCAGGCCAGTATTGTTGATGATAGCTCAAAATATACATCAAAAAAAGGTAAGTAATACACCAAACCCAATCTATAAGCTTAAATATCAACAGCAAACTATCAAATTAACCGAACAGAGGGGGAGCCGCCTAAGGTCAGGGGTACACCCCCACCCTGATCATTTATAATGCCAAAATGTTTTAATTAAGATGCTGTAAAATGTAATTTACATGCAAATTCGGTTTATGTTAATGTGCCGCGTATATCTGTTTGGGTGCGTGCTTGCTATCTAATTTTGCGACAGTGTGTACAGTCATTATCTTAGCTCTAATGAGAAATCTGGCAGAGGCTTGATGTTTGCATAATTAAACTTGCGGTTGGAGCGTTCGTTTTGATTGTTGCCGCGATAAAATACCTAGACTACGGCACATCTGTTACACTGCGAGGGATTGTTTGTATTGAGTAGTATTCGGTAGTTCTTATCTTTGACAGCATAAAGTTGTTATTACATTGTTTTTGATATAATGATGTTGATGAGCTCTGACCATGGTGATCATTTTGAATCATACTGAGCTCGACGATGCACGAGATATACCTACGTTTAATATACCCTTTTTTATATAGATGTATAGCAAATGATAATCTGAAGTGTTAAGTTTGTTTTTAACGTTAAAATATGTACCTAAGTCAAACCTTAATAATATTTTTTTTGGTTATTTCAAATTGATGTAATAGAAACAGTATAGTGACTTTGGTATGTAACTCAAATTGTGACCCTACACTACATGAAAGACAGCGTAGCATAAACAGGATTCCATTTAAAATATATCAAAAATATTACGATATCTTAATAAATATCATTGAAGTATTCATTTTGAAATGTCTATTAAAAATGTATTTATAATATATATCTATCTAATAATAAAGTTAATGTGTCTTTTTTCAATATTAATAATAGTATTAACAACAGTAGTCAATAGAGAGAATAGACAAAGATAATAATCCTATTAGGTGTGTCTCAATCTTGTTGCTAAACATTTGTTCATAGTTACCTACTTAGCACTCCGTTTATAAAAATATGTAACAAATACGAATGGTAAAACAAAACTTTTATTTAGGTAAATAAATGAAATAAACAAAAATAAAACTTAATTACAACAAAATTTACTGATTAAAACGGCTTTGAATAAACACCCTAAATTCTCATTAAATCAAATAATTAAAACAAAATCCGGTCGACTCTTCGTCAACCCGTCCACAAGACATTCATTAGTAAGAACTTCAGTACAATTCTGCTAATTTATTCTAATAAAAACGAATATCAACCCCCTTAACCCCCCACCATCTAAACTATAGAAATATATTCCTATTTTTTCCGTTTCAACCCTTCGCCGGGATTCAATTCGGCTAAACAAACTGAATTATATGCTACTTAAATGAGTGTCAAGTCGCCCCTCTCACCCGGGGCGAGTTCCCCCCCTCGGCTGTAAGGGCCACTCACTTCTTCACCTCACCCCGAGAGCCTTCTGAGATTGTTCCGTTTCGAGGCAGCGGAGTAAGTCTGGTTTTAAGATTCTTTTGTAGGTACTTAAAAGTTTATAAAATTGTGTCTTAACACTCTGTGATTTGATTTGATTAGTATGTGTTTTATTTTAAGACGGTATAAACTCATGGAAATTTAGGACTAAGAACGAATTTTAAAATTTCATCCTGCAATAGCTTAACAAAACAGTGTCTATACCAGTATAGACACTGTTTTGTTAAGTTGGTCAGTAGACGGACATTGCTTGTATAAACGGTTATGGATACCAAACTTCGTGGGGGGCAAATGTTTATCTACTAAACAATACAGGATGAAAGTTTCTTCAGCAGTGATAGCCCAGTGGTTAAAGAGCCCGCTTCTCATTCGTGAGGCTCGGGTTTAGATCCTGGCATGTACTATTGGGTTTTTCAAAGAGCTTACCTACATATTTATCACTATAATTCGACGGTGAAGGAAAACATCGTGAGGAACCCCGCAGGTCCTAGAATTAATTCAGAGATATGTGTAACAGACCCGGTCCGGCGATGGGCTCACCATCAAAAATAAACTGCGGAAACGTGGGTAATTCCAGAAATGGATAATACCTCTGCCTGCCCCCTCGGGGACAAAAGGGATGAGATGATTTATTTATTTTTTATTTTAAAGTTTCTTCATGATTTTTCCAAAACCCATCGTGCATACGGCTTCACAACTTTTCTATTTCCACGAAGACAGAATGACGTCACATTACTCAAAAATCTTCAAATTTGACTTACATGTGACGCACGGACAGCCAGCAAAGACAAAAGTAGGCGGACGCCCTCCGTGAAACGAATAGGCCGGGGCGGCGAGCTTTTCTCACTCTCTTAAACGCTCTTGCCTAGTATACGGTGCACAAAGCATCTTGGTATCACGAGAATTTATTTATTTCAAATATAAAACGTAGCAGTACAAGTAAATTATTATTTAAATAAGTCAGTGAATGGGTGACCGCCTCCGTGTTTCAATTTCAAAGAGTAATCCCTTAACTATCGATGTTTTGCGTTCTAATGAAGAACGCAAAACATCAGCCCGGCAACTGCAGCCCTACCAACAATGTTTCATTGAGGGATACCTAATTTGACGCCGCTTAATTTAGCAAACGTTTAATTGTAACTGAATGACATTTGAAGCTGTCAGAAATTCAAAGATTATATTAACTTTGTCTAAAATTTTCTATGATTGACGGGCCTGTTGGCTCAGTTGGTAGTGACCCTGCCTTCTGAGTCGGAGGTCGCGGGTTCGAACCCGGCTCGGGGCCAACATTTGTGTGCATGAACATGTCTGTTGGTTTCGTGTCTGGGTATTTAGTATTTATATAAGCATATTTATCAGTTGTTTAGTACCCATAGTACAGACTGCCTAGTTTGTAACGGAATAACCGCGTGTAACGTCGAGCGTTAATGACATTCCCACACATTTATTATTGTATTCGATTAATATTTACACTTGGCTGGTGTAGGCAGTCAAGCGATATCGAAATATATTGACAATCAAGGGATAGTAGAAACTCAAAATATTACATTGCCTTAATTCAAATTTTGAAAGTATTAAGTCGTTTAGATCGGCGTACACGGCAAGTGCCGGTGGAGTGCGGACGCGGTACGAAGCCGCATTGTTGCGGCATGTATCGCTAATAATACCGTAATGGCTATACCTAGCCTTCATTATTTTTGTCACCTGGCTTATTGGATTTGCTAATAAAAAAGCAAAGTTCCAGTTCAACCATACGCTGAGTCTGTTTAGACTACAATTGAGACAATATTTTTTTGCATTTGGCGTTGAAACGTGAGGTGCCGCAACGTAATTTATGAATGTATATAATTATGTCGTGCCTATATCATAGAATTGATCACTTCAACATTTGGTTGGGTTAGGTTATAGAGCAGTGATAGCCCGGACGGTTAAAGAGCCGGTCGAAAATCAGTGAGACTCGGGTTCGAATCTTGGCATGTACCAATGAGTTTTTTCAAAAACTTACGCGCATATTTATCACTAGCTCGACGGTGAAGGAAAACATCGTGAGGAAACCCGCAGGTCTCAGAATTAATTCTGAGACATGTGTAAATAGACCCGGTCCGGCGATGGGCTCACCACCTATCACGTTTAGGGGTCCGATGTATCTTGTGAAATGTGGGTATATCCAGTAATGGAATACCTCTGCCTACCCCCTCGGGGATGAAAGGCGTGAGATTATTAATTTATTAATTTTTTAGGTTAGACTATTTCATAAAATTGTATGCAAACATTTCATGAAATGTTAATTATATGATCTGGGCACGACATCGCAAATCATAAGAATTTCATTTTACTTTTCTTAATTCACATTTCATTTCCGTAGCAAGTGTGATTTATCGTTGCTTGTGAAATTTCACAGGTGAAATCATTTGGAGAACATAAGTAATTTCATCAAATAAAAATAATTTAAAACCCCCTAATGCCTTTACATCCTATAAAATTTTAATATAATATAATATTATAATGATGTCTAACTGCAATATAAGTGGTAATTACATTGGTACTTACAAGCAAACTCACGGGGCACTAGCGAACGTACCGTTGAACAGTAAACATTCGTTCTAAATAACCCACATCAGTAAGTACCGAGACAACCCTTCAATAAGCAAATAATTTCAAATTACAGTAAAAAAATAAAAACCTCCGAACTCCATTAGAAACAAAAATAAATTGAATTACAACTCGATCGACATTTTCGATTTGGAGGCCTAACTCAATTAGATGGGAGCGCTGATGGAAAAATAAAATAAATACGACGAACAAAAAAATTAAAACAAAAAAGAGTCCAGATATAATTTGAAATATCTCCGTAAATGCAAAGTGCGAGTGCTGTTATTTTATTCAAATGAGGGCCAACTTTTTTTCAACCCTTTTCTCGTCGCGCCATCAAAGTGGCCTGATATTCAATTAAAAAAAGAAGAGCGCGTCCGCGACTGAAAATTAATCAGAAAAAATGCTTTTAACTAGATCTACATTTTAATGAAATTATTATTGACGAGTGTTATAAAAATGGGTGTTCCCTTTGTTGAGATTGCGTGAGTAATGCCTTGTTCTGGAGATATTTATTCATGTTTTCTCAGTACTTTTGATTCATGATGATTTGATACTTACACTCTATGAGTTGATGAGTCATGACAAACCCGAATATGACTCATTATTTACAAAGGTCCTGTCGAGAAGTTGCCAAATTATTTGGTTCAGTCTTTAATAGACTACCATAGGAGTCATAGACCCATGTGGGGATGTTTGGAAGCAAAATGATATTGGCCTCATTTCTGGGTCTAGATGTAAGTGTGCTAGGGTCGAGGTAATATTCATGATGTGGCGTCTTATATCATTTATGTTAATCATAAATAATTACAATGGTTATTCCAGAGTTGGATCTATGTTGGATCTATCAGTTGGATCTATGTATTTTTCTACTTGCTTTACCTCAATCAGTCGTCACATGTTAATAATTTTGGTTCCAGGCCGGAATGGAATCCACAGCGTCTAGCTCAAAAAGCTGCATCACTCTAAGTCAATAGGTCAGTCTAAATAAATATTAAATTATATTGCTGAACTTAGCAGACTCGATAGGTCTATGGATAGGTACTGATAAAATTATCATTTAGAATATTTCATGAACTTCACAGGTTTCGTGTCAGCCAAACAATTTATTCTCATACATTACTAAAACTGCATATTTAGAGACTCAAAAATATTTCCATCTAAACATCATAATGATGCTGCATAATTTCAGTATGCATATTAGGTCATGAAAAGTGCTTTTCCGGATACAGAGATAGGAATTAATTGTTGATCTCCATCATGACGGGCTCACGTTACACCGTCATGTAATTTGATATTACAGAGAATTGGAAAAATAATGATTATTTTAATTTGGAGAAGCATGATTTAAAAAAACTTTTTATTAAATAGGTTTTAGTATTACTTTTAAAAAGGTATATAATATACTAGCAGCGCCCCGCGGTTTCACCCGCGTAGTTCCCGTTCCCGTGGGAGTACGGGGATAAAATATAGCCTATGTGTTATTCTGATGTATAAGCTATATAACTGTAAAGTTTCATTAAAATCCGTTTAGTAGTTTTTGCGTGAAAGAGGAACAAACATCCATCCAGACATCCATACATCCAGACATCCATCGAAACAAACTTTCGCGTTTATAATATTAGTAGGATAGGATACAGAACAGTCATCAACAAATTAAAAAATAGTATTTTTTAATTTAAAAATAAGTGTAAAAAAAGTTGAGCACTCTTCATATAATGGATTTTTGAAATTATTGTGATAATAGAACTTAGTGCCATTAAGAAATATGGCACACGAAATTCATCCTTAGGCTTTGTGCATTTCAGTCTAAGTAACAATAACGTTTTGCATGAGACGCACTATGATAGAGCCAAACTATTATAAAAGCAATAGTCTACAAACACAATTGCACTATATTTAGACTAACTCGGATTTCTAATCGAATAACATAGCCGTTTGATATTGAGTCCGAAGCAAGTCAGGATTAAAATAATATTGATAGGTAGGGTTGGATTCAAGTCTAGCAAATCAAATACCAAGTTGTTTGTTGTATGTTGATTATAAACCCAAAAGTTACTACTACTTATACAAGTACTTACCTATCTGTAAGATGTAAATACTACTAAAAGTGTAAGACATTACTCAAATGCTATCCGAATGCGCAGTGAATTCACGTAGAAGGTGATTGATTATTTCTGATATAGCAGGAAAAAACAAGTAAAAGGATTAATTATGTGTTAAAAATACTTTTACAACCAACTAATATTGTACTTATATCCAACAGTGGACATCTTTCGGCAGATAAGACTTGTATAAGTAATTAAGTATGTAAAGTAAAAAAGGCCTATGATTTCTCCAAGCATCGCTACAGTGATATTTCTTTTGTTCTTAACGCAACTAGCGTGTACCCGAAACATTCACCGGTTCATCGGTAAACTTTTTAGGAGGCCTATCCATCAATCTTTTCTCTATAGGTATTTATAGAAATTAACACGGTTTAATAAAAGTGCACAAAATCACAAAAAAGGAAGAGAATGCGCCATGAAAGAAGAAAACCGTCAGCGCTGCGGTGGCAAATAAAACAAACTAACTTCAATCGCAATAGTCGCGAGAATCAAAAATGTCACAACGACGCGAGGGCCGTGCGATCATCAGCGGGCGTATTCACGGAGATTCGATATTCGACTCAGAATCGGAAAATCGGTCGAATCCTTAAAATGTCAAATATGACATCTGTTAATAGTCCATCTTGAGACCTTTCTACAGATTCTCCGATTACATATAAGCCAACAATTCGATTCTAGTAGGTATCATTAGCTCACGGTAGGTACGTCAGACCAGCTTAACAGATTACATGTCGGTGTCATATAAGGCCATAATAATTCCAGAGTCGGCTCGTCCGAACACATTATTATTCACCGACGGTTGCAAATGAATTCGTTTTTATTCAAACGCCAGAATGATATAATTAAAATTTGAATACAAGATTAACTCGAGAAAAAATCGATATCGAATTAGGTTTTTGCCTTTGTTATGATTCGTGTCAAAAGGATTCGGATGACAATCTAGTTTGGAACAGACGATGGTCAGTGCGGATGTGGCAGATGAAAGAAAATGGTTGGAATCATTACTAGCGGGTGCCCTCTTGGATCCTGCATGTTTATTCCCGTTCCCGATGGAATTTCCAAAAATCCCATCTTAGTGCTCGCTTACGTCTTTTAAGAAATCTTTGTGCGAAATTTCACATTTCTAGACCCAGTTGTTTCGGGTGTGCGTTGATCGATTGCATTGCTGCATAATAAGTTTACTGTAAAAAAATAAATAAACGGTGAAATGATATGCAGAAATGTCCTTACTTACCTACGAAATTGCCGAAAAATTCATATTTATGTTTTTGTTTCATACATGTTTCTTTAACTTTTTGATTAACCCAATTATTTAGTACACCTAACGATATCGGCCAAAGCATCAAAGTGAATTTTGATTAGTTTTTGATCGATAAATGAGCTAGTAAAGACTTCGAGCCATATATTTCCCGATATTGTGAAATAGAGTTACTTTCGCATTTACAATTTTAGTAGAAACTAGTAGGGTTTACAAAAATACTACTCCGTACATTCATCATCAACCCGTAACAGCCCACTGCTGACCTAAGGGTCTTTCCTCTTACATGAGGGAGTACGGCTTTAATCTCCGACGCGAGCCCACCGCGGATTAGGAGATGGTGTTAAGCTAGTGGCCACTGAACATTCAGAATTTTTCAAGCCACCCAAGGGTATCTGACATGGCTTAACGACTTCTATTGTGCATAAACACAACTAAAACCGGGACCAACAATTTATGTGCCTTCCGAAACACGAAACACTACTCCGTACATGGAATACATGTAAATTATATTTTTAATTAATGTTATGTTTAACATCGACATCACAAACATCGATAGAACCAGCACCAGGAGCTGTCCACAACTGCGTAGAGTAACGGCGGCATCAAATGTACAGCCCCACATAAATCGGTAGGAGCGTAATGGCAGCTCTCAAATCTACCCCTAAGCCCAAAAGCCAGACTTCTCCCGTAATACACTTAAAACGACTGAGCTTAAATCATCGTCATCGTTTGTTGAACAAGACTCTCCGGTCACATATCAGCCGGTGACGGCACCCCCCTTTACCCTGGGGGTAGGGGGAAACACCCCCTCTCAATGATTTTCGACCAAGCCTCTGAACATAGATTTCTAGGACGCTTTGAGTGTAGTAGTAAGAAATGTTGGGCCGGAAGGAAATTGGTCCTATTTCGTTGCATCTGTGTGTGTTTATGCATCAGTAGGACAGTTCGTCTGTAAAGCAACTAAGTTGCGACTGTTGCGAGTAACCATTCGTTAAAAAGATTATCAAAGACGTCTTGAAAATGTATTGCCTTAGGTTTACATTTTATGCTGCTAGACTCTACCCTATTATTGGTACCTATTTACTTTAAATAAATTTTATACATATCTTAAAAGGTAAAACAGAAGTAGGTATGTAATGTACCAAATGAGGTCAGAAGATTGTTTTAACAACACATATATGTATATAACATTGTGCCTTTCGATAAGGATACGGTTACAAGTTTATTTAGTTCACCAAAATGTGTAGAATGTATCATATTATTATACATACATAGTGTCTGTATGTCTATACAGTCTACACATTTTGGTGCTAAAGTAAATAAACTCGTGACAGTAAGCTTATCAAAATTCATAATGTTATTAAATCAATCCAGTCAGAAGTGAACATAATTAATTAAATAACAGCTTATGTAAATAGTTAGAATGGCAATAATTTCGTGCTATTTCATAATAAAGCAACGCTAGGCTGCGTGCGCGCCGATGCGACGGGCTCCGGATTTATGTTGAAAATTCGCGTGCAGCTACTTCCATTTTTGAAATTAACTGGATTATCTAGGGTTGTGTAATTTAAACGAGATAACCAACAAAAACGGTTTTTCAAAGGAAAGTACATGTTACTACAAGTAAATATTATGAGGTAGTATATTTTGTTTATTTATTTGATACCACAAGATGCAAACACAATGTGGTTATTTATTGTTCAGTGTTCTCGTCCGCCACTGTCACTGCTACTCGTAGCACAGCTTTGATACGAGTAGAAGTATATGCTTTTTATGAAATGCTTAAAGACAATATGCTTAGTAATCATTCCATAAAATCTTACTGGCGCAGAAACATCATTCGGTATTTAAACAAAATGGTTTTTCCGATAATGGCAAAGCCAAATTCAAAGAGGTTAGTTTTTCGCAGTCTATGTAAGAGATGTTGTATGTGTATTCACGTTTTTTTAATGTTTTTTTTAAACTACTCATCCGAATTTGAATAATAAGGTATCAATCGATTTGCTATTACGGTTCAGGTGACATAGGCTACATTTTTCCGTAGTTGGGTTTAAGTTTCACTTTGGGAACGAATAAAATCTTATTCCTTGACGCCCTTTTGTGCCTTTGGTACAGTCAAGAGCACATGAAGCTTTACACTTGTAGTACGAGTCTGACCTGTAAGGCGATTTTAATAAAAAACGTTACAAAGTCCAATGTGTCAAGCTCCACGTGCTCTTGACTGTACAGAATTGTCAGAAACTGAGTGAAATGACGCGAGCGCCGTCCACCTATTGATTTATGTGAAGTTTATCCAGTCCCTTTCTCTTGCCACCCCTACCTATAGAGCCTAAGTTCTATCGACACTAGATTTATTCTCTCCGCGTCGTGATTTGCGAGACATTATGATAAGTGGGCGAACGGGCGCCCGGCAATTAGAACACCGCATATACTGCAAGCAAATTAAATAAATTAACCATTGGACGCCGCGACGAGGTTACTGCGCGGTTTTGTTAATAACATTAGTTTCAAACGGACTGGATTTTGACGAGCCTGATGTTGGCTCAGTTGGTAGTGACCCTGCCTTCTGAGTCGGAGGTCACGGGTTCGATTCCCGCTCCGGGCCAACATTTGTGTGCATGAACATAATATCTCGTATCGTATCGTGTATCGAGTATCGTGTCTGGTCGTTTAATATTTATATAAGTATGTTTATCAGTTGTTTAGTACCCATAGTACAGGCTCTGCCTAGTTTGGGATTAAATAACCGTGTGTAAATTGTGTCCAACTATTCATTATTATCATTATAAACTGTCTTTTGACTACGTAAGTAAGGTCCATCACACACCTGGGTACTTCTTTTCCTGATTCGATTTACGAATTGGTTTTTCGAATCGGGTCCTCTGAACGCAAAAACGAACGAGTGCTTGTAACAGGCTTAAAAGTCTATCACCTGCAGGATAATTTTTAATAGTTTACATCACAATTAAGTTTTATGATCCTAATCTCCCGAGTGCATTTGCGATAAATTACCGTATTATTTAATCTATAAAAAATATGCTTCTTCGAAGTTAACGCGATGATATTCGCGTAAAACGGTAGCAATACAGAAGCAGTCTTCAAGAGTTAAATTTAATTAATTGGATCAAATAATTTATTATAGTAACGATCAAATTATAATAATGTTGGACGCCATAATAAAGTTATGGCGTGCGGTTTTATTATAGGCATTCGCATGAAATAGAGTTACGCCAGAGTTGTTACTTATTAGTAACTAGCAGCGCCCCGCGGTTTCACCCGCGTAATTCCCGTTCCTGTGGGAATATCGGAATAAAAAGTATCCTATGTCCGTCTCCTTGTTCTAAGCTACCTCCCCACCAAGTTTCAGCCAAATCGGTTCAGCCGTTCTTGAGTTATAAATAGTGTAACAAACACGACTTTCTTATAGAGATTATTATTATTATTATTATAATGTTGATCTAAATATAAGTAGGTACTCACTAACAACAACAGTTAGTATTTCTCCCAGTTCTGATTAATTCAAAGCAGAGTTATTAAGGTATTTAGTTTCTAGTCTAAAGATGCGATAGTGACTACGGTGCACGGTGCGAAACTGAGCAAGTGGGTATTTGCAGCAATGGAATACCTCTGCCAACCTCCTGGAGGACAACGGATAAAGCATTTATTTATATACTTATACGCCACATTGGTTGTGTTGAATAAATTTTACAAGCTTTTATTAAACCTGCAATGTATGTACCTTAGATGTTCGGGTGGAATCTTGCAACTCACTTTTGATGAAAATATCTTCAACCGATTGGCTGAAATTTTACATACTTATGTAAGTTCGGTGATAGTGCAATATTACGGTACCACCGAGCTGATCTGATGATGGAGCCAGGAGGTGGATATCGCAACTCCCTATTATCTACTCGTAAACTCCTCAAGTTTGAGCTCATTTTATTTTTTATGACGCTTGCCATACGTACAAAAGCTTGTTTTTTAGTTTTCATTAACTATTATTACTTATTATATTAATTTCGCGTGTGGCCGCTAAGCTTTTTTGAAAAGTGAAACATAACTCTGCTTTTGGACCATTAAGTTAATGTCGCGTAAAGTTGCATTCCGTAAAAGTTGATTTCCCAGGAATAAGAATTCAAAATTTTAATTACTTAACCAAATTTAATATTTTAATTCTTATGCTGATGGATAAAGAATATCATAAGTCATATTTTTAAATAAATAACAATCATATCCACTTAAGTCATCACAAAATCTCCGAAACTATAGGTAATGGTATTACCTCGAAATGGTATTAGCTAGAAACTCGGTACTTAGAGGAATGTACCTAAATGATCCGCTAACAAAGGCTTAAAATGCTGCTAGGCATCATCTAGTATACAGATGTCTGTTTTTGAAAAAATTGTTACTTTTAGGAAAAAATCTTATTACCACAACAACTCGAAATAAAAAAAAAAACCCTCATGCAATTCCATAAAGAACTGGCAATGCCATATGTAACAGGGGCATAAAGGCTCCTTAATAATGGTACTATAGGTACTCGCAAGGAATTCGCAATAAACAACGCGTCAATACTGTACCGTTGGTTCATTACAGTGCAATTAAGCGTGCGATAAGACTGGTAATTACGTATGCTAATCTCGAACTTAATTCGCTGTACTTGTACCGAGATATGGCGCCCTGGTACCACCGCCCGGCCGGCGTATTATCAATATAATTAAAATAAAACTAACTCCGCGAAGGGAATGTAAAATAGATTAACTTATAAGGTCGAGATGGGAATGTGGCGTTTATAGGTAAGTGAAGAGGTTTTTGTTGTTCGACAGCAGAGAAAGGGGAAAATCTATTGTTATCTTGGTTCGTTTCGTGTCTAGGTGTTTGTAATAGGTATGTATCTAAGTAAGAGTCATGGGAGGAGCTTGCAACGCAGAGGTCGGAGTGGCGAACTGCTATCAACACGGGTATAGAAAACTTTGATCGTTCCCGTCTTGAAGACCTTGACGCCAAACGCCTGATCCGAAAAACTCGACCCAAGCCCTCCTACAACTATACTCGCAATTCAAGTGGGTCTCTTTACTGCGCTTCTTGCAATAGGACCTTCAAACAAAATTTGGTTTTGCGAGTTATGCTCGCGCTCATGCAAGAGCCCAGGCGAAGACGAGCTAAGGGTGTCGCCGTCGACGGATACGTCTGGGAGGACATCATCATCATCATCATGTATATTTATCAGTTCATTAGTATCCATAGTACGAGAACCGTCAGGGAATAGTGTCCTGTACCTAATTAATTTATTATTTTATTGGAAATGTGAAAAAAGAAGAACTAAGAATAAAGTATAAATAATGTTTAGATGTGATAGTGGTTGTATGTATTCTACTAACTCAACTCTACACGTAAAGTCAGAACTATACCTACTGAAACCCTGACTCTTTGCTTTGCGCTTTGCGCAAGGCGGGAATGCGGTGTCGATCCATGAAGTGTGCCCACTTTATGTGGGGCACTGGAACACTACAAAAAATTCTAAATTGACCTTGACAATACCAAGGAGGATTGTCATCAAGAAGGCGGACAAAAAAAAATTGCCAAACCGTGACACAGTATGCTATCTGTACTCCAAAACTGAATTGTGTATAACGTAACCGTCTACACAGTATGTTTTCTGTACTCCAAAGCTGTATAGTGAATAACATACCTAACAGTTGACGCAGTATGTTATCTGTTCAGTACTCCAAAACTGTAGTGTATACAAAGCGTAACAGAATAAGCGCAATTCCTGAAAGTAGTTTGTTCAGTACCGTATCGATCGACTACTTAATTGATTTCAGCTATTTTTAATATGTGTTAAATTTTTCAAAAAAATGAATTATCGTAGCTGAATTTAGTGCTTTCTATATAAATCGTGCTATCATTAATCGATATTTAAGAAAATTGGTTAGACATAACTAAAGTTCGATTTCATCATATATTTTTTATATTAATACCTATACTAATTGGGGTGTATGAGGAATTGCGCTTTTTCTGTTACGCATTGTATAATAACGTCACCGTCGACCCAGTATATTATCTGTAATACATAACGGTATAGTGTATAACATACCTAATCGTCGACGCAGTATGTTATCTGCACTCCAAAACTGTAATGTGTAACGCAACCACTACTTGAAAACTGTATAAGGAGATAACGTACTGCGCCAACCCCAAAATAATAGGAAAAGGGCAATCAAATGATTAATGTTTAATCATCATGTCAAAAACAAGGATCAAATTATAATGAACAAATGAATAACAGTTAAAATTCATTGAAAACATTCCACTGATTCATATTTATGTCCACTCAAACTGACAAACTACAAACTTTTGCACGAACCGCGGCTGTCACAAATTTTCCGCAGGAAACTGTCGTCAACTATTGGTATCCATTAAAAATTAAAAACGTTATACCCTATTAATACACCTCAAAGCAACCACCGGTGGCCCGAAATAAATTGGGCTTCAAAATATTTGCCAACGTACTGATATGGTGGAAAACGGGGGAAAAGCTTTTTCATAGCGAAATTAAAAAGTAAAAGGTTCATATAGTTACTTGAACAAATTCTAAAACAATATGTACCTATATCAGAATAGTAAAATTTAAGTGTAGGTCTATGATTTAAAAACAAATGCATTTTTTTTTGTGAAATCGTATTAATTATAGATACCTACTTCCTCACGCTGTAAATTGTGTTTCTGCCAAATTTTTTCGTCATCTTTTCACTGGTTTAGCCATGAAAGGGTAATAAAGAAAGATAACTTACTTACTTTCTCATGTTATATTAGTAGTGATTATAATATTATATCAGTCTCCAAAGATTGTGCCGAAAACGTTCATAATAAATCCGGATACAGATACTAGGTTCTCATTCGCCGCAGAGTCACGGGGTCTACAATACGATTGTAAATTCGAGAGGCTGGTATCGTATAAATTCATTAGCTGCTATAGCATTAATACAGGATGTTCTGAATTCTTACCAACTCTCAAAAGTTATACAGCAAAAACTTAAATCGTTGTATGTACCATTTGTAACATACTTTATAACACATTTGCTCGTAAAAGGTGTCTTATTTCACCAATTTTAATATCGTATTGAACGGTACTTTTTAAAATCTCAGCAAAGAGTTTTTATGTCAAAAAATTTGTCAACATTTTATGATTAAATTAACTTTGGGAGATAAAATATAATAAAGAAATATTTATGCACATAATTATTTCATTTAATTAATTTTGACAGTAAATTACAACCATTAATATGTAACAAAAACACAAAAATATTAATTTACTTTATTAGTAATACTGGCTGTTTGTGCCTTTGCCTAAAAAAAAATGCTGATGCGCGCCGCGCGCTTTTTCATAACGCTGTATTATTTTTATTCGTTTATCATAGTCGGAGTTTTATTTTATTTCCTCGCAAATGTGGTATAAAACGTCGTATGACATACGTGCGCTTTGATAATTACAGCCTACCGCACTTATATCATAATGTACTATTAGTTTTACGAACATATACGTAGGTAGGTGTTTAAGTAAGTAAGTGTAACGACACTACGACTCTCTAATTTTACACTAATAATAAATTTTGCGATATGTGACACAAAAGTACGATAGTTGATCGTACATAATATATAGGTACTTGTTTATACTAACAACTCTTTATTATTAGTGTAACAAATAGTACCCACATTATATTAAATTGACGAATTTTATAAAATTAATGTATCTGTACACTATCGACAATTATTTATAGTTGGATTTTTATGTAATGATAAGAAAACTATTCCCTAGTTTACAGTTCTTTAATAAATATCTAGAATTAATGTTATTACAAAAAAATATATAAATATCCTCATTAAGTGACTAAGTATTTTATTTTTAAGAATAAATATTGTTTTATATTTATATTGTGTCCAGTAGCGACATATACAATTATTTTAATCGGACTGTATACGGGCTGTGTAGGGGCCAGCACGCTAAGTGACAAACATCGGAATCGCATCGGCACATTGACGGCTACCCAAAGCATTGATTACCTCTTTACGTAGATGCGAGTGTGCATTGTGATGCATCCCCAATTTGGATCGAAATGCTAAGTGAATTTTTATTTTGACCATTAATAATAAAGCAGTTGTAAATTAATATTAATATCGAAATCCAGATGAGACTCTGGCCAGTTGAGAATCTGGCGAGTCGAGAATCTGGCGAATTGAGATTCTGATGAATTTGTGAACTGATTAATACGCGGGAAGGAAAAAGCCGTATTCTTAGATGAGCGGGTTTGTACCAGTTACCTAGTAGTATTTATGTTCTGAATTTGAATTCACAAATTATTAGTTTAGTTGAGACGTTACGCCCTGACTGACTGAGCTGTTGATGACCGCGAGCATCAATATGCCGAACACAATACAACACTATGGCGCATATTGGAACATTTATGAAAAAAAACATTTGTGTATAACCTATTACGAGAAATATATAATAGAGTTTACAATAGAAAATAAAATATATACTGATGAACATCTCAGCAGGAGCAAAAGCCCTTATGACTTCCGTACACGTTCATAGGGGTTTCCTCAAGATGTTTTTCATCACCAACAAAATATTTACATAAGTCTTGCAAAACTCATTGATACCGTACCCAGAAATGGAACCACGCCCTCACGCATGTCTTCTAACAGTTCTATCACTATTCAAAAGAATATTTTAAAATGTTCACATAACCCATCATAAACCGGAAACAGTATTCGAGACTTTGACAGCGCGAACCTCAAACAGCAACAGCTAACCCTGTCGCATCCCATTAAACCGGCAGTGTAGTCAAAAGCACCGGTCATCGACCGCAAAAAACTATCGGGATTGATAGAAAAAATTAAAAAAAGTAGTGAACAGTCAAAAAGAGCGCAGATTGTCGTGGTCGCGGGCCGAGCGGCCGTTATTAATTCTTGGGCAGCGAGCGCAGCTCGACCGCAGGACAATCGGAAAATAAAATAACAATTATTCATTTGCGCACGATCATGTTTACGTAGCTTCACTCTGTGACCAGGTGCTTTTTATTCACAGTTAATTAGTAAAATACTAGTTGGCTGGCTGTATAGTTAAATTGGAAGCAATGATTTAAAAATATTATATCAAAGGACCTACAAAACTTATTTGTATTTGCACATTATATTAAACAATTAAAAGTAATTTTAAAATAATAAAAACAAATGTGAAGCAATTGAGTACTAAAATGATAACTTCACAGGTAGTATTCAGTATAATTTTCTCAGACATTCTAGATAAAACGTTGAATATCTTTGATGTTTTATATTTTGGTGCTCAAAAGTAAGAACCGTAACTTATCTGTCCGAATATAATGTATTTTTTTTTTTCTTGTGTTAAATAACCATTTAGAACATAATAAATATTTATGGTATTACCTTTGTGAAATGAGCTAACGAGCGTAATATTAGGTACTTACTTAGGTCCCAAAAACAAAATGAATACTATAATAACATTGTATTTTTACCATAGTATATCATTAGTCTAGTAGTAAATAAATCAATTAAATATAAAAATAATTGAACGCGGTAGTCTCTTTGAAAAACTCATTTTGAATTAGAAAAACGTATTTTTAATTAATTTTTAGTAACTCTTTTTGCGGTCAACCCGGTGAACCGATTTTGGTGAAATTTGACAAGACTATAATTTACAATTCGAAGGACATAAGCTACTTTTCATCCCAGAAAAAACCCTTTCCCAGGAAACTCTATAACCTAGTAAGGACCTAGTTCACGCGAACAGAGAAGCGGTCATTAGCTAATCGTATATAAAAGTTAAAAGTCGCAAAGAGTACATCCAACGTCAGCACTGCTGACCACACAATTACTGTTTGAATTCATAGAAAATATTGTTTTTTTTGCCCCTGAAATCGAACCTACCCTGCTCACTACTGCTGGCTGCGGCATGACATACTTTTCACCATTTTGTTTATAATTAAGTATGAAACCAAACGTCAATTCCATTCGTCGCCAGTTCTGAGCGCGATACGATGATTGTTACTGAGCGTTTAAGCATTGTGAGTAAACATATTGCTGTCAAAATTTAATAAAAAAAATATGCAACTTCACCCGCGTAGTTCCCGTTCCCTTGGGAATACGGAAATAAAATATAGCCTATGTTACTCAGGGATATTCTAGCAAAACATAATATTAGATAACATACAAAAATACAATACTGTCCTTTTTATAATATAAGTATTGTAGTATTAGAATAGAATTATAGATTAATGTCCTGATTAGTAATCCTGATTAACTGGATGTCGTTAATGTAGGTACCTATAGCTTTTGAAACGTAATAATCACCCACTAAGAAAGGGTTTTTAAAATTCTACAATAAATATTGGGAATAGTTATATTCAACTGTTCTAGCTGTTCCGCGTGAGTATAATCGCTAGTCTTTAAATATTTATTGTAGAAACGACAAAAGTATTATTAAAGAAACTTGAGTTATAGTTGTTAATAAAAAAAAACCTTATTTAATAGATTTAACCATAAACAGATCGGTTTAATTATGTAAAGCCAAATTGCTGAACTAGCTACACGAAGCTACACTAAATAAACATTTTGTAATATTGAAGTAGGATAAAACGGTACCAAGTAAGTGCACTGATTATAATGAATAATTCAAAACGCGAATATCGCTTACATGGTGGAGTGGTGGCGCCACGGAACTAAGGTGAAGTGGAGACTGGCTCACGAAAACTTTTGCATTCTTGTTACAGGCTTTTTTCAAAGTAGTTTTTCAAAGTCAAACCATAACATAGAACTTTTAAGAGTAAAAACCGACTTCAAAGAATAATACTAAAAAAATAAAGTCGAATTGAAAACCTCTTCCTTTTTTTTAAGTCGGTTAAAAAAGAATCATAGAAATCGCTTGACGTGAAATATTTATAGTTATTCGTCAATTTGTTTTTTTTTAATTGTGGGACACAATTTACACACGGTTATTCAGTCCCAAACTAGGCAGAGCCTGTACTATGGGTACTAAACCACTGATAAACATACTTAAATAAATACTAAACACCCAGACACGAAGCCAACAGACATGTTCATGCACACAAATGTTGGCCCCGAGCGGGGATCGAACCCGCGACCTCCGACTCAGAAGGCAGGGTCACTACCAACTGAGCCAACAGGCCCGTCAATTTGTCGCGCACATACTTATTGCAAATTTAAGATGCAAATTTAAGACTTATATGCTTTTCTCATGGATGCCATTGCCAGAACTGGTCGAAATTAACATGGGACCAATCTAGAAGCACTAAAAATTCGGTTCACCTAGTCGAAAGTGCTAAGGTAACAAACATAAAAAAAACATAGAGTCGAATTGATAACCTCCTCCTATTTTGAAGTCGGTTAAAAAGAAGGAGACTCAGAAGAATTATTCAAAGTATGGCTACAAAATATATAAATATATATTTATTATTGGTACCTGGGTAGTTGACGATTTTGTAGATCCTTTTTTACGAAATTCAAAGCTCGTATTTTGTGGCTTGTGTTGTTCTGTTTTATAGCAGTGCTGCACATTCTTGAGACACTCTTGTACCTATAATATAAGTATTGTAATAAAGTAGTATAAATGTGTGGAGAAATTTGTTTTTGTCGAACATGGATATAATAAGTAATAGCTGCTTTTCCTCCGACCAACTTCCGAATAAATTTTGTGTGTGTTCTTGACAGCAATGTCAATTCTTGACAACAATGGCAGTTCTTGACAGAAATCCTAAGCTATTCTTGACAGTAATGGCTATTCTACTTTGATATACATCCACGTGTAAACATGCGTGGGACTGCCTCATTCAAATTCAGGCTTATTATACTTATCTTCGTCCGTGAATTCATTAAGGCAACTATCGTTAATTAGGGTTCTTTATTCCCATATTGTATTTAAAATAACATATTAAGATCGGCATACTTTTGTGTTTCGCATGACCTCTTTGTCAGTTTAAGTACCTATATAACGTATTATTTAATATATTTAAGCGCGAAATAAACCTGTGTGTTTGTTAGTTATGCTTTCAAGGCTTAACCTCTAAACTGATCTTGATGAAATTTGCCTTGCCGATGAAACAAACATCTTCCAAGGAGATAGGCATACATTTAACCTCGGAACGTGTCTATACTAAAAAAAACTCACGCCTGGTATTCCATTTCTGGATACCTATACCCTCTTTTCACGAGATATTCTTTAGACGAGAGATCTGCCAGGTTCGTAGCAAGTGGCGGTATGTTGTCTCTGCCTACCCCAATGGGAAATAGGCGTGACATTATGTATGTATGTATTTTTTAGACTAGTGGTGAACGCATACACGGACCGGGTCTTTACACATGTCTCAGAATTTATTCTGGGACCTGCGGGTTTCCTCACGATGTTTTCCTTCACCGTCGAGCTAGTGATAAACATGTAGTACGTAAGTTCTTGAAAAACTCATTGGTGCATGCCAGGATTCGAACCCGAGCCTCACTTATTAACATCATGTGAAGCAGGCTCTTTAACCGTAAGGCTATCACTGCGTCAGTTATACTAAGCTTATAAATTACTAGAGAGTGCCCAGCGGCGTTGCCCGCACTGATCCTGTTTATTCCAGTTCCCGAGCAAATTTCCAAAAATCCCTTTTTAGTGCTCATTTCGGTCATTTTGTTCAAAATTTCATTCATTTAGACCCGCTACGTAGTTAAGTAGTAAGTACGCTGATCGATCAGTCAGTCAGTCAGTAATTTTTTTTAACACAATTCACACACGGTCCTAAACTAGGCACAGACTGTACTATGGGTACTAAACAACTGATAAACATACTTAAATAAAATATTAAACGACCAGACACGAAGCCAACACGCAAATGTTGGCCCCGAGCGGGGATCGAACTAGTTACCTCCGACGCAGAAGCCAGGGTCACTACCAACTGAGCCAACAGGTCCGTGATTTTTATAGATAGGATAAAGAAAATTTGTATGCTACATATCGTCATCTACACAATAATTAAGAAGCTAAGCATAATGTATTGAAATAAGTTTCAATCTTAAACAAAATAGAGAAACTATACTTACAGAATCGCAACAAAAAACCAATCGTGACTTATTCATACAGCTACAAACAAGCTCCGTCTGTCAAGCGAATCTGTCACTTATTGCTGTCCAGAGAACCGCTTTCGCTGCATTAACATTTTATTAACATTTCCCGTGCGTCATTAGAGTTGAAATTTGAATATCGGTAGATCGGAAATGCACAAATTAAGCGAGTGATCTGTTGGCAGTAATGAGCTGAAAGGTAGGTAATGACTCGAGGATGGAGTGGAACAAAACAACGGTTGCTAACCTCAGCGGGATGTAACGAACGCGAGACAACGTGGAGACTGCTTTTTTAAAGACCTAAATAAGACGAGTCCCGAAGATGATGATACATAATTAAGATTAGAGCAGTGATAGCCCGAACGGTTAAAGAGCCGGCCGAAAATCAGTGTGGCTCGGGTTCGAATCCTGGCATGTACCAATGAGTTTTTCAAAAACTTACGTACACATATTTATCACTAGCTCGACGGAGAAGGAAAACATTGTGAGGAAACCCGCAGGTCTCAATATTAATTCTGAGACATGTGTAAACAGACCCGGTCCGGCGATGGGCCACCTATCACGTTTAGGGGTCCAATATATCTCGTGAAATGTGGGTATTTCCAGTAATGGAATACCTCTGCCTACCCCCTCGGAGATAAAAAAAAGGCGTGAGATTATAATATTATTATTATAATTAAGATTATACTTTCCGCTCGAAAACGTCCTACAAGTAGACCACATTACCTATGTTTCTATAAAAACTCCCTAATTTATATTAGACTAGCGATCCGCCCCGGCTTCGCACGGGTGCAATGCTAATACTAAAACCTTCCTCTTGAATCACTCTATCTATTAAAAAAAACCATCAAAATCTGTTGCCTAGTTTTAAATATTTAAGCATAGGTACATAGGGACGTAGGGATGTAGGGACAGAGAAAGCGACTTTGTTTTATACTATGTAGTGATACACTTAACTCCTATCCGATAGCAGTACATAATAATTGTTAATTCTACCGGTTTCATGTTAGCTAATGTTACTGTAGGTATTTCACGATGAAAGTACAAATTCGATTTTTTTTTAATGACCATCTTATAGTATATTTTATATCGAGGGACTAAACGAAGCCATTATATACCAGAGGTGGTTTGACTCCCAAGCTTGCGAGGGAGTCATGAAACCGAGGGTATATTAAGTTGGCGTTTAGTCTCGAGGTGCAAACTGTACTTTTCACTTTGAGTGCGAGAAAAATTGTCAATTTAGTACAAATTTATTTTAAACTCAACAAATTTACACTCGACAAAAATTCAGAAATTTTCGCGGTCAGTTTTTTCTTTCAAACCTGTCAGGCTGTCACAGATTAACAAAGAGATTTAAATTGCAGGTAAACAATTTAAAACACATGGCGCCACCTTCTTCGCGGAAAAACCATGGAACTAAAACTCTTCACATTTTCGCAATGAAGATGGACCACACTCTACAGATATTTACTGGCTGTTTGAGGTTGTCTTTTTCTCATTAAGGAAATTAAAAAAAAATTACTTTATACTCCCTAGGGACTAAAGTTGTCACTTTAGTCCCGCTTCGTAGGGCTATATTGGCGTACTTTTAGAGCATGAGAAGTGAAAATTATAATTAGACAATTTTTATGTAGTTTCCGCCATTAGGTATGTAGGATATTTATTTTTAGGAGTGAATTTCTAAACAATATGTAGGAGGTGCAAGGCCCACGGGAATATCCAAAAGTCAGCGGCCCTGCCCGTAGTTATTTAAAAGTAGATTACTAAAAGTCCTTTCCATAGAACGAAGCCAAATACTTATTAATAAGAACGGTAGCCCAGCACACAGACACGCGGACACGGCGAGCGACATTTGTAATGATACTAAATAGTTGCGCGCGGTAGGTGCCCCGCAAACGAGTAACGCGTTACTAGCACTTGGGACGGTGTCATGCCACAGTGAATTATTTAGCTATATTCATTGACACTTTTTAAATACCACATACATTATCTCCTATAAACTTTAAGTATGCACTAGTTTCTTTGCAAAAAAGTCCGCCAATTTCTGCGCGGGGGACGAGGAAACGCTCGCAAATAATGTTAAAACAAACGCAGTTTTTGACAAAACAATTAAACACTAGCTTGAACTAGATGCACACAAATACATTAACCAATCCGAGCACTCCGTGAACTCAAAAAAACTAGTTGTATATAACAGGTATGCGCGTTGACCGACACTTTTTTATGGCAGAGGGGAACGCCTGTCAGTGGCGTCTCCGGTTGGTTTGATACTCAAAGCCTATAAAGGAAGGTTGTTATCTGTCTGAATTTACCGTGCCTGAGATAATAAATACATTATCTAAAAAAATTTGGATTCAAAAGTCAAAAGTTTTATTCAATGGCTTCTAAGTCCTCTTACTGATTTATAATGGTACTGGTCAAAAGGCTCATTCAACATTTTTTTTTTTTTTTTTCTCCAATTGCTCTTTTCAATGGATTGAAAGTTGACAGATTGAGATACAAGTAAGTGTGGCAATTATATAAACTTTTAGAATCTCTAACAGAGGTCCTTTGCCTTTGTAGTTAAGGAATAACAGACATCTATGGAATATACAGTATCCAAAGAGATTAAAATATAATAGGATAGAGGGAGGATAGAGGGGGCATTGGGAATATTTTCATACAAAACATTGAAGCCTGTTTGAAGCTCAAGCGTCATGTCAGTTAGTATGCACGCGAGCTGTCATTCGGTCGAAATTGTACTAGACTTATTCCACTTGAAATAACTTTTGGCTTCAAATTTTCCTCGCTTTGTCCCCTCTATGCCCTATTATATTTTAATCTCTTTGACAGTATCTTGTCCCGAACGACTGTAGTGAATAATAGTTCGTGGAGTTTATGGACTGTGTAAAAAGTAACAATTTGTAACCTTTTCATCACAAAAACATCTTCACACAATTTGGCGGTAGAGAGCCTGTACGTAATGGAAGAGAAGGCTTTTTTTATTTTTGATCAACGTAGTCCCGTAAAAAGGAAAGTCCTTCTCTGATATCTGAATAGAAGTCCCCTTCCGCCATCTGTTGGTGCTCTTAGTTAAACACAATGGCTTTGATACTTTTTATTATTAATAGGGGACACATTTAGGTAAGTATATATTTAGAGAATTTCTTCCTGAAGGAAGGATATATGACTTAACATTAGAACATTACCAGTGCGAAACCAATCCGCACAGGGCTCGCGTGGGAGATTATAGCCCATACTTCCTCATGTATGAGGAAAGACCCTTAGCTCAGCAGTGGGCTGTTACGGGTTGATGATGACAGTGCGAAGCCGGAGCGGGTCGCTCGTTATTAAACAAATAAATTAAGTAAAAAATAATTTTTAAAACAAGCTTTTATTTTAATGCGCTAAAAAGAACAAAATAAACTTTTCCTTTAAAACTGTCTTAAAACGTCATTACACAATTTATTATGTAATAAAAGCTTGTCGCGAGATCTGAGTAGGTACTCATATTTAAGCAAATATATAAGTAACTCTAACTGATTGAATTAAATTTTTAGAATTTTGAGACTAAGTTAATATGGGTAGTTACCTAATTAATCCCGCGACAAGCTTTTATTACATAATAAACTGTGTAATGACGTTTTAAGACAGTTTTAAAGGAAAAGTTTATTTTGTTCTTTTTAGCGCATTAAAATAAAAGCTTGTTTTAAAAATTATTTTTTACTTAATTTATTTTATACTTTTTAGTTGGATTTAGAAGGGCGTCACATGGCTAACCCTGCATTGTTATCCAAACTAAACGTGTATACAAAATTTCAGCTCAATTGGTTATCTTTAAGCTCCATCATCAGACCCTGGTTACCGTCTAGTACCAAAGTACTCGTCAAGACGAATCAATCGAGCCCAAACTCGATGGGGTTATCTTGTTTAATAACTGAGTTCCTATGACCATCTTCCAGCTCCATCATCAGACCCTGGTTACCATCTACCACTAAAGTACTCGTCAAGATAAATCAAACGAGCCCAAACTCGATGGGGTTATGTCGTTTAATTACTGAGTTCCTATGGCCATCTTCCATCTCCATCATCAGACCCTAGTTACCATCTAGTACCAAAGAACTCGTCAAGACGAATCATACGAGCCCAAATTCGATGGGATTGTGTCGTTTGGTTACCGAGTTCCTATGGCCATCTTCCAGCTTCATCATCAGACCCTGGTTACCATCTAGTACCAAAATACTCGTCAAGACAACTCAAACGAGCCCAAACTCGATGGGAATATGACGTTTAATTACTGAGTTCTTCCTATGGCCATCTTTCAGCTCCATCATCAGACCCTGGTTACCATCTAGCACCAAAGTACTCGTCAAGATGAATCAAACGAGCTCAAACTAAATGGGGTTGTGTCGTTTAATTACCGAGTTCCTATGGCCATCTTCCAGCTCCATCATCAGATCAGCTCGGTGGTACCATAATATTGCATTGTCACCGCACTTACATAAGTATACCAAATTTCAGCTCAATCGGTTGAAGATATCTGCTTCAAAATTGAGGTGCAAGATTCCACCCGAACATACATAGTTTACATACATACTGACATACATACTTACATACATACATTGCAAGTTAAATAAAAGCTTTTAAAAAATGGCAGCATTTAGCGGAACGCGGTCCAGTCAATAAGTCAGAAGCACCTATCTGCGTAATGTCTGGAGGTGAATTTACATATTTTAATGAGCGCCAGCCTATCTCCGCGAGCAGCACAGGTAGCCTAGATCTAGCTCTCGGTACCGTCGTGAGTTCACTTGACGGATGTTGTTTTATTTAATTTGTGAATTATTTTTATAAATGAGCTGCTTTGTTGTTGTTAAACTGACTTCCGTTATGTTAATAAGTAATTACAATGCTTTTTGATCTAGATAATATGGTGTGTTTAAATAATATGGGATAAACATGGTATCTACCTATTTCAAACATTCATAAAATATACTTAATTAATTAGCCATAGATCTAATTAAAAAGTACTTCTCCTGCATTAGAGCTGAACACCACGGCTTTCTTTTGAATATTGTTTTGCTACAAAGGAACTATTTTGTATAGTAATGTCATTCCAGTGTTTTGGGGCAGAGTTAGAATTCAGCGGTACTGGATATTTAGTTGATTAATTAATTAATTTAACACTAATGCACTAATACCACGTAACTTGTACTTTGTATTGTACGAGAATTGATCGTTTAAAAGTATAATGTGTTGAGCAGTTTCTTGTTACGCTTCTTTTCCTCAACTATACATATCGAAGGGGTGGAGTCGCAATGCCTTTCAATAAGTGGTCTTATAACTCCCTACATTGAATAAACATTTTGACTTTGTCTTCACTTTGACACTTCAATCCAATATCTAAGGATCCAGTGCCACTAGTGTATGAAGCTCGAGAAGTGCCCCAGTTTCTTAGCAGATGGCAGTCGTGCAGTCTATTGTCGCTGCCTATCCCGTCGGGAAAAAGGCGTGAGCATACCTATGTATGTGAATTACAACATGAGTACAACTTAAATACCTCAACCTAGACCACTCATAATTAAGTCTAAGTATTGCAGTCTGTTTAATTTAAACCTAATTCTACATTGGATTGCCCGCCCCCCTGCCGGCTAGCCGTGAAGTCTTACCATCAATTAGGGTCCTCTAATTACCGCGTGTCCTGGCAGACGGCAGCCGATGAATATGCACGACTACCGATTCCGCCGTCTCTACGAAGCAGAGGCTAATGCTAGTAAATGTAGAGACGTATTATTGTAGTTGCAAAAACGTTTGTCGATGGACAGGTTTGAAAAATTGGTCAATCAAAGAATCGCTCCGGGGATTCCGTACAAACCTGTAGGTATATTAGTAAAAGTTCACCCAACACGAAAATCAAGTCATAGAGAAACCGTAATTTTTTTGTTACATCATAAAATAAAAATATTTTTATTATATGATGTAACAAAAAAATTACGGTTTTCGCATTTTTTCCTTTATCTGTGCTATAAGACGTTGCTTCGTACCAAATTTAAAGATTCTGAGTTCACGGGAAGTAAACTGTAGGTTGTGATTCCCTTTCGAAAGTGAAGTGTCGAAAATTTGCTAACACCAATACAAAAAACTAATCTTTCCTCTTTATAACATTAGTGTAGATTTACTTAAAATACTTATATCGTTGACGGGCCTGTTGGCTCAGTTGGTAGTTAGTGACCGTTCTGAGTCGGAGGTCGCGGGTTCGATCCCGCAATTCAACAACCAAGACTGGTTAATCGCTCTTCCCTATTGCTTCTCCACGACAACGCGCGAGCTCACACTTCACGACAGACCATCGCAAAGCTAGTTACAGCTGGAAGCTAGTTCTCCGTCACCCACCGTACTCACCGGACCTTGCTCCAACAGATTACTACTTTTTTTTTAATCTAGACAATTCTTTAAGTGGGAAAAAATTCAACACCCGAGAGACAGTTCAAAACGCTTTCTGACTTCATCGCCTCCCGTCCGGCAGACTTTTACAGTAAAGGGAAAAACATACTACTATCAAAATGTATACCTAGATAATTTGGGCCAGTACTTTGATTAGCTAAAATAAGAAAATTCAAAATATATGTAATATGTTGAAATTTTCATACAAAACGGCAATTCATAGGTAAAGACTTATTATAAACAAAAAACTTATTAGGGTATATTTGATTATATTGTATAATTATTATGAAAGGATTAAACCAGTTATCCATCATACACATACCGTCCGTTCGGTGTTTCCGCGGAATTCATTAGCAAAGCCTAATATCTCCCCCCCTTCCCCACCAGAGGTCGAAAGGGGAGAGGGGGTTGACAAACACCCTGTAATGTGCTACTGTTGAATTGCAAAAATCTCATTATGCTCTAACTGTCGTTATAGGAGTAATTAACTGTCGGGACAGAGAAATCAGTGGAGTAGATAAAAAAAAACAGTGGGCGAAAATTTTCAAATTTTCATCAATTTACAAACTTTGTAAACATCCTCGTATCGCTACCTCTAAATAGTCGCGTGTCTGTGTGTTTATGCGCTTAATTCTTCTTAATTACGCATCGAATCTTGATACGGTTTCAAAGTTGATAATAAATAGTAAATAAGTTAAATCCCTAATAAATATGTCTGTCAGGTACACGGTGGGACATAAAATGCATATAAATACATGTAAGTTTATCATATTCTCTACGGAATCTATACATCAGTTTTTCTTTTGGAATATTAATGCGGCCGGCCGCCTGCAATACGTAAATTGTCATTGCTTACGAGCAATATTAAAGTTTAGGTTATGCAGTTTAAATTATTATTTACCTTTCTTAGTTCGACCGTAACTTTCTAACTATTAGTTTGTGACCAAAACCTAACTTTTGTAATACAAGTCTATCAATTAGTACAATTAGCTGGGATTTTTTAATAGATAGAGTGATTCAAGAGGAATCAAAATCAAAAATCAAAAGCCGGGGCGGATCGTAAGTCAACAAAAATAAATGTGAACGTCTACGCCATGGCCTCCCCTGTTCCGAGGCAATTGTGTTTCGTTATAACGAGTTTTTTGGCGACGGTCGCGGTCAACCCGCTGCATTAGCATCGCCCACTAAGCGCTTCACCCGCTGTTTTCAGCTACGTCTTCTCAATGATTATTTGCGACCAGGGGCTCTATTGTCTATTTATAATTGTAATCGCAATCGTCTTTATTTGGCATTTGTGACGCGGTCACTGCTTGACCAAAAAAGCAGTGTACAACAAAAGGAAGACGATAGCGATTACAATAAGGCCCCCAGTAGGCACCATCGTTTCATTATTGAATTCGGACAACATCATCATCACTGTCTACTTCTGAACATAAGGCTCTACCATAATATGGGAGATGTTAAAACCAGGATACTAAAGTTTTTAAATCCTCGAGGCATACCCGACCAAATCAGTAGGTACATAGGTATGAGAACTGCCCCTTGTGTTTGTTCAAATTTTATCGTCATCAACCTAACAGTACACTTCTGAACATAAGGCTCTAGGTACCATATGAGATATGTTAACACCAGTACTTACTAGCGTATTAATTATCCCAGAGAGGCATACCGGACCTAATCAGTAGGTATAAGAGTTGCTCTGTAGTTTATTGCTGGTTCTTCTCAGGGTACCTACTGCATTTGGAAACAGCAACTCGTCGGTGAAGTTAGGCTGTTTACATACAGCCAATCTCCATAGACGAGTTTAGAGATCCTTGTTTTAGAGTTTTAGACTAAAGACGTTTCTAAATTTATTCTTTACCTACAGAAATAAATTATTAGAATTTAATTATGTATGTAGGTATGTGTCAGTGATTCTTTTGAATAATAAAACTTCTATAATATGTATACGAAAATTAAACTTTATTTAAGTACTTACTTAATTAATCAAACGTCAAATCGATAGTGTTATCAATATCAACAACCATGTTTTCAACAATATTGTCTTCCAAATCATCTAAAACATCTTTGTCTAAGTTTTTAGTTTTAGCTAATTCCTCGTCTTTAGTCTTAGTTACGTCGTTGGTTTTAGCTAGATTATCTTTAGGAGCAATTGGCGTATCGGGCTGCTTAGGTATCGTTGTTTTTCGCCGTTTATCCTTCGTAGCTGTCGAGTTGGGTATTATCTTGATTAAATGAGATTTCTGTAACAACAGTATCGAAATTTAATTCTTGCTACTCTACTCACTGTAAGGGAGAAAGCTCTATCTATACTAATCTAAATTTATGAAATGATAAACTGACTGATTGGTGTTATATCAACGCACAACCTAAACCGCTGGGTCTAGAGGGTTGAAATTTTGCACATAGATAGCTTACCTATACAGTGTAAGCATCCACTAAGAAAGGATTTTGCCAAATTCAACCCTTAAAGGGTTGAATTGAAATAAAGGTAAAAGCTAGTATTATAAAAAGGACCGATTATTTTGTATGTTTGTTACGAATAAACTTAAAAACTACATGACCGATTTTAAATTCTTTCTTCAATAAAAAGCTAGAATAACCCTGGATAACATAGGGTAAGTAATGTTTTATATATATAAATATATATATAGCTATATAACTTGTTTGTAGGTACTACTTATTATAAATGTTCTCTCTGTTATATAATATTAACATAACAGTCATATAAAGTGACACGTGGGAGGTTTAATTACATAATTTTATATCAAATTGACAACTTTTCAAAATCCCTGTCGAATAAAAGTACCTAATGTGTACCTACCTGAAGAAAAAATACATTGTTATTTGAAGAATTGATCACTTTGAAAATAATAATAATAATAATAATATAATCTCACGCCTTTTATCCCCGAGGGGGTAGGCAGAGGTATTCCATTACTGGATATACCCACATTTTACGAGACATATTGGACCCCTAAACGTAATAGGTGGTGAGCCCATCGCCGGACCGGGTCTGTTTACATATGTCTCAGAATTAATTCTGAGACCTACGGGTTTCCTCACGATGTTTTCCTTCACCGTCGAGCTAGTGATAAATATGTACGTAAGTTTTTGAAAAACTCATTGGTACATGCCAGGATTCGAACCCGAGCCTCACTGATTTTCGGTCGGCTCTTTAACCGTCCGGGCTATCACTGCTCTTCGAAAACAGTAGCCATATTGAGAATTCGCCAAAACTTACTGGTTAAATCAATTTTTGTTTGCCTTATAAAACTTTTATTCCCATCATCATCAACCCGTAACAGCCCACTGCTGAGCTAAGGGTCTTTCCTCAAACATGAGGAAGTATGAGCTATAATCTCCCACGCGAGCCCACCGCGGATTGGGAGATGGTGTTAAGCTAGTGTCCACTTAACAGTCAGAATTTATCAAGCTTATACTAATTTATTTATTAATAGTACAGTAGAACCATATCCCAAGAATAAATCGCTAAAACTCGAAAAATGTTTCTACCCGACTGCCTCAGAATTAAGATTATGTTCTGCAATAACATCTTCGCGTAAGCCTTACCTACTCTTCGTTGAACTAATCTATCTTAAATCATTTCATCAACTTCGTCAATCCGAAACATAAGTATCAGAAATTATATTATATTGTGAACATTATCAAATGTAAACGATTTCATTATGTTCGTCACATTGTCGTGTCAACGGTAATTGCATAAATAAAAGCATTCATCGCATAGCCTTTAAAGATTCAGAATCGAATTTAAATTAAAATTGGCGTTAACTAGAGAGCGGAAACCGATGTTGCTATGATTTTTTAATCTGTTGCAAAAAACGATGCAGCCACTAAGTAGACAGGTAGGTACTATCGACAAACGTCCCGCTTTATACTTATTTGGGAGAAATAAATCATTTAGAAGGAATAGGTACATTTTAAAGCTGAAGTTTTTAGTAAGTATCTACTCCAACCCTTATTAAACTTAATAAGAAGCCAGTAACACAGTCTTTTTTCATTCTTTTGCTTTCATTGGCACGAAATGGTCATAAACATTTAAGAAACATTTTATTGTTATTGTCATTGTTAATATAAGTGAGAGCTTTGTGGCCTAGGGGTGCCTCTAAGGTATTTGTCGCTATACTGATATGGCAAGATCGCAAAAATGACCATTTTGTGTATCATGCGGAACTTTTGCTGATAGTACTTTTACGTTCAATTTGTAGAACTATCGCATCGAATTTTCTCCGTGTTATATTTGAACTGCTCTTTTTGTAAATACATTCTCACTGTCTACATTTTTGGATAAGAACTAAACTGTCCTATTAGGTTAATCCTGTAATGGTAAGTATTGAATGTAAGGTCGATAGTTTTTATTTTATTTAAGTATGCCGTTTTCTGCTTCGTAGCAATCTGTTCGGAAACAATAAATCACTTGTAAGGTATAAATAAATTTTACAACCTCCATACTTGTTGGTCGCAGTTTCGATCGGTGTTTTTAATTGTAATGTAAATATCGATATTTTGATAAATTTAGAATATACCTACTAGCAGTTCCCGTTCCCGTGGGAATACGGGAATGAAATATAGCCTATCTTACTCAGGGATATTCTAGCTTTCCATTAGGGAAAGCATTTTAAAATCGGTTTAGTAGTTTTCGAGTTTATGTTTGTTGCATACAAAAACAGAAAAATACTAATCTTTCCTCTTTAAAATATTAGTTTAGAAGTATAGATGGAGAATTAGAAGTAATAGCTACCTAAATAGTTCTAGGTCTCGTCTATAGGTTTTTTGTAATAATTTTTAGCAATAAAATATTAGTATGACTATTAAGATTTGGTTTGATTGCTTACCAAAGATGGATTCCTCCTAGCCAATAGTTTCACATCTTCCGAATTTATCGTACTGCGTTTAGCATGCCTGTAAAAATATAAATTATTGTAGGTAGGTAGGTATATTGTAGATATTTTCGTAAATATTCTTAATCTTAATTTAAACACCGCGTGCACTCTTATCTCCAAAACCGCTCAACCGATTAACGGAATGTGTAGGATTAAGTAGTTCCTGTTCGAAAGACTGGATATTTTGAACCCAATAGGTGCTTTCGGACCCACTAGTTTAAACCATCATCACTACATAGTATAAAACAAAGTCGCTTTCTCTGTCCCTACTCCCTATGTCCCTTTGTATGCTTAAATCTTAAAAACAACGCAACGGATTTTGATGCGGTTTTTTTTAATAGATAGAGTGATTCAAGAGGAATGTTTTAGTGATAGCATTGCATCCGTGCGAAGCCGGGGCGGGTCGCTAGTATAGTATAAAACAAAGTCGCTTTCTCTGTCCATATATCCCTATGTCCCTATGTATGCTTAAATCTTGAAACAACGCAACGGATTTTGATGCGGTTTTTTTTAATAGATAGAGTGATATAAGAGGAAGGTTTTAGTGTTAGCATTGCACCCGTGCGAAGCCGGGGCGGGTCGCTAGTTATTAAATTTAGCGTCAATTCCAAGCAAAATCACAGTAAACGACGATCCCAATCATAAATTCCTAACATACTTACAAGCCTACTTAAAATAATATTATTTTCACAATTTCGTAGAGCCTAAAAACCATTTAAATTTTCATAACTATAATTTTATATTGTAGGTACATACTTATAACTTTGATTATTTACTCTCTTATAAGTAAAAAAGAGCTTACTTTGCAAATGCCTCTAAATCCAATCCATAAACTGAGAGCTTTTTATAAACCAATTCAGCTATTATTTCCATTGCTGGTTTTGTCATTTCTAAACCCAAAAAATGGCAGGTTTCTGAACAAATGGCCCGAACATCTCGGTGCAAAGTTGCGCGAGATTTCTGAAAATAAAATAAATAAATCTAAAAAACACCATCTCTATACAGAAAAAGAAACTAACATTACGGGCCATTTACACGAGGGCAATCCACTAAGACAATCCACTAAGACTGCATACAAAAAAAACGTCAGGACAATGGAATGGATTGTCCTCACGTTTTTTTTGTATGCAGTCTTAGTGGATTGTCTTAGTGGAATGGCCTCGTATAAATGGCCCATTAGTTTTATAAATGGAGCACCGTAATTAAAACTCAGAACTCAAAACAGCGACATCTAATAAGTTTCCTATAAGTCATTTTCCAAACGACTGACATGACTGACTGTTCTCTTTCTACTACTTATGTAAAATTCTAGGTGGCAGCACAATACAGTCGGTTGTTTTTTTCTCTTACCCGGCAACAACACTTTCTGTGATTTCTGTGAATTCGCTTGGTATTTAGGTCGATGGCTAGATTGTCTATCCTTTGAAAAAGAAATAACCCTATAAAAGAAATAATGAATAAAATTCACTTTACTTACTTGTAAAGTTGACAGATCTTCAAAACTCGTCATTTCTATGACGAAGATAATAACTAGGGATTATTACCTACTCCTATAGTTTTAAAGTTAGTGCAACAAGCTTCGAATTATGTTTAAAAACTTACAAAAAATACACACGTAGCTAGCCAAACATCAAATCAAAATTTATCAAAACAACTTTTTTTGTTATCTTTGTTCTAATGGTAGGCAGGCAAAGAGACCTCAGTCCATACAGCCACGTTTTTTGTGGTTTACAAAACTAAAAATATTGTATGTTCCAAAACACCATACTATAAAATAAATAACAAAAGCTTTAAAATAAATACGGAGGGAGATAGCTTGACACCAACTACAAAACATATTACTTTAAGAATATTATCTGATATTATCAAGGTTTTAATTTAATATATTTATTCAAGTTACAGAATGTTAATCCTCGGTTTCGTTGAAATCGGATATTATAATATTTTTTTCATACAATGTATAGTGAACCTGTAAAAGTACGTGTCTACTATGCACCGACTGAGAGTGATTTGATGTGTTTAGTTAGTGTCCGTTGACGAGTTCTGTTCTCCATCTCCTAAGTTCTTGACAAAATATGGGAACTTGAAGTAGTGTAAGGTAGACTGTTAGCGAAGTAGGTAGTCCGAGAATAAGACAGAATGCGAAATAGACTGTTTGCTAAGTGGGCCGATAGCGAGGTAGTCACATAGAGAAGTAGTCAAAATGCGAAATGGGGTATTTGAGAAGTAGACCTCTGGCGCCTGAGCGTATAAATCTTTCAAACAAGAGTTTTTTTAGAATGGCGGGAAATCAAAATTTTTTTTCGAAAATTATAAGGCTTTGTTCCTTTCGCTTAACTACACAATACCCTTTAGGTACATAAAGACCACTTCCCATAATGTCCGGTTTTTTTTTATAAGTCAGTTGGTCGACTTCCCATTATGACAACATTTTAAAAGATTAGTTTTTATAAAGACCACTTCCCAGAATGACCATTATTTAAAATGCATTTAGGAACATAAAGACAACTTACCAAAATGTCCTCTTTCAGTTTTTAAGTCTGTAATGCACTCTTTTTGCGAGAATTGATAATCGTAGGTACTTTTTTATAATTCTTTGATGTTGCTTTGATGGTATTGGCCACTCAAAATTATTTTGACACTTGGACATTGCTAAAACTGTCAGTGTCGCATAATTATTTAACGTAAGTCGTTGACGGACATTATGGGAAATTGACGTTTTAGGAAACGGACATTATGGGAAACAGTCGTTTTAGGAAACGGTCGTTTTGGGAAACGGACATTTTGGGAAACGGTCATTTTGGGAAATGGTCATTTTGGGAAACGGTCATTTTGAAAACGGACATTCTGGGAAACTGACATATTGGGAAGTGGTCTTTATGTACCTAAAGGCACAATACAGGGTATCACACCACCTGAAGTAGGATTAAAAATGAAACAAGATTTATTAGATCTTTTTTTTTTCAATATTCTGTACAACAAAAATATAAAATGCAGCCACATAATGTAAATGAAATCGGTGCACAGTACGCTAAGCGCACATAAGCGTGGTTTTTGGACAAAACTCAAACAGGATTTCATACACTTTGTTATACGGTTGTAGAAAAAAAAGGACTAATTAAAATTATATGTACAGTCAAGAGCACATGAAGCTTATGTGATCATTATAAGAACATTACAAAGTCAAGCTCCACGTGCTCTTGACTGTACTAATATTTTTTATAAAAGACTGCAGCCAAGAACTGAACTGTTAGATTACTTAAGACCAAAATATATACTTTTTAACAACAATAATAGTACCTATTTATATTTTTTGGCGCCTCGAAAGTATTTTTGTTAGTATATTTGCCTGAACAGATAATGTACAAATTATAATGTACTTACCTACTTACTGTAAAAAATCCTGTCTAGGCGACCAAAATATACATAAATACAAATTATCAACTCAAAGATTTAATTCGGTGATAAGCTCTGCTCTGAAAAATTTACAAAAACCGGTCAAGTGCGAGTCGGACTCGCCCACGAAGGGTTCCGTACCACTATCTATAAACACGACAAAAAAATCACGTTTGTTGTATGGGAGCCCCACAATTTATCTGTTCTTAGTTGTTGTTATAGCGACAACAGAAACACATCATCTGTGAAAATTTCAACTGTCTAACTAGACTCGGACTCGCCCACGAAGGGTTCCGTACCACTATCTATAAACACGACAAAAAAATCACGTTTGTTGTATGGGAGCCCCACAATTTATCTGTTCTTAGTTGTTGTTATAGCGACAACAGAAACACATCATCTGTGAAAATTTCAACTGTCTAACTAGACTCGGACTCGCCCACGAAGGGTTCCGTACCACTATCTATAAACACGACAAAAAAATCACGTTTGTTGTATGGGAGCCCCACAATTTATCTGTTCTTAGTTGTTGTTATAGCGACAACAGAAACACATCATCTGTGAAAATTTCAACTGTCTAACTAGACTCGGATTCGCCCACGAAGGGTTCCGTACCACTATCTATAAACACGACAAAAAAATCACGTTTGTTGTATGGGAGCCCCACAATTTATCTGTTCTTAGTTGTTGTTATAGCGACAACAGAAACATATCATCTGTGAAAATTTCAACTGTCTAACTATCTCGGTTCATGAGAAACAGCCTGTTGACAGCCGGACAGCGGAGTCTTAGTAATAGGGTCCCGTTTTACTATTTGGGTACAGAACCCTAAAAATTGAATTATATTTGGTTTTGCATCCTGCGAACGAAAAAACGCTTCAGAAACTATAAATATTACAGGAAGAGCCTATCTACATTCTTAAATCTTCGGATAGAACGTCAAAACGGTAATTTTCACTCGGTATTGAAAAAATATTGTATTTTATCATAGTTTACATAACTTAGACTTTCTTAACGATTTGAACGACATCTTCGTCTGCTAAAACATGTTCAATTCCAACTTTCTGCGGCTGATGCTTCACGGACGATCCCCAAACCAGAGCACTAGAAAAAATAAGGGTAATTATTTTTCAGAAGACCAAAAACTTCCAAGTATGTATCTAATAAAATAAAATGTCAGCATTTAAATATTTTTACAAATATTGATTGAATGCACAACTTTCTAAATATTTTGAAACGGCAGATCAATGAGGGCAATCAATATCCTTTCGGCCCCTTAAGTAACTGTGTTAATAACATAGAGCTGTCAAGGGTAAAAAACCGACTTCAACTTATATGGTTTTCTCATAGATGCCATTGTCAGAACGACGAAATCTGGAAGACCAATCTGGAAGCACCCGTTTTCAAATAAAAAAAGGATCATCAAAATCGGTTCACCCAGTCGAAAGTTCTGAGGTAAAAAACCAAAAAATATAAACATACTGACGAATTGATAATATACCTACTCCTTTTTGAAGTCGGTTAAAAATAAGCTAATTTTAATACATAATAGGCGTAGATAATAGGTTTATAAAAATTTTCTCTGCATTTTTCGTTTTTTCTATTTGCCTAATATTATACAATTTTGAAAAACATCTTATCATTGTGTCCTCTTTACATCAATGTATGTAGTTTAGAGTTGATTAGAACTGTGAAAACGACTCCAGATGCAAAAAAAGTGACGTTCGATTTTTTTTTAAATGATGTAAATTAATAGACAAAGATGTATAAAGAAAAAGTTTCTCGATTTTCTTCCAACCTCTTTGTTAATAGATGCCTGCAGTAGTTCTATGGTGTGTTGCATTCTTAAGCTGGGGTCCCACGGTCCGCTATTCTACGGATCAGCTACACTCAGCCGACGAGCACGGACGGCGACGCACCACAGGCAGGGCCGGTCCAACGGTGCGTGTCGGTGTGTGTAGATGTTTTTATGTTGTCATAATGCAAAGCGAAAGAAAGAGAGAGAAGAGCGCACCTTTGAAGTTACCGACTCACGATGGATACGGGCGCACCGCCACAGACGTTCTGTGCTATCACGGACGAGGCCGGTCCCACGGTGCGTCGTGCGAGCTGGTCTGCGTGCATCCGCGATTTTTCGGACCGTGGGACCCAAGCTTTAGGTTTTAAAAGCTTGACGTTAGTCGTCAACCTACCAGTTAGTCGGATTCAAGGTCACTTACATTTTAAACTCCTTAACGATTGACCTATGCAGTTTGTTACAGAAGTCCTCAACACTGGTCCTGTCAGCATGTAGGACCACAGGGGAATTGTAGTCGGGCAGTTGGCCTTTGGGCTTTGTGTATATCCGGATCAGTTTCAGGTATTCCCACATCTTCTCTAGAAGATCGTCGAAGTTCCACTTGTGGTGGGCCGAGATGGGCACACAGTGGGGAATCTTGTATATTACGTCCAATTCTTCTATGCTGATTTGATCTGAAATGGGAATTATTCATATGTTAATGAGATACTAGTTATTGAATCCGTCGGGCTTGTACTTCGAACAAATCTATGTGTTTTTGGCATAAAGATCGGCCTGCAAATTTATGTGTGAAAAGAGTATTGACAAGACTAACACACACAGAGACATTTCGTATCTATTGTATCAGTAGTGGAAAGATCAAGAAGACAGAGCAGTTCTTTTTATAAAGATACAACTATTTTATAGTAGCCTGATGAGTGTTTTCAATGTTGAAAGCGAGTCGCAAGAAGATACCACAACCTTTTGTAATACAAATGAGATAGTCCTCCAACCCTTAAATAATTGAAAAAGACAGAGTAATGACAAATTGACGACGTAAGAAAAAAAAATCACGCCTTATATACCTACTATTCACGAGATATTCTTTGGACCCCTGAACGGGTGGTGAGCCCATCGCCGGACCGGTTCTGTTTACACATGTCTCAGAATTACTTCTGGAACCTGCAGGGTTTCCTCACGATGTTTTCCTACACCGTCCAGCTAGTGATAAATGTAAGATCATAAACATTATAGTTACCAATCTTGTTGAGCAGATAGATACAGGGCACGTATATCCTGTTGCCCTCGATCACGTCAATCAGGTCGTCGCTGGTGGCGTCATACCGCAGCGTGATGTCTGCGTTGTGGATCTTGTACTCGGAGAGGATCGTCTTCACTGTTTCCATGTCTAGTTCTGTTTGGGGACACTGTAATATAGGTAAAAGTTTTAGATGAAAGTTTATGTTATAACACCATGATGGTTGTTTAACGACTTCCTTTGTGAGTACAGACAATGATAACGTAACGGTGTTGGTGCTGTCTTTCACTGATTGACAGCACCAACACCCGTACAACTTTGCTTCAGCAGTTTCATTGTTACAATAATTACATTTCACAATGTAAATACACTGGCATCACAACAACTCAAAGAATTTGGGAATCAATTTTCAGTATTATAATTATTATGCCAAAGCACCTATCACATTAATTAATTTAATGCAAACCTCTCATTTATACTTATCACAAAAGATGAGAAAGCAACATAATGAAGTATCATAATTCTAGAATTATTATAAGTACATTTTAAAGTGCAGTTTTATGTACCTATATCGATACTTACAGTAGTATTCAAGTTGATTCCACCCTTGTCTTTTTTTCGAAAGTATATGTTTGGAGGTTGCTTGTTTAATCGCAGTCCAAAGCCTTCCAACTCGTGTTCTAGAAGCTTTTTATGCTGTAGAGGCTTCAGGACGTCGAGGACTATAAAGACCAGACTGCAGGTTCTCGCTACCGCTATGACTTGTCGACCTCGACCCTTGCCGTCTTTTGCACCCTCAATGATACCAGGAAGATCAAGCAGCTGCAATATTAAAATAAGGTTTATTATCATCAACCCATAAAAGCTCGCTACTGAGTTAAGGGAGTTATTTTCACATGTGGAAGTAAAGACGATGGATATTGAATATGCAAATGAGTCTTTTTAGTGCAATTCATTGAAGTCGGTTTGTATATTCGTTTAAAATTTTTATGATGTTAAATCTTAATAGTCAATATAGTGCATATCTACAAAATGGTATCAAAGCAACTGAGTGGGTAATCCAACTGATTAGAAAATGTCTAAATTATAGTGCAGTGTTCTCTATTTTATAACCTTCCTATACAATGAGACAATGATGTTGTAATGTAGTTAATCAAATTTACCTGAATCTTAGCACCTTTGTACTTAATGCAGCCCGGCACAGTGGTCAGTGTTGTGAACTCATATGCTGCCACCTCTGAGTATACCCCTGCTAAATTGGAGAGTAGCGTAGATTTCCCCACAGATGGAAAACCTACAAACCCGATTCGGGCATCACCGGTTTTAGCGACATCGAAACCTGGAAAAAACAGTGTTTTGGAGTGGTGCTATTTTTTTTTTCTTGAAATTATAAAGTATTGAATTTGGTTTTTTTGTTAAATCAGTAGCCCCTTTTTGGCAAAGAACATATTTATTACTGGCACATGTAGTGACCATACCAATAAAAAACAAATAGGGAACTCAAATACATTAATAAAAAATCCATTAAAAAAGATGATTACTTAAGACTACTAATAATAATTATAGCAAGTTTGAAAAAGGATGGATCTTTGTTACTCTTTCAAGCAAAAACTGACCTTTACTGAACTTAGATGAAACTTTGCAGTAACACAGTTTTACATCATCTGTGATTTTTGTTTGTATTGAATAGGCCCCAAAACTACTGGTCTGATATTAAAAATTCTGTCACCAATGGAAAACTTACTGTTCTAGGATGAAATCGCGGGTCTAATATATAGGCATCAATGTAATAGTCTAATATAAAGACGCGGGCTAAAGCTATTCAGTGGATCATACTTTTATGTAAAACTTAAAAGTATAACTATTAATTTTCATTTACATTGCCTTACCTTCGCCTGTGGCGCTGGCACCACCTTTAGGAGTGATCAATTCTCGTCTCAATTTAGCTAATCGCGCTTTGAGTATACCCAAATGAAGAGCCGTAGCCTTGTTTTTTTGAGTACGGGCCATCTAGAAAAAATTATAGTATATATATAAGTTTAGATTTCCCACATTGTTTTTTTTTTCACATACACTATGCAAATATAATAATTTAATACATTTTTATACTACAAAGTACGATAAATGAGGGTCATATGTAGTATAACCTCTTTTACAAACCTCCGCCTCTATGCCTGCAATTTTCTCCAGAATAGTACTCATTTTTGCAGATTTCTTTACTTAAACAGATTCTTAAATGCAGCAACAATAAATATTTAAAGTAAATCACTTATTTCTATGAAATTATAATAGAAAAAATACGATAGTTAGCGTGTCAATCTGCCGTGCTCTAGAAATTTGACATCACAGTTTGACATTTCTTCAAACTGCGTTCATGATTTGATAATATCGCATTCATCATTTTCGTCACCATAACTATCTTCGACTCAATATAAATAAATAATAATAAGTAATTTTAAACATTAATAACACAATAAACACATACAAATAAAAAATTTACAATCAAAAATACCTCCCTGGGTCATGTAAATTAGGTATTATGAATCATTAAAAAAAAAATGTTAAACAATGGTGTGGTGTGAAGATGCGCTATGAATATTATAATATGATAAGTTTTCACAATTAATGAATGTAGGTATATCAGTATTCAAGCAAAGTTGTTAAGTGGCAATGGGCAGGCCACATTGCTCGAAGAACCGATAACCGATGGGGAAGAAAGATTCTCGAGTGGCGGCCACGAACTGGAAGACGCAGCGTTGTTAGACCTCCCACCAGGTGGACCGACGACATCGTCAAGGTCGCGGGTAACCGGTGGATGCAAGCGGCAAGTTATAAGTATGCATTTTTTTGTGTACCTAATTATTGTACCTATATAATCATCTAGCCTTCATTAACGGCTGCAGCTGAAAATCTGCGCCTCAGCCCAGGCAGTGGCATTATGCTGAGCTGTGGCCTTTTCGTCTTTTTATTTTCTTTTTTTCTTACTGTATTTTCTGTTTTTTTTTGTATGTGTATGCCGAATAAAAAGTTTCCATCTTTGTTTTCATTCACAATCCGTTCTTATTTATTTGTTGATTCATAAACGCAGGTAGCTTTATAACTGCCACCTCTTGGTCAATCATTGAACTTTTTCTGAATGTAGGTACTAAGCAATACCTATGCTTTCTACTAGATGAAAGTATTTGTAATTCTGTAACCACCCTGCAGATGCCGCTATTTTATAAATGAAATAAACCACGTGGAAAAGCTAAGCCCCGCAGGTTTGCGCATTGAAAGCAACATGAAAACGGTTTGCAGGGTTGTTTTACAGAGCACAGGCATGCTTCAGTGCCACCTTCGGCGTCGGTACGGGAGGCAGAACTGTTGCTCTGCTATATAAAGCTGTTCCGAGCAAGTTTTCGACTACAATTTTGAAATCCACAATCGCGTTTTACAATGTTGTGTTAACGTGACTTTATAATATCTTGAAACTAGTTTCTTTTCTTTTCTTTTTTTTTTGCTTTCCGATTTCTAAATAGTTTCAATTGAATTTAAAATACTTCATATAAATAGTTCGAGGAACAATGGTGTTATATTTAGGAATAAAATTTTAATTAGTATCTAAAGTTTTCATGACATTATTTTGCCATAATATTTAAATCTGTAGGTGAGTACAATTAAAAAGATTTAAATTATTACATATTTTTTATGCTACGAAAATTATTTAACATTCTTAATTTAAGTATCTTAATTTATTAATTAAATTTATTTTATTGTCTATGTAACAAATACTACGTACCTAACTCATTAAGACTTTGCATAAATTAATCACACAGTTCATAAAAAAAGGAATCATTAATTAAGTTTGTACACTGATTTTGTTGACCCTGTCACGGGCACGATGTGTCATCTGTCCGACTTTTTATTAATTTCACATCCCGCCGCAACTTCTGGAATACAGGGTCATTTATCTTCCTGTAGGATGCCAGCTCATTGAGATTTTCCACTCTATGTAGCAAACACTTTTATATTTTTCGAACAGATGTGGCATAAAAAATAGTTCTAAAGTGAAGTCAAAATAACAATAAAGTATTACTTGATCTACAAGTTCTAGTCAAACTTGAATACTTATTCGTGTTCAAAGTAAATATAAGTATAGAGTGTTGAACTATAGTATAATATTCTTCTACCATAGCTTTGGAATCAGATGTTAGTTAAAGAGAACAGCCATTTGAACAGTAGAGCGTCTAATTAAAAATCACCTTCCTAGCAATTAAAAATGCAATAATAATATTGTTGTCATTTTTAATAAATACATACAAAAAAAAAGAAAAAAAAAGAATGCAATGGTTTAAGATAAGAACCTTTGTAAGATTTTGATTTTGAGAAACAATTTTGATTTGATTTTGAGAAACAATTTTGGTTTGATTTTAAAATTATTTATGATTTTGTCATTGTATCGTACATTGTTATTGATAAGATACCCGACGTGTTTATTTATAAGTACATTGTACCTATATGTATTTACTTATAGAAGCAAATTTATGGGTTAAATTAATCAGACAACGCTATATCGATATTTGCTATATCAAAAGACGATATTGATGTTATGTAGTTACTCGAATCTCTTTCATTATATTGCGTAGGTAAGCATTAAATTTTAGACAAGGATTATTTATTACTTTATTAGTTTGTCTATTACAATCTTAGTATCACATGTGATGATGATAACATTCAACCATTGTGGTTACTTCTATGCCTTGGTACTTCACATTACTATTAGAGTTAGTATCAACCTCAGATCAAATAAAAGTATCAACCTAACCTCAAATTTAAATATTAATCCAAAAGAAAGTAAACCTTTTCAAGGCTAAACCAGTGAACTGATCTTGAAATGTGGCAAGACGATAAATTACATCTTGAGGAATGACATAATAGGCTACATTTCAAAGTTGGAAGCACATAGTTCATAGAGGAAGCGATTACCTAAAGTTCACGTGGACGAAGTCACTGGCCAGTAACTTGTTTGTATCTGTAAAAGGTTTCCTTTAGTTTCATTTCTGTATTTCTTTTGTCAGCTTATATACTTACTCATTTAATAAAATTTTAGGACCTTGCCTGACTTGTGACCCACGTTCACGCAAAATGTGCCATATAAAGGTAAATTGGTAACTTATTATTGCGGAAATTATGATTTAAAATATTTACAAAGGCAACTTGGGCAGATAATTTTCTCTCTTGTGCGACCGGCGCTAGTGTTCATCCCCCCTAGGGTATACCTTATTCTAGTTGTTGCCACGGAATCTTCTTATAGAAGACGCGATTTTTCCCGCCTAACTCCCGTTCCCATGAGAAAATTATATTCTATGTTACTCCCAGAAAGAATACCTAAGCATTCCATTGGTGAAAGAATTTTCTTCTCTCAGAAAAGTAAGGTACCTAACTAGGTGAAACAATTTTTATACAATAAGATTCCCATTGCATTACAAAATTTGCCTCTTGACAAATTTAAAACAATAGTTAAGCAAAAATTACATAAGAAAGGCTACCTACTATAAAATTACAGACTACCATGCAATCCAAATCCAAATAGATGGGATTAACTGACTCGACGCTCTGTAAGGCTAATAATTATAATTATTATTGTAACCATATTTACTAGTAAGACATGAGATTAAAAAGAGCTGCCCTTGAGTTTCTTGCTGGCTCTTCTCGGGGTACTGCATTTGGAACCAGCAACTCGTCGGTGGAGATGGGCTACTGTTTACATTTAGCCAATCTTCATGGACGAGTTTAGTGTGCCTTGTTATTGATGTTTCAAAGTGTATTTTGTATAGGTACCTACTGAAATAAATGAATTTTGATTTTTTAAATTTTGAATTATAGTGAACTATATAAAAAACTATCTTGTAAAAAGTGGTCAGAATTGTTTTGTGTAGATGTAAATATGCAGGAGAACAATCCTTAACCACGTGAGGGTCTGCCACGTATGCAGTTAATTTCGTCAAGAGAATTTTAGTCACAGGAATTCCAGTGACGAACATATAGGCTTCTCCTATTGTCTTTCAGTGAGAACGATCGAAAGCGAAGTGTCCAATGCCTTCCCGCGCCCTTTGATAGGTCGTCCATTCTTCGCCAAGAAGTTCTACCGTATGGCGTATATCTGATTGGATCGTGTAGCAAATACCGAGCATATCCTCCTCCTCATTGTACAACCTTTAGTTAGCAGTATCTAACCATGTTTCAGTACCTAATACTTTTTCTACGAATTTCTTAAATTCTTGAGGCACTGCCATATTTTGAATAAGACACCGTTGCGTTATTTCGCGAATGCTAGCCGAATTCTTTCTTGACCTTGGATGGACTGTTGGATACCTGATATAAAGAAAACTCCTGGATGCCTGACGTATGGCTTTCTGAAGGCAGACCCTAAAAGGGTTTGCAGTTTTTCCCATGGGAACGGGAGAAACACGTTCCACGCGGACAACGCCAGGGTTTAAAACTAGCAGCATTTTATTCAAGGCAAACTCTAGTCTACTCTGCTCTATTTACCCGATTATTTCACCAAACATTAACCTACCTGTAACCTCCGCATAATCGTAACGACCATAACATCCGCCGGTTCCGTGACATCCGCACTGAACGCAGCTAGTCCGAATCACGTCAGGGCACGGAATTTAATGAGGCACGGCCTCCGTAATAGGAAAATTGAATGATGTCACTATCTGAGTTTGGGACGGTTGGCTGATTTACTTGGGTACCTATATAGGTTAGTATTTTGCGTATCTGTTGGGTTTGATTTTAAATCGCATTCGATTCCCACATTTGTGAGTATGAAAATGATTGCTGGTTGCGTGTCTGTATGTTAGACACTTGTTTAATACGCTGCCCAGTTTGGTACCTACTGTAATATTAATTAACGAAATACTTTATTTTAATTATTTTGTTAAATCCCACTTGGATTTTTGCTGTAGCTTCATCACGCTACAATACCTAAACCAATTTGGATGAAACTAGGTGCCTTCGGAGTCAATATCCTGAAATGAACTGCTAATCAGTTAGTCTAATTTTTAAAAATCAGACTTCATGCAAAAGCTAATATAGTCCAACAAATATAACTTTTATTCGATTGTTGTCACTAAGAAAAATCAAGGTTATTGTATAGCTCCTTATATAACCATTCCGTATTGTCTTGTAATTGTATCACGTATCCGGATAATTGGGACGCCCCACGGTGGGCGCCAATTTTATTAACAAACTGTTTTCTTTCGTTTCAGATAAATATAAGGTCAAGGGCCGAAGTGTTCTAATATTTGTAACTTCTAATCGTAATCTACTTTCGTGTGAGTGTAACTGTGGATACTTTAAAACTAGAACTTAATATTTAGCTATACAATCGTGAAAAAGTGCCAAAATGAATGGAAGCGTTTTATTCGAAATTTAAATATTGAAATTCATAGCGATGTCTTCTGAGGAGTCATTGGACGAGCGCGAGAGACCTGGCTGTCTCCGTCGGGCTGCTGGTGCTTGCGTACGCGCAGCCTGCTCCCAACTCGGGCTGGTCATCGTTGTGGTGATTTACGTGCTTCTTGGTGCTCTGCTCTTTGAATACCTGGAGTCAGGACCTGAGGTGCAGAAGAGGTCAGCAATTCAGAGGTCAAGGGAGGAGTGCTTGAAAGAGCTGTGGGCTATAACAGGTAATTTAGTTTTTTCAATTCTCTTTTTAATTTAGGTCCAAGGGTTTTGTGAATTGACGAGTCGTTAGAGGACAATAGACGTACGATGATTATTGATTGGCGATGTTATAAAGAAATGCCAGAAAAAACAATATTTTATTCACTTTTACAGGTTCGAGTAAAATTAATAAGTATTTGTTTGTACGTAAGAGTGGATTCAGCCTTAGCTTACCCAAGACTAAATAGTATTTTTTAGGAATATTTAATTTGTTTTCGTAGTAGGCAAGTCTTGATTTTTCCGTTCCTTGACAGGGTTTTAAAGTTCGTTTTGGGATTTTCCTTTTAAATTAACCATTAGGTTCTCAGGGATTTACCTGAACGCTTCCCGGTTTTCTCGTTCCCGTGGGAACTTACTGTCCTACATTCTGCGTACTATGTACATTCATGAGCTTATATGTAAGCCTCGTGTAAAACTCAACGCGCGTACTGTTCATCTTAAATACCTTTTTAAAGATACTCTTACACCTTATACCCGAGAGGATTGGCAGTAGCTCTTTCTGGAAATACCCACCTTTCATCGATTCGACTGTTTGGTTATGTTAGTTACCTCAGAACTTTCGACTGGGTGAACCGATTTGGATGATTATTTTTTTATTTGAGAGCTGGTGCTTCCAGATTGGTCACAATTTCAGCTCATCCAGTTCTGACAATGGCATCCATGAGAAAACCCTATAAGTCTTAAATTAACGACGAATAACTCAATATCACGCCAACTGATTTCGATTTTTTTTTTTAACATACTTCAAAAAAGGAACAGGTTCCCAATCCAATCGTATTTTTTAGTACCTTTCATTCGTTGAAGTCGGTTTTGTTATTCTTTAGAGTTCTATGTACAAGCTTCAAGCTTTAGTACTTCAAATTGATCACCTCTCACAGCCGTCTCAGATTACAATGCACTTTCTTTCCAGTTATTGGCGAGGTTGCAGGTGATTCAATTTCAACAAAAGACTGTCAGAGTCACGGCTCCGATCAAAGGCTATAAAACAGATAATACCCATCGGTTACAAGCAACATGAAAGCACTCTCAGAGGTATTGATTACCTGTTTACAAATTTCAATAGGTAGAAAGGTATAATCCCTTTCAAAATGTTTTGCACATATTTTTATTGCAACGTAATTTTGAGTCGCAAAATTAATTGGCAGATTATATAAAAAAATACGGTTCATGAGATACAGCCCTCTGATAGACAGACGGACAGTGGAAGCTTAGTAATAGGGTCCCGAATGCACCTTTTTGGGTACCTACAGAACCACTTAAAAAGGGAGTTTATAACGTAAAGCGCCTCACATAAATTAACCTTGACAAAGAAATTAAAGCGTTATTAATTATTTAAGATTCTCAATCGAAAAGGTCGGGGAGTCCCCGTGCTCAAATCGGATTTATAATTCGTGTTGCGATTGCGTCGGGACCGCTCAAAATTCAAATTAATTGGATTCTATATTCAAACTCGAAACAATTGGTTCCTAAAGTTATTAATAGCCGGTCAACAGATGGCTCTGACCAGGGGTTTTGTGCTAGCTTCATTAATGAATAAATATAAATCAAACATTTTGATCTTTGTTATTTGCCTACAATTCTATTGGTTCAGATTTATCGCTAATGGAGACTAATTTGGTCTTATTAGCCTCTCCCCGTATTGCCGAGGGGATCGACAGAGGTAGGTACTAGGAAGGTACAAACTTTAAAACTTACTGTATTTTTTTTTATGTTTGTTACCTCAGAACTTTCGACTCGGTGAACAGATTTTGATGATTCTTTTTAATTTGAAAGCTGGTGCTTCATGTGGTCCCATTTGGTTCAGTTCTGACAATGGGGTCCATGAGAAAACCATATAAGTCTTAAATTTGCATTAAGTATGTGCGCGACAAATGGACGAATAACTCAATATCACGTACACTTATTTCGATGATTCTCTTTTTAAACGCCTTCAAAAAAGGCTAGGGCTTTCTTAACGTAGCTAAGTGTTTCAAAACTCATTGGTTCATGCCTTGACCCTGATTATTATTAGGTATAATATTAAATTGATTTACACAAGAAAAAACTAATTACTGGTCATACGAAAATACTAAATACGTACTTTATTTTTTTTAACTTAAGAATTAGACAGCTGTAGGAGTTATCCTTACATTGGAACGTAGATTGAATACTTATTAAAAGAAAAATATGTTTCACATTACGCTAAAGTGATACAGTTTTATGAGTACATTGCTAACCAAGCACTCCCAACTATTTGCAGTGAGTAATGTAGTGGAGTTAGCGTTCAAAATGGCATACTTAGAAACAGAAACTACACGCCAGTGTTGAGTAGGGCAACCACCTCGGAATGTTCATTACATTTAATGCTAACTTCCGCAACTCTAAGGTTTATTGTGTTAATGGTTGTGAGATTTGCAAGAACTTGTTTGTATGTTTTGTTACAAGAAGTTGTAAAAGTGCAGGCAGCTTAAGAATCGAACACTGACGTCACGACGACTTTGTCGTTGAAAATGTAACAGACGCTTCAAAAATGACCAAATCTTAGCGCTGATGCTATAAAAGGATGCTAGTTGCGGCCCATGGTCCAAATCGATCAATTGCTTAGATGTGTCTTTAAAATATATATAGAGTACGGGGGCAAATTTCGCCAGTATTTTTTTTGGACCTCTAAACGTGAGCTCATCGCCGATAATTATCACTATCGCATTGTTGTTTTACTATGGATGAAAAGGGGGGAGTGGAATTTTCATTATAACTCAAATCATAAAATACTTTTTAAGTTAGATACTTAATTTATGATAGCGTTGGACAAAAATTTTTTTAAGCAATTCCACATTTCAAATCGGTAGGTAGGTACGTTGCTTTTTACAATTTTGATAGGTTTTACAGTATATTATTATAGTAAAACGTATGTTTTTTGCTGCCTTACTCCTCCTTAGTTGTACCCTACGCGGTGAGTAGCTAGGTAGTACCTACTGTACGTATAAATATAATAATCTCACGCCTTTTTTTTATCCCCGAGGGGGTAGGCAGAGGTATTCCATTACTGGATATACCCACATTTCACGAGATACATAGGACCCCTAAACGTGATAGGTGGTGAGCCCATCGCCGGACCGGGTCTGTTTACACATGTCTCAGAATTAATTCTGAGACCTGCGGGTTTCCTCACGATGTTTTCCTTCACCGTCAAGCTAGTGATAATAATGTACGTAAGTTTTTGAAAAACTCATTGGTACATGCCAGGATTCGAACCCGAGCCTCACTGATTTTCGGCCGGCTCTTTAACCGTCCGGGCTATCACTGCTCTTGTACTACTACTTGTACGTATAAGCAGCGTAATAATTTCATAAAATCGAATAAATATTTGTTTGTTTATTTACACAATCCATCACATAACGTTGACAAGTAATCGTGATTGGTATCTTGCATGTTTCTCTGTTGGTTCCTTATTTTCTTCGGTTTGTTTCGTGACAGTCCACGTTGCCGAGAGTTTAAAAGCAATTTCAGCGAGATACGGATTTTAATATTCATGTTGTTCCTATCGCGATGTGTCAAAAATGTCGGGGTTCCCTTGTCCGGTGAGCGATTTTAATCATATTTTTAATAAATATTCATTTCATAAAATTTCGCCGAACACAAGTGGTTCTATTTTTTATTCAAAAATATAAATACCTACTGAGAGTTTTTGGTGTTTATTGCATAATCTTAAAATATATTTATTAATTACATTTATATAAATAATAATTGACATAATTATAATTTGTTTCTGACTGCTAATGAGGATTCAACAATCAGAAAAAGTAGAAGACGAAGTTATTTTATTTGCTGGAATATGGTACAAATACGGTCTTAACATAAGAGAAGTGCAAGACATAATCTGCCATACATTATTGCGTGCAAATTTTAATTTTAACATGGACGAAACAATTAAAAATTACATAAAATATGTAAAAGTATATAAAAGAGAAACTACACTCACTTACTAATTGGTTAATCACGAAATCTCAGAAAGTATAAATACAAACTTGAAACACGTCCTCACAGGGAATACTCCTAACAAAAGATTTTGTTATATGCTAACAAAAGGTTTAGCTTTCCTATATAAGTGAACGTCCGGATTCTGGTAGGTACTGGTGATATTGATCCTATGACAATATCCTATATTATATCGGCACTATTGTGTGCCCTTTCCTTATTGTATATTCCGTACATCCGTCAATAGAGACAGTGAAAAAAGAGCAAGCACTGATCGCGTAACAAATGTCAAATAAAGACGATTACGATTACAATTAAAAATAGACAATAAGTCTCAATGACAGGGCCACAGCAAGCGACACATACCTATAATATAAGTGAAGAGATAAGACAGACCTTTATCCAGCAGTGAGATAAAATATAAATTTATACTAATATTATAAAGAGGAAAGATTTGTATTTTTGTATGTTTGTTACAAATAAACACAAAAACGACTGGACCGATTTTAAAAATTATTTCACCAATGGAAAGCTGGAAGATCCTTGAATAGCATAGGCTATATTTTATTCCCGTATTCCCACGGGAACGGTAACTACGCAAGTGAAACCGCGCAGAACCGCTAGTGCTATATAAAAATATCATTGATAAAAAATGTCCCGATAACTTCGTCTGAATAGGTACCTCACTAATAGTGAAAAATAAATCGCTACACCCTGTCACCGTTGTCATGAGACTAACAAATAGTGTTCCAGTGAAATATTATGACCAGGAAGGGTTCCGTCCATAAATCTTGCTTATGAAAATAGAATTGATTTTGGGTGCTTGTAATCACTCAATATTTCACATATTGTTAGCCGTACCCACATTGTGTTCATTATTTTATATCGTTAACGATGATGTGAAAATGTAGTGAAAACTTTCCTTAAAAATTTACAGATTGATATTAAACTGAAATAATTATTTATTTCAAAAGATGGCTAGGCGTATTGGTAAAATGCAAAATAAAATATTCTTGATAGAAAAGAGTTCTTGCCATTTTTGTGTTATTATTTAGAGTTCTTCAATTATATAATAATTATAAGAGCGGTGATAGCCCGGACGGTTAAAGAGCCTGCCTAAAATCAGTGAGGCTCGGGTTCGAATCCTGGCATGTACCAATGAGTTTTTCAAAAACTTACGTACATATTTATCACTAGCTTGACGGTGAAGGAAAACATCGTGAGGAAACCCGCAGGTCTCAGAATTAATTCTGAGACATCTGTAAATAGACCCTGTTCGGCGATAGGCTCACCACCTATCACGTTTAGGGGTCCAATATATCTCGTGAAATGTGGGTATATCCAGTAATGGAATACCTCTGCCTACCCCCTCGGGGATAAAAAAGGCGTGAGATTATTATATATTTTTTTATATATCTTCAATTATAAAAAAAAAACAAAAAATAATTAACCTACTCTAATACATTAGCTGTTACCCGCCATTTTGCAAGTCCCGTTCCCGTGGGAAAATTATAAATACATTGTATAAATACATAAATACACTCAATAGGTCAGCAGGTTGCCTCGTTAACTCATTACACTATTTAATTCAGGCCCGAGGGTCGAGTTCCATTTGAGAGAAATTCCGTGTCACAAGGACTTTCCACTCTTCAGCTTTCTTTAGTTAATGACTGCGTATTGACAATTGAGGCTTTGTCTCTATCTAAAGTAATAGTAGATTGTTATACAAGGGTCGGAAGGAATCAATTCCCTTACGAGGTATTTAGACGCCCGAGCATAGCGAGGGCGGATATAGTCTGAGTAGGAATTGATAACTTCCACCCGCGTTAAACACTCTACTTTTTATTTCGAATTCAAGGAAAGTAAACAAAAAAAAATACTATTTTACAAAAATTCAAACATGCAAAAACGCAATAACACCTACAAAAAAAAAACAAAATTGTCAACAATACAACCAAAGAGGTTGGAAGAACTAGAAACTTTTTCTTTTAAATGTCTTTCAATACTACGTCATAGAGTACCTAACCTAAATAACATTACAAAAATAATAAACAAACCTTCCTCTATATGATAATATGTACATACTTTTAGCCGAGTAATAGTGCTCTGTGCTTATTAGTGTTGATGAAAAACAAGATTTTGAATTTCGTAACAGCTTACCAAATTATTAATCTTTTTTTAATTTTAAATATGGAACGCGTACCGCCCCGCGTGCGGGCTATTTTCTGTTGTTTATACCTACACTCACAAGGCCGCACCTTTTTTTCTTATTCTAATTGATGTAAAAAGTTTCGTATCCCTACTAAGTACCCAAAGAGGTTGGACGAAAGTCATTCTCTTTCCTAGAGAAACTTTTTCTTTAAACGTCTTTGCCAAATGTAGTACTTTTTTTTTTAATTCATTCCCGCCCTAAGGCCGGAAGCAATTACTATGAGTCTTTCCCGACCGAGGGTGGGAATCACAACCCTGAATCTCTCTATGGTGGGAATCATCGCTTCCGACCCGGTACTCAGATCAAACATACACTACTTTCCGAGTATGAGATATGAAAAGTCTCCTACTATTGCTGTCTTTGTTGTTGAATTTGGTCTTCTATTTTGGTCTCTATGTTGTTTTATATTCATCCGTTTTTGTTCTACACCTCGTATAAGTAGTAAAAAAAAATATCTCACGCCTTTTATCCCCGAGGGGGTAGGCAGAGGTATTCCATTACTAGATATACCCACATTTCACGAGATATATTGGACCCCTAAACGTGATAGGTGGTGAGCCCATCGCCGGACCGGGTCTATTTACACATGTCTCAGAATTAATTCTGAGAGCTGCAAAACATCGTGAGGAAACCCCCTCACGATGTTTTCCTTCACCGTCGAGCTAGTGATCAATATGTACGTAAGTTTTTGAAAAACTCATTGGTACATGCCAGGTTTCGAACCCGAGCGTCACTGATTTTCAAGGCTATCACTGCTCATAGTAAGTTAAGGCCCGGGTTCAATGTTTGTGTACTATTACGCAGAGACTTCTGTTGCCTAGAAATGATTATTGTTGTTATTATAGACGTCAGACGGTATGTAGGTTTGTTAATATAGTTAATTTAAATTTGATTAAACAATGGGTGTGTGTTTAACTTTTGTCGAAAATTAAATTATTATCTATCTATTTATAGCACGAGTATGTTTATTGTATCTGAAAAAATCACTGTGACATGATTAACAGCTATGAATTGCGTTACAATATTTCACTTTCTGTTTTTAGAAATAATACTAGTGGCCCAGGCAGACGTCGTTCTGCCACCGTATAAACCATCCCTGGACCCACTCTAACCCACACAAAAAGTTTCATCAAAATCTGTCCAGCCGTTCTGGAGTTTTAATCAGACTAACGAACATCAATTCATTTTTATTTATATAGATAGATAATACTGGGCGTACAGTCGCTCTTTATGATAGAGCCCAACAAGAACAAAACAGCCTATTGTCTTGAAACGTCTTTACACAAAAGAAAGTAGGTCTCTGTCTTTGTGACGGACATTTTTCTAAACGACAAGAAAGGAGTTCTTATAATTGGGTTCAATTTGTTATTTTCTATGGACAAAAAAGTTTATAGAATAGATATCTTATTTTACAAAAAAGTTATTTTGATGAATTATTATTCTATCTAATAATAACGATACATAAACGTATTAGTAATTTCATCAGGATTGATGACTGCACGCTGCTCAGTTATAATTCTTTCCTCACTTATGAACAACTAGGTGTTTCCCGCGACTCCGTTTGCGTGAACTTTTTGGTATCGCACCCCCCTAGGTGTGTTTTTCCGGAAAAAAAAGTAGATTATATCCTTCTTCTACCCAACTTCGACTACATCTGATGATTTTTTTTGGTAGATCATACTTTAGAGGTAATCCCATTTAAATTTAATAAAAATCATCGAGCAGTTTACAAAATATTTATAGATTAACATGTGTGGAATTGATATTAGCACGCGTTAACGTCAGCACTCGTTTGCAAGTGCTTATCAATCCTTGTCAATCCCATACATAGCAATATATGAACTAATTCGCTTGCTTGGCTAGGGGGGCCTGGTTTCAGGTAAACCTATCGACGACGTCCCCTCCTAATATAGAAGTAATGCCACTAGGTGGCCACCTGTTTAACGTCTGACCGCGCCTAACACTGCATAACCTTCATGAGCATGGCACGGCTATGAAGACATACCTACCTAAATTGTATAATTTACAGCTAGATGGGTAAAATAAATATTGTGGGATGACCTTTAATTTAATCCCAAGTACAGTAAATCCATAAGTGCCTACTAAACAATTGAAACCTGTACAAATATACAATTAACAACCAGACCCAACAAACGGGTCTTCATGCACCAATGTAATGATTGGTCCCCGAACGATTGAACTGGCAACCTCTGACGCCATAAAATCTATCTACACTTCTTCATATTATAACGAGGAAAGATCTGTATTCCGAGTCCGAGATAGTCCGAGTCCGAGTCCGAGTCCGAGTCCAAGTCCGAGTCCTAGTCCGAGTCCGAGTCCGAGTCCGAGTCCGAGTCCGAGTCCGAGTCCGAGTCCGAGTCCGAGTCCGAGTCCGAGTCCGAGTCCGAGTCCGAGTCCGAGTCCGAGTCCGAGTCCGAGTCCGAGTCCGAGTCAGAGTCAGAGTCAGAGTCCGAGTCCGAGTCCGAGTCCGAGTCCGAGTCCGAGTCCGAGTCCGAGTCCGAGTCCGAGTCCGAGTCCGAGTCCGAGTCCGAGTCCGAGTCCGAGTCCGAGTCCGAGTCCGAGTCCGAGTCCGAGTTCCACTCTGACTCCCACTCCCACTCCCACTCCCACTCCCACTCCCACATGCTACCGCGGCAGTCCCCGAGTGCCACACGTATTTTTTTTTTACTTTTGTGTTATATGGCAGTTGTATTATATTTATTGTTTTCTCTCATCGTTAATTGAATCTAATGTTAAATATATGAGTAAGTTTTTAAAATATATAAAAATTGTAATAAATTATAATAAAATATATTATAAATATCTATAAAAGTGTACCCAAAGCTCAAGTGAGAGAGACAGACTTGAAACAGGGCAAAAGCTTTTTGGTAAATCTGATGAAAATGGAATCGTAAAAAAAAAGCAGTTCTTTCCGTTTCGACAGTTTTCCTTTTTTTTTAAGTTTCATAGTTGTTTAATTGAATTGAGTTACAAAAGTATTTTGTAATAAATCTCGCTTCGCTCAAATGCTTTCCAAACATTTCATAAAGTTTAACTTCAAAACGGAATGTAATACAAGTAAGTATGTAGGTACTTTGTTGTAAGCTCGGATTATCTCTGTCAATTCCTAGTTCATTACTACACAACTACTGTGTTTTACGACTGATCGTCTTTACATAGCCGGAGATGGAATGCGAACATTTCAATTTCTCTGAAAAGTAGGCAATGGATAAAGAGGATACGGTATTGTCGATCTATTTAATATCGCGTAAATCTTTTTATCTCCAAGAGACGTTTTGTTACATTTGTTCGTTGCAATTCGAACTGATTTGTCTCTCCCTTACTTCATTCTGAATATATTAAACGTTGGAATTATTTCAAGATACGCATTTTATTTCAACATAAAATGGAAAGTAATTTCGAAATTTAGGGTGTGCAGAGCGCTTAACAAATAGAATTACTTTGCGTGGGTGGTACGTTACATTTCTAAATTATCGACTATTTCTTTAAAAGACCCGGTGAAGTAAAATACCTCACAATTTCCTGGGAAAAAAGGGACAGGCATAATACGAACTGATCCTTTATAGGTACTCGCTAATATTACATTTCTTTTTTTCTTTTATGTATCAGTTGATAAAGATAAAGAGTCCCCGAAACATACGAGCTTGTATGAACCGATTGATGGATGTGGATGAGGCGTGTGAGGTATGCCAGGATCGTAACAGGTGGCGGGCTGTTGTCTCTGCCTACCCCTTCGGGAAAAAGGCGTGAGCATATGAATATACAGGGTGACTTTTTTTACCGTCTGGAAAAAAATGTGATGTGATAGGTAAGTGTAATATATTCATTTGGCAATGATACTTTTGACAACTTTTCTTTTTTCTTAAAAAAAAAAATTTTTTTGCTTCAACTAATATACATTACTCAATTTTAGTCAATAATACACACTGAAATATTTGAAATAGTATTTTAAAACAGGCTCGTAGCTTCCATTTATGCGCAATTTACCTACAACCACCAGCTGCGCGTAGTACTGTGCGTAGTTTTCTAGATTTTGTAAATTGCATTAAACATGACTATATTTAACAAATAATGTCATGTATAACTTCGGCTCTAGAGACCTTATACGTCATATTTTTTTTCCAGGCGGTAAAAAAAGCTGTGACTGCGGTACCCAACTAGCTAAACTTTTTTAAATCCGGGCTATTTACGTTTTCTCGTATCTCACACTTCCGCGCAATATCCGCGGGAACTTAAATGGTGTGGATTTTAAACCTAGCCTACCCAATGACATTTTAAAAGTAGACACGTTATAGTCTTACATATTTCACAAAATAAATAGCGACAATACAATACCTATGACCATCTCTTATAATAATAATAATAAGCCTTTCATTGGACAGCTTTTGGGGACTGTTGTATTTAGTATTTGCTTATTTTTTGTATGTCTCTTTTCCAGTCGGGAATGGCTTCTGTTTAACGACTATTTGGCCACTCTACCTCATCTTGTTAAAGCGACCTATCTGGTATCATCATTTAACCTTTTCAGTGGTTTACCTCTCATTCTTTGAATTTTACTGATATATTTTGGACCTTAATGTTGTGCCTGATGCGTTGTTTCTTAATTTTTCAGCTTTCTTAGCTTCTATTTGCTTAAAACATTATTGTTCTAGACTTGATTACTTTATACCATGGCGTCTTCATAAATTATGTTAGTTCTAATATTGTTTTATGTCAAATTGCTGTTTTAGATTGTTTTGGAACATAGTGCCAAAGTGCTAATTGAAAATTAAGATGTATCTCGTTTTCTGTTGCATTGAACAGATCTATCTACAATCATTCAAACAAAGCCCGCGGTACGAACATAGAATATATACTAGTACTAACCTACAGAAGGCCAACTCAAGTAGGTACTTCCTTTGAGTATTTAGTAAAACAAAAACAGATTATTCGTGTGCATTTACCGTCTACGCTTGTCAGTCTGTCGACGACGACCCAAGCTAAGATTTTAAAGATTGTGGTGGGGTATCACATTTGTACAGGTAAAATAAAAATAAATAAATAAATAAGACGTTTATTCATTCACACAATGCTATACTAGACTTTAGTAAAAACTTAGTTACTAGAAAAATATTCAAAAAATATTCAGTCAAACTGTTGACACAGTTTTGTGGGACAATGTATTTAGCTTTAAGTACTTTGTGTGTGCTTATTAATAAAAATTAATAAAATAATAATAATAATAATAGAAAAATAGGTATGCGAGAAAATACTAGGACGGTCGTTAATTTTAGTTTATATTTAAATCGAAATGACGAAATAAAGTTTAACTTAAGCTATGCGTACTCCAATGAATACATTTCCTACTGTTTCGTACAATATTAAACAATTTCCGGCAATTAATTAATTTTTATACTGCTAGGTATATTTTGAGCAAAGGTAACACATCTACTTCAGTTTATATAGAGAATCATTGTGCCTATTCAACGTTTTAACGGAAAACTTTTTGTATTCAGCTCTCGCAGTCACCATAAACTTTATAGCAGGAAAAGTTTTATAGCCACAGTGTGTAAATAAAACGCATTACCTAACCGGTGAGATAGAAAATTGCATTTCTAACCTTTGATTAATGTTACAGTACAGTGTTGAATTTGTAATTATCCGATTATGAAATCCCATTTATTCGTATGCTGATCTTGCTTACATTATTTTGGGTTCATTTAGCTGATACAAAGTAATTATTAGTTTTGGAAAAAATACTATAACACCGGAAACAATCAGTTTCTGCTCGTGTATGTATCTGCCTATCATACTTTGTTATTTATTTAGATACTGTTTGGCGTAGACAGTTGAAATTTATTTGAGAAGTTAGATAACAAAAATAAATTCATAGCTGTACCCCTACTTATCTACAAAAGTATCGAGCAAATATTCGAGAACATAATACTAACTTTAGAAATAATTACGAACATTGGAGGAAACTTATCTTTGACGCATAACGCATCGAATTTTGGCGACTCTATATTTTTCGTCACGACTCTACGACACAGTGTGTGCTCCTCTTGCCACTTTTACACAATTTGTGTCGCAGGTCACCCCTATTGGCAGGGTTTCACTTTTGTAATAATCATTGATGCGTAAAATTGTGTTAATGTAGTGTGAAAGTGTCACTGAATTCTGCGTCATCTACTCGTATATCTGGACTTATTCAATTGAGTAAATGGGAAGCCGCCATTATGACGAACATATTAGTAAGTTATCACACTATCGGAATTTTTCGGTTGTATCACGGATTCGAAAAAAAGTCGAATTAGAACTTATCTCGAGCAAAATTCAGACAGCCTTCAGTAATTTTTGCTTGAGATAAATTGGAATTAGAGTTTTTTCTCTAATCTGAGATTATATCGTGTGATAATAATAGTTATTATAATTGTACAATGAAATACCGTGTGATATAAGAGAATGTGAATCATTTAGAATGTTTTTTAAAATGTTTTTCTTAAATAAAATTAAAATGAATTTACCACCATAAGTAATAAGATGTACTTAAAAGTAACTAGCCCATTACCCGTCTATGTTTTTAAGGGAGTCCCAGCCAACAAACTGTCTTGCAGTTTAGCAGAAGAAAATTATTGTAAAAAAATGGGTTTTTTATCCTTCCTGATCTTAAAAACCCGACCTTATTTCGGAATATTGTATAAATGACATTTACATTTAAAAAGTATTGGGTTATCACACCGCACTCCGGCCGCGTAGTTTCACTATTACTACAGTAACTGTTATATTTGATTTAGTTCATGATATGGCTAATAAAGGAATCACCGTAATTCTTTGCATAAGAATAGTAAAAAAAACTGAGTATTGACATAGACTAATATTTATTTCGGAACGCGGACGGAGTCGCAGGCTAACGTTACGTAGGTAAATGCTTTTTCGCTTATTTTTTCTCTTTTTGTTTCTCTTTCGCCGACTACAGCCCCTAAAACTCGACACGGAGCCAATAAATAAGGCACGTCCACACGGCAGCGTTAAATAAAAATAAAACAAGGTGAAGTAAAATGAAAAGATTAAATTATTATCTAACTTGGGGCCTATACGACCCATCCCAAAAAGGTCGGACCGGAAATCTTATTACCCCACCTTACGCACCCGGGATGTATTTTACCCGATTTTACTCGGGCCTGGTTGCGGATGATTTACGACCTTAGGTTTACGAAGTGCTCGAAAGTTGCGGTTAATCGAATGCCATTTTTATTAGCCTCCTAGCATTGCCGAGCGGATATGCTCGCGTTTCACCACAACAGGGCCCATTAAAAAAAATAATTAACTGTATGATTCGAATTTAGGATATTTCACAAACAATGAGACTCAACAAATATACAACGCGTAACAGAAAAAGCGCAATTCCTCATACACCCCAATAAGTAGGTATATTAATATAGAAAAATATATGATGCGATCGAACTTTAGTTTTGTCTAGCCATTTTTCTTAAATATCTATCAATAGCACGATTTCTATAGAGAGCACTTAATACAGCTACGCTAATTAAATTTTCGAAAAAAATTAAACACATATTAAAAATAGTTAAAATCGATTAAGTAGTCGATACTGAACAAACTAATTTCAGGAATTGCGCTTATTCTGTTACATGTTGTATACTGATATTATAATTTTAAGACCAAAAAGGACTTTGATCTTTCTTTACTTACAAGGAGCGTAAACACAGTTGAGTTTTATGATTAGGGCCGTAGCTGCCTAACTGTCAGTTTTTTCAAGTCACCAGAAGTTATCTGACATAAGGGCCTTGCCAAGAGGCATTATACTAACAAATTGAATGAAAAATAAATTATTGTCAATGTACAAGAATGAAATAAGCACTCGTTAACTTTGGCGGTCGCTAACGAGTGCTTACACAATATGTAACAGAACAAGCGCAATTCCTGAAGTTAGTTTCTTCAGTATCGGCTACTTAATCGATTTCAGTTATTTTTAATATTATGTGATAAATCAGTTGTTTAGTACCCATAATACAGGCCCTACCTAGTTTGGGACTAAATAACCGTGTGTGAGTTGTGTCCCACAATTTATTATTATTATATATATTAATAATAATAATAATATAATCTCACGCCTTTTTATCCCCGAGGGGGTAGGCAGAGGTATTCCATTACTGGATATACCCACATTTCACGAGATATATTGGACCCCTAAACGTGATAGGTGGTGAGCCTATCGCCGGACCGGGTCTGTATATATATTAAATTTTCCGAAAAATTAACTAGCATAACTAAATTTAGTGCTACCTATGGAACTTGTACTATTATTGCTCTTTATTTAAAAAATTTGGTTAGATAAAACTAAAGTACGAATGCATCATATATTTTTTTATATTATTATACTAATTGGGTGTATGAGGAATTGCGCTTATTCTGTGACACGTTGTACGAATCTCTTGCATAACTTGCATTGTCAATCTACAAGATCATTCGATTCGTTTAAATAATACCACCTGGCTAGGGGGATTGGCTTTTAATGTAACTCTCTGACTGACATCACCCAAAACTTAAACTGAGGGCTTGCTTAGACAAGTATCTTTGTAAAACGTAAACGTAAGGCGCATAGAATGACAATTGTATGGTATTTACTTAAGCGTTCGATTTGTCATGCGCGCGCACTGTAAAGAGGTAGTTCAATAAGCGAACGCATGCTAAGCGAATAAAACTTTCGTTTTACAACTTGTTTTACAATTGGTATTTAATTCATTTACGTTGACCGAGAAATTGTGTGATAGAGTGAGGAATGCGGATAAACGAGACAAGTGTGGTTTGAAAGAAGATAGATAGATGACAAGGCTAGAAAAGGGTACGTTACACTGGTTTGGTCATTTAAAACGTTTGGTTGAAATAAGAGCAACGAAAGAAATTTATGGTGTGAATGTAGAAAGATCCCCTCCCTTCCTCTCCTCCTCCCCCTCATATCCTTATAAAAAAACTCCCCCCCCTATAATAAAAAAAGATGCAAGGAAAGAGGACGCCCCAGAAGGACATTCACGGATCAAATCAGTGTATAATAAAAGAGCGTGTATGAAAAGGCATATGGATGTGAAGGAAGCAAAAGAAATATATGCGGAGATCGAGCAAAGTGGCGATCCATCGTCTCTGAATAACCCTGTGAGATTGTAAAGAGCAGTATGTATGTATTATTAGTAGGATTAATTTATAACGCGATAGCCTTATTAGGGTTTATTATTTAAGTTACAGACTTTCATAGACACTGGCAAACATTTATATCAATTAACTATACGCGCCACAGCCTAGCTCGTCAGCCATAATGCGCGGGATTGTTGACACTTGACAGTTCCTCGTGACGTCACGCGTAGAGACGTAGTTCCACTAGAGTTTGCTTGAATCGATATTTATCGGCTAACAGTATGTATGTTGATTCTGTAAATCTTTGCATTGATAAAAAGCTATATTATTCTAAAGTGTAGTAGTTCTCTTATCTTATACAGATGCAAATATAAAACCGAGAAGCAACAGGATATCAGGCAGCTGTTTTCTGAGCTCCGTCCGGTCTAGAGCCTGTATTCAAATGCAAGCTTACCAGGCAAGCTCGGTCGTCTCGTCCCTGTATTTTGCTGCATTTTCTTTAAAGCATCCACTGCATTTTCTTCACTGTTTGCATGGTGACTTATTTTCTACCAGTCGATATAATGTTAATACAATGCTGTTTGATAGTGTAAGAAATAATGTACTAATTAAATTCAGCAAAAGGTATTAGAAGCGATTTTTATTAATCTGAGTAAAAATCTGTTATTATAATTTATACAACATGTAACAGAATAAGCGCAATTCCTGAAATTAGCTTGTTTAGTATCGACTACTTATTCGATTTCAGCAATTTTAATATGTGTTAAATTAAAAAAAAAATGACTGATCGTAGCTGAATTTAGTGCTTTCTATGGAAATCGTGCTATTATTAATCGATATTTACGAAAATTGGTTAGACATTAAAGTTCGATTGCATCATATTTTTTTTATATTACCTAGTATACTAATTGGGGTGTATGAGGAATTGCGCTTTTTCTGTTACGCGTTGTATATAAAACCGTAATTTTATTTATTGTAAAAATAACAGGGTGGGTTTTGTCTGCCATTGAATGCTTGACGTTTGTTTACCTCCATTGTCATTATAAAATATTAGCCAATGCAACGCCATATGAACGGTATTTTTATTTTATTAAGTATAGGAAATACATACCTAAACAAGAATAAATAAATAAATAATCTCACGCCTTTCATCCCCGAGGGGGTAGGCAGAGGTATTCCATTACTGTATATACCTACATTTCACGAGATACATTGGACCCCTAAACGTGATAGAGAATAAGACTAATAATTTTAGTGGGCTAGATATACATAATCAAATAAACTGTTTTCTAAAAAAAAAATACTTTGCACCTTACAAAGTATAAACTATAGTCGGTAATACAAAAGCGTCGTAGTAGAGTGTCATGATATGAGTCGTGACTACATACCTATACATATTTTAAACCTGATTAACCAAGAACATTTTATAGAAAGCTAACCTACTGCCATGAATTATTTACCATCAGAGTAAACATAATACATTTTAACGGTTTAATTATTAGGTACCTAGTGGGAAAGTGATCACAAATAAGGTGTGTAAAAGAGTGGCTGATTCTGAACAACATTCCGTTCAATTAAAAGATAATCCAGTTTCTGTAAACATTCAACTGCGTGATTGCTTACCAATAGTAATTATTATGCATCGAATTTAATATTGTTCATGATCCAATTTAAATTAATATAAAAGTAGCTCTCACGGATTATTGCGGAAAAACAATCAAAGTGTTGTGGTATTGATGTTACAATTAAAATTAAGTCTTGCAGAAAGGCACATAAACTCCATAATCTCATTTTTTCAACTTCACTATAAGTAGGTACCTAGCCTTGACTTCTTTAACTATACGGATATTATAAAGACGTATTTGTTTGTATAAGGTTCTGGAACTACTGATTCGATTTATAAATTAATATAGATTTGTCACACTTCGTCGCCAACTGGCTGACTATTAGTCCGACTGAAGCCTTCTTATGACGATCTCGCGGAGTCGCGGAAGGTCGAGGTCGAGGTCAAGTGGTTGAGCCTGTGGTTTGATAGGTCAGTCAGTACATTAACTATATATAACTTGAAATATATACAATGAACTACAGTGCATGTCACATAAAACTTCATTTGCCGACCTCCATGACGACTGTATGTTTGTGCCATTTGGGGTGTAACCATTATATAAAAGCTTTTAAAAAGCGCGCGTTTGGTCCAGGATTCAGGTGTCCAGAGAGCTCGGAGTTATCCCTGCCAAAGGATTAGTTTAGCTATCAAAAGAGGGAATGCGGAAAGTCTTCTGGACACTGCTCACAAGGTTCCGGTTTCGAATACATATTTTATCTGTTAATGAAAAACCTAAATCAATTTATATTTTCTTTGTAAATAAATATTTCAAGCTTCATTTCAAATATAGGTAGCAATGTTTAATTGATTCATCTTGTAATTAAAATATTGTCATAATGATAACGAAGAAACTAATTGGTTTACGAAGATTTCTGTTAATTATCTTTCAGATTGTAGTTTAAAGAGTAATCACTTAATAATATAATAGGTTGGTAAAATGAATCCTTTTCGTTTCAAGTATTCTAATTTGGAATTCCGGACGATTAACAAGGCTTTAAGTGTGAAAGCTATCCGATCTTAAGTGAGCATTGACAATTCACTTTCTAAGGCCTTGCCTAATTGCTTAGGAAATTCAAAACTTCCAATCTTTGGATCTCGTAATCGTGAAAGTCTCCTTTGCCAAAACTGGAAATATCAAGTGGCAAATTATTGTACAGTCAACAAAGTTGTTATAGTGTTACATGGCCAAAAATTAAGATTCACTTTTTTCTTAAAGCCTTAAATGTATTTATAGTATTTTTTTGGTAAATTATAGGGATCAAAGATACCTTTCGAAATAAACATTAATCAATAAGATTTATTTATGATTTCCCCAGAAAAATGAATTCTAAGTTACTGGCCATGTTACCCTAACAACTTTGTTGACTGTACCTTACTTCCTCGTCATAAGGTACATTTTTGAGATAATCAGTTTTTGCTGAGCAAAAAGCATAGTGGCATTATAATACGGATTCTTCCTTGTGACATAAGGCACAATAAACCGTTAAGCTTGTTTTACGTAGTTTTTTTCGTACCAACTGTTGTGAGACTTTGACATTGAGAGTTTGTGGCTACTAGCCTAAAAGTCAACGCATACAGAGGCTTGAACAGCGAGAAGGCCATCGTGATTTAGAACGGGAATTATTTGAAATTTAGGTTGTATGCAACATATCCCACAGCAAGTGACGCAATCCGTTCTGTGTGCACTGACCACATTGAGCCATTAAACGCGACCACAAGCTGCGAGCGAGTTTTTTCAAACATTTCCTTGTGGCTCGAACGTGGCCACTCGAACCCTCGGTTTGCGCCGATGCTTACAAAATTTATAAAATAAAATAGAACATGGTTTTCTCATAGATGTCATTGTCAGAATTGGACCAAATGGGATCGCAGGGAAAGCACTAGATTTCACATAAAAAAAGTCAAAATAATCAAAATCGGTCACCCAGTCGAAAGTTCTGAGGTAACAGACATAAAAAAAACAGTTGACTTGATAACCTCCTCCTTCTTGAAGTCGCTTGATGAAGAGAAGATGAACGGTGATAGCCCTTGTTGCAAGTCAGCTCACGTCTTATGTAAGATTTCGTTTGAAAATCTTACGTAACTACCACTGACATAAATTTGTCAGTAGCTCGACGGTAATACGGTCGTGAGGAAACCTGAAAGCTTTACAATTAGTTAGTTACGGTTTGTGCTCCTGATCTAAATGCACGTCATCCACTCAGAGACAGAAATTACAGGTCTTACGAGGATTGACACTGACTCAGGGTCGGAATTGTTATGATTGCTTTTACCTTTTTTCACTATTTTATTAGACTATAATCCTGATGAAATTTATAAAAAACCGAAAATATTTGTTTTGCATTAATAAGTATTTTCGGTTTCTATATCACTGTCTCTCTTCCTCTCTTTGCCGAACACTGTAGCACAAATAAATATAGGTTATACATTTTTTGCTGTTAAATAAACAGGAAAAATATTTTAAAATTTGATTAATAATAATTAATTTACACATTTACACATTCACGGAAATAATATAATTTACACATTTACATATTTTGTTACTATGGGTACAATAATATACTGCAACTAAGTACCTTAAACTGAACTTAACAATAAAAATATAACAAGAGCATTATCACTGAAAATAGCTCATCCGATGATTTACCAACTACATAATCTATTGCGTTAGCTGTAGATATCTCATCAAAGTCCACTATATAAACCTAATAATCTCGTTACAATAGACCTCATAAGCGTACGCTGCACATAATTTTATGTGCACGTAATTGATGTGCGTGCAATATTTCTAACTGAGTCCCTGCTATCAAAATACCATTCATCATCCTATTCGCGATGAACGGAATACCACGCAACGAGTATTATAATTGAAAATACGTCCAATTTTGTCCTCATTCCAGTTGAATTATTACTGATATTAATAATTGTCTCATGATTCCATGCGGTTGTCGTTTTGATATCAATTTAATTAAATGATTAAAAGGTTAATTAAGTTTTGATATTTGATAATGACATCTTGATAAATGTGGGATCCAGCAAAAGTCGAAACTCAGGATATTTCGGGGTTGCACAGTCAAGAGTACGTAGAGCTTGACACATTGGACTTTGTAACGTTCTTATTGCAATAATAATTGCTTTAGAGGTCAGACTCGCACTGCAAGTGTAAAGCTTCATGTGCTCTTGACTGTACTTACTTAAGCGAAAAGAATTTAAGTATAACTTACTGATGGGATTTGAACAAAAATCCAAAGTGTACAATTAAAGTGTTGCCAATTATAGAACTATAGAATGTTTTTTTATTTGTATCAGATTTTCACAGTTGTATTATTGCCGGTCTAACTTACAATCTGGTTATCTGGCACATGTTTTATCTTGATATACTTACCGACGATATAAAGGCGAGCTATTTATACATACATAGTATATTTTTAACGGGTCATAATGGGGACAAAATCACTGGAAAAAGTTAGATTTCAATAAAAAACTATAATTTGGTTACTTTTGTGTTTAATTCTTATACTTACGAGTACTATGTATGCACAGGTACAATCTGTTATACAAAGAAGAAGCGGGTACTTATATTATGGAAGAAACTAAGTTATAAGGGTTAAAAAAAAACTAAGAAGCGCTTCCAGAAAAGATAGGTAGTACCCTTGCATTTTGATTGGCTTGTAGGTACCCACCTACAGGGTTTACTAAAATGTGTCTACCCTCCTTATTTATGTACACGGCTTGTATAAATAGAGGTAGCCCATTAAAGGAGGTCAGATCCGATCACCGATCACATTCGATCTCGACTCTCGACACGAGCAACATCTCTCATTTCAACAACCCTCATCGTCCTCGACATCACCTAGTGGCAGTCACCCTCGCTGGGGCAGCTCGTTAAAGGCTCGTTTTGGCGGGACACTACCGTGCCCCCAGATACTATATTAACTTCCCTACCCCGATCGAAGGACTACAGGATGTCGTGAAAACCAATTGGATAGTGTTAAGTAAACTTTTCTTAGGAAATATTTATATTCGAAGTTTGGACAGACCAATTGTCTGGTAGGTATTATTCATTTTTTTAAAGGGGTTTTCGTTTTCTTGCAAGGTCCTCGAAACCCGCTCGTGTTCTTGTCTTTTCAAATACGATACACGAATATTATGACATAGTTAAGTACAAAATCGCAGCATGAATACCGCCAGAAATAAAAAGCCAGTCTAAAAATACATAGGTATATATTTATTACAAGTGTTCCGAAAAGAAAAGGCCTAATTTAATCAAGAGTTGAACCTTCGAATTAGTGTTTTTAGTCTTAGTGGGATATGTTGGTAGACTGAGAAGTTTTGAACATGTGAATATTATGTTTAATACAACAGCATGTTATAGTTGTTCATAACTTACTATTTTATAGCTACCTACTTGATTTTAACGACACCATTACTTTCGTAAAAGTTTTTAAAGGCGATAAAGTTATGAGTAGTTTTATAAAAATAAAGTCAAAAAATTCCGTTGACATTAATTTAGTTCACTGACATTCAAATGTTACAAGAATCCAATTTCCACTTAAGAATTCCCGCAAAATCTAGGCTACATACATGAGAACACAAGCATAACTTTTAATGCGGTTGTGAGGTGTACAGAGTTTCGGATTACATGTAAATATGTTTTTGTAAGGCATAAAGAAACTTTACTTTGAACAAGTGTTGTGTTAGCGTGGTAGAAAGTTTGTTGGTATTTTGTGGTTACATTTAAAAATTTGCAACTTAACTTAACTTACGTAGGTAATAACATGCAACAAGTCTGTAACATAACGCATAACGCGTTTTCAACCAAAGATAATTTAATGGAAAGTATAAGTATGGTAAATTAAGATAATAGACGCAATAATCTTTTACTAAACTAGAAATATTATATATTTTTTTAGGATAATAAAATAAATACACGTCCGCGAGGGAGTTTACAGAGTTACTTCACTCCTAAAGATAAGTAATAATAATAATAAAATTTCAAAAGCAACGAACTCTTATAAAAAAACATAAATTTATGTTGACATGATGGTCAATAAATCTAGGTAGGTACCTGGCTCCCTAACTAGGATTTCCTGTACTGTAGGTAGCCAGCCAGTCTTTCCAAATATTGTACATACAATTGCATTATTGTAATTTTTGGTTTTAATAAAATATGTGTAAGTATCAGTAGGTATAGGTAGTTTTCGGAGCCCGAAACGTGAACTTTCTAAGTATCTTTAGTACACATATTACAGGCTCTGCGTAGTTTGGGACTTAATAACCGTGTCTTAATTATATCCCACAATTTATTTATGCATTTATATGTACCCATGTAAGTTTTTGAGAGACATTTTTACAGAAAGAACTACGAGTATAAATTAAATTAAATACAGGGGGTTAGTTTAAAGTTCTTAGCCCTGTGTATGGCAGTATCGTTGACTCAGTTAATTAATCAGTGTTAAAACTAGAACAATTTCCTCATGTCGCCATTATTTACGCCGCTCGCCGCGTGCGCCACATTAGCATACCTTTGCCATAGATTAACGTGGACGAATGTATTTATGTGACATTCTTTTAAATTTCACCTTTCACACATTCTGAGAATTTATTTTGCGCTTTTATTCTAACGTTATTTCGCCTTTTTGTGGCACATGAACGAAATTACCGACGGGTATGGTCACGGAACGACTTTCATGGGAGCATTCATAGGGAAAGTTTAGTTTTATATGTACGTTAGACAAAAAAAAGTTTATTTAAAAAATCAAAAACCCGAATGCCTAAAAAGCTGGAAACAAGACCTATTAGTGAAATAGGAAGTAAAGACCATGTGCTGCACAATCTTGCAACAATCTCATGCAGTCGGCGGTATTCTCAATTCAACATACCTACACACAACCATATATTGCCGCCGACTGCATGAGATTGTTGCAAGATTGTGCAGCACATGGTCTTTACTTCCTATTTCACTAATAGGTCTTGTTTCCAGTTTTTAGGCAGTCGTTTTTTTTTTAAACTTTTTTATTTCATACTTTTTAGTTAGTAACCAACTTTAAACCGTTATAAGTCCTAAATGGTCATTCGAAATGGAAAATGGTAAAAGAAACCTAACGCATGATTTTCAAATACCTACCTACCTATTCAATGATACAAACATTATTTCGCCTTTTTGTGGCACATGAACGAAATAACCGACGGGTATGGTCACGAAACTGGCTTCAAAGGAGCGTCCATAGAGAAACTTATTTAGTTTCATAAGTACGTTAGCCCTTTGAATTTACGTCTAGTAGGTACGTCATTATTGCTTTGTGCTGCTTTCGTCCCATGTCATTGCCTATTAGCGAATTAATCATGAGTGAGGTGCGAATGTTTGATGTATAAATATATATTTAATATATTTACATAACGACGGGAATATTTAACTCCATTAACATAATGTATTATACCCTCTCGTCGTTGATGGCATGGCGAGGTAAATACTTAGGCGAGTACAAGCAAGTATAGACGAGTTCAAGCAAGTGCAGGCGAGTACTGCCGAGTCAGGTAAGTTACTTGTGTATGTTTGAACACGAGTGACGGTACTTGAATTTGATAGGGCGTACGTTTTCACGTCTTTTCCAAACACTTAAGTTTTCCTTTTCTCGTGTCTCTCAGATTAACAAGTGAATGCAAGAGTGGACTATTATTCAATCTTGCGTTATACAGACGACTGGATTTCTGTTTGCGTTGTGTGAAGAATGGCCACCGTTAAAACTATGAAAGCATATTTCCAAAAAAAGTCCCGTCATTCTATTCAGTTAGAATGCTTTTCAGAATCAAATAAATAATATACCCACAAGTGAAAATTCTTAGCTTAAAAATAATACTTTAACCCTTCAACGGGCGCAGCAGTTTACACTTTTCATTGGTTTTGAATCTTATTTCAATTAAAAAGAGTTCAATATTTGGTATTATGTTGTTTTTTTCCAAAAGTGAACAATTCCTAAATTGAAATGGTAAATACGAGTAAACAGATGCGTAAAACCACGAAGGCAAATCCATTAATCTCGGGAAGGAAGTAATTCGTTAAGTTTCATTTCCATGATGACAGCCGAGCCCCACAAGATGTTATAATATGGTGTCAAATGCTAATATATTATGACATTCCATATTTGATTTGTATTTACAAACTTCCAAAAGACAATTTTACAACTGAGTTTGCTGTTTTACATGACGTTAATTTAAGGCACAGCGTAGACCTAGCAGTGGAGCGAATAATTTGATAACCACAGGCCTGTATAGATCTGTATCGATAAAATTCTTATGTAGGTAGGTACCTACTTATAAAATACGGCTATGTCTAGACATTGACAGATTATTACACAGCCTCTAAGAAACTCACTTCTTGACAACTTTGTGCTTATACTCGTATATCATCACCACTGACGGCGTGGTAGGGAAGATTGGAAAAAGAAATCCACTTGTCCCTACCAGGAGGGACAGCTGGTAGGGACTCGTGGAATAGCCCATCATTTCAGCCTATCGACGTCCACTGCTGGACAAAGGCCTAAAAGGTTGTCCACAACGTCCGGTCCTACGCAGCTCGCATCCATCGGCTTCCCGCGCCCTTAACCAGATCGTCGGTCCACCTGGTGGGGGGCCTGCCTACATTGAGTTAACTGCCCCTCGGTCATCAATATTACATTAAATAAATACTCGTGTAATTAAGGACCACTTTATTAACTTTACACCCTTCTGTCCATTATTATTCTAGCCCGCCTTTCTATCCACATGTTGCTAATAAAGAGGGCTGAGCGGTCAAAGGGTCTATTACAAAGCCACAGAACCCTCAAAAATTTAAAATGTACGTTGCCCGAAATGTAAATTCGCCTTTTGTTAACATTTTACAGCTCAACCAGTGTGTCGGCTATTAAAAGCCTAGTTGTAAGACAGAAGTCACGTTTATGTGTAAGGAGTTAATGAATAAGCTTTTTATGTGCGACCTTTTTAAGGTCAACCTTATTTATGGGGTTATTTTATTGCAGGTATTTAGTAAGGAAATGGTTTCACTTTGTATAGCCACCTTTCGCCCCGAAACTTTTACCTTGTATCGTGTAGGAGAACCCTATATTTGCCTAGGATGTCGGAGTTGGAAGGAGATATAAGACAACTTGTAACAAACCAAGATCTGAAATTATTCTGGATCAGGAGTGAAATCTATTTAATTTATAGACAAAATATAAAATAACTATATAATTGATAATAAACGTCATTTAAAAAATAAACTTCATTTGTTGAACTGAATCCTCATGGAAATGAAACAATCTAAGTTTGTCTTAACTCTGTCACATGTTGTATAGAGCAGTACACTGCTCTATCATGTGATAGAGTTAAGTTAACTGAATACAGTCTCCCTCTGTATTCAGTTGTATATTCTTTGATTATCTTTAAAAATAATAGATTTATTAAAACAAAAAAAAAAATGAGATGATTTTACAATTTGCATTACGTAATCGGTCCCGAAGTGGTTTCGTAACAGCCCACTGCTGAGCTAAGGGTCTTTCGTGACACATGAGGAAGTATGAGTCATAATCTCCCACGCGAGCACACCGTGGATTGTACGTGGTACGAGCACTTCAAGAGACCTAAAATCTCACCTAAAATGATATAATTTGACAATATTAATGTACCTATCAGTATTTTCTGATGATCTAATCTCGCGTATGAATATTTTCATTCAGGAAGATGCTTTGAATTTAATTGAATGGAAACAAAGCAATTGGCACATTACAGATTTTCCCAACGACAAATATTAGGATGGCTGCTTGCCAACAAGTCTGATATTATTCGAAATTTGAATTAATCATTCCATTAATTAATTTCTCTCTGAGAATTATGTAGCTATCTGGGTAACTAATGTCGACTATCAAGGAGACAGAAATATGTACGTCCGTTCGTTACAACGTTTATTCAAAAAGAGGACGACACAAAGAATCAACCTTACCAACTAGAAACTTAAATCTACCCACATATATGACACCTCCACCCTTAATTAACAGTAATCTAAAATCTTAATAACTAGTAACAAAAGTATTATTATAATAATCTAGAAAATAAATAACAATTAATCAAAATCGAACCCATAACGTTGTACAGGTCTTCGGTCTCGCCTGGGATGGTCCATTGGTGGCGGTGTATTTTTACTATGTAAAGCTATTAACTGCGACTCCCTCCGTGACTTATTATGACCAGGTGTGGAAGGCGCAGGGGAATCCAACGCGCCCGGTGACTCAGACAGGGAACCTGGTACTGGCATGCTATCTATGCCAGCTGCCACATCGACTACTGGGCCCGCCATAGAACTAATATCATGAGTCCGTGTGAGTGGTGACGATGATGAATCATACTTTTCAATAACCTCAGATGGCACACCAATACTACGTCTTTTTTTTATTTGATCAACATGCCGCCTAACTGATGGACCACTCTCCCTGCCGATAATATAATGCCGTGAACCTTCTTTGTTTTCAATACAACCGCCTAACCACTTTCCCCCTGTAAAATCACGAGCCCATACGGATTCTCCAATGTCGAAATCTCTCGGTGTACCCCCGGCATTCTCTACCTGCCTCTGCTGAGCATGCTGTACCTTATCTTCTACAAGTCTGTTTCCCGCCAATAGATTTAACCTACTACGTAAATTTCGACGTTGTAAAAGCATTGCCGGTGAGGCTCCTGTAGAGCTATGTTCTACGTTTCTATAAGCCATTAAATAAGCCTGTAAGGCCGCATCTACATCAAAGCCATCTCTTAACGACTTTTTAATAGCTCGCTTACACAGTTTGACTGCGTTTTCAGCCGCTCCGTTAGATGACGGGTGATATGCCGCGGTAAATGTGACTTTAATCCCATTGTGAGACATAAATTCTGCATATTCTTTACTAGAGAATGGTGGACCATTGTCCGAGACTATCTCTTTTGGTAATCCAAAACGAGCAAAAGTCTCCCTAAGAACTTTGATAACTGCGGAAGCCGTAGTTCTTTGCATCAGAAATATTTCTAGCCATTTGGTAGTTGAATCTATTAGTACCAAAAAAGTTTTATTGTTAAAAGGCCCCAAAAAATCTATATGAAGTCGTGACCATGGTTCCGTGAAGTACTGCCAAGGTTCTGGCGGCGCTCGAGGCGGTGCAACGCCCTCTATGGCACATGTCGTGCACTGCTTGCCAGTCCGTTCGATCTCACTGTCAATGCCAGGCCACCACATTAAACTGCGGGCCATGCTTTTCATTTTAACAATACCTAAATGTCCCACATGAAGCTCCTGCAATAAATGGTCCCTAACTGCACTAGGAATCACTAAACGGTAACCCCACACGACACATCCCATGTCGATATAAAGTTCATTACGCCGTACAAAATATGGTTTTAAATTTTCATCATCACATTTAGTGGGCCATCCTGTCTGTATATACAAGTATACTTTCCTTAACACCTCATCTTTACTTATACTATGCTGAATTTCTTGTCTAGTAACCGGTAGAAAATTTTGAATAAAATTGAGATACGTGGCTTCCGCGACCTGTCGCTTCTCCCTACCTACTGGCAGCCGTGATAAGGCGTCGGCAACATTTTTATCACTGCGAACATATTCAATCATGTAGTCGTAGCCTGCTAAAATTACCGCCCACCGTTGCATCCTACTAGCTGCCATCACAGGAATACCGGTTTTATCTCCAAAAATGGTGACCAACGGCTTATGATCCGTTTTCAAAATAAACTTTCGACCATATAAATATTGGTGAAATTTTTTTACACCATAAACAATAGCTAACGCCTCTCTCTCTATCTGCGAATACGACTTTTCGGCGTTGTTGAGAACGCGCGACGCGTACGCTATTGGCCTCTCTTCCCCCCCAGGCATCAGGTGGGAGATGACGGCACCCACCCCGACGCTGCTCGCATCTGTTGTCAGTACTAGCTGCAGGTCGGGTGAGTAGTGCGCCAAGATTTCACTAGAGGTTAACATTTGTTTCACTTGAATAAATGATTTTCTACATTCCTCATTAAATCTATAACTTATGCCTTTTCTTAGCAATGCATACAGTGGTGATAATATCGTGCTAATATTGGGTACAAATTTAGCATAATACATTACTAAGCCGAGAAATGATCGCAGTTCCGAAATGTCTTTAGGCACCGGTGCGTTCCTAATTGATTCAATTTTTTCTGGGCACGTGTGTACCCCCTGTTTACTGATCACAAACCCCAAGTACGTAACTGACTCGGCAAAAAACTTGCATTTCTCTTTTTTTATTTTCAACCCATACATGTGTAACCTTTTAAAAACTTCATCTAAAGTAGCTAAATGCGATTTATTATCCTCTCCAGTAATAATCAAATCGTCTAAAAATACACCTACTCTTGGCATGTCTGCAAACAGTTGCTCTAATTTCCGCTGAAATATACCTGGACTTGAGGCTAGGCCATAGATGAGCCTGTTATACATAAATAACCCTTTATGGGTGTTTATCACCGTATATTTCTTGGACGCATCGTCTAACTCAAATTGTGCGTAAGCTTGTGAGAGATCTAACTTAGTAAATTTCTCCCCTCCGTGCAACTTTGTAAGCAAATCCTCGACTTTCGGTAACGGATAGTGGTCCACCTCGAGGCATTTATTTAAAGTTAATTTAAAATCTGCACATACCCGTATCGTGCCATCTGATTTCATTACTGGTACAATAGGCGTAGCCCAGTCAGAAGTAGTCACTGGCGTGAGGATTCCATCCCGCACCATCTGGTCCAGTGCGCGCTCCACAGGCTCCCGGAGAGCATAGGCAAGAGGCCGCGCACGAAGAAACAATGGTCTCGCTTCAGGACGCAGATGGAACTTCACCGTGCCACCGCTGAACCGTCCCAGGCCATCCGCAAACACCTCAGAGTATCTGGAACTGAGATCATCCACATTAAACGATTTATCCGATCCACTCACTTGATGACAATTAAGTATCGGCAAGTTTACACCTAATTCGTTTAACCAATATCTACCCAACAAACTAGTCTTTCCACTTTTAACAATATACAATGCTAACCTTTTGCATACATTATTATATTTCACTAGAGGTATTATTTTCCCCACCGGTTTTACACGTTCCCCGGTATAATAATGTAAAACTACATCACTTTCTAACAACTTACAATTTGTAAACAATCTGTTATAACAACCCTCACTTATACAAGATATTGCACTACCTGTATCAATCTCCATCGTTAACTGAGTGTCGTTGATAAACACATCAATGGTGTATGGTGCAATATTTTTGAAATTGTTTATATGTAACGAAAAATTGTTTACCTCTTCACTGTCACTTTCCTCACAATCAGTATATGCAACTTGTTCTTCTAGCACGTTGTATAGAGATGAACTTCCTCGCAACTTTGGGCACATTTTTTTTAAGTGACCTTCACGATTACATACTCTGCAAACATACAACTTAAATTTGCAGACTTCGGAATCATGTTTTGATCCACACACCTTACAAACCGCCTTCGAAATATTCGTTGTATGATGGTCGTAAGTAAATCGTGACTTTCCGCTCGTCGCTACCGCTCCGCTTGTAGCGCTTGGACCACCGCCCGCTGAGTCACGCGGAATGCGCGCGCGCTCGCTGCCTGCGCCCGATGTACCGGCCCGGCCATTTTGCCGGCCAGCTGATCGCCCTTTGTTCGCTCGCCCCATCTGATGCACCGACGCCAAAGATGATGGTACACTGTCACCAGACTTGGTTCTGGTACAGTCGTCAACCAACGCCGCGTTCAGTTCAGCCGCTTCTATGGACACAGCGATTTTGAATGCCCTTTCGAACGTAATATTATCGTCCTCCGTGAATAATTTCTGTCTGATGTCATCATTTACTAACCCACAGACAAACTGATCTCTTAAACTTTCTTTCAAAGTGTCTATTGAAAAACCGCAGTCCTTGCTTAGTTTTTTTAATTCGGTTACATAGTCTGCCACACTTTCATCTTTTCTTTGGGTTCGCTGTCTGAACTTAAACCTTTCTGCTAGTATGCTTGGTTTGGGATTTAGATGTCCTTTCATTAGGTTCACTAATTCAGAGAAAGTTTTCGTGGATGGCTTAGCCGGCGTACACAAATTTACCATGAGTTCATACGCATCACTTCCTATCACAGTAATTAACGTAGCCACTTTCACTTCTGATTTCACTGCGTTTGCTATAAAATACTGTTCTAACCGATCCACGTATGACTCCCAGTTGTCCTTGTCAAGGTCAAAATGTCCAACTTTTCCCACAGACATTTTAGCAAAAATAAAACTATTTTACAATTCACTTTGCTTAACACACGCGCGTATTCTTTTGATATTCGTCGCCAATGAGAATTATGTAGCTATCTGGGTAACTAATGTCGACTATCAAGGAGACAGAAATATGTACGTCCGTTCGTTACAACGTTTATTCAAAAAGAGGACGACACAAAGAATCAACCTTACCAACTAGAAACTTAAATCTACCCACATATATGACACTCTCTATTGTACGAGTATTGCATTGCAGTCACAAGGGTTGAATATTTTGTTTGAATATTACTACGAGAGATGGGTCATTCATTAGGTACTTGAGTAGCAAGACATAATAAAATAATAATATGATATAAATTTTCATAATAAGTCACACCTGTTACTCTCCTAGCCTGCGACTTATAAAATCTGTGAAATCTCAATCCATAAGAATTTCATTTTACTTTCACATTTCATTTCCATGTAGCAAGTGTGACTTGTCATCATAAATAAAAATCATTGACTGTAAAATTTTAGAGGTGAAATCATCACTACATAATCACTACATAGTATAAAACAAAGTCGCTTTCTCTGTTCAATTCAATTCAATTCATTTAGTATTAGCTCATGCAAAGCCGGAGCGCCCCGCTAGTATAAAACAAAGTCGTTTTCTCTGGCCCTATATCCCTATGTCTCTATGTATGCTTAAATCTTTAAAATTACGCAACGGATTTTGATGCGTTTTTTTTAAAAGATAGAGTGATTCAAGAGGAAGGTTTTAGTGTTTACATTGCACCCGTGCGAAGCCGGGGCTGGTCACTATTAACTAATAAAATACTTTTTTTATTATTTAATGAAAAGGATTTAAAAGTAGCAATAATATCGATCTTAAATTTATTAAGCTTACTGTAGTCGAGGTCAATATTGCTAAGCGTAATGAAATGTTCAACATGACAACGAATGATAATGTGAAACAAATTTTAATATTCAATTTTTCTATCAGAGGTCCTAATGTCGACCGAAACATGATAAAGCCTTTGTTTAAAATGTTTTGGGTATTTTTTATAAAATTTGGATGACCCTTTGGGGTTATAAAATCATGATAGCAATATTTAGGACGAAAAATTTATTAAATTAGCATTTTTGTCATATTTTATTTGACATTAAAATTCATGACAAGGGTACCTTTAAATTAAATTTAATCCTTTTTTTAAATCGTTACCTTTTACACCATTAATCGAATAAAAATCTAGGATGATGAGAATCCTTAAAACTTTCATACGATCTGCAAGACTACTAACTAAACTAAAGTATGTAAGTACTAAACGGACTCCAATAACTATTACTAATTTAAAACATGACTAAGAATGGGGTATAGCAGAGACCATGGGACTGCTTGGTATAGGCTGCAAGTTCGAAACGCACTTAGGTACGAGTATATAAGTCAAAGAATATGCAACCCTGTATAGGGTTAGAAGACACCTTAGAAGACATTCTTATTATAGTTGATATTTGTAGTACTACCACTACCTCCGAATACACATTGACAGAAAAAGTCCAGACAATAAGATAATATAGACAGCAAGAAAATAGTATGTGTATTAAAATTCTTTTTACCAACACCATCCTTCGTATAGAGTTTGTAACTAGAAAATTGACGCTATCACAAAATCACAAAATTGTGGGTAGGTACTAGAATTTTGACAACGATAGATTACGAAATTTTATTATCCGTATAATAAGAAAGAGAAGTGATATACTCTAAGTAATAATAACAACGATAAATACAAACAAATTTAAGATAAATTGTATCCCTAAACAATAGAAAACCGCCTTCATAATACCGCTGTCATTACACCAGCCTCCGAAGTACTCCGAACTACCTGACACTCAATAGACCGTTTATGTGATGTTGATTATTATTCCGGATCCATTTACATAAAAACAAAAGGAGGACGAGAGGTTTCTACCTCCGAAATTATTTCCGGACGTGAAATGAGAGCGCGGATTTATACGGACATAAATTTCGAAGGCCGATTTTTACGAACTCATAGGAACATTTTGCTTCGCTACTTTTTATTTTGCTATGAAGTTTAATGGGGTTGTGTTATTTTGCAGGCGCTAGTATCTCAGAAATGATTTGAGGTTATTTCACTGATGATGCCCGAATGTTAAGCAATGTTGAGTGCAATTTATTGATGGGTTTACTACTACAGGAAATCTAATATTTCATGAGACCGTAAAGTTCGGAGGGTTTGGGCAGGGTTGCGGTGAGATTGGTTTTCTGTAAGAGTTAGGTAGCTAGTTTATTTGAAAAAAATGATTTCTGTAGTTTATTAAAATTTTAAGTTGAATCTGTACAGTGTGTTGTCAAGATAGTGAAATCGTTGTCTAACTCTTTTATTACTTTTACTAAAATAAACAGAACCAAAATGGGATTATATGCATAATTAAGGTTGTCTGGAAGAAATCGCTTAAAGCGATAAGACCGCCTATTGTATTTATTAAAACTAATTCTGTCACCTTTTTGCATATTTTTATTGGTTTACAATAACGAGTTGTTACTTATTTCGTTTCTGTTACTATGCTTATATGCAAACATATTTATTTATTTATTCCATTTACAATATTTTACAATTGTGTCGGAAATTTAAGAAAAACATATTATTTTAATTATTAACACTATACAATTCAATAACTCCCGTGGATTTCAAATTCAGTCATAGATAGATACCTATGACTGAATAAATATACATAGAAATTTTATCATTATTACAATAAGTACATAATCCTAGTGTTATATATTTAAAATATGTCTGAGTACGCTGATTTGCCTCAACTCTCACTGCTCTCACTATAACTCTGTCAAGAAATCAGCCTAGTTATCCAAACTAAGACAATGTGTTCATATAGATCAAAATAAATTGGCGTACCTATTTAATCTCAAAAATGGCTCAACCGATCTTGATGAAATTTTTTGTGTGATGTAAGGGTCCACGAATGGTTTAGTTTAAAAATTGAGCCGCTAGGACAATTATATCTTATGGTTTATATATTAAAAATATAGATCATGCTATTTAATACAATTCAATTTCAAAGCCGTTGGACACTATGATTACGCCATCTAACTGAGAATAACGAAATACAGTACCAAGAACTAGGTCAGTTTCTAGTTGTAGAGACATTAAAAAGTACAAACAAATACCTGAAAAATCTTATCATTATAAAACAATTTTAATTTACTACATTGCATTGGATCGACCATTTAATTGTTATCTATACCTACTAATACAATTTTGCTTAAATTATATGTGTTTTTTATATGTTGGGGAGTCCTAATGAACCGATTTAAAATATTACAGTATCATGTGGCTGTACCCTGACTAATTATGCTTTTATTTTATTTTGATAAAAATAAACTTCCGGAGCACCTAATTTCGTGAAGCAGTTTTTGTGTGACACGCATGCAAACATAGGGACCAACAAACAATTACACTCATAAAACGTCCATAGTCTAATAACCAGAGACTCTAAGTTCTTTCGTGGAGGTGGGCTCAATGTAAACAGCTTCCTATCTTCACCGAAGAGTTGCTAGTTCCAAATGCAGTTCCCCGAGAAGAACCGGCAACAAACTCAAGGGCAGCAAACAATTTCTGTCTTACCTCGTCTATGGAAATGCAGCTTCACTGTGTTCAAGAGGAGGGCCATGGAATGGTATCGTTATGATATACGGCCCCTAAAGTTATATTAGACCCACCCTTGTACTATTACATTACATTATTCACCAACAGCAGTATTTTCAAGGAGGGTCGGGTAGGTATGTACTAGGAAGCCATACCTGATTGCCAAAACCATGTGCAGGACTTGAATGTTTGTCAAAACATATAATTAGGGATGTGTATGATTGCTATAGTTGAAATTTTCAAGTTACTTTTGTTTGACGATGACTTACTTTTTTAAAGGTTTTTTTTTTTAAATTATGCTGTAAAATCATACTCGCTATTACATTGATTTCATAAGGAGATACAAGATTTTTTACAAATATACATATGAGTACATACATAATCTCACGTCCATTTCCCATTGGGGTAAGCAAAGACAATAGACTGCCACTTGAGCAGATCTCTCATTCATATCAATCAAACGATTGATGCATGTGCGTCGGTTTCTGGTAGGTACTCTTTATCTGTTTTTTTTTTTCATGAAATGGTTCTCATATACATTATGACCCATCTCTACAAATAGTGCGAAAACAGCATGAGAATTATGTTGGATCTAACCGTTGATGGACTGAGGAAGAATAGACATACATACATACATGCATATGCTCACGCCTTTTTCCCTAAGGGGTAAGCAGAGACAACAGTACCCCAGCTGCTACGATCCTGGCATACCTCACGAAGAATAGACTCATTAGATATTTTGTATGGATAATTTAGTATGGAAAAAGACGCAGTTTAATATTATATTATTAGTAGTATTATAAAAAAATATTACCTATGTTTTAAACTTAGTAGGCATTAACTTAACTCTACTTTATTTATCAGAAATACAAGAATGGTATAAATAATCTATAATAGCCATAAAAAAACCTCTGCGGTTCAACAATTTTTACTTATACAAAGATAACTATATTTTCTAGTTTATATTTTTATAGTATCATTAGTTGCAGGCTTAGGTGTGGGAGCAGTTGATGGAGTGCTAGTAGTGGTATGGTTGCTAGCAGTGGTGGAAGTGCTAGCAGTGGTAGTAGTGGTAGAAGTGCTTTCAGTGGTAGTAGTGGTAGGAGTGGTAGTAGTGGTAGGAGTGGCAGTGGTGCTAGTAGTGTTTGGAGTTTTAGTAGTGGTAGTAGTGGTTGGAGTGGTAGTAGTGGTTGGAGTGGTTGGAGTGATAGTAGTGGTAGAAGTGCTAGTAGTGGTAGTAGTGGTAGAAGTGGTAGTGGTGCTAGTAGTGGTTGGAGTGGTAGTAGTGGTGGGAGTGGTAGTAGTAGTGGGAGTGGTAGTAGTGGTAGGAGTGGTAGGAATGGTAGGAGTGGTAGGAGTGGTAGTAGTGGTAGGAGTGGTTGTAGTGGTGGGAATGGTAGTAGTGGTGAGAATGGTAGTAGTGGTAGTAGTGGTTGGAGTGGTAGTAGTGGTTGGATTGGTAGTAGTGGTAGGAGTGCTAGTAGTAGTTGGAGTGGTAGGAGTGGTAGTGGTACTAGTAGTGGTTGGAGTGGTAGTGGTGCTAGTAGTGGTTTGAGTGGTAGTAGTGGTAGGAGTGGTAGTAGTGGTAGGAGTGCTAGTAGTGGTTAGAGTGCTAGCAGTAGGAGTGGTAGCAGTGGTAGGCGTGGGAGTGTGAGGGGTAGTAGTAGTAGTTGGAATCGGACATTTTGGAGGTCTTTTTAATATATATCTGCTGCAGATAAAATCTATTAAATCATTCAGTTTATCACTACTAAAGCGAGCAGGGGACAGGAAGTGAAGACCCTTTACAATAATTGTAGGCGTTGTATCTATTTTCGCATACCTGAACATATTTTCTGCTCCTCTTACAATAATTTTAGATAAAAATTTGATACACAACCTAAATGTTATTTTGTTGATTGGGAACTTTTCTACGCATGTCTGCCACGTTGCACCATTGGCTTCGCACTTCAAGTAATCAGCTTGCATGAAGCTATTAAACTTAAATTGCCTCAACGCGCACATTCTTGGTCCTGATTTACTTCCGTCATCTACAAAAGTGTACTTCACCAGCATTCTTGATCCAACAACATCAATGAGCTTCGGATATCCATCTTTGAAGTATTCAATATCTTCCTTTTTACTAAAATCAGAGTAAACGTGCAGAAAATCTAACGTGCAGTCACATTTGGAAATTATATTAACTGCAATGACAAATAATGTTATAGATACTGTTAAATTCGCCATAGTGAATAAGAATAAAACAATGTTAAGAACTGCGTTTCTATTTTATAACCGCTAAAAATATTTTAAAGTTATTTCTGCGTAGTAAACTAACTTTATGATGTCAATGTATTTTCATAATAATTGAACACATTTTTCAAATGATAAAACATTAAAATATGTAGTAGTAAAATAAAGTAATACAAGGTGAACTATATTTTTATACATTGCATGAATAGTGGTAAAAAAAATCAGTACAGCACAGACCAATGGAAGGGTTGTTAAGCGATTAATTTGAAAAAAGTCTTTATTGGTAGAAAGAGTGAGTCTTATTCCCAAAAACTGACCGAATCTACCGAAAAACGTTAAAAAAAATCCTTTTATTACACCTCTAGCTGTTCCCCGCTATATACGAGTAAGTTCCGTTCCCATGGTAAATGTAGCCTACGCTACTCCCAGAAAAGTAGAATTTCCAAAGACGAAAGAATTTTAAAATAGGTTTAGTAGTTTCGGAGCCTATATTTTACAAAAAACATACAAATCTTTCCTCGTTATAATATCATTGTCAAAGAAATCTCTCCTAATGATTTTCTTCCAACCTCTTTGATCTTTGTATTATTTATATAAAAATCACATCTATACATATAATAAAACTCTAACGGGGCCGTGTCTGTACATTAAATATTTTTTGAATATTTTAACGGTAGTGTATATAGTTATCGATATAGATACCGAGACACCAATTTTTGGAATTTTTGTCTGTCTGTCTGTCTGTCTGGTTGTGCACGCATCACTCAAAAACTACTGGATGGATTTTCATGAAATTTGGTATGGAGATAACTGAGTACCCGGGTCAACATCTAAGGTACTTTTTATTCTAGGAAAATATCTCATTCCCACGGGAAAATTTTAAAACTGGTTAAATAGAGAAATACGTACTACTCCGAAACGATAACACCTAGAAACTTGAAAAATGGTATGAAGTGTGTGTTATATGTCTTAGGAAATCGGTATGAAGGGATTTTCGGAAATTCCCACGGGAACGGGAAGAAACTGAATGCACGCGGGAAAACGCGGCTGGGCACCCGCTATTTGAAATATGGTATGTAGGTGTCTTAAATATGTCGTAGGCAACCACTATAAAGGGATTTTCGGAAATTCCCACGAGAACGGGAATAAAGGGAATCCGCGCGGGCAACGCCGCTGGGCGTCCGCTATTAGTAAATAATAATAATAAAATTAACTCATTCCTGTAGGAAAAAAAATTTACTTATATAAATAAGTAAGTGACAACTCTTTAACCGCTGTACATTTAGCGGCAGAGATTGTGACTGCCACTGGGTGACGTCAAGGGCGATGGGGGTTGAAGAATGAAAGGTGTTACTCGTGTCGAGAGTCGAGATCGAATGTGATCGGTGATCGGATCTGACCTCCTTTAATGGGCTACCTCTATTTACACCCGTTGTGTACATTAATAAGGAGGGTAGATACATTTTAGTAAACCCTGTAGGTAGGTACCTACATCCACAAAAAACATTTGTGGTAAGTTTAAGTAGCTACAAAAATTATATGGCTCCTATTGCGTTTGACGATCTCTTACAAATAATAAGACACGAATTTATGATTCATGTTGAATAAGGACCTTAATTTATCATAAACTGAACGTAAAATGAATCTCGGTCAAACATCCATCTTGCAGGCTCGTAAGAAGGAAACTTGCAATGCTTTTAGACGCACACCGTAATGAGACCATAGACCTAAAAACTTTTACGAAACTTTTGCATTGTATAAAAAATGAATAAAACATAAAAAAGTACATTAAATTTTTAATAATTTCTTGAATTTCCGCAAAATAATCCCCCACTATTGTCTATACTTTTTCTATAGCTATGCTTTACTTGTATTAGAAAAGAGAGAAAACCTTATTGACTGAGTGATGAGACATCAACGAGTCAGTCAGTTAATCAGGTAACGCGAAGCCGAAAGTACTGAAGATAGATACTTGAAAGGACAGTAGATTCCTCTTATGACCTATTAGGCCTGGGATAAGAAAGAATTTTGCAAAATTCCCTTGAGTACGGGAAAAGACTGTATCAATGGGCAACGCCGATGGGGCCTCCTAGTTAATATTTTATATAATTTTTGAAAAAACCCACTTTTAACAATGTATTTTTTGAACCCCTAATTATGACAGGTTGTGAGTATATCGACGGATCGTGATGCTGTTACATATTATGTATCAGGATCAGGTCTTCTAGGCTTAAGGTTTTCCTTGCGTTGTTTTGAACGTCGAGCTACTGACTATGTACGTAAGTTTTTTCTCAATCATGTTCAAGAGGCGGACTCACTTTAAAAAGAGTCTATCAGTACACTTTAACAATAACGACCAACTTTTAATACAGCTCTGTCTATTAATATAAAGATCTATGGAGAAACCGTGTGAAGTATTCACACTGGGTAACGACCGCCACTGAGAATAAGACAGTCTTTGTGAAATGTGCCCTATGTTGTCTACAAGACGGTTTCAATTTCCTTGAAATTTATGCTTCATTATAATTAGATGTTTCAGAGATCTTTCATGTACGATACCTGAATTTAATTGACTCGTTAATTGGTTTCGGTTTGATGATAATGTAATCAATATTGTGTTAATTTATATCGATACTAGCGGCCCGCCCCGGCTTCGCACGGGTGGACATTTATTTTTTCAACATTTTGGGATGCACAAACAAATTTCTCCTAGCAACCCATAGTAAATTTTATTATCAAAAAAAATTGGACTTTGTATGGAGACTTTTAAAGAATATTTGTACCAAGTTTCAAGTTGATAGACGCAAAAAACCCCTCTTCTCTATACCAACTTCAACCCCTAATTTCACCCTTTTAGGGAATGATTTTAAAATAATACAATAATACGTTTCTCATCATTTATTTTTAAGAGTATTTGTGATAAGTTTCAAGTTGATAGACGTAAAAAAACCACACGTTTCCATACAATCTCCAACCCCGTTACACCCGTGAGTTTTGAAAAATCGAGATATACCTACTTGTCTTGTTGTTTGTTTTGAGGAGTATTTTTACAAAATTTCGAATTGATGCATCCAAAAATGAAGGTATTCATGCAAACTTCAACCCCCAAAGAGATGAAACCCCTTTGAGGATGGTTTTCGGTAAATCCTAGAACTAATATAATATCAAGTTTATTTTCAAGAATATTTGTAAAAAGTTTAAAGTTGATACACGCAGAAATCACACTATCCCATACAAACTTTATCCCCCTCTTTCACCCCTTTAAGAGATGATTTTCAAAAAATTCAAAAACACGTGTCTCATCATTTATTTCTAAAAGTATTTGTGCCCAGTTTCAAGTTGATAAGACGTAAAAAACAACACGTCTCCATACAAACTCCAAACGCTACTTTCACCCCCTTGAGGATGATTTTCGAAAATTCCTAAAACACGGGTCTCATGATTTATTTTTAGGAGTATTTGTGCCAAGTTTAAAGTTGATAGACGTAAAAATCAAACACGTCTCCATACAAACTCCAACCCCCTGTTTCACCCCCTTAAGGGGTGATTTTCGAATAATCCAGAAATACGTATCTTGTTTTTTGTTTTGAGGAGTATTTTTACAAAGTTTCAAATCGATATCCACAAAAATGAAGGTTTTCCATACAAACTTCAACCCCCACTTTCACCCCCTTGGAGAAAGATTTTTGAAAAATCCTAGAACTAATATCTCATAGTTTGTTTTCAGAAGCATTTGTACAAAGTTTCAAGTTGATGGACGCAAAAAATAAACTTCTTCGTATCAACTTCAATCCCTACTTTCATCCGTTTAGGGGATGATTTTCGAAAAATCCAAAAACACGTGTCTCATAATTTATTTCTAAGAGTATTTGTTTAAAGTTTGAAGTTGATAGACGTAAAAACAACACATCTCCATACAAACTCCTATCCCCTGTTTCACCCCCTTAGAGGGTGATTTTCGGAAAATCCAGAAATAGGTGTCTTGTTGTTTGTTTTGAGGAGTATTTTTACAAAGTTTCGTATTGATACACCCAAAAATGAGGGTTTTCCATACAAACTTCAACCCCTACTTTCTCCCCCTTGGAGGATGATTTTCGAAAAATCCTAGAACTAATATCTCATAGTATGTTTTGAAAAGTATTTGTGCCAAGTTTAAACTTGATACACGCAGAAATCACACTATCCCATACAAACTTCAACCCCCTCTTTCACCCCCTTTGGGGTTAAATTTCGTAAAATCCTTTCTTAGCGAGCATCTAAACTATAAATGTAACCTACATACAAAATTTCATATTTCTATGTTCAGCGGTTTGGGCTGGGCCTTGATTTTTAGATTTAGCTTCTCCTTTTATATATATAGATTTCTGTTTACACGACTACGGTTACCTGCTGTATGTAAGGTATGTTCATCATAGCTCCTAAACTATATCACTATCATCACTATCACTACATAGTATAAAACAAAGTCGCTTTCTCTGTCCCTATATCCCTATGTCCTTATGTCCCTATGTATGCTTAAATCTTTAAAACTACGCAACGGATTTTGATGCGGTTTTTTTAATAGATAGAGTGATTCAAGAGGAAGGTTTTAGTGTTAGCACTGTACCCGTGCGAAGCCGGGGCGGGTAGCTAGTGCTTATTAATTGTGTTTTGCGTCATTTTTAACGCCTGATCCACTCCACGTGCCCGACAAACTTTGTTCTGCCATATAATTTTCGGGCGGGGTGCTACGAGGTTTGAAAAATACTTTATAACACATTTGCTCGTAAAAGGTGTCTTATTTCACCAATTTCAATATCGTATTTTATCTCATTACGCCCAAGTGCGGTAAGTGTAAAGTAAAACGCACGGTTTATCAAGATGGTCCGTCTTAAAACAAACGGTACTTTTTAAAATCTCAGCAAAGAGTTTTTATGTCAAAAAAGTTGTCAACATTTTATGATTAAAATTAACTTTGGGAGATAAAATATAATAAAGAAATATTTATGTACATAATTATTTTATTTAATTTATTTTGACAGTAAATTACAACCAATTAATCTGTAACAAAAATACAAAAATATTAATTTACTTTATTAGTAATACTGGCTGTTTTTTGTGCCTTTGCCTAAAAAAAATGATGATGCGCGCCGCGCGCTTTTTCTTAACGCTGTATTGTTTTTATTCGTTTACCATAGTCGGAGTTTTATTTTATTTCCTCGCAAATGTGTTATAAAACGTCGTATGACATACGTGCGCCTTGATAATTACAGCCTCTGCTTACTTGTAACCCTCGCCTACGGCTCGGGCTAGCAATATCGCCTCGGCTGTAATTTTCAACCTACCGCACTTATATCATAATGTACTATTATCATCTATTCTAACACCTACTAAATATACAAAAAACCGGCCAATTGTAAGTGAGACTCACGCACCCAGGGGTACCGTACTAATTTGTAGGTAGGTATATAAGTAAAAGTACACCCATCACTACAATCGAGCCATAAAAAAATTAAATTATTTTTATTAAATGATGTAACTAAACTAAATTTACTATTACGAAGTTGCTTCGTACCAAATTTCAAGATTCTGTGTTCAGCTTGAGACCTCCACGCGTTCCTGAGAAAAAAGGTCTTGACAGACAGACGGACGGACGAACGAACGAACGGACAACAAAGTGATCCTATAAGGGTTCCGTTTTTTTTCCTTTCGAGGTACGGAACTCTATAAAATCATTAAAATCGGTCGAATGGCTTCAGGTGCAACCACAAACACAGTGACACGAGAATTTTATATTTTAGAATTAGGAATTTTAACATAATATACAAAAAAAGTTGAATATAAATATACTTGTTATATTTGGCATAAAAAAGCCTTGACGATCACATTGCATTATAATAATTTGTAAGTAAGTTGTGTTTTTTTAAACTTTTATCTTGTTTTCAGGTAATTTCGATCGATTAAAGGATGCAACAATGTGAGTTTTATAAAAACTATAATTAGTTAAGGGTTAATCTCATGGTAGACTCTAGCTATTACTCAGATTACTCTATCAAAATTTTATGATGACCACGTGAAACACGCATGTCTACACCATGGCGTATCTTTGACGAAAATTTGTGGAACAAACTCACGAAATGCCCACCATTTATTATCTATGAAATTATGATAATCGAGTCGTTATATTTATGCAACATCATTGCATGACTAAAGAGTATTTAGCAGTCCATAAAATTAAATATGATTAGTTTGTTTCATCAGCAGCTACTATGAGACTACTTTTATATAAATTACTAGCAGTTCTGCGCGGTTTCACTCGCATAGTTCCTGTTCCTGTAGGAATACGGGAATAAAATATAGTCTTTGTTACTCAGAGATATAGTAGCTCTCCATTGGCGAAAGAATTTTTTAAATCGTTCCAGTAGTTTTTGAGTTTATTCGTTATAGTCCAGTCATTATTGACATTCAAAATCGAAAATTTAACAATAATTCCAAAAGTTTTCATATATAAATATATATAAATATAATCTCACGCCTTTTTTATCCCCGAGGGGGTAGGCAGAGGTATTCCATTACTGGATATACCCACATTTCACGAGATATATTGGACCCCTAAACGTGATAGGTGGTGAGCCCATCGCCGGACCGGGTCTGTTTACACATGTCTCAGAATTAATTCTGAGACCTGCGGGTTTCCTCACGATGTTTTCCTTCACCGTCGAGCTAGTGATAAATATGTACGTAAGTTTTTGAAAAACTCATTGGTACATGCCAGGATTCGAACCCGAGCCTCACTGATTTTCGGCCGGCTTTTTAACCGTCCGGGCTATCACTGCTCTTTTCAAAAAAGTTTTCAAACTTCGTTTAAGTGAATGGTACATTGGGACGACAATAAATCTCATTTTGCAACCTTGTCCGCAGTCCGGAACATTGTTAAAATTGCAATTAAATTAATTTTTGCTGTATGGTCGTGAAAAAAATTCCAAAAGTTCTGCAAACTTGGGGAAGTTTTCGATATAATATTTTATATCACGTATTAAATTTGCAACCAATCTAAGTGTACGGAACATTTTTTGTTATTGAAAATTAATGTTTTTTTTATTAAACTGAATGTAAACGTTCCAAAAGTTCTGCAAACTTGACACATTTATCGGAAAAATATACCGAACGGTTGTATAAATTTGCAACCTTTTTCGTTGACCGGAACATGTTTTTTTTTAAATTCTTTTCAATTCGTGGTCATTTTTTTGGGTAAGGTGGTCTCGGAATAATTACAAAAGTTTTGAAACTTGGTTGCAAACTTCGAAAAAATCTATTCTGATGCATTTACGAATTTGCAACCTCATACGCGATCCGGAACTTTATGCAATTTGCCAAAATGTATTTTTTTTATTTTTTCACCTTCAAGAAAATTTCAAAAGTTCTGCAAATCGAGGGGACTGTTTAATTTTGGGATTAATGTCAGTATTTGAATTTGCAACCTCTCACCCAATCCGGAATCTTGTGTGATGTCGGAAATTTAACTTTATGGCATTTTTCATTTTGTAAAAAATTTCAAAAGTTCTGCAAATCGAGGGGACTGTTTAATTTTGGGATTAATGTTAGTATTAAAATTGGCAACCTCTCACGCAATCCGGAATCTTGTGTGATATCGGAAATTTAACTTTATGGCATTTTTCCTTTTCGAAAAAATTGCAAAAGTTTTGCAAATCGAGCCAATGATTGTTTCTTTGAGGTGCATGTCAGTATGAAAATTTGCAACCCCGCATGAGATCCGCAACTTTGTGTTCTTTGCAAAAATCGATTTTTCATATCTCATACTCCGAAAGTAGTGTATGTTTGATCTAAGTACCGGGTCGGAAGCGATGATTCCTACCACAGAGAGATTCAGGGCTGTGATTCCCGCCCTCGGGCGGGAAAGACTCATAGTAAGTGCTTCCCTCCTTAGGGCGGGAATGAATTAAAAAAATAGTAGTAGGTACATTTGGTTAGGTGGTTGGATACTAAACTTTTTACATCGATTAAAAAAAAGGTGCGGCGTTGGGAGTGTAGGTATAAAAGACTAAAGATAGCCCGCGCGCGGCGGTGACGTGTTCCATATTTAAAATTAAAAAAAGACTAATAATTTAGTAGGCTGTACCAAAACTCTAAATCTTGTTTTTCATCGACACTAATAAATACATAAAGAGGAAGGATTTTTATATTATTTTTGTAATGTTGTATTCAAAGACGTTTAAAAGAAAAAAAATCTCTTTCTTCCAACCTTTGGTTGTATTGTTGACATTTTTGTTTTTTATAGGTATTATTGATTTTTTTTGCATTTTTGTAATGTTGTATTGTTGAAATTTTTTTGTTAACTTTCCTTGTATTCGATATGAAAAGTAGAGTGTTTAACGCGGGTGGAAGTTATCAATTCCTACTCGGACTATATCCGCCCTCGCTGCGCTCGGGCGTCTAAACACCTTGTATGGGAATTGATTCCTTCCGACCCTTGTATAACAATCTACTATTTCGCATTTTGTTATCCTTGAAAGAAATGCAAAAGTTTTGCAAAACGAGCGGATGGTCTTATTTTGGGATCGATACCATTATTAAAATTTGCAATTTCGCTTTTTTAATTTTATTACCGTCGAAAAAATAAATAGACATAATAAGAATTACAAAAGTATAGAAAAAAAGTATGAGGATATCAAATATTCGTAAAAAAGGTAAGTAAACATTAATGAAAGCAATGCGTAGGTGAGTAACAGTGTATTAAATCCCCAGATTCGTTTTATTAATCAAAAAATCCTACGTCCGGTTTAAATAAGCCCAACAGAATTTATTTTTGGCATAATCACCTGTCATGTAAAAATAGTACTATACCAACATCTGTTAGAAACAAATTGTGTTACAAACAATTTTAATCATTAGCATGTGAATGGTATATTATTGATTTATTTGAAAGACGAATTTACATCAATAGAAAGATGTACTAGGAGGATCCATAATACCTTTAAAAGACAGTGATTAAAAAATATTTCCGTATTCCGGATATGGTTGCAAATTCAAATACTGACATTAATCCCAAAATTAAACCGTCCCCTCGATTTGCAGAATTTTTGAAATTTTCTTGAAGGTGAAAAAATAAAAAAAATACATTTTTGCAAATTGCATAAAGTTCCGGATCGCGTATGAGGTTGCAAATTTGTAAATGCATCAGAATAGATGTTTTCGAAGTTTGCAACCAAGTTTCAAAACTTTTGTAATTATTCCGAGACCACCTTTCTCAAAAAAATTACCACGAATTGAAAAGAATTTAAAAAAAAAACATGTTCCGGTCAACGAAAAAGGTTGCAAATTTATACAATCGTTCGGTATATTTTTCCGATATATGTGTCAAGTTTGCAGAACTTTTGGAACGTTTACATTCAGTTTAATAAAAAAAAACATTAATTTTCACAAAAAATGTTTCGTACACTTAGATTGGTTGCAAATTTGACACGTGATGTAAAATAATATATTTAACACCACTCTAACTTTGCAGAACTTTGGTGTCAAGAACTGAGCACATTATCATTTAATGCATTTTTTACAATGTTCCGGACCGCAGAACAGGTTGCAAAATTTTATAGTTTGTTTTAATACCATTCCCGACCTTACATCAAAATTTGAAAACTTTTGGAATTATTATGAATTAATTGTCTTGACTGACTGGACTATTTCGAACATACAAAAATACAAAAATTGTATACATTTCAAATATTTCAGAAAAAAACATTTTGCTCACACTTTATCTCCAAAGGAGTCGTTCGTATTTTATTCTTATAAGCACTCATTTTCAATATTATTAAAAAATTAACGAACTGTCGCTGGCAAAATGTAATAAATACATGGGTACGTTGTCGCAGACCACAGCGTTCTAGGACGTTCCTTGAACCTCATTTTCATGGACTGTTAACTTTGTGCGGTAGGCAAACAAACGCACGTTCCTTCGTAAACGTAACATTTGAGCCTTTATTACTGTTACTAAAGGCCACCGTACACTTTATGTGAAACTAGCAGCGCCTTGCGGTTTTACCCGCGTAGTTCCCGTTCCCGTAGGAATACGGGGATAAAATATATCCTATTTGTTATTCTGATGTATAAGCTATATAACTGTCTAGTTTAATCAAAATCCGTTCTGTAGTTTTTGCGTGAAACAGGAACAAACATCCATACATCTATACATACAAACTTTCGCGTTTATAACATTAGTAGGATTTCTGATAATCATTTTTAAATAAAGAAAACCCCGAAAAAACCATCCATTACTTTTTGCGTGATGCACGATACATCAAAACTTTCACAAGTGATATTTCGCCATTATTAGCTTTCAAACGATCCACAAACTTTTAAACATAACTAAAAGTTTTTCTTAACTATAATGTGTATAATTATCTGCTTTTTCTATTATATTTTCACACATTTCAACTTAAAACAATATCCATATTAATTATAGGTACATGCATGTCAAACTTAAATATAAAAATAATCATCAAGCGCGTCTCCTTGAGGCGGCATAGTACCCAGCAAGAATGCGGCATTACCACGCTGAATAAAGCCGCCTGCCCTGGCGTCACCAGAAGCCTCGAAGCTTTTGCTTAAGAGAAGATATTTCCTTTATGATAAAACCATTTGGTAGGCCTACCTAATCATTCTTAGTTATTTTAAACTATGCAACCGATTTTGATACGGTTTTTACTATCATTTAAAGTATTTCTTTCTTAAGGTTTAGATATAAATAAATACAAACAAATAAATAAAAAACAAAACAGCTTGCTATATTTCAGGAAGCAAAGGAGCAACAGATCTCCGTTATTTTTTCACATAAGGAGAGTCGAGGGACAGATACTTTTTCTTTAATAGAAAAATATTCCTTATCTCTTGAAATCTGCACCAGAAACACCAGTTCAAGGTTACGATGTCATTTTAAGATCATTGAAGTAATACGAGTATTATGCCAAATTTCGACTTCATCAGACATCTGGAAGATACTTTTCATCTCTCCGGGCGGAAAGCGGCAAATTTCGTCCCGCTGCGCTAACCGAAGTCATAGCTAGGAACAATCTAGATAAAGTAACATTTCAAACAAATACAAAAAAAGATTCAGACTTTTGGGAGCTACGAGTATGATGCCACAGACAGACACACACGCAAAACTTATAACACCCCTCTGTTTGCGTCCGGGGTTAAAAAATCCCGAAGCTTAAATCCTATTGCATTAATAAATGCAGCGAACAAAAGACCACGTAGCTGACGTAGCGTAATTTTAAAACAATCCCGTAGAAATTTTGGGAAGTCATTAAGGTGAGAAAGGGAGCAATTAGGAACCTCGGACGATGCAGTGGGTCAGATAAAAGGTGCCTACGCGTAGCGGGGTTTCGAAATTCAAAATCGTTTATTTTCTATAGGTAATAAATATACACTTAGAAACGTCAATATTTATGGTTAACAAGAAAATCATATTTATTAACATTTTTATTAGTAGGTAAGTTTAAAAAAATATATACAACTCGTCACAGAATAAGCGCAATTCCTGATACTCCCCAATTAACATATTAAATATAAAAAATATGATACATTCGTACTTTAATGTTAACTAACCAAATTTCTTAAACAAAGAACAATAATATTACGGTTTTCGTAGGTAGCCCTAATTTCATTTATGCTAAATCATTTTTTCGAATTAATTTAACACATTAAAATAAATCGATTAAAGTATGATGTCGATACTGAACTAATTAATTTCAGAAATTGCGCTTATTCTGTTACATATTGTTTTTATGCTAACCTTTTATCCTGAAGGGGGTTGGCAAAAGTATTCCGTTCCTCTACTTTGCACCAGTATACTATTTGGACCCTTAAACGGAACAGGTGGTGAGACTATTGTAGGGCTAGTATGTTGTTACATATGCCTCAGAATCAATTCTGAGGCCTGCGCGTTTCCTAACGATGTTTTTTAACTTTCAATCTAGTGATAAGTATATACCGGCGTATGTTTTTGAATAATTCATTGGTGCATACCAGGATTTGAACTCGAACCTCACGCATGAGTAGCGGGCTCTTTAACCTCAGAGATACCTATATTATCCTATTACATACTTTACTAAACGATATTTACTTACTAGTAAGTATCTTACTAGACATGAGATTAAAAAGAGCTGCCCTTGAGTTTCTTGCTGGTTCTTCTCGGGGTACCGCATTTGGAACCAGCAACTCTTCAGTGTAGATGGGCTGCTTTTTATATTTCGCCAATCTTCATGGACGAGTTTAGATTGCCTTGTAATTGACGTTTCTAAGTGTAGGTACCTTTTGTACCTACAGATAATAAATGATTTTTGAGTTTGACTTTTTATACTAGCAATTCTTGAATTTATTTATTTTTGTATTTATATTGGTTATCTCGAAATCGGCTCTAACGATTTTGATGACGTTTTGTTTACAGATACAGTTTTGCATTGTAAGTTCAACTGCATAGTTGTATTTCCTGTAAAGACGCAATTTTAAACAACAACATTTTTTTTTTAAATAATACAGGCACTCATCGGCAGATGGCGTTAGCGACACCAGTGTTAAAACGAGCGCAGCTATCACTCTCCTTAGTACTGAATTATTAAAATTTCTTTTTACTGACTGATCATCAAACAAAACCTATGTACTAGTTTTCGGTGACGGTTCTTTTCAGTAAACACATTTGAAATTGTAAGTAGAATCGTACCTATTATTGGCTCAATTGAATGAATCCGAGGAATGAGTCGAATTATTATAAGGAGACAAAATAATATTATGTAAATTATGTGAGACGAGTGTAGATATTATTTCCGTAAAATAAACTTTTATTCTGTTTTTTTTTATGTGTATAGTATAAGGATAAAAATAATATGCTGGATAGTAATAATATTGCAATAACAGGTAAAATAAAGAAGGTGAAAAAATATGGAGACAAAAAATATAATATGAACATCTCTTTTCTGGAGCTTCAAATTAAAATTAACTAAAAAGATCCTTGTTGTTAACATTCAATCCTTTTGGGTCCGTACCCAAAGTGTGCCATCATCATTAGCACCGCATAACAGCCCACTGCTGAGCTAAGGGTATTTTCTTACCCATGAGGAAGTATGGGCTATAATCTCTTACGCGAGCCCACCGTGAAAGTGTTCCAACGGGGCCCAAATACTAAGACTTCGCTGTCTGTTTGTTTGTCTTTCACGAGTATGTACCTATCTTTTGAAGTAGGTAATATGTAGACTCCCACTTGCCCAGTTTATGCAATATTTGAGTAGTTCTTTGCCTTTTATATTTTATTATAATTTCTGTAAGACTTTTATGTAGGATCTCTTAATACATTAGATAGTCTAACGTTTCTAGGCACTCAGCCTAGATAGGTATCCTAGCATGGGTCATTTCATTTTGTTGAGTGGCAGAGACTTTGCCAAGAGATGTTGAATCAATTCCCAGGGCTCGTCGGGCATGGTCACATCAATCGAAATGAAAGGTATAAATAAAGTATTTGAATTAGTTTTACCAACGTACTCGTAGAATAAGCTTTCAGTTGTGGTATAATTGCAAATCTCTACTATTTGCTACGTGTGGATAGTACCCAAAGGTGTCAGAAAAACCACAAAGCTCATATTATCTTTAATATTGGTCATTATGCGTATTTGTGAGGAGCAGGTCGTTTCGCGACTGGTCATATTGCGTATATAGCATAGGTCATTTTGCGATTGGTCATTCTGCGTTTTGGTCATTTCTCGTTTTCAGTGTCATGATCAATTGGTCATTTGCGCTCGAGATTCTCATGGGAGATAGCCTATACATACTTCCTGAATAAAAAGCCTTAGCTCAGGAGAGGTTTGTAACTCGTTGATTATGAATATGAGGTGTCTTTATTCATTCATACATCTCTATAGATTCTGAGAATAATATTATTGATTCTATAGATATAAGGACAATGGATGTAAGTGATTTAAAAGCGGAACTAAGTAAAAAGAAGAAGCAATACTGCTGCATGCTTGATATTTTTCGGTACGGTTTTAAAGAATGAAATAAGATTCCAATAACTAAACTGTACTTTGTTTTCACGCCAGAAGTAACAACCTTTGACAGCTATACCTTAAGACCTTACTCGACAGTGGTGCCAACTGGTGAGCACAAGCGGTAGCTGCCATTCATCATTATCACGATGAAAGAAATATATATGTCTGAATCATCAGAAATCATCATTATCATTCTGTAAAATTCATGAAGGCTCACAGTTTTTGTGCTCACCAGTTGGCGCCTCTGTCGAGTAAGGTCCTGAACTATACTTGTCAATAGCTGTCAAAGTTTGTTACCTATATCCTCATTAATTAGACAAAAGGGATTCAGACACAGACATTTCTTTGATGTGACAAGCATTTTGGGAGCGAATATAATTTGTTGTAAGGTGAAATCAAGGAGATTTTACACACACTAAGTATATTACGGTAAATTAGAAAGGAACGAAGGGATAATGATTCCCCTAATGAGGGAAATTAATCTGTCTTTTATACCTACATGGAACATGAAAGGAGTGGGGATTAATTTATTCGTGCCTAAGTAAATAATTAAAGGTATATTAAGCATTTACTGATAGAACTGTTGGTAGAGAGTCTTTCATGTGTGAGGTTTGGGTTCGAAGCCTGGTGGGCAAGTACCAATGAGTCTTTCAAGAACTTACGTACATATTTAAAACTAACTCGACGGTGAATGAAATGACGTTTCCATTCACCGTAGTAGAGAAAGCCCACATGCCTCGGAACTGATTCTGAGGCATGTGTACAAAAACACCTGTCACTATAAAAATAATACACGTGAAAAATATGTATTACCAGGAATCGAATACCTCTGCTGACTTACTCGGGGATTATACTAGCGCATATTTATTTTATCTAAATATGATGTAACAAAAAGTAATGTACTGGCATGTACCAATGAGTGAAAAAACTCATTGGTACATGCCAGGATTCGAACCCGAGCCTCACTGATTTTCATCATGTGAAGCAGACTGTTTAACTGTAAGGCTATCACTGCTATTACTAACAATTCCTTAAGTTACGCTCACGCCTTTATTCCCGAAGCAGTTGGCAGAGGTATTCCATTCCTAGAGATACTACGTTTTACTGTAGATATTGAAATAATAATCTTATATGCACCTGGATTAACAAAGTGGAATTACCTATGATTCCTCTGCCACAAAAACTGTGTGAAGTGTGTTGTCAGCACGAAACCTAAATAGAGAGGCCTTGACCAAGAGTGCGGAAATACTAGAGTGCAGGAATCGTAGAGTGGCACTCCACGGCAGCTATCCGCCGCCGCCGTTAAAGCATTTTGCCTGTATCTGGGTTTTAGGAACAAGCCCAGTGTACTTTATAGCTGTTAAAGTACTTAGTATTTTTGTGGTTTCCGCAGACACACACGCCAATTTTTTTTATTCGTGCTCTTCCTGCGGCTACACTTTTTGGGCTTATGCTATTACCTACCATCATAAATATAATTATTGAGCCAGGATTTAATCAATTTATAAAGTGTTTTCCCAAGGCACAATTGCAAAATTCCTGTAGAATTCAAGCAAGCAGGTTTAAAAATATTCTTTTGGTACCAAACTATATAACCAAACTAGTTTATAGCTATAGCTTGATTGGCATATAAATAAATCCTATCCCCAATATTATAAATGCCAAACAAACTATGTTTGTTTGTTACGCTTTCACGCCTAAACCACTTAACCGACTTTAAAATTCTCACATCAATGGAAAGCCACATTATCAGGGAGTAACATAGGCAATATTTTACCCCCTATTCCCACAGGAACGGAAGTACATGGGTGAAACGATATGTTCTGCAACTACATACTATTCGCACATTGAGAACCTTTTGACAAGGAAATAAGATAGGTACATTGATAAGAATATTACGCTGACAAAGAACCACTTCTTATACACAACCTAACTCTCAAAGTATACATCTACATACATACATATGCTCACGCCCTTTTCCCGAGGGGGTGAGCAGAAACAATAGAGCGCCACCTGCTACGATCCTGGCATACCTCTCGCGCCTCATCCACATACATCAATCGGTTCATACATGTTCGTCGGTTTCGGGCACTCTTCATCTGGCTTTTCATCAATATAAAATAAAAGTATACTAGCGGCCCGCCCCGGCTTCGCACGGGTGGACATTTATTTTTTCAACATTTTGGGATGCACAAACAAATTGCTCCTAGCAACCCATAGTAAACTATCAAAAAAATAGACTTTGTATGGAGACTTTTAAAGAATATTTGTGCCAAGTTTCAAGTTGATAGACGCAAAAAACCCCTCTTCTCTATACCAACTTCAACCCCTAATTTCACCCTTTTAGGGAATGATTTTAAAATAATACAAAAATACGTTTCTCATCATTTATTTTTAAGAGTATTTGTGATAAGTTTTAAGTTGATAGACGTAAAAAAACCACACGTTTCCATACAATCTCCAACCCCGTTTCACCCGTGAGTTTTGAAAATCGAAATATACCTACTTGTCTTGTTGTTTGTTTTGAGGAGTATTTTTACAAAATTTCGAATTGATACATCCAAAAATGAAGGTATTCATGCAAACTTCAACCCCCAAGGGGATGAAACCCCTTGGAGGATGGTTTTCGATAAATCCTAGAACTAATATATCAATTTTATTTTAAAGAATATTTGTAAAAAGTTTAAAGTTGATACACGCAGAAATCACACTATCCCATACAAACTTTATCCCCCTAATTCACCCCTTTAAGAGATGATTTTCAAAAAATCCAAAAACACGTGTCTCATCATTTATTTCTAAAAGTATTTGTGCCCAGTTTCAATTTGATAAGACGTAAAAAACAACACGTCTCCATACAAACTCCAAACGCTACTTTCACCCCCTTAGGGGATGATTTTCGAAAATTCCTAAAACACGGGTGTCATGACTTATTTTTAAGAGTATTTGTGCCAAGTTTGATGTAAAAATCAAACACGTCTCCATACAAACTCCAACCCCCACTTTCACCCCCTTGGAGAAAGATTTTTGAAAAATCCTAGAACTAATATCTCATAGTTTGTTTTCAGAAGCATTTGTACCAAGTTGCAAGTTGATGGACGCAAAAAATAAACTTCTTCGTATCAACTTCAACCCCTACTTTCATCCGTTTAGGGGATAATTTTCGAAAAATCCAAAAATATGTGTCTCATAATTTATTTCTAAGAGTATTTATGTAAAGTTTGAAGTTGATAGACGTAAAAAACAACACGTCTCCATACAAACTCCACTCCCCTGTTTCACCCCCTTAGGGGATGGTTTTTGAAAAATCCGGAAATACGTGTCTTGTTGTTTGTTTTGAGGAGTATTTTTACAAAGTTTCGAATTGATACACCCAAAAATGAAGGTTTTCCATACAAACTTCATCCCCTACTTTCACCCTCTTGGAGGATGATTTTCAAAAAATCCTAGAACTAATATTTCATAGTGTGTTTTGAAGAGTATTTGTGCCAAGTTTAAAGTTGATACACGCAGAAATCACACTATCCCATACAAACTTCAACCCCCTCTTTCACCCCCTTAAGGGTTGAATTTCGTAAAATCCTTTCTTAGCAAGCATCTACACTATAAACGTAACCTACACACAAAATTTCATGTTTCTATGTTCAGCGGTTTGGGCTGGGCCTTAATTTTTAGTTTTAGCTTCTCCTTTTATATATATGTATATAAGATAGCTAATGAATATTAAAAACGAAACCAATTGCGTTGGCGTTCTATCAGTTCAGAACCGCAAAATTGTGGTATTGTTGATGCGCAGAGCGTTTTCATTTATTAAGGTATGCCCCTTTGTTATCATTGGTGTCAAATACAGGCCTGGCCGAGACAAAGAAGACTGGACAGTGATATTACGCATAAGAAAAGTTGATTATTTATTCACTGCTCTATTGTGATTTGTTCCTTATTGATATGGAACAGAGTTTTACAGCTGCAAATTATTTGTATTTATATGTTATTTAGTATACAATCCATCAAATCAAATAGAAGGTATTACGGTACCTGGCCACGCTAACTCTGCAGAAGTAAAAAAAATGTGGAAATAAAAAAACTGCACATGGTAATACTGTATATACTACAGAAAACTTATTTGATACTTGTATTTTTTGTGTACCTACCCATACCACCTATTGCAAAATTAAATTAAATATCATTTATTTCAGGCATATAGCTACCCATGTAAGGCAAACCATAAATAAAATTGAAATAAAAAAAAAATATAGTGTTTAGATATATGAAGTTGGAATACGGGAATAAAATACTCAGGGATATTGTAGCTTTCAATTGGTGAAAAAAAATTAAAAAATAGCTCTATTAGTTTTTGAGTTTATTCGTAACAAAGATACAAAAAATACAAATCTTTCCTCTTTATATTATTAGCACAGACCAGTTTAATATTAGTATATATGAATACTTCCTTGACCGTGACTACTAAAATACTACAACTACTAATAAAATGTCATTCCTTAAGTTAAGAATATGACTAGAATTACTCAAGGACAGTTTATAAATAATGACGAATTGTTTTAATACAAATATTATTTTTTTAATATACTAAAAGGATTTTTTTTATAATACATTTATTTAATCAAAGTATGTACTACCATTGCTATCTCTGCACTTTTGCCATCTCATAGGTCATTGATTTACTAAAAAAACCATTCGGACAGGAATCGATAAAATCTTTGAAGGCGCTTGGGACTGCCCCATCGGAGTTGAATTTTTTCACTGGCAAGAATTTATCCAAATTTCGAAAAATATGGTAATCTGTTGGAATAAGATCCGGAGAGTATTGGAATGTCTAAGATATCCACCGGTCCGGGTCTTGCCCGTGGTCCACCTATTGAGTCCACCTGGGTGGACCATGGGCAATTATTTTTACCAGACAATTGGAGCTCCTCTAATTTGGTAGCCGTCTGTTGTGCAGTGTGTGGTCTAGCGTTGTCCTGAAGCAGCAGTGGCCTAGAGCGATTTGACTAGCCTCGGTTGTTTAGTAGCTAGCTTTTCCATCATGGTTTGCAGTTGCTGACGATATACATCTGCCGTAATTGTCTAGCCAGATTTAAGAAAACTGTAGTGAACGACACCTTCACTGGTCCACCAAACGCTCACAAGTAGTTTTTTTGCCACCTGGAATAAAATATTAAGAACCTTTTTAGATTTTACTGTTGATTCAAGTGAGTGATTCTGACACCTAACCGCATCACCACAATGTTCAATGTTTTGATTTATTTACTTTAATATTAAACTTTTTTTGCCGCCGCCGGGGCGTTTGATAAAGTACAATAATATAATAATTAATATGAAACTTTCAAAGTGACCGAATATCAATAATGTATCAAAATCATTCAATCTACTTACACGTCAACTTTTCTATATCTTGTAAACATTGTCTTTTTCTGCTAAGGATCATAATATCTTGTTCTTCTCTCACATCATTGAATTTACGTATCATATTATATAATAACTACCGCACGCCACTTTTTATAGGTTTCACCATCATTTTTCTTTAAAATTAGAAAAAACTACAAATTCGAACTCGATCTGACAACTCATATACCACAAATTTGACTGATAAAAAAAATTGCCATATGCAAATGTTTTTGGGGTTGCCCTTTTATTCCATTGCAGAGTTAGCGTAGCCAGACTTTATCTCTAGTCTATGGCACCACGTAAGGGTGTCGCGAATACAATCTACGGAGAGAGCGATCACACTTCAATATTATTCTTAATTATTTATTATGTTTTACCATAACTATAATTTTAGTCATAACCTTGTTAGCAGTGGGAATGCCTCTCATGCATGTGGTGTGACCGATGACTTAAAATCGATGTATATAATAATTATCACTCGCTCAACGGTGAAGAATAACATCGTGAGGTATATATATGTTCGAATAACATACTCGTAGAACTCTAAAGATTAAAAAATCTGAATGCAACTTACTTGGTTTTCTCATAGATGCCATTGTTAGAATGGGACAACATGAGAAGCACCAGCTTACAAATAAAAAAGAATCATCAAAATCGGATCACTCAGTCGAAAGTGCTGAGGTAACAAACATACCTCCTCCTTTTTTGAAGTCGGTTGAAAATACTTAATGTATTTCTGCCAGTCTGGTAAGATGACGTGTCATTATTTTAATCAATTCAATTCAATTCAATTTACTTCTTATTCACCATCAAATCGTAACATTACAGTTTTCTTGAAAAGACCAAGGCGTTACAATGATTAAAAATGAAGAGGTGAAGTGAGGTAATGGAGGAGCGGAGGTGGAATGCTCCTCTATCGTGAAAAGGGAAGATCTTCCACCAGGCAAGGTGATCGTGCCTGGGGACCGCGGTCCAACTGTTGATGTTGGACAGTTGTATTTATACAACTCATTAGAAAACTCCGATAGCGTAGTTTAAGACTCGGCCGTCTATTGGCGCGTTCTATGTAGTGTCGCTACAAGGTTATCATGAGAGTCCCCTCTCTTTTTCAAACACATTTCTTTTTCTCTCATTACGTTCCATTTCCCACATCCGACCCGCTGCAGCCCAATGGACCTTATCAGAAGGTAGGAAACGTCGAACAGACATGAGAAATGTTTACAGGCCGTTACGATTTTCCTTTATTTTATAATAATAATAATAATAATAAGGGAATGTAAATGTTTTTATATATTTTACTTTTATATACATATTGTAAAAAGCCTAGCATAAGACCAAAAATAAATAAAGAGAATAATAATAATAATAGTACTTTATTTTAGATTTACATCCATTATCACAGCAGGTACAAAAATAAAATAAAAATAACTAAAAAACTAGGTATTCAAAAATACTGAATGTCCTTGTCTGAGTGTTTTACCAAGTAATGTCTGAGTTTGAGTTCTATTATTTGCTTATGCCCAAGACTTTGGTACCTCACTACAAAATTATTAAAATTATCATCAACTTAATAGTCGATGGATGTTGGGATGTACCTTAAGAATTAAAAATAGGTAAAACTCATATCTTTAGTTATTTAGCCACAAACAAAACTATCAGAACCTTTTACTGTGGGTATAGGTACTAAGCTTAACATACTTAAAATCGGAATTATGAAGCCACCCATTGTGACAATGCACACTAAAATGTTCGCAGATGGGATTTCAATATTCGGTCATTTATTGATATTTTTTTAAACCTAAGTTTTCAATTCATAAAACATGATCTCGGCACATATTATGTTTTCTACTGTTGCTACCTCAATAATACTGCATATTATTTACTGCATACTTCCTTTAAGTCAATAATTTCTATCTACCAGTACCAATTATCACCTAAAATATATGTCACTGATGATAAAGGTATATTTGATCAGACACATAATTACGCAAGCTTTTTATAGCTCAAATTCTTTTCGACACAGAGCCCTAGATTTATAAGGATTGAAATAAATTTGCTTAAAGTACCTACTCCTCTTTTTATCGGAAACTTGTAATTACGAAATTTATTGGGTATGCACTAGACGCGATCATTTAATTTTGTGAAAATTGTAAAGCGTTTTAGGCACGTCCTTGAAACATTTTTGATTATCTTTGCCTTATGTGAATATTGCAAGAGTTATAGTGTTTATGCCACTTCTTGCATTTTGTAAGTTATTTTACGTATGGTTTGTTTCTGAGGAGGTTTTGAGTTTATTTAATATGTAGTAGGGGTCTTTGTACCTTTTTTTTAATATTTCCCAAATCGCACTATTAAGAGTCGTCTTTTTGCATAACTACTGTAGAGACTTGATTCCTGATTATACAAAACATATAGCATTACTTATACATATAACATACTATATACTATTACTACTTTACTAATAAGAGTGTAGTTACATTAATCTTCGTTCCCTTTTTGGAATTATATGTAGAAAGAAATCGATTAAAAAATACGTGGCATTCCACAAATTATGACGTATCTACAATACAGTCCATTTCAGCGACAAGAAATGTTTTTGTTCTTGTCATAAAAACGATTTTTATTCTATTTTAAGCAAAGACGTCTCATAATTTAAATTAAGCAGTCACTTTGAAGGTGTCGACAACATTTCGGATCCTTAATTTACCCGAAATTCGAGTTAATAGATAACTGAATATTTCATCGTTCCGACCAGCCGGTCCCGTGTCGCCCGTTGTCAAAACACTAATTGCCGTGAAGGAAACAGATTTGCACGATCTGACGGTTTCGCAGCACATCAATCTTGAACGACGATAAGTAATAAGGGTGGATTTATGAAGGTTCCATAGATCTGCGAGTCCTTAGAACTGTCGAGATTATATTATAGACACTAAGCCGCGATTAAAAGTAGCTTTTGTCCTTTCTCACGATGCAAGCTGTCAAACAAACCCTATCAGATTTCAGCAATGATTAAGTTTAGCATTGAAACGTACCTACATAGATACTTTTGCTTTTTTAATATTACTAGCAGCGCCGCCGCAGTTTCACCCACTTAGTTCCCGTGGGAATACAGGGAGAAAATATAGCTTAAGTTACTCTTTGATAATGTAGTTTTTTACTGGAGAAAGAATTTTATAAATCGGTTTAGTGTTTAAGGCGTGAAAGTGTAACAAATAAACTCACTTTTGCCTTTTTATTATTTTATAAGTATTATAATATTGAGGATTATAGTAGGGCCATATTATAACATCGAAACATCACCGTAAATTATTCTATTAATTTTCTAAAATGAAATACACAACAACAATGTTAGAAAGTTATTTTTGTTAAAACACCAAATATTCTAAACTAAGATCAACTTTTTGTAGACCAAAGAGATTTACGAAACGGTTATTCTATCTTATTACAGTTCTATGGAAGGAGCAGTATCGGATTCAGCCCCGATTTATTTCTGAAGACGATTTGCAAGTGTTAGGGAAACAGATTGTATGCGTGATTGAAGCTGACACATCTACTTTCGTGGTTGCTTTTTCGTGTTACTATTGGAATATGTTTACCACATTTTATCCTACATACGAGAAATATAATACAATATTCCGCATCTATGTTTCGTAACTTGTTTATTCTGTGTATGGGTTTTTTCCTACAATATGGTGATAGATTACACATACATACTTACATAATATCAAGCCTTTTTCTCATTGGGGTAGGCAGAGACGATAGACTAGACAAGTTTATAGTGTCCATGATTATTGCGCATGATAGTAAGAAAAGTAGCAATTACAAACATACATTTGTGACAAGTTCTATGTCACTGATTCATATATATGTAGGTATATTGATTGCTAATTACAAAAATGCTGAGATGAGAGAGAGAGATAAAAAAACTGGTTATGTAAGTAGGTACATAACCTTATATTATATGATTTTTATTTATTACTTGTTCCTTTTTTTGTCATAAAATCATGCATACAAAATAAATTTAATAATATCGTATCGTACAGATTCAGCGAACAAAATACAGAAACCACTTTTGCTCTCGAGTCATCTTATACATATGAGCTATACCCAACTCGCAACAAAGACACTTAACGTACACGTGTGTAAATTGCGTTAAATACGCACCCCAAATTACGTGCCCGTGTCTTAGTGTAATCCATCGCGTAATACGGGCATCAGCGAAATTAGCAGGTAAACTAATTGTTAGGCGGTAATGCACACCTTAAGTCGGAGTAATCCCGGCCCTAGAGAGGGGCCAGGAAAATAGCGGGCCGACAAGCTGAAGCGATTCGCTTGATTCTATGACGCTGCGTTCAGATGTGACGCGAGTTAATACACGTCAGCGCTCGATGAAATTTAAAAGAAGTTCAGAATTTGAGAAGCGATGAATCTGGATGTATACTTCTAAACTAATATTGTAAAGAGAAAAGATTTGTCTTTGTGTATGTTTGTTACGAATAAACTGAAAAACTACTGGACCGATTTTGAAAATTCTTTTACTACTGGAAAGCTAAAATATCCCTGAGTAACATAGGCTCTTTTTGTTCCCGTATTCCAACGGGAACGGGAACTAAGCGGATAAACCGCGCAGAACCGCTAGTTATTTATTAAGCGCGCATTCATATGATCGGTTGTAAGTAAATACAAAGAAATCTATAGGGGCGCGATTTGAAAATGCTCGTCCAATATCACTCATAAAATATGAACGTCATCATTATCATATCAGCAGAAATACGTCCACTGGTAGGCCTAACCAAGCATCGCCACAATCAGAGTTGGAAAAAAAACCTGTTTTTTCTAAAAAGAACAAAACATTGTGTTTCTTTTTTGTCAAAAAAAAAAACATGTTTTAATCTTTTTTTTTTATAATGTTGAAATTGACATGTTTTAATCATGTTTTGATCATGTTTAAAACATAGTTTAAAACACTTCTTGTTATAAAAAGAAATAAAAGACAACTAAATAAGAGGTTTTTATAGTGAAGTGAAACACCAATAAATCTAATAAATCAGAAGTATTTATTGTAATAATTTTTAACTACTAATCTTTACTTTAGGAAAATCAAAAATCAACATGTTTCATTTCACCTTCCATCCATATATCTATCCTACTCTACTTATTCTTCGTCAGCTACATCATACATCTAAGTCGTCCAACTCGTCCACAGTTAATTTTTCTTTCGGATTGAGCGCTCTCATGATCGTGACACAACCTCAAATATATTGCAAAATTGGCAAAAAAACTGTATGAAATAAATGAATAAGTGTAAGTAGGTATATGTTTTTTTATGTATGTTTTAAACGTGTTTAAAACAAAATGTTTTAAAACATGTTTTAAATAGGTTTTTTTTTTTTCAGTGTTTTAAACAATGATTTAAACACTTGTTTAAAACATTGCCAACTCTGGCCACAATGACCGGTCTATGAACGTAGTCTAAGCCAAAGTCGGTCATCAATCGCACAAGAACGCGTCAGACAATCGGTGACTGATTTCGGGCAATTTATTTATCTCTTTCTCGTTCACTCTTGTTCTAAATCGAAAGAGATAGAGAGATAAACGTGTGGAGCTCTATTTTTGTATCTACCTATATTTCCTACAAAAATATGAATATTTGAGTATATTCGTAGACCGGGACGGGGGTATGAATCTATTCTGTATAAAATTTTTATTTTATATAATTTACGCAGCTTAAATATACGCTGATTTCTTAGCTCCAAGCTTAGTGACTGTTCCGTTATGAAGACGGCGGGATATATCCCATCATGACATTAGCCTAAAACTTTCTATGAAAAGCTTTCAAAAGTAACAAGTAAGACATGCAAAAATATCATGTTTTTTACCGCTATAAAAACAGTGACTTTATAAATTTAATCTTCTTTCTTATTAAACTTTAACAGTATACAAACAACGCACTAAGCCAAAGCCTAGGCAGGATGAAATTTTGTACTAGGAAAGGGTTTTTAAAAATTCATCTCCCGACAGGGTAAACTAAGTCTACCAGTGGTTATTTATACCGGGGCGGTAGTATTACAGTCCGCAGCTGAGCCCACATAGGTCAGACGCGAAGGTAGCAGCCAGCCCTGGATTTGTTAAGAGCAAAGAGATTAAAATATAATAGGGCATAGAGGGGATAAAGCGAGGAAAATTTGAAGTCAAAAGTTATTCCAAGTGGAATAAGTCTAGTACAATTTCGACCGAATGACAGCTCGCGTTCATACTAACTGACATGACAAGGACATGACGCTTAGGCTTCAAAATTTTGTATGAAAATATTCCCAATGCCCCTCTATGCCCTATTATATTTTAATCTCTTTGGTCAAGAGGCTGTATATTCCGCGGCCTACGGGCGGCAGATCTCAGAATGCGCTCCCGCTTTGGTAAACCGTCAAATTCGTTTGCGATTGAACGTAATGTCAAGTCTCTCGCAGATAGTTTTCTACAAATTTAATCTACACTAATATTAAAAAGAGAACATAATTGATTTCTTGTTTGTTTGTTTATGTATTGAATGGGCTCCAAAACTACTAGACTAATTTTAAAAATTCTTTCACTAATGGCAAGCTTACTTTTCTGGGAATAACATTGACTATAATTTTCCTACGGGAACGGGACTTCTGCCGGTTAAATCGAGCATAAGAGCTAGTTTTAAATGTAAAGGCGACACAAACTACATTGACCTATAAATAAATATGTAAAAGTATAAATACACTGAGCAGCAGCGGTAAATCTCAAGGTGCGGTTAAACTGCAAGTGTGACAGAACTCTTACGTAAGTAGTAGTGCATGATTATAATCCGACGACAGTTATGGTAAATAGTAAGCCAAGTTGCACGAGATTAGTTGATTCCGTCCCAGCCGATGGCATCCATTTGTGGCCCAAGTGGTAAGCTAATTGGGTTTCCATTTCGAAAAGTTCTAAAAGTAAACGTTTTCTAGTTCAATTATTATTCATGAATATTAAATAAGTCTATTTATAAGTCCTTGACATTTGGGGTCATTTTGCAAAATTAGTCCAGTGACTCAGGCTAAAGTAAATGAGAAAAAATTTGCTTACACGACAAGGAAAAATATTAAACTACTAGCGGTTCTGTTTCACCCGAGTAGTTCCCATTCCCGTGGGAATACGGTAATAAAATATATCCTATGTTACGCAGAGATATTCTATAGCTTTCAATAGGTGAAACCATTTTTAAAATCGGTCCAGTCGTTTTTGAGTTTATTCATAACAAAGATACAAATCTTTCCTCTTTATAATATTAGTAGGTATAGATTAGTATAGACACGCCCGTGCTATACTTTAAGAGCAGTGGTTAGTGAGTCCGCCCGGTCTATAATGTTTGACCACCTGTCCCGTTTAGGTGTCTAAAATACTAGTAAAAAGTGGGTATTTTACAGAAAGTACCTATGCTGACCCCATCGGGGATAAAGACGTGGCATATATACTTTCGCGATAAAAACAATATCACATTGACATAAAAAATGAATCAAATCGTAAACCAGGTAACCAAATTCTAATTTATGGTCCAGTTACAACCACAAAACAACCATAGAAGCAACGCCAACTTGCCGGAAACCGCAACCATAGTAAATTGTTAATGATGAGTCGTCTAATTGGAACGGGACTTTACTCTGTGGTTGGCTTTGTCACAGAACAAAGAATGTTTACAGTTTTAGAAAAGGGAATACATTAAGTTAAGGATAACATTGGGTTCGATTCTGCTTTACAACGAGAAACTTTTTTTAGTTTAGTCCTGTCTTTGTCTTACTTCAAAAAAAGAAAAGGGATAGATGATAACCTACCGAATTTAGTCCTGTCAGAGGCTGTATTTTAGTCGTGACTTATTTATTTACTAAACACGCTATGAAATGCCTCATTTGACAGGACTAATTTTAATTTGACAGGGCTAAATATCACTCGTCTCTTTTCTTTTTTATGAGAAAGAAAATGACAGGAGTAAACTAAAATAAGTTTAGTCGCTATAAAGCACAATCGAACCCAGTATCTACTTAAGAACTAAACTCTTATACTGGTCGTTATATACCCCTACTCTTAGGGTGTGATCACGACATCTATCACGAACGTCGTTGCTCTTTTGACACCATTTTATTTCTTTCTCGATCGAATAGTTTCCACTTAGTGAAATGAAATAATAATCAGATCCAGCAAAATCTATCAGATTAACACCATCAGATATGATTCCGCACGTGATTACTGCAATATTGAAATTGGTCCAATAAATTTTATGAATCTTCTCCTGTAGGTATATTTGACAGGGTATTCAGACAGATTTTTGGTACAGAAATTAAATTAATATTCAGCTTGAATTGCGAGGCACCGGGACTTATCAAACATTTAAATCGACAACGTTTTTATACGCACACCCGAATCGTGGTGATTACAACAATTTCCTCTGATTAATATGACAGATACCTCTCTATACTCTGTAATATACAACTTGTAGGTTATTGAAGTGCATCAATAGATTTGTTGTGAGTCTTCTTCTGTATTTGAACATATCATCGGCAATGAAAGATCTTTGGAACGAATTGAGGTCAACGTTCAATATTCTCTCACAAGATGGACAGACCTTATGAAATCATCTATTTAGCGTTCCATTACCGAATGTACACGCAGTGCCTCGAACAGAAAAAAATTGAGAGACGCATAGGAAAACTAATTCATTTTTCCCGCCATTGCGAAAAATGATTACTTATTTTAAAATGAAAACGTGTGTATTGATGATTACCGTCCTCGGCTCTGGCGCCTCAGCGGCAATCACCAACATTACACACTTGTACCATAATGCACTATTATTGGTTTGATATTTTAAAAATAATACAACCTTTTAGATTTCTCTCTTTAAAGCTATTGGTTGACTTAAATAATTATGATACATCAGTTAGGCAACACCACACTAATTAAAATTGAATTGAATGCGGACCAATTCGTGGTATACCGCAAATCGTATGACTTTCAATTACCAAATAATTAGTCCAAAAGGGGAATCATCATATTAGAGTACTTTCAACCGCATCTTGATGTTCAATTTATATTGAGTAGCGCTTTTAATTAAATTCATCACTATAAGTGGATCCACGTTATTGGAATTGGAATTCGAAGTATTTGAACTAAATAGTAGCGAGATTAGGCTTTCAAGTTCCTGAGTTCTATTCATTAGGGTAAATGTAATGAATTATATGTTCAAAAAACTCATCCATAACGTACCTAAAGGTTATGCTATCATACTAAAAATAATGAGGTCAAATTTTAATATAAAGTCCTTACCCTTGAAAATGTTAACAAATTTGACAAATATTTTTGTTTTCATTTTTGTAATTTTGCGAGTACCCAGAACATTTTTAATTAATTCAAAGTTCTGTAACTATTTTTAGCCCAGAAAATGAGACACAATTGATTTTTAATTGTTCTGGTACTGTTGGAACCGCACGGTGCTTGACTGATTAATATTATACCACCAAAAGAGATTTTTGTTCCAAATAAGTTTAATTCTTGATAGGGAATATGGAAAAGAGTTCTTGCCATGTGTATCTTTTTACAGCTCTCCTTATAGTTCAAATACTAATATTGCTGATGAAACTTATAGGGGAAGGCATGGGGTAGATAAGGAAAATAACAAGAATGCAGCATAATCGCTATATTCATTACTCTTATTAATTTATGGCACGTTATGTCATTAATTTAACTATGATTTGGTACAGTTTTTGGAAAATCAACTTATCACATTTTTTAATAATAAATCATTGAATAGGACCATTCCGAAAAAACATCTTGCCCCATACTATGGGCTATGATGGGGTTATGAAATTGGGGCATGATGAGGAAGGCTAATTATTCTCACAAACAAACAAATGTGTATTTCTTCCAGATCGTCATTGTCCACGCCAGCACCAGCATTGTCAGCCCAACGTCCATACAGCTGGCAGGCTACCCAAGGTTACCCCACACCCAATACCAACCCACTTGCCTCATAGGGTAACTTTGAGCAAAAAAAAATTTTACTAATTAAATGTTAAACGAATTCATACAAACAACATACAATATCAAAATAAACAACACTGTTAAACAAAGATCAAAAAGATATAAATGGAGTGATCATAGTTTACAATAATGACATTTGACCTTACAAATAAATTAGATCGAAGAAACGTTAAAACAGTTTTCCGTTTGTCCCACCCCACCCCCACTCACAGTTTCTCTCGCACTGACCGTTGGTCGACTGAGGCTTCCTATTAGCTTAATGCTTTCTATTCACAAACGTCTAGTTTCTTGTATATGTGCGGTACCCCATCTTACCTTGATACCCCATCATGCCCCCCCTTCCCATAGACTTTTTGATGGATTGGATTTTGATGTTTTAATTACGAAATTAACTGTTAATATGAAAAATAAGCCTAATTGCGGTAATACAAAGTACTTAGTTACACACGCCAGTGTAACTATTGTTACAAACCCTTACAAGCCCCGTCTAACTTCGGAACGTGTAGATTTTGAACAAGGAAAACTCTAACCAATTAGCGCTCTCTCCATATTTTTTCCAGCTGTCTCAGACACAAGGTCATGTCAAGGTCCCATTGTGCGGATGTGCAAGAAACAAGCCAAGGTTAGTCCGGCTTGAGAGCTCTCGGGCTAGCGGAGATAACACCTAGCGAATTAGAAGCGTTGATGGCTCTTGAGCCAATTTTAGAAGAGGGTTTGTGAATACGCCTCTTCAGCGAGTTTTAACGCTGAAATTCTTGGTAAAAATTATACGTGAGAGTTCTTAATTAAATAAAGAGTAAAAGCTTATGCCGTCAAGCTTGAAGAATGCAGACAGACTACGGTTATTCTTTGTTCTTTGAACGGCTGAGATTGTTTTTTGTCTCTTCAGGATGTCAAAAAGTTTGACGAATTGTTCTTATTGTTAACAGTTTTAATCGTAAATTTTTCGATTTTTGGTAGAGATCCTCTTTTCTTACTTTTTATTCGACTGCAACAAAAAAACCAAATATGTATAAAACTAGCTCTTACCCCCGGCTTCGCTCGCGCAAGTTTATTTCACCCCCATAGGGGTTGAATTTTGCAAAATCCTTTCTTAGTGGATGCCTACACTGTATAAGCTACCAATGTGGAAAATTTCAAGTCTCTACACCCAGCGGTTTAGGCTGTGCGTTCATATATCAATATGTTTAATCAGTCAGTTTATCATTTTCTATTGGTAAAAGTTAGTAATAAATAAAATAAATGACGTCACTCTTTTTATCCCCGAGGGGGTAGGCAGAGGTTTTCTGTTTCTGTAAATACTTACGTTTCACCAGTATATTCTTTGTACCCCTAAACG